>CM068743.1:101173894-101773894 GCA_035084275.1 Hydrolagus colliei | reverse complement strand
TACAAATGCTTTGTCTCCAATGGTCTCCTTTCCTGAAGGTGTCCTCGTCCTTTTTTTGTGGGTGTCAGATTGTTAGATTTGTATGAGATATGCAAATTAGAAAATTGTGAATCCTAAACCAGCAAAATCTAGAATGATTGTGTGGCATGGCTGCATCTTGTCCAACGGAAGCTACAGTGGAATAGCAGTAACTGGTGGAGTTATTATTAGCAACAAAAACCTTGTTAGCAGCTGGAGTCCTGCATGGGAACAATTTGCAATTCCATCCCATTCCTATGAAAAATTTTGGACTGCAACTTGCAGTAAGTAATGTAAAAGGACTTTTTTTTTACAAAGCACATTTTCCATAAACGTAAGTGTACTATAGGTCTCAATGAAATTGAAAAAATTGTTTTGCAAATGGAAAGAGATAGGTCGCATTAGTAATGTCTAGGCAAGGCTCTCCAGCCAGTTGCACGTTTTGTTTGTTTGCTTAGCTGTAAAGTGGAAAAAGATAAGTGCTGAACCTGTTAGAATGAAACTGTAAAAGGCTTATAAAGTCATGAAATAGTTTCAAGCCCTGTTCCAAAACCTGTGAAAAGGATCACTATCAATCGCAACAAAATAATCAAGGAGTGATTGATGATTATGGATCATTTTGAAGTAATATTAAGGGAGATGGGGAAAAAAAAGGCATTCAGGAGAAAGATGAGAAATTAAGCTTGTGTTAGGAAGGGAAGTTGATCATGTATGTACCTCGGCATCTCTCTACATGCACAGCCAGAGCACTCTGTAACAACCACGTTCTGATGTTCATTTCTAACACACCAACACGTGTTTTTTTTTCTCTCTCTAAAATCATAGAGGAATTCTAAGCATTTACCTGAGTATAACGAATATGGTACTGTATCTGGAAAATAAATATCAGAATGGGACAACACTGATGAAAATAAGTATGCAGCAAAAGGAATATATTCCAGGCAAATACTAGAAATGAACAGTAAATATGTCCAGTTTGTTAGCAGATATAACCATTGCTGGATTCACACAAGGTGTTAATTTGCGAGTAGATAACTACTATCAAGCAATCATTTAACTACCAGAGCAGGTATTAAAGCAAAATTAAAACATATATTGTTAAATCTAGCTGAGCTAATCAAAAGCACAAGATCTAGATCTGCCCCTGTTGGCTTGTGCTAATTTCTGTCCTATCTACTGATTGTTTTGATGGTCACTGTGTTGTTTCATGTGGAAACACAGGCTCTCCAGTTGCTGAAAGCATTTGGCTGAATCACGTACTTTAAAGGAAATGTTGCTGTATCGAAAATATAATACAATATTACATTTGTATAATGCCTTTCACATCAGGAGGACATGCCAAGGCGTTGGACAATCAGGGATTTGGATCCAAGGGGGTGGGTGAGAAAGGCGGTGAATCTGAGGGTTGGAGGGCATGGAGGGTAGGAGGATAGACATAGGCACAGTCAAAGAGGAGGATCTTGAGATGCACCTTGAAGGAGCCTTAAAGGAGTCAATGGAGGGAGTGAGGCATAGGGAATGTGGGATGGAGTTCGAAAGGGTGGGGTAGAAAGGCGGAAGGCCCGACCGCCGATGGTGGGTCAGCCGGGCGGGAGATGTGTAGCAGGCAGGAGCCTGCTGAGCGGAGGGAGAGGGCAGATTGATATAGAGTTAGTAGGTCAATGGTAGGAAGGGGCAAGGCTGTGGGGGCTTTGAAGGTGAAGACGAGAATGTTGAACTCTCTCTCCTCTTTGGGATGGGGAGCCAGTGGAGTGGATTAATTTGGGACACAAATTATGCACAATTAATTTTCTATTTTGGGGGAAAATTTATACATTTAGGGCAACTTGAACAGTTTTTTTTGTGATATTTATAGTCTTTTTGCATATTTTCCTTTTATGTTTTCAGACTGTTGATTATTTGTTTAAAAAATGAAAACTGCACTGCTTCATTGTTAGTGTAGTAATAAGAAGTAAAGTCTCAAGTCACCATGTTTTTAACTGTAAAATAGTCTCAGCGCTGCAACGTGACACTTGCAAAACAGTGTGACCATTTTGATCTGAGTAACCGAATATTTCATGTGCATTAAAGGTAGGAGGGGCAGGAATGAAACCAGCACAAAGAATAATTTTGCCCCAGGTCACTGACTTTAGTTCAGTGCTGTCCGTACCACAGGCCAACCCTGGAAGAGTCGATAAGGATGAGAACAATGGTGGAAGACCTAACTGTTCAGCACCTTGGGACATCCTCCCAACACGAAAGGCACTCTATAAATGTAATTTTGTTGTTGTTGTTGTTGAAGACTCTTGCTTCTACTAATCCGATCTGAACTGGCAGTTACAAGGATCCACCTTCACTGAACCACAAGCCTGCACATAGGAATGTGGCAGATATTGGGATGCGGGGAATTATGATTGCATTCTACATTCATGCTCCAAGTAAATATCCTTTGTAGCAATCTAACATTGTAATTAATATATATTATGTCCCACTCCCCCTCATCCATTAATTTTTAAAAAGATAGTTGATTTCTCTGCCCCTACTCTCTTATCCCATGGGAGCCCGCTGTTTTTTAGTTCCTCTCCCACATTTGTCACTGCCTAGACCGTGAGTGTCAGCAGGTAGTGTGACCATGGAGATAATCACAATCTATCTTCACCCATTAGTGACAAACAGTCTAAATGGGTTCATTGATTAGAGATTAAAAGGATTCTTATCTAATTTTCGCTGATCCTAGTCTAGAGACAGGAAATTGAGGCCAATTGTGGTGCTTCAACCACAGCCATTTCAGCAAAAATTAGGCATCAAATCTGTGGCCTGGTTTATAGGATGTAGGTACTGTATAAACTAAGCCTCCAACCACCTATTAGCGGCCCATTTAACTGAGTGCACCCTATGTTTCTTTTCCTGTCCCAACAAAATACCGGGAGTAGGTGATGTGGAAATGCAGCAATTGAAGAAAATCCAAATTAGGATTCCATAATTCTGCCAATTGCATGGAACTAAACAAAATAACTGTAATGTCATGCCACGGTTCTAATCTCTATGGGTAATGATAATGCTTTGCCTCACACCGAGAATAACAAAATACTCTTTGTGCTTCAGCTGAACATTGAATGGATTGATATGTTAGACCCCTGCAAAAAATTCAGCAATATGCTCTAAAATAATAACATTAACCACCCAGATCAGAAAAAAAACAATTCATCTCAATATGTTAATCCATTCACCAGCATAAAATTCATTGGAACAACATTCCTCTAGGTAACTATTATCAATGTGTAACATCACAAATTGCAATGTGGCCATTGAAGCAATGATTCTTTCTAGCACATGCACAATAATTTATGACCATAGGGCATAAATTCAACATTATCACCAAAAGAAAAAGGGAGAAGCTAGAAGCTTTCTTTTACAAAGACAGAGAAATGTTACAACATGGATTGTCTTACCACAAACGTCTGATGAAACTGAGTCCAAAAAAGTATTTTTTTAAAGTTGGATAATTATTTGATAAAAAAGATTAAATGTTTTGGGAAAATTTGGTGTTTGTGGGATAAGAGTACATGGCACTGCTGTGAGAGCAAGTGTGAGACACACAGACATGATGGGCTAAATCTCCATCTTCCATGTCGCAACTGTTTCAGGATTCTATTCTACAAATGTCAGGCCAAAGAAAATGTTGAAAGCACAGTTTACCAACTGTTCAATTTAAGGTGTGAGGGTCGTTTTAATTCTCATCCTCCAAAATGATGGGGGTTCCTTGATGCTGAGCAAAAAAAGAAAATCCTTGCCACTTTTCTGTCCTATACCTCCAAGAGTCCAGTTCACCCTTTGGCACCTTATTCAGGTTGCCATTATGTGTGGACAAGACGGACAGTGAATGTTAGCAGGATATTCAGCTATAGGAGATTTGCAGTCGAGACCAGCTATTTGTGTACCTCCAGCTAGGTCACTGTTACATTTCAAAGCACTCAACTGCCTCCTTAAATCCGTTTGAGATTGTACCTGCAACCTTCCTGCTTAATTCATTGGATAAACTCCAGTGCTCCAGGCCCTTAATGTTTAATGTCTAAAGAACTTGTCCAGAGTTCAGACAAAGTAAGTTGTGTTCATACTCGCCATCTTTAGGGGGGAAAAAAGCGAATTCATGAACTGTGGACATACTTTGTAACCTTCTAGTTGGACTTTCACCGTGCAACTGTCTACGTGGGGTATATGGTGAAGGTTGAGGAAGTGGCATTGATGAAACGTCATGTGTTTGTAGTTTGTACCAGTGTGGTTCATCATCCAGCAGAGCAGTTTCCAATTCTATAAGAATCTGTAAGGTAATTGACAGAAATGTATGACACGAGCGTAGAGTAGAAATAAATCTAGAAAACTTGCACATCAATGTAATATTTCAAATACCGAACATTAGCATCTTTTGACAGATAAAAGCATTTCTACTACATATGAAGCATGAAATATTGCTTAGTTATAACAATCCTTAATTATAGTTCTTCCATTTGATATAGAGCCTTAGCACATTGTCAAGATGTCTCAAAACATTTCACATGACTTTATTGTGAAATATAATGTGTATTTTGTAAGCCTCTATGGCAGCCAATTTACACAGAACAATGTCCCACAAACAGCCAATGTAGTGAATGACCAATTTTATTTGGCAGAATGTTGGCAGGACACCAGGATCTTTAATGTCTACCTGAACAGACAGATGCGATCTTTGTTATTGTCCCAACAAAGCACAATACCTCCAACAATTAAGCACACCCTCAGCACTGCACTGGAGTGAGTGCCAGCCTCGAGTGAGTTCAAAGTCTCAACAAGGTAATTGAATCTACAATCTGATAATTGAACACTAAATCGAATGATCTTTGTGTTCCACGTTTTAATGAGCAATTCCACCATAAGCGCATAATGAAAGTTTGTTTTAGTGAACACCATCTGTTTTATAGCACATTGTTAGAAAATAAATTTACAGTCACTTCAACATCCAACTAATATTATTTGCAGTTTTTAAAACAAGCACAACATTATCGGATGCCTAATTGCTTACCTATTTATGGGGTATGAACAGAACATAAAAGGTTTGCAGTATTCCATGATCATAGCCTTAAGACAAACATCTTGGAATTGAAGAGTGTTCAGAATTTTGGAAATTTCTTAAATTCAGATTTAATTTGAAAGCCGTTTTTCTGCAACTCTTAAAAATAACCTGCTTTTTTCTAAGTAAAAGTTCTTAAGGCTAAGACCATAAAAGATTTGGGACATCTGATGAGGAGCAGGGAAATGCAATGTGCATCCCTCAAGTGGCTTGACAGTCAGTAAGTAAGTAAATAAGTAAGTAAGGGTGGCTTGTTAGAGCACTCGGCTCACATGCGAGAGGACGTGGGTTTAATTCCCTAGCAAGGTGAAAATTTGGGCAGGTTTCCTTACTCCATACTTCTCTGTTTACCTAGCAGCAAGTAGGAACCTCGTTTTTAGTTGATTGATGAATTGCTTTTCTGGGGCTCTACAATAATGAAAATAAATTAATAGTAATAATAATTTGGTCACTCAATCCTCAACTGTTTGTGGGACACTGCTGTGAGCAATTGGCTGCTGTATTTTGCCTGTTCCAATTCAATATTTAAAACAATGTTTCTTGCAATCCAAAACGAACTCCTTCACAACAACGACACATTGTATGGCACCTTTCAGGTCGGGAGGACATTCCAAGGCACTGGCCCGTCCTCCCAGCACAAGCAGCAGCTAATGAGAAATGGAGCTCAGTAAAGCTTGCTAAATAGCATTGCAAGAATATGTACTGTACAAAACAAAGCACTATACTGAGTGAGTTGTGAGGATACTGTCCTATCTAAGATGTTACATGCATGTGACTGCTTGGACATCATTTTCTAAAATGATAGTCGAATAATGTACTCCTCAGTAGACATTATTCTTTATATAATAGTAATTGCCTCATACTCTTAAAATAGCATATATATTTACACATTAATTGTACTGAGAAACATATTGCTTGGAGGGCTAGGGGTTTAATTCCAGGACTGAGAGGGCAGCAGTATGGGGAAAGATTAATCACCCTTAGACCTTTCTCTCTTGAAAAGAGAAGTTTGAGAGGGATTTAAATCTAAAATTATTAAGAGTTTAGAAAATTGGAAATAATAATAAGACTTTCAAGTTTTATTTCCTTGTTTTAAAGTGACTCTCGCCTCAAGGATTGTATTGATGAATTTCATTGGCTGCAAAAATACTAATGGTTTTCTGCCAGTGAATAAATATTTTGAAAACAGTTGTTCCAAAATAGTTGGTGAGTTGGGAACAGAGGGTCAGAAGAGGAAAAGAAAACCAAAAGGTTTGAATTGTGTAGAACAGGATAAAAAGAGCCCAAAAGTCAAGTTAGGATTTTTAAACATGTACAATGACAGAAAGAATAAAAGAAAAATAAATGACCAGAGGCTGAGCATAGGCAAGAGCTTACATTTTTTAAGTATAAAAATGAACTCTAATTGTGTTCTTTGCTTGGCCAAAGAACACAAATAGAGTAGACTTCAGCCTGTAATAAACATGTAATTTATTATAATAAATTATACGGTACCAAATAGCTGCAGAACAAATTGTGTTCTATATGTCAGAGAAAGGTACAGCTGATGAATCTTCCACATTTTATGCCATATTAAATTTGAAGACAAATAGTCTAATAGGTGTTTAGTGCCTAAAGACATGAGAAACCCCAAACAGTGCTGGTGTAATCATTTACATTGAAAGGCAAAGAAGATTGACCATCCATCAATGTACACTGATAGTATTTACTGGAGAGCTTGTGATATGAACAACAAGGCAATTTTTACCCTCAGTGCCAATATAAAGCACTTGAGGTGCATTTGAACTGATGAGTCCAGTACCACTGGTTAAAGCATAACATTTTAGTTATTTTGCCCAGATAAACTAATCGGCTGAGTGTTATCTTACCGGATGAAGGGAAAATAATAAACCTTAAAGTTGGTAATGTGGCTTTCTGTCCAGGAAGAAGGCCCAAAACATTTTGGGGGATATATTGTGAAATATATCCCATTTGTGTTATACATTACGATATCCTATAGCTCAGTGGTTAGAGCACTCACTTCTCAAGCGAGAGACAAGAATAAGATCCCTTGGAGATAAGCAAATTACTCCCCACAGGTTAATAGTATGAAACATGGATGGGAATTTACTTGAAATCTTGCCATTTTCATTTGAAAGGAGATTCTTTCTAATATGGAGTATTAGATCTAGCATGAACACATATTTTGAAGAAAGCAAATAAGTTATGTTACACTATATGGGTAAAATTTGCGGTATTCCTTATTGAATACTCAACCAATAGGTGGCAGCACCCCCCCCCCCCCCCCCCTAGATAAGTGGTTCCTTCCTTTCAGGTCCCAGCATCTGCATTTTGCCAAATCCAAGGAGGACAATTTTGATTATGTAATTTCTAACTCTTACCCCTTGGACTCTAATTTAATGATTTTTATTAGACCCCTGCCTCAGGCAACCACCCACCCACCACCCCCCGTTTGTAAAAAATTACCATGGTAATGGTGGTAGTACCACCATAATCATGATTTTTTTTCACAAGGGACACCACCAAATCCATCCTTTCCACCAACAAAACATCACTTGTTGAGTTGAATTCTGGCTAGGAGAAGTGCAACTTTCAGCCCTTTTCAAGGGACTGAGAAGGCCAATACTTGAAAATTGATATTCAATGGAAACAATAAAATGGATGCGAGTGGGTCGCACTTGAACTGTACACAATAAAAATCACCCTCTGCACTTTTGAATAACAATGACAAGGAGCTTGAAACGTCAAAAGGAAGACACCAAATATCTGGGTTTGTGCTGCCACCTGGTGGTTTTACACTGGCGATAAATAAGGAATATTGCACATTTCAGCCCCACATCTGAACATTAACGGCCTGAAAACTTTTGTGCTCACTTTACTATTTCCAGTTTGCGAGAATGAGAGAATATTATGGACCCGAGCACTTGCATGTGTAGGTATATATATGTGTGTGTTACCTCTCCTAAAAATTCACTTTCTTCCTCTCGAACTCGAGCTTGGTCCCACAGGGTGATTTCCAACATTCTTTCTCGAAATTCTCTCCGATGAACTGGAGAATAAATAAACGTCTGATTCCACTTGGGCTCCAGTGTTTTCTTCACTGTTTTTGTCCTTCTTTTGCTTTTATCACTGACAATTAACCAGAGCATTCATAGGTTAGTGATGCAGATGTAACGTTTAACAACAACTTGCATTTAAATTGTGTCCTTCATCCAGGGTACCATCTCAGAGCACTTCACATGGGTGGAGTTGGACACCAAGCAAAGGAGGGAGGCGGAAGCCCATATCAGGAGTAGCACGTCTTCACTACTCTATTTTTGCTTACCCACTGGCATTCCTAAAGTGTTAACTCACTTCTTCCTTACACTGGAGGTACCACAACTAAACCAAACTTTGTCCAGTTGTGATGTCCGAAGCACAGAAGCACAGAAGAGAAGTGCTCTGAGATGCTGTGCGGCATGGAGGGCGCTATATAAATCAAAGTTGTTGTTGTTGATATCCAGAAATAATCATGTGTAATGGTGTAATGATAAGAAGCAGAACTCTGATTGATTTTTGTCTTTTCAAACCCCCACCCCCCACCCCTACCACCCTCCCCAAGACTGCAAGAAGAGTAATGTGGTCAATTGTAGTTCCTTTGCTATGTGCTTCTGAACAATGACTCAGTTACTCAATGTATAGAATCACAGAATGGTGCAGGAGAATATTTCCTAAGGTCTATGTCAAATATATACGTAAGATGGCTGGACAGTTGTGCTGCTCCCAGGACATTCACAAAGTGGCCCTGGATTGCATTCATACAAGAGTAGTCTTATGGAGACTTAATTTCACATTATCCCTCAACATGCTATGGTTGCCTAACAAGTATTCCTAGTTCAGGTATAGCAAGGTTAGATACAGTCAAAGCTCCTTCCAGTATGCCCCAATCTCAGAACAGCACCCATTTTGTAATAATGTGAAACCAGATTTACTGGGGTTCCCAGGTATGCCAAGATTATTTCATTTTAGTTCTATTAAAATAAAAAAAATAAAACCTGCATTATTTAGTTAGCGTCCAGTACAGTGGGACTAAGGCTGATCTTTGAAAATAGATAGTTCTTCTTACAAAACAAATGCTAGAACCTCTTTAAAATACACCTTGTAGATAAAGGGTACAATGCGATGTCTCACCTAATAACTCCGAAGCATGAAATTGCACGGGATTTACAGTCAGCATTAAAGAGACATATAATTACATCATAGTTCTAGATTGTGCATTCTGCATATTTTTGTGTGGTAAAATACAATTCCCTTTATTTTGTTCCCAATAATGTTATAATAATAATAATAATCCTTGCATTATTCCTTGCATGTTAGTACAAGAAAAAAATAACATTTGTATAGAGCCTTTCACGTTAGGAGGACGCCCCAAGGTGCTGAACAGATAGTATTTGGGACAGTAGTAGTAGCATTGGCTACCCATTCCCTTCAGGTAAGGTTGTATTTATCTGACCTATTCCTAGACTTCTGACTTTGCAATTATGTGCCTACCACAGGGAGATTAAACATAATGGTCTAATAATAACGCCATCTCTTAGCATGTCCCATAGCATGCTAGGGTTTGACCTGCCCCTTGTGTCGTGACAAATATAAGTCTATGCAGTATATCAGGTCTGGCGCAGAGTACTGTAGAACTTCAACATGACTTAAGGGGATATGAATTCCATTGTTTTGGCAATGCAACCCAGCATCCTGTTCACTCTGTTTATTGCTGCCGATCACTGTTGTGAATATATTGGACACCAGCCAATTAAAACCCCAAGGTCTCTTTCAGCCTCTTCCTTGGCAAGCACTATCACATTCATGTAGTAGATGTGCCTTTTATTTTGACTGCATACTTTCCATCTATCTGCATTGAACTTCATTTGTCAGTAATTATCCCAGGGACATTATCATGCGTTTATATGCTCTCAGCTGTGACTTTGGATTCCACAGTACCCCCAAGCTAAATATCAACTACAAATTGAACCATCTTTTCACTGAGTCAGAAGTTTTCCATTTTTGTTTAGCAACAGCAGACCTCTCAGGCAATCCCAATGTCCCCCCTCCCACCCACCAAACAACTTTACCAAACTTCTGTTTAACGTTCCTTCTATATCCTATATCCAACTATAGTATTTAATGTTTCTTCAACCGACAGGATGGTTTCAGGCCCAATTAGCCCACTTAGCAAAACCTTAATATTTGGTTTGGTTAAAGTGAAAATGTCACACTCCACCACCACCTTGGCAACTCATTGCTGGAAATGAAATGCCTGTATTCAACAACAAAAAAACTTGAGAAGCCACTTCAGGAGCTAAAATTTACTTTAAAAAAATCTATTCACCAGAGAGCAAAACAAAATGGTGGGCACTAGAATCTGAAAAGGGAGTACCCAGGAAAGGTGTGTGACACCCTAGTGGATGACAGTTTATTCAAATAAATGCTGACTAATACCATTTTGTAACACATGTTTATAGAAAGTAGTTGGCCCTATATAGCCACAATGCATGAATGAACTCTTAGGATAATTCTTATTTAAATTCTGCAAGTTGAATGTATCAGGGAACAAAAGTACACTTACAATTGCAAGCTTTTGGAAACAATTGCGGTAAAATATTTTCAGAGATCAGAGCAGTGACTCGGCAATGTACTGGTGTGAAATACCTGAGATAAAATTCCTCACACAATGTGTTCCTCATCACAGACTATAGAGGAAATATTTTACCTCAGAGGGTGGGCTATACCTCTTATGCATATTTCTTAGCAGGCTGCAAAACTGCAGCTTTGGAAAGGAGTAGGTTTGCTTTAAGGGCCCTTCCCTTATTGTGGGAAAGATAAAATGCAATTTTCTTTGAGGTCAGCCAGCTGGGCGTTAAGACACGTGCACCCAAAAATGATTGAGTTTTGCACTTGTATGGGACCTACATACAGTACATACATAATTTCCCTATGCCTGGAATGGAATGATCACTGTCTCCCTGGACAGATGCAGCGTCTTGCCTCAGATTTATTTTACTTCAGATGAATAAATTGAGACATTCAATCAATAATAGATACAAATCTGAAAAATGGATACAAAAGAGACAGAATACAAATTGTAGAGATTAACAGCAGAAGTTGTATTTGAAATAACCTACCTTCTGTCTGGAAGAAAGTAAATTTTGACATATGGATTTCTTGGCCTCCCCTCTTCCCTGAAAGGTAGGTCTTTTGCTCCAAGGATTGTTACAATAAGTTGGTGACCAACTTTGTCATACCAAAGTTTAATCTGTTGAAAGAGTAAATGGTTCTACAATAACTGTACTTTACTTAGACAAGAAGCTTTGAAACTTAACACTCCTTGATTCACTTTCCAGACTCAAACTATCACACTTTATTGCTGCTCATCTGTGAAAGTTCCATTAGCTCTGTGGGCACTGGTGTGTGGCCTCTGTAAAGTACTTAATATTGTTTAGGGTCATGTCATGTACATGGAATTATAGAAGCATTCAATGAGTCTAAGACGTGTTTCACGTGATAGCCTACAAGACGATACACTTTCTAGGGATTATTCAAAGCTATCAATAAAACATCAAGCAGAAATACTGGAACCTTGAATTTCAAATATGAGTAAACTCTTGCAGTACTCCCAACTGAAGGGGAAATAGTCTAAATTAATTTTGATTGGATTCAACTGTGGGGAGGGGTCCAATAGATAACAATACACAAGAGCCACAAGGGACAACTATTTTGATTACTAAAGACATCAGACAAAAGGACACAGATTAACAAACAGATGACAAATTATACAATAAGGTGGACACCCTTTCCTGGTCTCAGGAATCTGGAGATCACTAGATCTTTACAGCTTGAGACTGAGTCAATTGTGTGATTCAAGTTTCTAAATAAATGAAAACTTTGAAAACCTGCCTGGGGCACATGGTTAATTTGCTTCATTACAGGTGTAAATTCTCAATCTCACTTAGTTGTTCACCATTGTTATCTCAATCTGCTTTTCCTCAGGCTCCTTTGCTTTTTTATTTGCTGATTCCATGCACATGCTCTGATTTTTTCTTTATTTCATGTAATTGCTTTCACTCATTTCCGCACACACTTGCTCTCTTCTCCAGCTTTTTTTCTCTCACTCGCTCTCTTTCAAGTTTACTCTCTCACTCTCTTTTCCAGATTTTGTACTATCTTTTCCATCTTTTCTTTCTCATTTTTTCCTGTTTACTCGGTGATCAATTTTGATTGCACAAAGTTTTACCATATTGGGGAAATCAGTTGAGAGCTGAGACAAATAACTCAAATTACAAGGAATAGGATGAACACACAGCTTCTCAAACATGCAGCAAAGCAAGGAAGCATTCTGTAAAATTTGCAAATGAGATTTTAACAAAACAGCACATTGGTAGTCTAAGACTTTGAAGGGAATAGGAATGATAACTAAATTGAAACTCTAGTATGTTAGCAAACAAATTGTACCTAAATACGTCTTGCAACCCCCTTCATCCAGAAACCACCTCACAGTTCTGTTGGACCTTTGAACCATTTCACAGTAAGATTACTAAGGATTTATGGTTCCATGTCATTTCTGTAAAGCTCTGCTTTGGCTGAGTTATTCCCATGAGAATTGGTACAAGATATGCTGAAGGTCTACCCAAGTGCTTCCTCCCAAAATGGCGGCCAGTGGAACTGCACTGAGATGAAATATGTGTCATGTGATGTTGCTGGTTTGCGGTTGAAAGACTTTTGAGATTCATAGATTCATAGAATTTTACGGCACAAAAGGAGGCCATTCGGCCCATCTAGTCTGTGCCGGCTCTTTGAAAAGAACGATTCAATCCCACTGCCTTGCCCGCTCCCCATAGCCTAATAGACCTGTTCTCCCTAAATAAAGATCTAATTCCCTTTTAAAAGTTGTTATCGAATCAGCCTCCACCACCTTTTCAGGCAATGCATTCCAGATTCGAACAACTCGCTGAGTGAAAAAAATTGTTAAAATGCAGGCTTTCTACACTTCTGCCCCAGTTGCTCCCTCCAATCAGCAAGCTGCTTCATGTCCCCTGTCCAACTAACCTTACTATCAGTAGGAGACTTTTCAGCCATTCTGCACCCACTCTGCGGAACTCCATCCCGGAGTTCCTTCCACCTTGTCTCCCTTCTTTGTGAAAGGCACCATATAAATGTAAATTGGTACTGTATTGTAATGCCAGATAGCAAAATCATGCCCAGTATTTTCAGTAAATCTAATCACAAGTAGACTAGTTTAAGTCCTCTAAAGTGTCTACCAGCTATCCATATCTTGATCTTGCCTCCCTGAGTTGGGGAGACGTGTCCGGGAGATGTTTCGGTTCTCAGAAGGTCCTCTTGATGGGGCATCTTATGATCTGAATGCATTCAGACTTCTGAGGCAGAACATTAACCGTGGAAGAAAAGGTCATTCCATGGATCACATAAAAACTACCCCAATTCATCTCCAATTTTGCATGGCAACAATTTTGTGTAAAGCCTCACAGAATCTCAAAAGTCATTGAATTAGAACTCCAGAAATGTCTTGTTTTCCATTCCTACATACTCATTAATAAACCCTGCTTTCCTTCTCTCCCACTCAGCAGCTCAGAAATCATTGTGCCCTGTGGAGTAGTTGTCCATCCGAATTCTCACCTTTACCCACACCCTCCCACAATGGTCTCAAGAAACAATGCTACTGAATGGGAAAACGGGCATTGATGAGCTGAAATCAGCTGTGAGCATTGGTCCAACTCTTCCCAACCAAATATGGCTGGAGGCTTGCAGACAATTAGAGGAGAATACAATCCTGCTTCTCAGCTAATGGAGGAAAGAGCTAACCGAATATGTTGAAGATTCATTTGTTTAGGTAACATTTGTTTGCCAATGGTCAACTAAAGGATAAAGGGTTTAATGCAAGTTGGAAAATGCAGCTCATTGCCTTTGAATGGCAATGGGGATGAGCCCAGTCACTGAAACCATGCAGCGTTTTCCTCAGGACTGGTGGGATGTTCAGGGAGTTTAAGATATGCAGATATGTAATACAGCCAAAAAGGGGAACACGCAGAAAATGAAACTTGATGTCATCCGGTTACTTTTGTGCATTTTCCAAATGATAGTAATTGCAGATATATACGGTACCGTTACCTGAACCCTAGGGACAAAAGGTGCTGTTCTTCTACTAAGGCTTTGGCTCTGGTAAGCAAAATTAAACAACAAACAAAATAAATAAAAACAAACTAAAAAAGAGAGTACGTCCAGAATCAGAAACTGAAAGAGTGCTCTAAAGTAAACAGTTACAGCAGCAAACATATTACCGTATCGCCCCACAATCCATTTCTTCGATCACTACACAAAGGTGACACTGGATTATTCAGATAGAAAATACTTGAACTCTACCACATTTATAACAGTTGGATCTTTTCGGGAGCTCAAAAAGAGACATCCCCATGGAAACGATTTAGATTTTCATTCGGACTCTTTAACACTTAGAAAGTCTGGACTTCAACAAACGTGCGTCAATTTAACAGGGCACATGAACCAATAGGGAGATGAGGAGAATTTTTTTTAATGCACAGAGTAGTTCAACAACAACAATAAAGTTACATTTTTATAGCACCTTTCACATCAGGAGGACGTCCCAAGGTGCTGGACAGTTACTGCTTCAGACCCGAGCTGAGGACAGGGTGGGAAGGAGTTGCTGATGGGTCCATCGAGAGGAGAGTCTTGAGGCAAGACTTGAAGGAGGCCAGGGAGAGGGCGAGGCGGAAGGATATCGGAATGGAGTTCCAGAGGTTGGGGGCAGAGTGATTGAAGGCTTGCCCGCCAATGGTTGAGTGGGTCAGGGGACGTGGAGCAGGCCAGAACCTGCTAAACAGAGGGGGCCGGCAGGTTGGTCAGTTCAGGTATGAAATGTCCTGCCAGGAGTGAGGGTTGAGGCAGAATCCATTTTAGCCTTCACAAGCTGCCTTGATAACTACCTAAAGAGGTGTAAGCTATAAGGGTGTGGGGGAAGGGCAGGTAAATGGGACTGAAAGCATTGGTCTTCAAGGAGCCAGACATGCTAAGCTAAATGGCCTCCTTCTGTACTGCAAATTTTTATGGTTCAACATTATTCGGAACCTTAGAGAATTGGATTGTCAAACATGTCTGATGTAACATTATGAAAAAGGAGATTTGGAAAACTCTACACAGTGTATCTCAATGTTTAGTTTCCTATTTTTCAAACTAAGGTTTAGTCATTGGCAGCATTCCTGTGATTCTGTTTGTACTGATTTCCAACCCACAAAAAAACACACCACAAAGCCAAAACATTCAATAAATCAACTGCAAAAAGTCCTGGTGAATTAGACAAGGGAGAGATTACAGGGACTATTCAGAGAGTGCTGACAAGGAGGAAAATTAAACCACAAAAATTCATTCCCATAGGTGCAACAAGGTGATGTGCTAATTATCATAGATGGTAATCAACATAGACTATGTTGTAGTCAAACCAATTAACAGACTCAAAAACCCAAATCGCTGGGACCACTCAGTTGGTCAGACAGCATCTATGGAGAAAGAAACATGAGTCAACATTTTGGGTTCACGACCCTTCCCCAGTTCTTATCCGAAGCGTAGACTCACTTTCCTTTCTCCATAGATGCTGCCTGACCTGCTGAGTGTGCCCCGCTATTTCTGTTTCTGTTTCAAATTTCTAGCATCTGCAGTATTTTGGAGATTTTGTTCCAGTTAACAGATTGTAGAATAATAGTCCCCCTCCCACTTTCCCAATTTCAGCAAAATGGTTTGACCTGAAGCCTGATCAAATTGTCATTGGCATCTTGGGAACAGCTTTCATTGTGCTGAAATGGATGGAGTTCACCATTGCTGGAAGGCAATAATTATCACATGGATTGACCATAATTTTAATCCACATGATCGTTTAACACCAGTGATTACCGTCACATCAGATTTTTCTCCCCTTGGATTCAAAGAAGAAGAAATATAAGGGACCCCATGGCATTCTAAGTTCAACGGTTTAGCAAGAAACAGAACTAACAAATATCACCCAATTATGAAATTCCCCTGTAAATGAGCCCTTTCCCAAGTAAAGGGCAGTTGGAGAGAAGAATTTCTAATCTTCAATTGGGACAGTGAGTGTGAAGTGGATCAATATCAGGACAATATTTAAACATTAGGTTGCCACATTTGTAAATGGAATAAGGAATACTACAGGAATTCTCAGATTGTAGATGGCGCCACCCGTACTTCCCGTTCCAGGGAAGAGTCCCTCTTTGAACAATACAGATTGCTTATTAAAAAATACTGGAAATAAACCCTTATATATGTTCTATAGCTAGTCCCAAGCGAGTTGTGGTCAATGTAAATACAGAGAGAAAAAAAAGAACTGTCTATAATTGATTTATACATACTGAGAGCTGTCCAGGCAGGAACTGTGGAGCATCTCGCAACATGCTAGGGCTCATTGGAGATGTGACAGAAATAGAGGGTCGGTCCATTTTCTGAGACTCAAAGGAGCTAGAACCTGTGTGTGTGTATATGGATAAAACATTTCTTTAAAAGAATACACATCCTTTATTCTTAACATCAGAATTATTAATAGTATATACGTGCTTTAGCAAATGCACAAAACAGTTGCAAACAAAAGCACTGCTCCACAGGATGGTATAAATCAGACTTACTTGACTCTAGCTGTCCATGTGTGCTGTCTGGTATCCGGGGAATATCCCTAAATGTCAGAAGGAAACAGGAAGATCTGGTGATTAAGCCATGTTCCAATGTCAAATATACCATTTAATTAAGAACGTAAACTCCACTTATTCAAATTGAAGACCCCAGGTGAAGGAATTTGGCTTAAACCAAACGCAGAGGAAAACCACTATAGAAAGCATGCTGTTTCCTTTGCCAGGACACACTGTACTTGGGGTCACTTGAGGTGAGGGTGATAGTTTAATGTCTACCTTTGGCAAATGATAACAATGCGTATGTTTGATTTAGTGCTTTCCTTTGATATAAAGCCTTTGTCTCAAAGCGTTTCAAAGGATTTACTGTAAAGTGTAGTGACTGTATTTTGTAGACAAATGTGACAGGTATTTGCCATGTCCCACAAAAAAAGCCATGAAGTGTTATGAGCAGATCTATGTTGTGGGCCCACACACAAGAGGAATAGAGTTCCGACTGCTCCCATCTTATTCCACTAAAACCCTGTTCATTCCAGTTATAAACCAATCCTTGCACTTCATATGAAGCCTTTCATAAATGCAGAATAGTTTAAAGTGCTTCACAGGGTTTACTGGAAAGTGTGGTGTCTGTATATTGTATATGCAAATGCAACAATATAATACAAATTTATAGTTATATACAGTACCACCTTACATGTGGGGCAGACATCCACAGCCTTGCTGAGCTGCCAGCAGCAGTGCCCTGGAATACTGCAAATCCAACTGGCTCAGAAACTAGACCACCAAGATCAGCACCAAGGATTGGCTCAATTCTGACATTCCATCATCAAACATATTGCCTTGGAGCCAGCTCAGCTCTAAGGAGATCCAGTTTACCATATTACCCGTTCCATATGGAGCCCATAAATTGAACCAGTCTTGCATAGACTGCTTAGTTAATAATTTGATTGCTTAATTTGGTCATTCAATCCATAGCTATTTGTGGGGCACTTTTGTGTGCAATTGGCTGCCGCATTTCACCCACAAATATACAATTAATTCACTTTACAGTATATTCTGTGAAGCGCTTTGAGAGGTCTAGAAGATGTGAAAAGCACTACATGAAATGCAAGGATCATTATTATTATAGATTTAAGGATGATTTATTGCCACAATATTGCCATGAATGGATATGCAGTATGGCTCAGGATTTATGAACACAGTGCTTAAGAATTTGAAAAATACAATAAAAAAATATTAATTACCCTAGTTAAATAGGACCTAAGACTTTTGCCAGTTTTATGTCAACAAAGAAGCTACTTACCCGATAGGCCGTGAAACTAATAGCTCCACTTGTTGCTCAGGTTTGGATTCGAGAATGATGTTGTACACCTCCTCAAAAGTGGCTCCTTGCAATGACCTGCCGTTCCATTCTAGCACTTCATCACCTAAAATTGAACAGTTTGCAATCAAATCACAGAAATGCGGAATCATTAAGCTAACGTGGGAGAAAAAACCTACGATTTTGCTTTAGTCCGCTCAAATGACTGGCTTTAAGATAATGCAGTGTAAGAAAGCATTAAGGGATAATCCTGGATCTGTACGAAGATACAGAGTCCTTGTAAGGTTTTGAACAGGATCTACATTAGATTAAACAATTTGTAAATCTTAACCCATGGCCAAGAGAAAACGATGCAAAAATTCATTTGTGACATTCTGTAGGACTCAAAGATGAAAGTCCAAATTTATTGTATGTCTGTCCAAGTTGACTAGTGCATACATTAAACTATTTTCCACTGGACTTAACACTGAAGATTAACGGAGAAGCTAGAATTGTTTTCTAATTCATGAATGATTTTAATAGACCAACTAGAGAAAAAAGTGTTTCCACTGATCAGTGAGTCAATAACAAGTGATCATAAATTAAGGACCATCAAGGAAAAAAGGTGAGAAAAACAGATTTACAAGTAGGATTGTAGGAATACGAATATGTTACATTGGAAGAGATAATATCAGCATAGATATTTGTTATACCGTAAATACCCGCGTATAAGGCGCACTCGTGTATAAGGCGCACCCCCCACTTTTGACCTTTTCTTGGTGAAAAAAAACAGAAGCATTTTCAATGATATTGCCAGCAGAAGGGAGGGAGGCAGGAGAGACAGGTAGGGAGGGAGAGAGGGAGGGAGGCAGGCAGGGCAGGCAGGCAGGCAGGCAGGAAGGGAGGCAGGCAGGCAGGAAGGGAGGCAGGCAGGCAGGCAGGAAGGGAGGCAGGCAGGCAGGAAGGGAGGCAGGCAGGCAGTGAGGGAGAGAGGGAGGCAGGCAGGCAGGGAGGCAGGCAGTGAGGGAGGGAGGGAGGCAGGCAGGCAGGGAGAGAGAGGGAGGCAGGGAGGGAGAGAGAGAGAGAGGCAGGCAGGCAGGGAGGGAGGGAGGCAGGGAGAGAGAGAGGGAGGCAGGGAGAGAGAGAGGGAGGCAGGGAGGGAGAGAGGGAGGCAGGGAGGGAGAGATGGAGGCAGGCAGGCAGGGAGGGAGGTAAGGAGAGAGAGAGAGAGAGAGAGGCAGGCAGGCAGGGAGGGAGGCAGGAGAGGGAGACTGGGAGACTGGGTTTGGCAGAAGGCAGGCAGCAGGCACAGCACTGAAGTCCGCTGCTGCTGCCGCTGCCCGGGCGGCCGAGGCCGAAGCCCCATCACCCACTCCCCAAAATCCCCGCCGGACACAGTGTCCAAACCCCGGCTGACAGCGTGCCGGCCGCCCCTCCTGTTTACTGTATTTCCGAGGCTCAAAATTTCTTGTACCCTGGGTATAGGGCGCACCCCCAACTTTCGAGATCTTCCGACATGAAAAAAAGTGCGCCTTATACGCGGGTATTTACGGTACTTCTCTACTTTCTAATAAGAAACCAATTCCAATAGATCAGATTACAGTATTTAGAAAACCCATCGCAATCAAAGAATAATGAACTCCAATTCAATACAGTAGGTTTGCAATTTCAAAATGGTTTCTTGGTTTGATCATTTTCAAACAAAAAAATTGTTTCTATACCGCTGTTCCTTCCCTATTGATTAATTTCAATGGAATATACTGAGTAGAATTTATAAGAGCTCATTGCAAAGCACTGGAGAGGAAACCCTAGAAATTAAATGTAGAGGAACCTGAATTATAAGAATGAGTGATAATAAAAGATCAGAAAGAATCAGAAAAAAGGCACCTGGTCTGAGATGTCCCACTGTGTCCGCTAAACTTCCTTTCTTCACCTTGGTAATGAATGCACAGAGTCTCCCAGTCTCAGTCATCTTTCCCCCCACAACCTGTTCAGAAGACAAAGTGTGCAGATACTTCACTTAATATCAAATTAATTTGCACATACCTATTATCTATCTGAAGACTCTGTCTCCTACTCCATATTATTCTATGACACAGCATCTCTGTTTAGAAGAAACTGCACCACTGAAACCCCTTTTAGATTTACCTTGCATTCTCAAGTAGATAATGCACCATATGGCTGGCCTCACAAACATCTATACCATTTATATCGCAACAGTACAGCTAAAAGGTGGCAGAAGAGCTAGTTTGAGTATGTTTAAAATGTGCTTTGAATGCAATATGTCAATTCCATCCGCAGTTTTACTTTATCATTTCATTGAGTAGAATAATCAGAGAGGATTCCCTCTTGTCTGGAATGGGGTACCAGGAAAAATTATTGTTGTTATTGAAGTCAGGATTATGGATTCCGTTAATCATAGAATTATATTGCACAGAACGAGGCCATTCGGCCTATCATGTCTGTGCCGGCTCCTTGAAAAGAGCCATTCAAATCAATCCCACTCCTTCGCTCTCTCCTCATAGCCCTGCAAGTTTGTCCTCCCCACAATTATCTATAATAAACAACTTGATGCTGTAATGGGATCGTAGGTGGGTCAATATAACAATAAAAATTGTAATCTTTCCATTTGATACAATGGTTTATTATAACTGCAAAATATTTTGACGGGCTTTACTGTGAAGTGCAGTTACTGTGTATCTTGTGGGCAAACATGGTAGCCAATTTGCGTACAGCGATGACTCACAAACAGGTATGAAGTGAGTGATCAATTTTATCTCAGGATTGTTGGCCAAGACACCAGGAGAAACTTCCTTCTCTTTATGAGTGCCATAGAATCTTTACTAAAAACAGAAATCGCTGGGAACATTTAGCAGGTCAGGCAGCATCTATGGAGAGAGGAAAGTGACTTAACATTTCAGGTCGATGACCTTTCATCAAAAAGTGGTAAGGTCTGACAAAAGATCATCGATCTGAAATGTTAACGCACTTTCTTGTCTCCGTAGATGCTGCTTGACCTGCTGAGTATTTCCAGCGACTTCTGTTTTTATTTCAGATTTCCAGCATCTGCTCTATTTTGCCCATTAAATCCTAAAGGTTCACCTGAGCAGACAGATGGGTTCTGGAGCAATTAAATCAAAACGGATGAAGTTGGTTCTTGAACCTATCCTAGTATCTGTGAGCAATATACATGAAATGTTAGACGCAATAATTTACTGTACTAGTCAGATGGATTGGTCACTCAATCCATGACTGTTTGTGGGACACTGTTGTGCTCAATTGGCTGCCGCGTTTCACCCACAAATATACAGTCAATTCACTTTCAAGTATATCCTGTGAAGCACTTTGAGACGTCTAGAAGATGTGAAAAGCGCTGTATCAAAGCAAGGAGTATTATTATTATAGATGGGATCTAGCATTAGTTTCAACCATAGTTTACTATGAAATATCCTGCCAATTGGAGAGTTAGCCTCAATATTATTCAATGCCAGTGCACTTTTGAAGTCATACGAAGAAGAAATACAACAACATTTTCATTATTGACGTAATCCTTTTTTGGTTTGCTGGCAGCTTGATTATTCTACTGTGTTTTATAAGTAATTCCTTAATGGAACAATGATAAAGAAACCAACACAATCGCTAGGTTCACTACAATGGCTGTCCTTGGTCTTAGCCATTATAATGGTTGCAATGAGCCTTGCTGAAGCAATTACAATGTACAGTACTTCGGTTAGATTTTTAGATGTTTACTTTAGAACTAGCATTATGAGGATCTTGAAATAACTCCGTTCATCAATGCGGAGCCAGTAGAGCTTGGCTAGAACTGGTGAGATGGAGGTACGGAGTTTATTCTGAGAAAGTATGTGGGCGGCAGAGTTTTGAATTAGCTGGATCCTGTGCATTGTGGAGTTGGGGAGACAGGTGAACCGGCATTTGGAAAGTGGAGCTGGGAGGTGATGAATGCATGACAAGTATTTTGGCTACATCTGGAGTAAGGTATTGTCAGAGACAGACAATGTGGCGGAGGTGGAGGAAGGCGGTCCTGGCCAGGCACCGGATGTGGGGAAGGAGGACAGCTATAGGTCGACCTCACTGCTATGGTCTCTATATGCATACAATAATAATTCTTATACTGTACTTGATTTGACACATTTCACAGCAGGAGGACTTCTCAACACCACAGAGCAGTGGTTCTCAATCTTGTGTCCTGACCTAAATCAGGGTCACGGGGGTCCTCAGTAGGATCATGAAGGGTCATCAGAAAAAAATATTGTGCTTTTTTAACATCGAAAATGCTTTTTTAATGCAATAGAAAGCACCCGAGACGACACCGCCAACCAATTTGTGTGAAAGAGCGTACTTACGAGTTACGCTGAGTCCACAAAAGAGATGGAGATAACGTTTTGGCTGAGCTGAGCTTCAGTCACGATATCACCCCCTAGGGGTGGGAGGACCTGTTGGAGGCTAATTTGGGTCACAGCAAAAAAAAAGTTTAGGTCGCGAGGACCTGCTGGTGGTTAATTTGGATCGCAGCAAAAAAAGGTTGGGAACCACTGCCTTGGAGGATATACTATAAAGTTTACTGTAAAGTGGGTTTCGTGGGTTTAAAATAAACAACAACAAAATTACATTTGTATCGAACCTTTCACATTGAGAGGACATCCCAATGTGCTGGACAGTCAGTGCTTCAGATCTGAGCTGGGGTTGGGATCGAGGAGGGTTGAGGGTAGTGGGGTGACCAATGGCACGGTCGAAGAGGAGGGTCTTGATGTGGGACTTGAAGGAAGCTAGGGGTGGGGGGGTGAGGCGGAGGGATTGCAGGATGGAGTGCAAGCAGAGTGGCCAAAGGCTTGCCTGCCAATGGTGGGGTGGGTGGGTAGGAGGACATGGAGCAAGCCGGAGCCTGCTAAGCAGAGGAAACAGATAGGTTGGTAGGGGGTAAGGAGGTTGTGGAGATAGGGTGAGGCAAGGCCATGGAGGACCTTAAATGTGAGGACCAGCATCTTGAATTGAGTTGGGCAGGTTGGAGGATATGAAGCAAGCCAGAGCCTGCCGAAGCGAAGGAGTGGGTCGGATGGTATTGGGTTAGGAGGTCACAGAAGTAGGAAGGACAAGGCCATGGACACTTTGAAAGTGAGGACCAGGATCTTGAACTATATCCTCTGTGTGATGGGAAGCCACTGGAGTCAGGCGAGAATGAGGGAAGGCGAGAATGGGGTTTTGCGGAGCTTAGTGCTGGAGAGGACATGGGCTGCAGATGGATGGTCTCCATCTGCAACCGATGTCAACACGCAAGGTGTTTGTATAGTCAAGCCTGGACATTATGAAGGTATGAATGATAGTTTCAGCGACCTGAGGGTGAGGTAGTGGCGGAGTCAGGCAATGTTGCGGAGGTGAGGGAAGGCAGAGAAGGTCATGGCATGGATATGGGGGACGAAAAGCAGTTGAGGATTGAACAAGACTAGGTTCTTGACTGGCTTGGTGAGGTAGATTGTGCATCCGCAGAGGTCGATGCTGCCAGTGCTTGAGGTGCGGAGGCGCAGGCGCGAGCCAATCGGGAGAGCCTCAGTATTGCTGAATTCAACTGTAGAAAGTTAGCTTTCATCCAGGACGATGCCTGACAGGAAATCTGTCAGGACAGCAGTCAGCGGTACTGGAATCGAGAGTGGAGGCAGAAAGATAGAGTTGCCTGTCATATGCATACATATGGAAGTTGACCCCCATCTCTGCAGATGATGTCACCACAGGGAGCATACAGATATTGAAAAGGAAAAGGCCAAGGACAGAGCCCTGAAATATATTGTGGGAGTGTGAATCAATCTGGAATGAAACGCCTCCAATGTGGCTTGCTCCAGCATTATTCTCTTCCAGATCACACAGCGCAAACTTGATTTATCGTATAGTTTATGATGTTAGATGTCATGTTCACACCAAAATGCATACAGGACGACAGCCATGACTGAGATCATCCAACAGAAGTTGCAATCATAAGATCATAGGAAATCGTGGAATATGAAAAGGCCATTTAGCCTAACACTAAGCTGTATTAGTATTGCTGACAGTGGCACTACCAAAACAATAATGGTATTGCACAACCAATAAAGCTTGATCTGTTACATCCTTAATCAGTTTCTGACGTGCGAGTTCTAAAAAAAATAGCTGTTTGGAATTAAGATGGCGCTTTAATGGTCTTTCCACCCCCACTTCACCCCCCACAACCCCCAACACACACACACAAACAAGGGTCATTATGATAACTAGCAAGCCTGAAAACACAAAGCCCAAATGATGCCTTTCATGTATTGAGAGTGAACATAAAAATCCCCTCAGTTTGCAGTTTTCAGGAAGCAATTAACAGCAGGATTACATATATAGCAAAGACAAACGTAACTAGAAAGGAAATAAAAACACTGAGTTGGTTTATTTTCCAGCAGAAATAAATTTTTCGCTCTCAAATTGTATCTTTTCAGAAGCCTCGTGTCACATAACACAACAAACTAAACAATATGCTGTACAAGGGGAATGAAGTAGCAAGTTTTTGCCAGGAAGCAAAGGAAAGAGGAAACTTGTTAATATTTTTAAAATCTTAAAATTCACTGGATTACATCACAGAGCAGAACCAAATGAAAGCTTCACATTAGTTTCTGAAATCCCAATTAATTTATTTCCCAGTAAATTTAATTGAAACAAATTTTATTTTTTTAAATGGAGCTTTCAATTAGACTTCCCCTCCAACCCTGAATAGGGATATTTGCATAAAATTAAAAGAGCGGCAATGGTAAATCTCTGGAACAATTGCCAAAGATGATTTTAAGAATCTTTGATCAATGAAATTTTCACCACAAAATATACAGTGAATTAACTTTACAGTATATTCTGTGAAGCACTTTGAAACACCTTGAAGATGTGATAAGGCTCTAAATCCAATGCAAGGATTATTATTATTAAAATAATATGAAATGAAAACCTGGCCCTATGGATTTTAGGTAATCTTAATTTGTCTCTTTAACAGAGAATAAAACATTGGTGAGAAAAGTTCCACATTTCACATATTGTTTAATATTACTTGAAACAACTATATTTGGCTAAGAGATAAAACTAAATGAAGGCATAACAACCGATGAACGAAACATGATCTAACATCTATAAATTTGTGGTTTATCTAGAGCTAATGGCTTACTTATCGCAGTGGTTTAGCCAGTCCATTAAAACAATTGCATATGAGCAATGAAGTGGCAATGTGAAAAAGTTAATTTAGTTTTAAATACCATCATTAATAAGCATTAGGGTAAATGTAGGAAGTTCAATGATCTGATTAGAGAGCAATCTCTTCAAGATATCTCATAGTATTTCCACAGTATCTCCTAGTTCATTTACAAAAGACACACTGCAGTATATCCTGTAAAGCAGTGGTTCTCAACCTTTGTCAGTAATGTATCCCTTGTTAATTTTCAACATTATCGTGTACGCCCACCCAACCACATACACACACACACCACCCCCACTCATTCCACTTGCATTTTATGACCAAGCTTTTCTTATATAACAAAATAACTAGCACATATAAAATGAGGGGAAAAAAAATTAAATATACAATTTGGAAGGCTATAAAACGCTAAATAAGAAAGCTAAGTAAATCAATGTACCACCACCTGTACACCCTGGAAGTAATTTTGTAACCCTGGGGTACTTGTAACCCTGGGGTACACGTACCCCTGGTTGAGAACGACTGCTGTAAAGCACTACAGTATCAGATGTTCTCCTGACAGGAAAGGCACTACATAAAATACCTGGATGGGTTGTTTTATTTATTTACATGTGGGAATATGTACTCAGAATGAAGATGCATAAATGAGGAAGAAGGTGACTAGAGGCATGTGGATAAGGGGAAAGGAGGGATGGGGGCTTGTGTGGCCCTTGTCCTTGCTGTATCACTCTATGAAGACGTCCCTGGATTCCTAGGTTGAAATAAACTAGAGTGGCCCGTGTGTTTTGTCAGAAAACTGCAGGCATTACATTATGATCAACTTCACTACAAAATCACTGATGTCACTGTGCCTTGACAGCGCATCAATGATAATACTTTCGGACAAAGAAGATTTAGGTTTAGGATTGCAAAGGGCTATTTCATTCCATGAAATATATCTTTAACCAGAGGGTAGATAAATGCATTGAATACATTAACAAAAAACAGCCCGGTGCTGTGATGGCATAAACCTCTTAAATGTATTTAAGAAGAAACATCAAACACACATGAGGGAGAAGAAAATAAAGAGGTTTGAAAGAGACGATTAAGAGAGGTGGAGGCTCAGATACAGTCTACTCCAACAAATGGCCTAATGTCCTGTTTCCATGCTGTAACGTTGCATTTGATGACAGTAGGGTGTGTAATCTGGAAGAATAAGATCAAATGGCTCGAAGGGTCTTCTTCAGCAAAACCTCTCTTGTGATCTTGTGAAAAGAAGCAAGATATTCCTGCTGCAGCTATCTGTAGTGGCTTTGATTGTGTACTCTCACGATGCAAAAGAAATTCCAATCTCAAAGTATATTTAATACAGATAAGGCATATATTATAGAATGAACAAAAAACTGGTAGTGAGTTTAAAGCAGTGATTCAATTTTGAATTGTGCTGAGGTTTGTAAATCAGTCAGATGTCCAAGCTGTGCAATATTGCCTCAGCCACTCAATTTGTTCTGAACCTTAAATCTGCTGTCAGTTTTCTACAGAATGATATTTTATTACATTTACCACACAGTGGTAAACATCACTGTAATTTTTGTGGGAGGTATTGTACAGGTATTTGGTTTTTATTTGCTTAAGTAGAATGTGAGAACAATTTGTGAAAAGGCTTTAAAAGTCGTTATTGGTTTTGCCTATCTAACACAATGGTCCTGGTAGGCACTCTCTCCGATCGCTAGCTTAATTTGTGGATTAAGATTCAGTAAGAATAATTAGCAACTTCTTTTGGGAGCACAGTTTAATGGCTCATCTGAAAGATGCCATCTCCGAACAATTCAACACTCCTCCAGCACTGCTAGAAAGAGGTTCACGGAGCTTAAAAAAAATGCATTCGTACAGCACTTCATCATGTCGCAATTCTTAGAGCTTCACAGGTAATTACTGTCAGAGATAGTATTTTTGGAGGCAAACATGGCAGCCATTTGCATCAGTAATGTCCCAGAAACTGCTATGAGGTGAATGGTCAATTGATTCAGAGGATTTTCACACCGGGAGAAAATAATTTCTCTTCCTGAGTGTCATAGAATCTTTAAATTGAAGAACAGGCAGACATGGCCTCACAAACAGCACAAAGCTCCTTATTTGGCACACTTTTCTATCCACGTGTGGCATAAATGTAAAGGCATTGCAGCTAAGTCTTCAAGTAGCAGCCATGAAACAGTTTATATTCTCAACCCGTTGACACTGTGTAATGAGGTTTGGGTGAACTTGGAGGAGCTTATGAGCAGTGCATCAGCAGTGAAATATCATATCAGTATAACCTCGTCTGACTCTGCTGGGCTGCCAAGCAGATTGGAACAGATGTGAATACATCAGTAATTATTTCAGCAGATCAAAAAAACAGGAGTGACCAGCAGACCAGGCCTCAGACACACAGGAAAGCCGGGCTTGATAAGGATATCAAACAAAATATTGTTTTGAATTATTAACATTCTATACGATATACAATTTTATTATGTCCTGATAATCCCGTTCTTTCACTGTGTTATTATGTTTAGTTTTGTCCACCTCGGGATACAAAGGTCAGGATTATTTCTAGGAAATTTCAATTGCTATTTCAAGGAAAAACAGAGTCGCACTTCCAAATACCCTAGTTTATATACAACTGATCATCCAAAAACAATCCCACTACAATGCACTACACCAAAACATTAATTTATTTATAATGGGATCACACTGTGGGCCTCTTCCATTGCAAATATGTTCAGCCTGTTTGCTCACTTGTTTTCTGTCACCTGCCAGGTTTTCCCACTAAAATGGCTGACTTCTGGTCATTCGATAGCCATCAACATCACTTCTTGCCTTTGCACAAGCATATGATGCAACATTTCAGAAGTCAGCTGTGTACGAGCACATATTGAGCTTCTTTATAAATTGGTTTGGGAATTTATGTATCTGAAACACAGTGTTTTAACGCACTGCCCTGTAAACAAATGGGATTTATGGTGCTGATCAGATGCCGCGCTTGTCTATATATACACTGAGTTCATTTCACATCAAATAAATAAGTTCTCACCCCTAATTTATATATCATATGCCTGGAAAATCGGTCATTCTCTTCTTGGGCAATCTGTGGAACATTGCTGTGTACAAATTGGCTGCTGCGTACACCTACAACATGGTCAATATACTTTACAGTAAATTCCTGAGAAGTCCTCTGAGAGGTCTGACAATGTGACTAAGGCACTGTATCAAATGCCAAGAATATTCTTATTATCTGGATAATAATGTAATCTGGAAGAATACGATCAAATGACTCAAAGGGTCGTCTTCAGCAAAACCTCTCTTGTGATCTTGTGAAAAGAAGCAAGCTATTCCTGCTGCAGCAATATTATTATTAATGCTTTGAGGCATTACATTTTACTGTTATGGTGCTCTATAAAAAACAGATTTTTTTTACTATTACGCATTTTCAAAAATATATAGTGTTTGTGGAGTTTTTTTTATTCATACTGCAAATGATTCAGAGAGAAGAATGTTAACACTGTGAAATTGGATGTTTTCTATTATTCTTTGCATAGAGGCAATTCTGTGAGCATTATGTTAAGCCTTTGATTGCAGTGTTAACAGGAGATGAGTGGGAAGTATCCTTGCATCCAATGACTGGTTCTGCTTATGAGCCAAGCTGGTTGGTCTGCTATCAGCAGTATCCTGGAAAACCACCGACTTGCCTGGCTCAGGAACTAGATACCGAGATCGCCACAGAGTGTTGATTTGATTCCGACATTCCATTACACGCTCGCCAGCTCAGCTCCAAAGGGGACTCAGCTTATTCACCCCCCCACCCCCCACCCCCCCACCCCCACCACCCCCACCCCCACACCCCCAACCCCCACCACCCCCACCCCCACCCCCCACCACCCCCACCCCCACACACCCCCACACCCCTAATTGTTACTAATTGTTTAAAATTGATGCAAAACTACAGTTTGTTTTGTGCTGTTATTTTGCTGTAATAAATAATTAGTGAATAACTTTGGTCACCAGCTGATTCCTTGTCATGTGGTTTAGATGAGTGCAAGTTGTTGTTGTTACAATGAAGTGTCACAAATTGAGGCGTTCCAAAGCTGTGATGATAAACACACCCAAACTCCACTTGTTGAATTGTTCTGTTCTGTGATTTTTTTTTAAAAAAAGCACTACCAATTTGGATTTCAGTCTTTCATTTGTAATTTTGGATGGAGCATTGAAGTGCTTGTTCACAGGATATGTATTTGGTATCCTGTCTTTAGCTGCACACACAATCTAGATTTTAGTGAGCAAGCGCAGTAACAAAACAGAGAAATCCTCAAATGCAACCATTACAGCAAAGTCATCATTAACCTACCATGAATGTGCTCCCTGAAGATTTCTCTTGTTCAATACTGCTGCAAACTTTAAATGGGAATACTGTAATTTGATCCCTATTTGCTTTTATTAACACATGAGTACAGTGAAGCAATTTCTCAGTTGTGACCAGTGAGTTATCAGAATGTGCAATAATTTATTTGCTGAGGAGCAAAGGGGTGATTTGTTCTAAAGGGCAGATGTAGCACAATTTCCACAGGACTACAGCAATGTATCACTCAAGATACGAATGAAAGTGGGCTTGAAGCTGAACTGTTCACCACTTAGATACTGGTTAGATGTTGGAGATCAACATCAGGATTTAGCAGACATTCCATTAGTTAAAGAAAACATACAGCAATATACTGAAATCAGAGGTAAAAGAAAGAGTCAAGAGGTATTTATTGTGTATTTCTTTTTCTTAACAGCTTATGAAAAAATGTGCAAGTGCTGTTCGTTTTCAGGGTCGCAGGTTGTCGCTGTGTGGTACTATAATAAGATTTAAACCTACCTTCAGTCCCAGCAATGCTCCAGAGTCACGAGGCACACTACCATCTTTGAGACGTTTATTTAACAGAATACGACCAATAAGTCGATCTCCATCTTTGGAAGGTTGCCATGTCACGGGATGCTATGAGATCAAAGATTAACACATGTGTCTTTAATATCCATACACTCTTAGCATGCTCAAGTAGTTCATTATTTCAAAATTCACCTTTGTCATTTCCTTCCACATTTAGAACAAAATTGCAATTACACAAACGTTCTGGTTTATTTATTAATTTCTACTTCCAAATTCAATTCAAGCCCAGATTTAGCTTGGAAGTAGTATGGGGTCGATTTAAATTTTGGGGGAGTTTGATAAACTGGAAGAGATTTCCACTGTGGCTTTTTTTTGATGCAGCCATCCAACAGCTTGATAATAATCCTTGCATTTGACATAGCGCCTCATCACGTCTTCGAGACGTCTCAACGTGCTTCACAGAATATATTGTAAAATGAATTGACTGTATATTTTGTGGACGAAGCTTGTGTAATTACAAGAGCCAGTTGTTTCAGTTCATGCTAATATTCATGCACAATAAAAAGCAGGCAAGAGCAAAACTGCTTAGTAACATCCACCACCCTGTCACACCAAAAACCACCACCAACAACGCATCCTGCAAACACCATTACATTTAAGCAACTAGCGGGTACCAAAGCAGACAGCAGAACGCTCTATTACAACAGCTACCAAAATATCACTGCACCAAAATAAATTTACATACATAACAGTGGAAGGGAAAAAAGAAAAACACAATTCTGTGCAAAACAGATCCAACTTTTCCTCTCAGTCTGCGTTTTTTATATATACATTATAATAATTTTATGTTGTCACTTTAAGGGGATATTTTAAGGAGATGTTTAATTATAAATTCAGAAAAATCGATTTGTCGAAGCTTAAACAAACATATTCCTGAATAACAACACAAAACATTTAGAAAAAGACTGTCATGCAGGTGTAGAACTGAACATTCCTGTTTGCCTCTAAAAATAAACAAGATTGAGCTGCTTCAGCAATAACAAGCAGATTTGTATTTCTTTACTATTATCTGCACCTTTGCAGATGCGGATTTATCTCTGGAAAGTTCTGTCCCTTTAAAATCAGTGACAGAGAGCAAACAAAGACCAAATGAGCAGGTAGAATGCAGGCTATACAGACTTAGTACCTTCTCGCTATGGTTATGTTCCTCGTTTAGTGTTGTGCTACTGCAAGTATCTACCCCAGAGTCTTTAATCTGAGGCTCAGACCATTCCAAGTCCTCTTCCAATGAGTGGCCACCAAATCGCACCATTTTCTTTTGCCTCTCAGACAAGGTGTTAGAGTCCGACAATACTGCCTGCTCACTAGTTTTTCTTTTTCCCCTTTGACTGTTCCCTAAGGCGTGGGATAAAAAAAAAGAAAAGAAACATGCAAAGGCATAAATAAACCAAAGGAAAGTGAAATAAAAAGGAAACTGAATGGTAAGGCTCCACATGTCTCACCAAAGACATTGGGGACGCCTCACTGCTATGCCAAGACGCATGGTCCAGCCAGTAGTAATCCACGTCCCCTGTGAGAATCAAACACATAAGAAGTGCGGAAGAGGAAGACAGAGAGAAGGACAGAAACAGAAATTACAGACAACTGGATTGAATATCAAACAGGTCTTCAGACATCTAAGTGTTCTTTAAATATTCAGACACATAACACCATCTCAATTTACAAAGAATCTTAGCAACTTCCAGATTGACTCTTCATCTTACTGGGATGTAAAATGCGAGTTGGGCTCATAGATGGACAAACCTCATGCAAATGCCATCAGGTGTCCTTATTGTGCAATTAACCATCGAAAAGGATCAAAATCACTGGGAATCCTTTTCACTGGGGGTGTTAATAACATATTTAAAGGCATCTGTATGCGTTAGAACATGGCTAACCCATGGGCTATTAGTCCAACCTGCATGTTAAACGCTGATATAATTAGTTTCCATTTCTTAACTTAAGAACAAACCACTGTAATTTTTCATAAAATGTGGTTCACCAGTCATGTGAAAAACCTGCTCCTGGCATCACCACTGTGGCATCCAGCATCGTTGATTTTTATATTTTAAATCTTTCTGTTTCCAAGGGATTCACACCCTTTCTTAAATTGTAATTTAATATCAAGAAATAATACAATTAATATAAACAATAAACATTACCATTACAGCTCTGTTATCCTTTAGTAGGGGAATCTAACAAGAATGAAATAAATATTGTAAAGAGAAAGCCTGTCAGTTGTGATAATTATTCATTTATTTTAAAAGTGAACAGATTTGATCACAAGGGGAAACTTTGATGAAACTATAAAACATTTTAATTTCAAACTACATTTCACAGGATATCTCTTGTAAAGCCAAGTGGGTTAGAAAAACAGAATAGTTGTATAATGTCACACACAATGCACAAGAGAAGCAAACTGAACAGTTATGGAAAATAAATTAGTGTGCAGAAGATTGATTAAAACTCATCCAAAATAGTATTAAGAGAATGTATTGTTTTCTATTCCTGCATAGACTGTTTCTTTACAAATGGAAAGTAAAATCAAAGTAAAATCAATTCCAAATCATTCTAAGAAATGAGATCACAATGATACTCAGAATTAAACCTAAAATAGTAACACATACAAACTGGGTTAATCTTTTTTTCCGAGTACCATCTCTTCTAAAATAATTTTATACAGGAATACATTGCTAAATTAAGGAAAATGTCCTGCCGTATCTCTGCTGCTAATTGCTTGTTGTTTTGCATTTTACACATACAAAATGAAACAGTGTCTTGTTCTGACCATGTCTATCATGGTTCTAGCTAACATAACCACTTCACAAAGGCAGCAGTTGAAGGAGGAAGTGACAAGCCAGAAGTGACACTAATATTTAATTATTGAGTGCTTTGGGTTTGGGGGGACCTTTGTTCATTAAACAGACTGCTAGAGAGCATGAGTGGCATATAGGGTCCATCGATATCGAAATTTTCCGAGATCGATATAACGGTTTTACCATATCGATATATACCGATATATCGATATCGCTGGTTTTTTTTGTCCTGCGCATGCGCGCGCATTCCGGTGTGTGCGCACATTCGGATATCGACAAGGTAAGTTGAAAAAGTCCGCTTTATATCGATATATACCGATATATTGCCGGACACGATATATCGATATTTGCAATATATCTATTTTTTTTTACATATCGAATTTTTCAATATATTGATATATTCTAAATTCCGATATCGGCACATCAATATGAAAATGATATCGAATATAACCAATATATCGATATATCGCCTGACCCTAGTGGCATATAATGGCTTTACCAGCATATCAAGGAACACTGGGGTGAAATTTGCTGCATTTTGTAACACATTCCTAGTAATGATTCCCCTATCTCCCCTCCACCCTCTCATTGGAACATTTATAACGAATTCACAGACTGAAAAGCTGCCCCTGGTGCTGAATATCTGCATTTGATTGCTGCAACTGAATTAAGACATTTTATCTAATGCTGGACCCATTCTGTCTCCAGGACGTCAGATCTTACCCGCCCCCAAGTGGAACCAATGTTCCTGATTCAGGGTGAAAACTGAGATCTGAAGGAAGTGGGTGGCATTAATTATTGAACAATATGAGAGCAATATTTTAAAAAGTTTGCTTGTGCTAAATTTCACAAGGAACATATTAGAAAATGTCTACCCATATTGTCCTCCTCTCCATGGTCAAATCCTCTTCTACTCCAGGAGAGCAAGAAAAACCTAAGCTGCTTTTCTTTAGCACCAGCCCCCTCCCCTCCTTCCCACCCTCCCTCCCTCCCACATCCTTCCCAACCCATCCAAAACCCAAGGAGTTTATAGACAGGCTTAGCTCCAAAAATAACATAATCTATTACTTTCCAACAATGTTGCTTGCTCTCCCACTATACTTGAGAACTTCCAGGCTGGTTTAGGCCAAGCTACATAACTGACAAGTCAAAACCAGAAGTGGCATTGGACTGTGACTGGGTTCCCTGCACTTCCTCCTCAATCTATCTGCTGCCTTTGACATTGTCAATATTTGTTTTCTCCTTCAACACTTCACATAGTTACATAGGGTAACACCATTTTTTGTAGAATTTTTAATTGGAATTTCCATTCCAAATCTCAAATTTTAAAACCCAAATATGAAATAACAGTTTGTATATAGAATGGAATTTAAGAAGTTGATTCTAAATTCAGACTGTTGAGAGAGTTGATTGTGCATTTGAAACTATTGGACATTAATATTTTAACCAGTCTATGCAATCCATACAGAAATAATACCATCTCTTTAGAAAGCACTTCAAATAAACTCTGGCACAGCCTATACCATTACAATCTTAAACATGAAGGAAAATATTTATTTAATGTTAAACAATCATAGATGCTATCAAATTGTACAAACAAGATTAATAATTTATTATGACAGCCTGTACCTTAGATCCTTCTGAGCAAAATGAGTATAAGAGAAACCTGTTCAGGAGGAGGAAAAGCAATTTTCCTACAATTTTGTAATTTCTGAGCCACATCAATAACCCTCATAACATACAACAACAACAACAACAACAAAATTACACTTATAGAGCGCCTTTCACGTCAGGAGGATATCCCAAGGCGCTGAACAGTTAGGTCGGGATCCGAGTGGGGGCAGGGAGGGTGGGGGTGGTGGGAAGGGGTTAGAGGAGGGAGAGTTAGAAGGGGAGCAGAAGGCACGTCGAAGAGCATGGTCTTGAGACTGGCCTTAAAGGAGGAAAGGGAGGAAGCAAGGCGAAGGGATTGCGCAATTGAGTTCCAGAGTGTGGGGGCAGAGAGGCTGAAAGCCGGGCCACCAATGGTAGGGCGGTTCGAGCAGGGGAAGTGGAGCAGGCCAGAGCCCGCTAAACAGAGGGGACGGGCAGGCTGATAGGAAGACAGCAGGTCGGAGAGATAGGGGGGGGGCAAGGCTGTGAATGGCCTTGAAAGTGAGGGCGAGGATCTTGAATTCGAACCCTCTGGGGGATGGGGAGCCAGTGGAGACAGGAGAGAGTGGGAGTGATGTGGTCACCTAGTGTCTAGTGCGGGAGAGTACATGAGCAGCAGAGTTCTGAATAATCTGCAGCTTGTGAAGGGATGAGCTGGGAAGGCCAATGAGGAGAGAGTTCCCACAGTCGAGCCTAGATGTGATGAATGCGTGGATGAGTGTTTCGGCAGCATGGGGGGTGAGGTAGTAGGGGTGTCTGGCAATTTTGCGGAGGTGGTGCAAGGCTGTACCAGTCATGATGCGAATTTGGGGGAGGAAAGATAGTTTGGAGTTGAACAAGATGCCCAGATTCCTGACTGGGTTTGAGAGGCAGAGAGTGCAGCCTCGAATGCTGATTTTGCCAACGCTAATGCAAACCAATTAGGAGGGCCTCTGTCTTGTTGACGTTTGGTTAGAGGAAGTTGTCCCTTGTCCAGGACTCAATGTTGGACAGACATGCAGTCAGAATGCCAGTAGTCCTGGAGTCGAGGGCGGAAGCGGAAAGGTAAAGTTGGGTGTCATCTGCATACATGTTGAAATTTACCCCGTGTCTGCGGATGATGTCACTGAGGGATAGCATGTAGAGGGTGAAAAGCAGGGGGCCAAGGAGAGACCAGGGGAATGCTGCATGTGACTGTGTGAGGGCTGGAGGAAAAGCCGTTGGAGGAGACAAAGTGAAGGCGGTGTGAGAGGTATGACTGGAACCAATCAAGAATAGAGCCTTGAAGCTTGAGGAGGGAGGAGAGGCGGTGGAGAAGGATTGCGTGGTCTATGTTGTCCAAGGTGGTGGATAAATCGAGGAGGACGAGGAGGTAGAGGGAGCTCTGATCACAGATGGTCAGTATGTCATTTGTGACCTTGACTAGAGCAGTTTCCGTGCTGTGGGCAACACGGAAACCCGAATGGAGGGGTTCAAAAAGTGGGTGGGTTGAGAGGAAAAAGCGGAGCTGGGAGGCTACTCTTTCGTAGCCTTGGACAGGAAAGGGAAGTTGGAGATGGGCTGGTAGCTTGAGAGCTGCGACGCATCGAGGGAAGGTTTCTTTCGGATGGGGGTGATAGTGGCAGTTTTGAGGGGAATAGGAACGGTGCCAGATGAAAGGGACAGGTTAATGGTGTCGGCAATTAGTGGGGCTAGAAGGTGGAGCTGGGTGGTAAGGAGAGGGGTGGGGATGGGGAGTAGGGAGCAGGTGGTGGGCTATATGGAGAAAATGTTTTTTGTGATGGAGGATGGGGAGATGGGAACAAAGGTGTGAAAGGAGGGATCAGTAGAAGATGAGGTGTGGGAGGGTTGGTGAGTAGGGGATGGAAGTTGGAGGGATGGTGACTGCAGAGCGGATTCCCTCAATCTTGGACTTGGGGAAATCCAGCATCTCCTCACAGCAGGAGTTGGAGAAAATGACCTACGAGGCGAGGCGGAGGGGATGGAGGAGCTGGTTAATGGTGGAGAAGAGAAGATGGGAGTTGTCCTTCGCCTCCAGGATTATTCTGGAGTAGAAGGATAATTTGGCGGAGGCTATAACGGAGCGGTAGGTCGATGTGAGGTCCAGCCAGATGTGCCGGTGGACTGTTAGGCCGGATTTGAGCCAGGTGCATTTGTTACTTTTGCTAATTGCTTCTTTCAATGTTTCCATAATATTATTTTATTCTGCTTCTTTCAAATTATTCTTTGACTCTTCCGTATATTTAACTTTACAATTATAGAACACTTAGCAGTAAAGAAGAGCTATTTTCTCCTGTATTCCTGGTAGATATTATTCACACCCAATGACTGCCATAATCACAGAATGATAAATCTAACTGAATTGGTCTCAAAACTTAAGTCAAAAATCCATTGCACTTTGGAGGGTCCAAATGTTATCTTAATAGCATAAAGATGATTAAAGAGCAGCAAATTTTTTTTAAAAAATCTTTAAATACAGTTTTGTGGATTCAGTGCAATTTGTGTGCCCTGAAACCAAACTCACCAAATTAATCAATGAGCTTGATGATGAAAACTAAAGGTTCTCCATTGTTTATTCCCAGAAACGTAGACAAAAAGAATTCTTGGAAATCAAGTATCTTACTTGCCAAACTTCAAGTCTTCTCACTTGGTAAAATTGAGTCAATGATTATATACTTCTGTCCAATGTATCAGGGAGTCCTGCTACCCACCACCTACCCATTGAGGGCTCAAATTTACATCTTTCAGTTGTCATATGACAAAGGAATGTCTCACCTCCTTGCAGAGAGGTAAATTGATCCCCTTGAATCAAGGTGACAGGCTTGCCAATGGAATGTTAGAATCGTTAACCCTGTGTGGTGGCCTGGGTAATCCAATTCCTGAGCCAGGCAGCCTGTAGTACTCCAAGGCATCGTTCACGTCAGACCAGCCAGCTTGGCTCATCAGGTGAACTTGGAGGCAGGGATTTACTAGTTCAACAGGTTACTGCTGACATCACTTCCTACGCATTGAAATTACATGATATCAACAACAACAAAAATTACATTTGTATAGTGCTTTTCATGTTAAGAGGACATCCCAAGATGCTGCACAGTCAGGGATCCACATCGAACCTGCTGGTTGGGTTCAGGAGGATTAGAGGGCAGCCAGGGTAGGGATAGCAGGGAGACCAAAGGCACGGTCGAAGAAGAAGGCCTTGAGACAGGTCATGAAGAAGGAAGGGAGGGGGTCAGGTGGAGGAACTATGGGATGGAGTTCCAGAAAGTGGGGATAGAGAAGCTGAATGCATGCCCAACAATGGGTGGGGCAGGCAAGGTGGGGGCCATGAAGCAGGCTAGAGCCCTGAGTGGAGGGAGTGGACAGGTTGGTAAGGGATTAGGAGATCACAGAGCTAGGGAGGAGCAAGGCCTTTGACAGTGAGGACCAGAAACTTGAACGGTATTGTCTGAATGATGGGGTTAGACGAGGATGGGGTGATAGGGTTGCAGAAGCTTGGGTGGGAGAAGATATCGGCTGCAACCTGTGGAGGGAGGAGTTGGCAAGGACAACAAGCAGGGAGTTTGCGGTCAAGCCTTGATGTTATTAAGGCGTGTATGAGCATCTTGGCAGCCTGGGTTGTGAGATAATGGTGTAGCCAGGTGATGTTGCAGAGGTGGGAGAAGGCAGAGATGGCAGGGATGTGGGGGATGAAGGCCAGTTGAGAGTAGAACAGGATGCCAAGGTTCCATATTGGCTCCGTGTGATGTAGAGTGAAGGGTACGCCAGCACCGTGGGACGTCCTCCCAATGTGAAAGGAACTACACCAATGTAATTTTGTTGTTGTAAGCAGTCAGTGCCCGAGGTATGGAGGCGCTGCTGGGAGCCAAGTAACAGAGTCTCGGTCTTGTTGACATTCAACTGGAGAAAGTTTGCTCTCATCCAGGCCCTGATTGCCAACAGGCAGTCTGTGAGAATAGCAGTGGTCCTGGAGTCAAGGGTGGATGCAGAGAGATATGTGTAAATGATTCTTTGAAGGTGGCAGGACAGGCTGTTAGAAAAGCATACAGGATACTAGATTTTATAAATAGGGGCATAGAGTACAAAAGTCAGGAAGTCAGGAAGTTCTGACTAACCTCTATAAAACTTTGGGTACGTCTCAGCTGTGTTCAATTCTGGTCGCAACACTTTTGGAAGGATGTTAAGGTATTGGAAAGGGTGCAGAGGAGATTTATCCAGATGGCACCAGGAATGATGGACTTCAATTATGAGAAAAGGCTAGAGAGGCTAGGTTTATTCTCACTGGAGTAGAGAAGGTTAAGAGGAGACCTAATAGAGGTTTTTAAGATCATGAGGGGATTCGACAGGCTTAACAGGGGAAAAACTGTTTCCACTGGTGGGTGTACCAGTGACTCATGGTCACAGATTTAAAATAGTTTCAAAAAGATGCAGAGAGGAGGCAAGGAGAATTTTTTTCACTCAGCGAGTTGTTCGAATCTGGAATGCATTGCCTGAAAAGGTAGTGGAGGCTGATTCGATAACAACTTTTACAAGAGAGCTAGACATTTATTTGGGGAGGACGGGTTTGCGTGGTTATGGGGAGAGAGCTGAGGAGTGGGATTAAATTGCTCTTTTGAGCAATTCATTCTTCTGAATGGCCTCCTTTTGTGCCGTAAGATTCTATGATAGAGTTAGGTGTCATCCGTGGACATGTGGATGTTGATCCCATGTCTATGGATGATGTTACCAAGGGGGAACATGTAGTTGTTCTAAAGGAGGGGACCAAGGACAGAGCCCGGGAGAAGCAACACGTGATTGTACAGGGGCTGCATTCGCAACATTTTCTGTGCATAGGGTACAGAAAGTGGTGACTTAACGTGAGGCCACCAACATCATTCGAACATGGAGTCTGAGTTCATGTGTTATAATGGGGGCAACCTGCAGTTCACTATGTTCACTATGATGATAGAGGTATCATCCTGGCTCAGTTGGTAGCACCTTTGTCTTTGAGTCATAATCCAGAGTTGGTACGTCATGGGCTCATAGCCGAGCAGGTTGACATTTGAGGTGGGATAAGGGGTGCACTGCATCATCCTTCAGATTAAATCTAAAACTGAGATGGATGTTACAGGGCCACGTGAAACTAGGGAACGGCGATATGGGATTTTTCCGGATATGGTTATATCGGTTGGCTCATACCTGCTTAAACCGATCTATCGAGTTTTTATACTGCGCATGCGCGTGCATTCGAAGTGCGCGTGCATTGATGGCGCGCGCGCGCGCTCAGTCGCGGTGCGTGCGCACTGACGATGCGCGCGCAGTCGCGGTGCACGCACATTTCGAAATGCGTGCTCTAGGTCCAGAAAGTTTGTAATGTTGGTGTCAAGGTCTGTTGAATTATACGATGTTGTTTGCTCCCTACCTCCCCCTCTCCTTCTCTCCCTCCTCTCCTCTCTCCTTCTCTCCCTCCTTTCCCCTCTCCTTCTCTCCCTCCCCCTCCACTCTCCCCCCCTCCCCTCTCTCCTTCCCCTCTCTCCTTCACTCCCTCCCTCTCTCCCTTCTCTCCCTCCTTTCCCCTCTCCCTCCCCCTCCACTCTCCCTGTCTCCTCTCCCTCCTTTCCCCCTCTCCTTCTCTCCCTCCCTCTCCTCCTCTCTCCTTCTCTCCAAACTTTCCCCCTCTCCCTCCCTCCCCTCTCTCCTTCTCTCCCTCCTTTCACCCTCTCATTCTCTCCCTCCTTCTTCTCTCTTCCTCTCTCCTCTCCCAACTTTCCCCCTCTCCTTCTCTCCCTCCCCTCTCTCCCTCCCTCCCTCCTTTCCCCTCGCTCCTTCTCTCCCTCCTTTTCCCCCTCTCATTCTCTCCCTCCCTCTCCTCTCTTCCTTTCTCCTTCTCTCCCAACTTTCCCCCTCTCCTTCTCTCAAAATAGAACACACACACACCAAAAACAAAATCTAGAGATTTATTCTCCTCCATTTCTTGCTTGAAACTAGCATGTAATGTCCACGTGTAAATGAGATCTATTACAATAGAAAAGAGAGAGACAGACAGTCTGACTGTTAGAGTTAGAAGCCAGATTATCACTATGTGTGTGTCTGACTAGACACACACATAGAGGCAGTGATAGTTTGGCTTCTAACTCTCTCACACACAAAAATAACACAGCCACAAAATGCCACTTATTTTTATGTAGTCTGAAGTCTGAATTAATGTCCTTCGCCATTGGCAAGCTCTCCTTAAAAAGTGACAGCGTTCGTGATACTTTGCCACTTTTTGTCCCCTCTCTGGTACAATGTTCTCCTCTTAAATAAAGCAGGAATTGTTTGAGCTGCACTGGCCCCACTACCTGTCGCTTTCTCCGAAGCGCTGGTTCGACTTCCTGCTGTTGCGGACAATGATTTCGCTCTGAGGGCAGCGCGCTGGGCGGGGTGGTGCTGCTTAATGTGTTGTCGCAGGTTGCTCCTGCTCGAATCAGATGTCTTAACCAAGACCTTGCAAACTGTACATCTATACACACCATTACTGACTGCATTGTTTTCAAAGTGTCCCATACGGGGCTTCTTTTCCCCATGATGAGAAAGGTAAATTTTCAAACTACAATTTTCAGCGATGCGACTTTGTTAAGACGCCACGACTCACGTGGGCGCCCGTTAATTGTGCGCGCGCACCGAATGTACGCGCATTCCATGCTCTAGATCTAGGAGGTTGCAATGCCGGCGACAAGGTAAGCTGGAAAAGATCGCATTACACTGATAATACCAACAATATTGATATATTGCCAGGAACGATATTAAAAATATATCGATGTATATTTTTAAAATCGAATCCCTCGATATAACAGGTTTTTTAGAATTACCATATTGGCACACCGATGTGAAAATCACATCGGGTTTAATCGAAAAACCGATTAATCGCCATTCCCTACGTGAAACCTATTTCTACTAGTACTAGCCATCAATCCTCCTCATTCACATCATGGCTGTTTCTAGGACCTCAGTGTACAAATTGGCTACAAATTTGGTGTACAAATATAGAGTCACTACACTTCATGAAAAGCCACATAATAGGCATAATATCAAATGCAAGGAATAGAAGGTTGATGGACAGAACAGACACACTTTCCAATTACTATGTGATGCCTTTTACTTTTTACACATTAAATGGGACATGCTCAGAATAACAGTCCTGAATAACCAATTGGGGCTAAAGAGTGACAGTAAAACAAAGATGGCAGCTATAGGTGAAGTTGTAAGCGATTAGCAGCTTCTGAGAAACAAGCTGATTAAACTACTAAGAGCATTTGTAATCCAGTAAGGCAACGTTTTTTTTTCCTTTAGGAGCAGAGATACCCAGTTTAAGGTCATACAATCCCAGTGACAAACCCTAAACCCTACACTGGACATGGCTACTTTCTCCAAAGGAGAAAAACAGGGGAAAAAAACTTTTGTGAACTGGCATTACTTGTCTTTTCTTATTTATCTTTTATTCAAACAACACAAAATTGCATTTGTAAAGCATTGCATTGGGGGGGGGGTGGGGGGGTTGGGGGTAGGGTTGGGGGGTGGTGGATGGGATTGGGATCAGGGAGAGTAGATGGCAGAGTGGCTAAGAGGGTAGGAGGGGAAGGCATGGTCGATGGGAAGGGTCTTGAGGAGTGCCTTGAAGGAGGCAAGGGAGGGAGGAAGACAAAAGAAATGTGGGATGGAGTTCCAGAAGGTGGGGGCAAAGCGGCTGAAGGCCTGCCTGCCAATGGTGGGGTGGAATGAACAAAAACATAATGCATGATTTGTTGATTAAATACAGTCTCCCTTTCGCAATGAAAACGTTGAAATACTGAAACTCTACTCTATTGTACGATTTGCCAGAACTGAAAACTACACTGCAGTTAACTGTGAAGAAGAACAAAAATTTGTATAGCACCTTTCAAATTGGGACAATATCCCAAGGTGCAAGACAGTCAGAGTTTGGGACCCCAGCTGGAGGTTGGGATCTGGAATGGTGGAGGGTAGGGAGAGTAGTGGTAGGAAGGTGGTTAAAGAGAAGCTAAAACAATCAAAATAACATATTCATATAATAATAATAATCCTTGAATTTGATATACGGTAGTACTTTTCACGTCTTTCTAGATTTCTCAAGTGCCTGTAACATTGAAATGTCCCAAAGCACTTCACAAGAGAAATTGTATCAAAAATAGTATTCATGTATTAAGAAACAAACAGCGCAGCAAATCTGCACACAGCAATGTTCCACAAACAGCCATGAAGCAGGTGATCAATTTATCTAGCAGATTCTTGGCCAGGATTTAACTGAGTTTCTCCTGGTATAGTATGGAATGTCATGGGATCAGATTCCACCGCAGTCAAGCGCTCCGGAGCACTCCAGGACACTACCCCACGTGAGTGGCGCTATATAAATAAAAGTTGCTGTTATTGTTAATATCCACCTGTCCTACGTAGGTGGGCGATGTACACAGGGGTCTCATAGGGATTGAACTGGCTCCAAAGTGCCAAGATGCATGGAAATCTCAGCTTGATCTGGATACTCTTAAGCACAGTGATGGGTTTTCACATTTGTCGGTCACCTGGCTGACCCCCAAAAAAGTTTAATTATTTTTTACCAACTGACTTTCTTCCCAAATATGGGTATTTATCTATGAAAATTGGTCAAACAACGATTTAAATAGTCCTTATGTGTATTCTACTTTTTACATCAAATCAACAGAATAGAAGCAGAAATTGGGGCGATGTACCTGTGCTTGGGAAAACAATACAGTAATCAGGTCATCTCTGTCCCCAACCTCTGGAACACCCTGCCACAGTCCCTTCACCTCGTCCTCTCCCTGGCTTCCTTCAAGTCCCGTTTCAAGACTCTCCTCTTCGATGGTCCCATCAGCAACTCCTAATCCCCCTCTTCCCTCCCACCACTGTCCCCAGCTCGGGTCTGAAACAGTGACTGTCCAGCACCTTGGGACGTCCTCCTTATGTGAAAGGCGCTATACAAGTGTAATTTTGTTGTTGTTGTTGTTGTAAGTTGGGGTGAACAGAGTAAATTGTAAGAAGTTATTATAACAGTTAAAAATCCTGAAAGATATTAAGAGAAGAGAGATTCTCCCAGTGTCCGGGTCAACAATCCCCCAATTAAAATTAGTCACTCATTTCATGGCTGTTTGTGGCCATTATGGACATTGCTGTACGCAATTGTGTTGTTGTGTTTGCCTACAAACATGCAGTCACTCCATTTCCCATTAAATCCCGTGAAGTGCTTTTAGACGTTTCTGACTTGATAATGCAAAGCTTATTATTATTATTTTTACAAAAGAAAACTATTAATTCCTCTCATAAAAATGAATTTACAGAATGTTGATGATCAGCTGAAGTCTAAACTGTCCTCAGCAGATAGTCACCTAAGAACCTTACCTTTCATTTCACATCTGTATGTGACTAACAAATGGATCAAAAGTGTATTAATCAAAAACACATTCCTTATCCTATTTAAGGAACAGCATTAAATTGTATTTTGAAACCAACCAACTTTTGAATAACAGTAGCTCTCAAAATGGCAGAAATGCAACAGGTTCAACAACATATATATTGTGCCCCTCTAACCCCTTACCAAGCTGCCCGCCCCCTCCGCTCAGTGTCGCAGTGCTTAACTTCACACTTGGAAGGGACCATTTTTGAGAATGAAACTTCCTGTCTCAGCTTATTTCAGCGAGGTTTTTCTGCTATTTGTGAGCTTGGAAATTGTCCTCCAAGGCTTAATCACAAGATACTGATTCGACCTAGTTCCAAGATATTTTCCTACTACGGGCACAATATAAAGTGCACATTTTGTTGTAGTTGTTGTTGAATAAACTCAGAAAGGTATTTTTCAGCAGTTAAAACACCATCTCCACTCTGATAGAATTCAGGTGGAGATGCAAAGTCCCCAGAGCTTTTCAATGGGTTTGCGTAAGCTGTAATTATTCTTAAAGTCGAGAGGGGGCTGGTATTTTTAAGCACATTTTAAAGCCATCATTTAATAAACCCCCAAGGATTTATAAAATAATTATATTTCAGGTTTCTGCAGTAGTGCAGTCTTATGATAGATGGATTGAAAATGGTTGAAATATACACTGCAACAATATTTATCTCTGATAAGAGACACTAAGAGAAAATGGGGTCTGCTCTGGAATGGAATTTTATTTCTGGATGTAAAGTTTTTAATTGGAGGAATTGGATGGCTTTCCAGGAAGTGGTTTTGGGAACAAGACTGAAACCCAAATGAATGGCTCTTAAACAGGAGATTATACAGCATTCATCCTTCCAGTCACAGCTAACTCTGATCCTAACTAACTCAATATCCACCCATGCACCCATATCCACTTACAGCAGGGTTTGCTGGGTATCAGTCAGCAATAGGAATCCTAGGTCGTGGTGGGAAGGGACGGGGCAGGAGAAAGTGGAGGGGAGCAGTTTAGAGTGTTGACTTGATTAACTTTCGAGATTGGGGAACATTTAAAAGAATTTTCACCAGGAGGTAGTGTGATTAAAAAAAAAGGATTATAGTCTGTGTATCTGATATGATGAAACTATCCTTGCATTTGCTAATGAACATTATTGCATTATCAAGATGTCTTGAAACGCTTCAAAGGATTTTACCGTGAAGAGCAGTGATTGTGGATTTGTAGGTATAAGGGACATACAATTTGCCTACCAGCAGTGTCCAACAAACAGCAATAATCTATGACCTTTTTTATTTGGAGGGATTGTTGGCTAGGACATTGAGAGGAATGTGATTCTCTTTTCAAATAGTTCCATGGGCTCATTAATGTTCACCTGAACAGATAGAACCCAAATTCAAGCCTCATCCAAAGATTGACATCTTTGATAAAACAAAGCCACTGCCCTCTAGTGTCAGCCTAGACTGTGAGTTCAATGTCCTCAAGTAGGGTTCAAACTCATAATCTTCTGACTCAAAGAACTCAATCTTCTGACTCCACAATAGGTTTATTGTCGAAAGAAAGAGCAAACATAACAGCCTTTTCTCTTTCCATGTTTTCTTCTGTTAAACTCACTGCAACAGTTTGACAATCTTTTCTTGCAGAACATGGCCCACTGTTCATGCATGAACAGCTGAACTGAAAAGAAGAATTAATCCTGATTGTTAATCCGAGAGTTCGAATATCAATGGATTACTAGCAACAGATTCCTATTATTTTTGTTTCATCCACCATGTCTGCAACTTCTCACCAGGTAGGGGAAGAGGCAGATAGGGTCAGTAAATTCTTATATCATATATCATATATCATATATTCATATAATCTTACATTTATACAATTCATATAATTCTTCTCCTCCAAAATCCACAATATCCACCAGGCAGCCTCTCATTCTTCTGCTTCTCGTCGCCGACCCCCCACCCCCATTCCATCCTCCCTCACCCTCTTCGTCATCAGCTCCTACCACGACCATCTTCCTACATTCCTTCTCCCCCGTCTCTCCTTCCTGCCTCTCACACACCATCAACTCATTGAAGCCAAGCACCTGCTGCCTCGACCCTCTTCCTACCAACTTACTGGTCACGCAGCTCCCCCTCCTCTGCCCACTGCTGGCTGACATCATCAACCAGTCCCTCTCCACAGGATCAGTCCCTGCCCCCATCAAAGCTGCTGCCATCACCCCACTCCTCAAAAAATCTTCCCTAGATCCCTCAAACCCTAGCTACTACCATTCTATTTCAAAACTGCACTTCCTTGCCAAAGCACTCAAACATATTGTTGCCAACCAACTCCATGCCTACCTCTCCTCCCACTCCCTTTCCAAACCCCTCCAGTCCAGTTTCTCCCCTGCCCATAGTACAGAGACTACGCTTATGAAAGTCCCAAACAATGTCCTCTCTATCTGTGACCAGGGCTCCCTCTACCTCCTTATCCTCCTGGACCTGTCCGCGTGAACTTCCTGCAGCTTAATGTTGACAAGACGGAAGCTATATTCTTTGGCTCGCGTCAACGTCTTCAATCGCATGGCTCTCACCTCCTTCACCTTCCCAGCCTTCCCCAAAAACTCTCCAAACCCAGTGTGTCAGGTTCGACCCCCCCAACTATCCTTCCTTTCCTCTGCATCTGGTCCCTCACCAGCACTGTTTTTTGCACCTCCGACGGATCGCCTGTCTCCAGCAATATCTCGCACCAAAAGCCACTGAAACCTGGTCCATGCTTTTGTCATCTCTCGGCTGGACTATTCCAATGCCCTCCTCGCCGATCTCCGCTCCACCATAATCCATAATAACCAACTAATTAAAAACTCTGCCACCCGCATTCTCACCCGCACCAAACTTCGCTCTCCCATTACCAAAGTCCTTGCCAAACTTCACTGGCTCCCTGTCCCAGAGAGGATCGATTTCAAGATCCTCACCCTTGTTTTCAAATCCCTCCACTTCTCTGCACCCGCTTACCTCTCAATGGCAAAATTCCACTTGTATAGCGCCTTTCACGTCAGGAGGACGTCCCATACCTTCAAGAGTGAGGTTGAACATGTTTTGATAGGTCGGGTTATTAAGGGATACAGGTAAAAAGCTGAAAATTGGAATTGACAGGATTGTAAAGATACAGATTAGCCATGATCTAGTTAAATGGTGAAACAGGCTCAATGGTCTGAATGGCCTACTCTTAGTCCTATTTTCCTATGGCATGAGAAATAGAATAATATATGTATTTTTATTTTTACTTTGGAGATAGCCAATAGTCTATTTCTGTTTTGTACAAACCTAAGGCCATTTTATTTGATTAATTTCCATTACAAGTTATGTAAATACAAATTAAAGAACAATCATATTCTACTGGCACTAAATCCACTGTTATTGGGGTTAATATGGATGCACAGTTACAACAACTTGCATTTAAATAGTGCCCTGCATGCCCGGGGGCGTCTATGAGCAATTGATAACCACATGGTAACCGCAGTGGATACTCAAAGCTGCCTTCTCAGCGTTCTAATCTGACTGACAATGATGATTTACCCCCTCTTATTTGATAGAGTGATAGTTCAATCAATAGATTTCAGAAATCCTGAAGAAAATGTTACCATTTTGTTTGGCCCCATTCAGCAATTCTCTGCTTGTTCGTGCAGAATGATGCCAGCCAACATTTTATTTTTGGACTACATTGTACAAACATCCAACATTTGCTGCTTGCCAGTGCTATTGTTGGTTCATCCTCTCCTTGTTGCACTATATTGGGGTTAGCCTTCCTGCATTTGTAATTTCACCCATCTCTGGCAATGAATGTGCCTGCGGTCAAAGATTGATAGAACTACTGACAGGGAAAGGCTAAACTCTTGTGTGCCAAAGTATTATGTACTATCTTTACTTCTTTCCCATGCAATGCTAACGCTATCACCTCTGCATGCCTTTCCTCATGCAACACATCTTACATTTACACTATTAAGTCCATTCAGCAGCACAGTTGATTTACAGCACAGCTTTGTGAAGCTACAATTCGTGGAAATGGACATTATTTCTTGGCTTCAGACTGTCAGTTAGAAGGATACTCTGTGTTTTTCTTTTACCAGTGAAAACTTGGTATCCTGTTAACCAGCAAGTGATCTACAAGCTATATCAATGGCATACACCTGGCGTTAGGGTGTTATAATTGACAACAATAATCATTACGTGTGATATACAACAACAAAATTACGTTTACAGAGCACCTTTCATGTTAGGAGGACGTATCTTTCACATCAGGGGGTTGTCTCAAAACACTTAATAGAATGTTGTTGAGGTGGAGAGGGAGCACAAAAAAGGAGAGGAGATATCAGCGGGGTGAGGGATGAGAGAAGGAAGTGTCAGGAGAGGAGAGGGTTGAGGTGTTAGGAGAGAGGTACAGAAAGGTATAGGAAGGAAGAGAGAGAGGGAGTGGAGGTGTCAAGAGGGGAGAGAGAGGGAGTGGGTGCTTTCAGAGGGGCGAGAGACTGAGTGGAGATGTCAGAGGGGAGAGCAAGAGAGAAGTTGTTGTAGGAAGAGAGGAAAAGAGCTGTCAGGAGGGAAAAGAGAAGAAAAGGTGTGGTGGGGGGGAAAGCGAGGAGTGGAGGAGAAGATGTTCGTATAGTTCTGCTATTCACTGGATAAACTTGCTGAGTCATTGGGGGAGTCTTTACTTTAATAAAACAAGACTTCCGACATTACCACTCTAGTCTAAAGCTAGGAATCACTTCACAGGATTAAATTCAAAGCATCAGCAATCCTTACCAACAGAAAGCTGCAACATAGCCCAGATAGCTGCTGCTAAACTGCTGATTCAGTGCATTGAACTGGCAGCAAGAGACTTGAACACTAGTGGGCTTTCAATCACTTTGACAACTCAATACAAAGTTGTGTAAACTATTAATTGGATCATTAATTATTGATGTTGCTTTCACTACATTTATGGTCAACAGAATATAGCACTTCTGGCTGTTCAAATGGAGATCAGTTACTTCTCTTCACAGATTTGTGATCCCAGTTACCTGGATTTTCACATTTTACATTGAGCAAAAAAGATAACCAATGATCAGATTAAGAACAACCCTTTTTTTAAAACAAATCCTTTTCAACTCTGCACAAGGAAATGGAGAGAGAGAAGCTGTTTTTTGCCAAGACACATTTTAATGTTTTCACCATAATATAGCCTTGACTCAATGGGGTTCCATACATGGTATTTTCTAAAAGGATTCCTTAATAAGGAATCTGAGGGGAACTATTTAGAGGAGGCAGTTTCTCTAGGGGTCCTGGCCAACAATGTCCCAGAAAGAATCAGTCATTCACTTCATGGAGGTTTATGGGACATTGTTGTGCACAAATTGGCTGGTGTGCTCGCTTAACAAAATAAACAGCCACTATACTTTACAGTAAAATCTTTGAAGCATTTTGAAATGTTTCAACAACGTGATGAGGCTCTATACCAAATGCAAGGATTATTACGCAGACTGTGGGGGCTCTGCTCTAAAAGATTGTAATGGTGGAGAGTTCTCAGAAGGCAGAGTAACATACTTGCAGTATCTTTAATGTATCACAAGTTTAATCCTCCAGAATACCCACTGTACCATCCTCCCATTGCAGCATCAAACTGCTTTCAAACTCATGTACAACAGATATTCTGTCAAAGCAGAAACAGATACATGTACCTGACAGACATTACGCAGTGGTTTGTACAAGAAAGACATAGGTCATCTATTTGGCAGTTGAAATATGTTGGATCCTTGATAAGTGCATTTCAGCTTCTCTGCCACCTGCACAGCGCTCAATACTATTTTCATAGGTACAATAATATTCGCACTGCACTCAAAGCACCTCGAAAATCTCAATATATGAACCAAGTGGTTGCTCTCACTGAACCACTTTTGTCAAAGTTAGCTTTTGACAAATGGAAGCTGTTTAGTAATTGATGAAATGTCAATGTTTCTATTATAAATAAATGACAAAAGTCAAAAACCGTTCACCTTCTTGACATGATTACATTTTTGTTTAAAAAGGATATTTTTGAGTGTCATATTGGCATTTGGAAATCAAAGTCTCGGCTGTCTCTCAGACAGTGTTGGTGTGTGCTGTATTCTGGGAGAAGCTGTAGGATGGGAGGTGCTGACCAACGAATTAGACTAGTTAAACTAATGCCCATCTTCCGATTCAGGTGGATGTAAAAAATACCATGGCACTTTTTGAAACGAGAAATTTCTCCCAGTGACCTGGCCAACAATCCTCCAGATACAAAACTGATCTTTCAGTTGGCTGTTTGTGAGACATGTTGTGAGCAAATTGTCTGCTGCATTCCCCGATAGTCACTACAATTGCCAGCAAAATCCTGCGAAGCACTTTGAGATAGCCTCTTGCCATGACAGGTGCTAAATCAAAAGATTATTATTAATTTATTAATGAGTATATGGATTTCCTCTATGCATGTTTCCAATATTTCATTGTCCATTTCGAGAAACTGTCAAGTATTAGGCTCCTGATCAGCCCAGGAAATTCAGAATTCCCTTCCTGAATTGATTTTCAGCTTATATACTGAAATAGTGGGGGAGGGAAATGGCAACATTGTAATAATATATTTATTCTAACATCAACCTAACAATATTCAGGAGGACACTGTTAAAAAGAAGCGGTTTGAGTCCAAAACCTCAAACTCCACATTAAAAAGTCAAGGCCACTGGTCAGTTCTTCCAGATCACCATGTTACTGCTGATACTACTTTGGGCATGTTGTGTGCATGTGTACAATATGCATGAAGCTCCATTGATGTTAGCAGATGCTTTCTGCAGACAGCTCCCAAATGTGCAGTAAGTGACATCAGCAGATATTTCATACACATAGACAAATGAGTATAGTTCAGGAAGCTGGCCAGTCAGTACCCAGAGTAAACCATGCTCTCGGAATAGTATGCGTACACAGTGCACATGCACTCTATACAGACCCATGCTAAACCAGGGTATATTGTAAACTTTCTCTGTCATCTTAAACACAAAATTAATATGCTTCATTGACTTATCCTTTTTTTGAGGGGGTGGATGGGTGAGTGAAGATTAGTGGGAACTCCCTTGGAGCTGAACTGGCTCTGAAGTGACATATTTGGCAAAGAAATGCCAGAATCCAGCCAATCCTCTGTGGGGGTCTCCTGAGCCAGGCGGGTCTGTACACCTCCAGAGATCTAAAGAATAGACAGGCTGGTTCATTGGCAAAGCTTAGAAGGGCAGACCAGTCATTAGGGCAGGGACTCTTCCCACTCAGCTCCCATTAACCATGCAAGCCAAAGCCCGTAAGGATAAGGGTAATGTGTTCCCTCCTGGACAAGCAGCAGGAAAGCTCATCAGTCAGTGCTTTTCACAGTCCCGGGATCCGTTATTGTGAAGCGCTCTGAGTCGCCATCCGGCATTGGAGGGAGCTATATAAATCGAAGTTGTTGTTGTTGTTTCATGGCAAGCTATGCAGTGTCAGCAGGTTAGGCTCCAGCAGTATCTGAATGCACAGTCTGAAGCCTTGTTCTTGCCAACTTGCACCTAATACTTTCTGCCATTAGGTAAGTGGGATGCAGGAAGTGCACATTTTATTCAATAAACAACTATAGATGGGATCCATGGAATTCTCAGTTTCGTTTGAATATTCTTCAACATGCTGATGGTTTCCTCATATATATGTATACATGGCTGACCCCTCGCCCACTGTCCACAAAAATATTATTAATAAATAATAACATTTAAGAACTTAAATTCGTTTTTAGTGTTTTTCCTCCAATTCATTATCAATTCTGATTATAATAATCCTTACATTTGATATTGCAGATGACTGTCTCAAAATGCTTCAGAGAACATACTGTAAAATGTGGTGATTGTATTGGTAGGCAATAGGGTCCGGCGATATATCGATATATCGCTAAAACCCGATATAATTTTCATATCGATACGTCGATATAGGCATTTCAAAAATATCGATATACCGAAAAATCTATATATCGAGGTAAAAAATCGGAATGCGAGCACACTGAACTACAAGACCCAGAATGCTCATCTCTATACACAATGCACAGACCGAGGTGCAAAGCCGCCATATTGTATTCATAGTCATCGAATACAGTATACAGGTATGCAAGGGGTGGGGGGGGGGGGGGGGGAGAGAAGGCTGGGGGGTGGGGGAGGGGGAGAGAGACGGCTGGGGGGGGAGAGAGACGGCTGGGGGGGGGGGAGAGAGAGACTGCTGGGGGGGGTTGGGGGGAGAGAGACGGCTGGAGGGGGTTGGGGGGGAGAGAGATGGCTGGGGGGGTGGGGGTGAGGGGGAGACGGCGGGGGTGGGGTGGGGGCGAGAGAGAGATGGCGGGGGGGGGGAGAGAGAGACAGCGGGGGGGGGGGGGAGGGGGAAAGAGACGGCTGTGGGGGTGGGGGGGAAGAGAGACGGCGGGGGGGAAAAGGGAGAGAGAGAAGGCTGGGGGGGTAGGGGGGGGAGAGAGACGGCGGTGGGGGGGGAGAGACGGGGTGGATATGATAATATACAGATAGATAGAGATGGGGGGGGGATGTGAGAGAGACACAGAGACACAGACAGAAAAACACAGAGATGGAGAGAGTGAGAGACACAGAGAGAGAAAGATATTTACCTCCTGAGGAGATAGGCCCCGAATGCACGCGCACCCAGAATGCGCGCGCACCCGGAACGTGCGTGCACCCAGAACGCGCGCGCACTCCAAATGCGCGCCGTGCGCGCACGCGCAGTACGAAAAACCCGAAAATATCAATATTTCGGTATATCTCGATATGAGCCCATCGATATATCTAAATCGGAAAATTTACATATCGACGGACCCTAGTAGGCAAACAGTATGATGTGGATATCCTAGCACTTTCTCATACCTCTTTCAACATGCAACCGATCTGGTAGGAATGAGTACTGAATTGAATTTACATTGCTAATTCTCAAAACGGGAAAATTAGGTCATCTTAGAACTACCTCATTATTTTGAATAGTTCAACAAGTATCTCTTTAAAAATCTCCAATGTTGAGTTGATACACTTCAAACCCCTAGAAATCAAGCTTCCTTCCCCACAATGAAGTAACAAGTCATGTTGAAGCCCAGCTGCTGAGTCTACACTGAGGAGGTGGTTTTGCCAAGACATCAATTCGCACTGTGGCAGCGGAGATATATTTGGTGGGAATCAATTTGGCTTTCACTCAAAATTCTCCCTTAATGTTATTGTGGAGATCAATCAGCAATTCATTGGTATTAAAATGTAGGTCTCATTAGTAGAGCTCTGCAGAAGCACTTAGCTATACATGTGCAGAGCTTTCCTCACCTTCAGGCCAGAGCAACTCAGAGCACAAAGTAAGAACATTGATTCCATCAGAATGAATTAGCCATACATCTTTCTCCAAAGACAGCTGTCAATATTACTATAGGAAAATATCTCTGCAGAGTTCTGGGGAGCAGGGGAATGTTTTTTGTTCTTGATCTGATAGTTTGATTGGTAAGATATCGTATACGTTTGTTACAGTGATGCACCTGTCCTATTCTTGCATTAGCCCTTTAAAAATAGACAAAATGACTGTTTCGCCTGTATGAAAGTACAATCAGTCCACAAGTTAAAAAGGCTGCCTTGATACATGCTTCTTAGGCCACAAAGGTGAATAAACAGTAAGCACAAATCCTGACGAAGCCTGAAGCATTAATATTAAAAATTTGGCTTCAGAGGATGTGAATTCCAAATTCTTCACATGTTGAATGCAAATTTTACTCTCTGATCTAGCAGTGATTTTATCACAAAGACATTTTGAGCACAGTACATGAAGGAAGAAATGGAACAGAAGTAGAAGGAAATATAATAATAAATATATTATTATAGAAAGAAATGGCTCTGAAAAAGACACAAAAGCATGATGACAATCCTTTGCTGTAAGGCTATGAAACTATTGTGAATCTAGGACAGAAAATGTATCACAATCACAGAGTTTGTGGCAAAATATTGTTCTCTATATGCCTTTTTGATGCCCCTGCCCATTAGAACATTAAGGCCTGTGTTTCATTTGTTTTAAATAGGGGATGAAATTTGCTATTTTATAACCACTCAATGTAATAATTAATTATTGATTTTCAAATGTCCCACACCCTTGCCACCAAACTACCTCTCTGTCTCCATCTCTTGTAGCACTCTGAGATGCTGTACCGAGTGAATCATCCAGAGGATCCAATTAAAGATCCTAGTCCTCACATTTAAAGCCCTCCATAACCTCACCCCTCCCTACATCTGTGACCTCCTATCCCCTTACCAACCTGCCCATCCCCTCCATTCAGCAGACTCTGGCCTGCTCCACATCCCTCGACTCACCCGCCCAACCAATGGCGGGCGAGCCTTCAGCCACTCTGCCCCCAACCTCTGGAATTCCATCCCGAAGTCCCTCCGAATAGACCCCTCCCTAGCCTCCTTCAAGTCTCGCCTCAAGACTCTCCTCTTCGATGGACCCATCAGCAACTACTCACCGCCAACCCCCCCTCTCCTTAGCTCAGGTCTGAATCAATAACTGTCCAGTGCCTTGGGACGTCCTTCTGACGTGAAAGGCGCTATGCAAATGTAATTTTGTTGTTGTTGTTGAAGCGCACACTATAAATTAAGTTTACTGTTGTTGGTGGTGGTCTCCTGTGCTAGTACTCCCTCTGCTCTGCTAACTCACAACTGTTCCCTGTCCCCATCTCCTCTATTCCACCACACCAAGTTTTCACCTACTTTGCCGGGTCTTCGGAGCTCTCTCTATCCTCTATCTATCGTTCTCCTTCTCTATCTTCAAAACCTTTCTAGAACACTACCTCTGATAACACTTCTGCATTCAATAAGCATCGCCAGGATTAGATGTGACCAGTGATAGTTATGAAATATCGCTAATTCAGTCCTAGATTTTTTAAAGTCAAACAGCCAAAACACCTATTATCAACAAAGATATGAAGTACAGTAGAAGCCCGTTTATCTGTGACCCGATCAACCGTCACTTCCGTATAACCGGCACCACAAAAAAAAGGTCCACATTCGATAAACCGGAATTTATCCAGAAAAATGCATTTTTGGGGTGTTTTGTGTCGCGTCAGTATTTTGGAATGCTGCTACTAGGTGCCTGGTGGTGGTGTTAGCTCAGGTACAGCTTTCTGCAGTGTACAGAAGTACACTCTCCAGTTTTGAGAGAGGAGGGAGAGCGAGGGTGAGTTCATTAATTTAGCCACAAAGCAGCAAGACACACACACACACAAGCAAAGCTTGCAGATCAATGCATATCACAGCCTTAGCTTTTATTTTAATAAATTTAAGCAATTAATAAAAAACACAAACCCCTGCAACACATCTCAAGTCTGGCTTATTTTACAAATACCTTTAAGCTTGGGAAGCTGCAGTGTATATCAGAAACACACATACGCTTCCCCTTACCCCAGTCTGATGTTAAAAACAAATCTAACTTTAAAAGTGAAATGAAACGTTTGCTTTCAATGCCGATCCTTGGATCATTTCGAAGGAAAGTTAACTGAACAGTGACAGTGGTGGCTGCTTTCTCAATAACGTTTGCTGTCCTCTCTTCTGCCCCCAATGAGAACAGTGTCATTCAGACATGTAACTTTTGCACCAGTTTAAAGATCTCTCTGAACTGCCTGGTCGCTGTATGTAAAAGGATTATTATTATTTATATATTATATTATCATATAAATGATAATTTAGTCTTTATTAATATGCTATGTATAAAAAAATGTTTTATATATGCATAGCGTATTAATGATAGACTATCCGAATATCCGGCAGGCGCTTTAACCGGCACTGGCCAGGTCCCGAGGGTGCCGGATAAACGGACTTCTACTGTATTTATAAGTACAATACAGTAACTTGTCAGAATCTTCTAAGAAAGTAGGATCTTTCTCTCTGATGAACTCCAGCCTGGGGTCTCCTTGGAGCTGAATGGCAACTCTGCCCATGGAATATTGGAATTGAGCCAGCCCAGCCCTCTATAGTGTCAGTCGTCCAGTTATTGAGCCAAGGGGCACTGCTAATGATAGCTCAGCCAGCCTGGTTCATCAGCAGGACTTGGAGAGGCAGACCAGACATTGGGGACAGGGAATCATGCCACTCAGCTCCTGTTAACCTTGCAAGCCAAAGCCCTAATGGGTAGGATGATCCTAGCTGGGCAAGCAGCAGGAAAGCTTGCCAGACAGTGTTCTCAATGGCAAGCTATGCAGTGTTAGCTTGCTTGACTCCAGCAGCAACCCTACATACATTCTGGGGTCCCCAAGCCTTAGACGTAAGGCTGCCCCCTAAAAAAGTTCACAATAAACAGTTGGAATTGAAGTGATAATTAATTCTGGTGCTAATTTAAGAAGACTTGAGGAATACCACAGATTTTAATCCACTTGAATCATAGAATATTACAGCACAGAAGGAGGCCACTTGGACTCTTCGTGTTGGCTCTTTGGAAGAGCTACCCAATCCGTCTCACTCCCCCGCTCTTTCTCCACTAAATGCAGAATGTGGTGAAACATTTAAAAAAAAGTTTCATATCTCAATGAAAAACAAAGTCCCATAATATCCTTCAGAATAGAACCTATGGATCTATCTAAGAGTTCAGGAACTTTGAGTTCACCAGCTACCTGCTGCATTATTACTAGATACTGTTTTACAGATCAGCTCACTGTATTTCACATAAGCATTTTACAATTTTAATCAACAGGTACCTGTGACAGTGTCCCTGGTGCAAGCCAATTACGACCTGAAAAAATCATGTTAACAGTCATCAGAGTCGAACCAAGCAAGGGCAGATCCGTGAAGATTGAGAGATCCAGGTGCAGTTTTTATTTAGTTTACAAAGTATTTAATGTAATCCAGTCATCTGCCTTTAAGAGAACACATTTAACTCATTCAGCACTAAATACACCATTTGGCATTTTTCCATCCGATCCCAGGCAATGCCAGATGGCAGATTTACCTCAGGTGACCAGAGGTTTGAATTCAAGATCCTCGTCTCACTTTTAAGGTCATTCACGGCCTTGCCCCCTCCTATCTCTCTGACCTGCTGTCTCCCTATGAACCTCCCCGTCCCTTCTGTTCAATGGGCTCCGGTCTGTTCCATGTCCCCTGCCCGACCCGCCCTACCATCGGCAAACGGGCTTTCAGCCTCTCTGTCCCCACACTCTGGAACTCCATCCCATAGTCCCTTTGCCTCGCTTTCTCCCTTGCATCCTGAAAGCCAGGTCTCAAGACCCTCCTCTTCAATCGTGCCTTCTGCTGCCCTCCCAATTCTCCCCCTGCCCTCCTAACTCTCTCCCGCCTCACCCCCCTACCCTGTTCCTCTCCCTTGCTCGGATCCCGACCTGACTGTTCAGCACCTTGGGATGTCTCTCGATGTTAAAGGCGCTTTGTAAATGTAATTTTGTTGTTGTTGTTGTTTGTGGTAGTAGGAGGTGAAGTAGTTACAGGGGTTCTAGCTTGAAGATAACTTGTAAATAAATAAGACACTAATATAAATGATAAGCATATCATAGATTATTATTAGAAATTATAAAGATTAATCTGTTTTACAATTAGGTATCTGATTGTTCACTAAAGACATAAAGATTGTAAAAATAGCCTGTGGTACAAAATCTAAACCTCTTGTCTTAAACTGTGGATTTACACTTGAAATGTTGCATTTAATTTGTTTTGACCTGGTTAGATTGAACACTGAAAGATCTTCTGATGCTGACTGTGTGGTTTTCATGCAGTCGGCTTCTTCCCACAAAAGCCCCAATCACACATTGCAGAATCCAGTCATTGGGCCTTCTGATTTACTAGCCAAAAGATTGGCAAAAAAACAAGCTGCATGGTGAAAATGTGGAATAAGAAAGGGTCACTTGACTCCTGAACTCCATTCACCACCAGAGTCCACAATAAATCTAAAATAAAACGCAAAATACTGCAGATGCTGAAAGTATGTAACAAAAACAGAAATCGCTGGGAACACTCAGCAGGTTAAGTAGCATCTATGGAGAAAGGAAAGTGAGTCAACATTTCGGGTCCACGACCCTTCATCAGAACTGAATAGATCTACTCCATCGTGAATTTTACTTCATCCACTTTGCTCTCTGAAAGAAAGCTCTGCATGCACACTCCCTGATCCCCAAAGGTAATGAAATAAAAATTCCCAAATATTCATCAGTTCCACGTATCCACTATCCAAACCCAACCTTCCTTCACAGATGGTATCACTTTCCTTATCCCTTAGAAGCAATGCATTTATCTCTGTAGAGTCAAATTTGCAGAATTCTTCAATGTGTTCTTTTCCTTAATTACTGTGGATGATAATTAAAGAACAATAATTAAGGATTCTACATTAAGTGTAGAATTTGTGGTCAAAAAGGTATATTTTCAAACCTTCATTTAATGACAGGCTTGGTACTGAACACCTCTCTTGACATCAAGAAAATGATTTAGAATGATTCTCTCTCTCACAGTCAGTGCTGACGTCCATGTCTTTATTTAATTCCAGCGAGAGCCAATTTTTTGATTGCCAGCCATGAGAAAGGCTTTTTTGAAATATTAAAACCCTTCCTTTCAAAGTGATTTGCATGCCAGTATCTGGGAAACAAAAGATGCACATTCTACGCATTTCATTGCAAGACTTCCTGATCACAGAGCAGATCTGGAAATGTTTAATTAGGGCACGGATATGCACATTTCACACTTGTTTGCCAGATACTGGCCTAAATATATGCTGAATTTTTTTTAAGTTGAAATCAATTTTTACAACCGCACCAAAAAAAAACACTCACTATATAAAACACAAATGAGTGGTGTTTCTATTCTTGAAAAGTTTTAGAGGGATAAATAGTCTCATATGGTCAGGGAGTTTTCAATGCCAAACCTGTCAACAAGGGCAGGTTTCAGGCACATTTGCAACCACATTTTCTCTTCTTGACAAACATCAGTGATACTTAAATAACAGAAAGAATTTAGAAATACTGCAATTTTGACCATATATATTTGAATATTAGACTCCTGTAAAATATATTGTACAATGTACTGGGGAGTTAAATCTATTAAGAGCATGTAATATAATAAATCTAAAAAATCTTTCCTTTGATGTGAAACACTATCAGCATTTCCACATGCAATTTCCACATGCATAGAGGTGGCTGATGGACTCAAGGCCAGAAACTATATAAGAAGAAATTAAAGACTTCAAGATAAAAATTATATTAATGAGGATGAGAAACGAGGAAAGAAATGAGATTACAATAGATGACTCCAGTAGAGAATCTAACAGCAGTATAGACATGGCAAACGGAATGGCTTCTTTACACCCCTTCATTTTGTACTATTCTATAGAATACACCATATTTAGTTACAATAATAATATATAATAATAATCCTTGCACTTGATATACGCTTTTCACATTTTTTAGACCTCTCAAAGGTCTAAAAATCAAACCGTGCAGGTATTTCAAAAATAGTCCAAAATATCTGCATAAAAGATATACACAAAAAAAGTGACAAAAGAGAATTAACATCAAGATGAAATTACATTTCCCTTAAGACTGAATCAAATTCCAATTAATGATATAAAAAACTTAGTTTGAGTAAAGCTCTTTTCTTCCTTGGGCCGTGATCCATCAACCTTACTATGGACTCTGCTCCGCGTATTTAATCTCCTGAAGTGATTACTACTTTCTAAAGGTACCTAAAATAATCCCCGAAATAATAATAATCCTTGCATTTGACACTACAAAACAATGCAAAATTACATTTGTATCGCACCTTTCGATTGGGATGTCCCAAGGCAATGGACACTCAAGAATTTGGTCCCCAGTTGGGGGTTGAGATCGGGAGGGTGCAGGGCAGAGAGGTAGGAGGATGGCCCTAAGGCTTGGTCAAAGAGGAAGATATGGAGCCAAGGGAGGAAACAAGGCAAAGGGAATATGGAGTGGATTTCCAAAGGGTGGGGCAGAAAGGTTTAAGGCTAATCCCTCAAGATGGGGTAGGCCAGGTAGGGAAAGTAGAGAAGGCCCAGCTGCCAAGTTGGAGGGAGCAGAGAGGTTGATATGAGGCAGCAGGTCGTATTTGTAGGAAGGTGCAAAGTCATGCAAGTCCTTGAAGGTGAGAACGAGGATTTTGAACTCTATCCTCTGGGGATAGGAAGCCAGTGGAGCTGGGAGAGGATGGGAGTGATGGGACACGGAGCCTGGAGCATGAGAGGTCACGAGCTGCAGAATTCTGGATGATCTGCAGCTTGTGGAGGAAAGAGTTGTGATATTGTGTCTTATCATGTCGTCAAGATGTATTAAAGTGCTTCACAGGATTTATTGTAATTTCAGTGACTGTGTATTTATTGGTAACCACTCCACATTTCCAACTGGTAAAATGCTTATTCAATGAGTATGGATGTGTGCCAATGGTGTACGCAGGAGAATGGAGGCAATGCTCTAATTGGCTCCAATCTCCTGCCTACAATTTATGCTGAGAACTGAATATCGGAATCAAGTCAACCTCCTGTGGTGGTCTTGGTAAGTCCGGTTCCTGAGCCAGGTCGGTCAGTGGTAGTACAGGTGATTGCTGAGGAGAGACCAGGAATTGAAGGGGTAGACTGATCACCAGGAGCAGAGATTCTTCCTTATGTTCACCCTGCAAACCAAAGCCCCAACGTGAAGGGTGATCTTAGCAATATTAATTAAAATCTATTGTTCTAGCTGGAGAAGCAGCAAAAAGCTCACCAGACAGTGTTCTCAATGGCAAGTTGTGTGGTTTTAGCTGCAGCAGTAGCCCAGCACACACTTTGGGATTCTCAAGTCTCAACTATCACTAACCTATGCCTGATACTTCAGCTAAGTACGACATATCACTCCAGGGAGAGAGTTCATATTCCAAACCAGAAACAGAAATTAGCATTGGCCTAGAAAATGCACAGTCATTCATATTTAAAGTAAAAGTTTGCGTAGTGCTTTGAGACCTTCTCCTGATGTGAATGGCACTATTTTAAATTGAACGAAATTTCTATGTGTGAGTGGCAGGCATGTCTGGAATTCTTGGATATCCTTAAGCATGGGGATGGGTTTCATGTATCAAACATCTGGCTGACCAAAACAGATTGAATTGACACAATGGGTTTTATATACATAGGGGTGTAGAGTACAAAAGTAAAGCAATAATGCTAAGTTTAGCAATAATGCTAAGCATAAATCATTGATTAGATTTTGATTGGAATACTGTGCTATGTTGAGCATCTCACTTCAGGAAGGATGTTAAAAAGGCCTTGGCGAGGAGATATATGAGAATAATTCTGGGGATGAGGGCTATAGTTATGAGATAAGATTGAAGAAGCTGTGTATGTTTTCATTGGAGCAGAAAATGTTGGGAGGGGACCTGATAGAGGTGTACAAAATTATAAGAGGTTTTGACAAAATGAATAGAGAGAAACTATTTTCTACTACAGTACTGTAGTAAGGGAGTCAGTGACTGGAGGCCATAAATTTAAAATACCCACAAGAAATATTTTCACTTAGAGTAGATAGTTGTTGCAATGTTGAATGCTCTGCCAAGTAGAGTGGTAGAAACATTGTGGGTTTTGAGAAGGCTGCAGATAGGTATATGAATGTTAGAGCTTTAAAGGAGTAAAAGGATAATGGGAGGGTAATGGGATTGAAAGTGCAACTTGCTGTAAAAGTCAGTGCAGACTTGATGGGTTGAAAGGTCTCCTTGTGCACTGGAATTTTCCATGATTATAAGATATAAGCCTCCATGAAAAAATCAATTCGTGAAATAAACATCAAAACAAGTTATTATTCTGTTTGTATTATTATGAGAGTGTAATATTTACAGCATCTTACACTGAAACAAATGCCTGACAGCTTACAATATCTACACTGAAACATTAAAACACAGAACATTCAGATCTTTAATTTATCTTGACTGAAACAAAACTTCAGAGCTTGTTGTACTTATATTAGAACACAGCCCTGACTGCAATTACAGTACCTTGCACTGAAACACAGCCCTGAATGTGCTAACAATATCTCACACTGAAACACAGCCCTGACTGTGCTAACAATATCTCACACTGAAACGCTGACGTGATTGTCCTTTCGTTTAGTAATAAGGCAATTTAAAGAAGAATTTTCATCTGTGTGAAACACAATTGACTTTTCAAATGCTGCAAATTTTGATCTGTGGTAAAACGTCAGTGATAATTTTGTGTGTCTTGAACAATAACTGCACTGAGGTACCATCTGACTGAACACTTCAATTCAAGAAAATAAAGAGAATCAGATAAACACAACGTCCAACAACATATCTTTGGAATCATTTCCCACAGCCTCCAACACATTATTGTGTCCGATTAAGACCAAGACTTCAGCATGGCAAACTGTGAATGGATGGTGCTGAGGATCTTTAGACAATAACAAAATAGAGAAGACCAGCTTCTTACTGCTCTCCTCTCTGTCATTTGTCACATTATCAATTGAGGGAACAATGCAGTGACAATACTGGATTCCTAAATAACAACAACAACAAAATTACACTTGTATAGCACATTTCACATCGGGAGGACGTCTCAAGGCACTGGACAATCAATGTTTCAGACCTGAGCTGGGGTTGGGAACAGGGAGGGTGGAGGAAAAGAAGGGGATTTGGGGTGACCGATGGGGCCATCGAAGAGGAGGGTCTTGAGGCGGGACTTAAAGGAGGCTAGGGAGGGAGTGAGGGGAGGGACTGTGGGATGGAATTCCAGATGTTAGGGGCAGAATGGCTGAAGGCTTGCCTGGCGGATGGGTCAAGGGACAAGGAGCAAGTAGAAGACACAGGCCGCAGAGTTCTGGATTATCTGCAGCCTATGGAGGGAGGATTAAATAAATCAATTAATGATGAGGATATTGACAGAACAGAATACAATATGTGGTCAAAAACCTGTTGGAATACCATCTTTGGGGCTGAACCAGGCATTTAACATTATTTTCATTGGCTTAAAAAGAAAAGAGATTGTGGATTGCGAAGACTGTTAATCCTATTTCCAGAAGCAGCAATTTGGTGGTTCTTCACTAGTTACCAGCTCAGAATGAATTTTAAAATTGAAAAATGATGCTGGAAGCCACAGTTCCTTCTGTATGTGAAGAAAACATGTCCACTGTATGAAACACTACCCAGGAGGAAGTTGGGGTGGAGGTATTGAAACCCAAAGACAGGTTTTACTGTTATGTTTTAACCACAATTTCTATCCTGTCATTAAAGCATTCTTTAATTATCCCCGATGTTCAGTAAGAAACATACAGATCAGGGCATTAAAATATCCACCCCAACCATGGGTTAGTTGGTACAGTACCTAGATGTTACTTGTAATAATCCTTACAGTTGAGGATCTTGTACTATTTACCCTGACGTTTCTAGGTGAAAGCTGTCTGCCTCCAATACCAGAAGGAAACTAAATAATTCAATGCAATTTGAAAGCCTAGTTACCACAATTAAGAAAATGTAGGGCACCAGAATGAATCAGTTTGCTTTGAGGAAACAAGGTACTAATGTATGGGTAACGTTCAGGAAAAATGTGCCAATGAAGTTTAACAGAGATTATTGAGTCACTTAATAATTCTTGAATCTGATATGGTGCGTTTCATGACAGGAAGATGTCTCAAAGCATTTTGCAGCATTTATTGTTAAGTGGAAGGCTGGTGTGTTTTGTGGGCCAACGCTTCAGACAATTTGCATGCAGCAATGTCCCACAAACGGCCGTGAAGCGATGGAACAATTTTATTTAAGAAATTTGAGGGATTGAACAGGTGAACGGAATCTTGGTTTGACATCTCTTCTGAAGGATAGCATCTCCCAGTACACTTCCAGCAGTGTACAGGAAGTTCAAAGTCCCGATGTGGATCTTGAATTCACAAGCCAGCCAGTCTTCTGGCTCAGAGGCAAGAGCGCTATGAGAGATGTGTGAGCCAGGCTGACATGTGGTTAAACAATCTTCCAAATAACATTTAAAAGATCAATATTGTTATGCCCTGTGCAAGTCTATCAAGTGCAAGGATGATTATTATTATTAAGTCTGTAATGGATCATCAGCGGAGCACACATTTGGCGTAATGATGTCCTTGTATGGAATGGTTTACCCAGGGAAACAGTGGAGGCAGATTCTATCAATCAACTTAAGAGAGAATTAGAAAGCTATTTGGTGTAGAATTAAATTGAGCAGTATAAGAGAAAGTGGTGCAGGATTTTATTTTAGAAAATGTATTTTAAGATCAGCTGGATATACTGTAGTTATCTTTTATATTCCTATCAGTATTCTTTATACCCTATGTTTCAATATGTGAAGTAGATTTTCAATTACAATGCATTTGCATTTATATGGAGCTTTTCATGTCAGGAGGATGTCTCAAAGCACTTTACACTGCTGTCTGGGCACTCAAACTGGGAGGTTGGGAGCTGAAGTGGGTGGAGAAAGAAAGGATGACCAAAGATATAGTCAAAGAGAAAGGTATTGATGTGGGCTTTGAATAGAGGGAGTAGAGGGCACGAGTCAGAAGGAGTTCTGGAAACTGGGGTATAAAGGCTGAAAGTTCGCCTACCAATGGTGGTGCGGATAGAGCAGGGATAGGAAGCAGAACAATGTTTGCTGAGCAAAAAGAACGACCAGGATGATAGGGTTTCATGAGGTCATAGAGGTAGGGCAAGATTTCTATCAAATTTTAAAAGTTCATCAAAAACCCTATCAAAGATAACATTGTTTTTTTTTAAAACATAGAAAAAAATGAATTAATTATATTTAATATTAACTGTAAAGTACGTATATAAGAGAGTGAGAAAAGGCAACTGGAATTTTTGGGGGGAAGGGTATAACAGGTGAAGTTTATGAACCATAGTAAAGTTAAGAAATTGCAAACTCAATTACATAATCATAGATGCACATCAATAAATAGAGCTGATGATGTTTTGCAGCACACCAAACAATAAGCTACTAAGGACAACTGCATCCAACTGGATGTATTCTCAAAAATACAGAGAAGAATTAATACTGAGACATCATTACCAAGGAGTAATCTTATCAACTGGGTTCAGATGATGTGATCAATATTAATGGCTTTGTATCTATTATCTAAACTCTTTAATGAGATCACGGCTTGCTGTCTTGTTCTGTATGATTGGAGGGATTTTTTGCATTTCATAATAATAATAATTCTTGCAATTGATATAACACCCACTACTCCAGGAGGATGTCTCAAAGTGTTTCACACTATACTGCAAAATGTGAATTTTGTGTATTTTGCAGGAGAAGCCAGTGGCCAATTTGCACATAGTATTTCCCCCAAAACAGCCAACTTGTTATAAAACACTACCATCTAGACATTCCTTAAAGTTGACCCCAGAACTACCCCCTCCTCCTGTTTTCAGTACATTGGAGTTTTGCCCATAAATATACAGTCAAACCACTTTACAGTATATTCTGTGAAGTGCTTTGAGACATCTAGAAGATGTGAAAAGCACTATATCAAATGCAAGGATTATTATTATTATTCTGTTCCTTCTTTCAAGATAATCAACACCATCTTCAAAATCAGGAACCATTTCCACTCCATGTGTTTGGCACAATGGTAACAACAATAGATTTTGTGACTTTGATGCCACTCCAGTTTGTGGAATTAAAATTGGAGTGCAGATATGAATAGCATACCGACTTAACTCACACAATATCCTGTGAAGCGGCACTCAAATGCTGCCTCTGGTCAAACACTTCGGAGTAGGATGAGGTAGTGCTGCATACTGTAATATGATAAAGTGAGAGGCTAATGAGCACTGTTTAATTTTTGAATAAATCAATCATTTTAAATGTGTGCAATCCTGCATTCCACAATGCCTTGATCTCCATTATACATCAATCCATTGGTAACTGAAGGATATGGCAGATCAGCAAGCTGAACTCCCCATGTGATATAATGTAAAAAGAGCAGACAGACGTACAACAAAACAATGACAACAAAATTACATTTCTATAGCGTCTTTCACGTTGGGAGTATGTCCCAAGGCACTGGTCAATGTTTTAGACCCGAGCTGGGGTTTGGATCAGTGAGGCTAGAGGGAAAGGAGGGGATTATTTGGGGTAACCGATGGGACCGTCGAAGAGGAGATTCTTGAGGCGGGACTTGAAGGAGGCTAGGGAGGGGTCGAGGCAGAGGGACTGCCGGATGGAATTCCAGAGATTAGGGGCAGAGTGGTTGAAGGTTTGCTCACTGATGGAGGTAGGTCGGAGGACATGGAGCAGGCCAGAGCCCACTGAGCAGGTTGGTAGGGGGTTAGGAGGTCGCAAAGGTAGGGTGGGAAGAGGCCATGGAGCGCTTTAAAGGTGAGGACCAGGATCTTAAATTGAATCCTGTGGGTGATGGGGAGCCATGGAGTCAGGCGAGAATGGGGAGGTGAGGGAAGGCAGAGCAGGTCATAGCTTGGATGTGGGGGAGGAAAGACAGATGAGGATCGAACACGACACCTTGACTGGCTTGGTGAAATGGAGGGTGCAACTATGGAGATTGATGCTGCAGTGCCTGATGTGTGAAGGCGCTGGTGTGAGCCATTCAGGAGTCTCAGTATTGTTGACATAATTAAGATAACACAATAAATAAGACCCTTACAAACAAGCATGCAATGTAAGTAACATGTTTAAATAATTCTTAAATATAGGTGTGTTTGGCCAAAACAAGCAACATCCTTGAATCCTGCATTTTAGTTACTTTAGCTAATCCTGTATTTTGGTTACCTTTAGCATCAAAGACAACAAACTGTGACTCCATACATATGTTACAATGTGACTGAGTCACCTGGGAGAATCAGTTCATTGCGATTCCCCAACCCCAACACACACACAACACATAATTAATTGCTCTGCATCATATCTTAATATGATTATGTAATTGGAGCAGATCAGACGTTTTCCTGTATCGTATTTGTCCTCAGTCATTTTAGGAGTTTGTTGAGAACCTAGCAAAAAGCCTTCAGCATTTGAAATCAAAGTGACTCCAGGTTCCTGAGAATTCAAGGTGACATCAATTTGCTTCAAAGGGCAGCAATAGCAGGAATGCAATACGCTGGTCACTGGGGGAAAGAATGGGGGAGGGCAGCCGGCCACATTTAAGAATGCCTGAAAACAAGCAGCATTTCAAAACGTAGCAAAAATGTATGAGCAAACATTTATCATGTTAAGTATGGCTGCAGTTGTAAGGGATGGATTGCAAAACAATTTTGAAAGCAGAGTCTTGTTTATCTTAATGAATCTACAGGATAATAAAGTACTGTATCTCATTCAAATTGGAATATTTGTTACAGTAATCCAGTGTGGCCGTGACATGTCAATGTTTCACTTCATCAGTTCCGAATCTGCTCTGTGCTGGAAACCAAGCTGCAGTTCAGGAAACAAATTCTCAGGGCTCTCCCTTGTTGCCCTCCTCTCTGGTTTTCAGTTGGGTGGCGTCAAGGAAAAGACTCCATAAAAATGTCCAACTCTTAGGAATGACAGTCCACTTTCCCCTTAGGTGTAGAGACTGACAATGTATGCTTTTCATGAAAATTCACATATTTAAGCATGGTGATTTTACCAGAGGAGGATGAAAGAGAAAGGAAAACCCCATTCTGAACATATGCTGCCAAAGTCACTGCATCTCATGGGATAAGGAGTCACACCCCATTATTTTGTATTTGGAGTGCTCCCAAGTTCAATTTTTCATTCCTACCTCAATTGCCCAATAATTTCTACCCACATTTGCCAATCTAAGTGAGGTCACTAGATTGTTTTTGACCTATTGGAAACCCACCCCTGAGATAAGCTAGTGTTACTTCATTAAGTCAATGGTGTAAACCTAAGACCTTTGCATTGGGTACCGTTCTGATCAGCACTAATGTCAAATGTAAAGAGAACAGTAGTCACTAACTTCAACAACTTTGATTTATATAGGGCTCTCCACACCCGACGGCGTCTCAAAGCGCTTAATCATCATGTGTCTGAAGACCACGTATTTTCACCTGATCTTTACAGCTAATGAGCCACTGCCCTATTTATTCCTTGTTCAGAGAGATTTGTCAGCTGGAGTAAAATAATTTTGGTTGTAGATGGTACTGAAGCACAGGACATTAACATGCAGTTATTTGTATTTAACAAAATGGTGGGTGGCGGGTTTACACCATCATCTCTCTTCAGTTACTAAGGCAGTTCTGTTATTATACATTTTTATCTGTTCATATGACAGGAGTAGGAGGTGCTTCAGTAAATTACTCTGATGATGGCTATCTCTTTCATCCTCCAGCTAGCAAAAACATGCTATGCTAAACTCAGCTAACTAACATCAAGAGGGCAATTGCCCAATACGCAAAGTATCCCTGTAATATAAAAGGCCGATAAGTGTGTAGGCTTTGTTACCATCCTCTCTATGTGTACACCCACAACAATGCCAAAACATACAAGCTTTTAAAGTCAAAGAGCTTCAATATTATGAGGACCACTGTTACCATCAAACCTGTCTTCCAAAAGATGATGAAGCGTCCAGAGTATTTGCAGCCAACAATTAGAGTGCTTGTCAATGAGCAATATCATTAATTGGAAGAGGGCATCACAACAAAGAAAAACAAATTCAACCGTTCACTCCAGCTAGCAACCAAAATGTTGATAGACATTGGAAATGTGTTCCCTAACGAACATTACCACTGGTTTCCAGTTAGAATTATCGGATCCATGAAAAGAGACCAACTTTTGGATCTGCCTCAAGGGTGAATGGTGATAGTTTGAACCAATTGACTGAGCAGAGGTGAGGTTCCCTTCTCTTTTGCTCAAAAAAGATTTCCACTCAAACATTCTACCCTCCTCTCCAGAATACAGTGCTCCACATACAGTTCCAAAGCTTCCCTCAACATATTAGCCAAGAGGCTATTCTCCATGTGTGTTTTAATACAGAGCTCTCATAGGCATTGCAACATTACATTTGTAGAGCTACTTTCACGTCGGGAGGGCATCCCAGGGTGTTGAACAATCAGGGAATAGGACCCGAGCATTGGGGAGGGGAGGCAGGGTTGGGATTAGGTAGGGCAGAGAGGTAGGGGATGGAGGAAGTCTCGTGCAGGAGACATGGTGTAAGCCAGAGCCCACTGAACAGAGGGAGCGGACAGGTTGATAGGGGATCAGCAGGTCAGAGAGGTAGGAGGGGCAAAGCCATTGGGGATATTGAAAGTGAGAATGAAGATCTTGAATTCTATCCTCTGAGGAATGGGAAATCAGTGTAGCAGAGTGGGGGTGATGGTGTCACGGAGCCTGGTGTGGGAGAGGATACAAGCTGCAGAGTTTTGAATGATTTACAGCATGTGGAGGGAAAATTTGAGGAGGCCAACAAGGAGAGAATCTCCATAGTCAAGCCTTGAGGTGACAAATGCTTCTGTAAGGGTTTCAGCGGCCTAAGGGGTGAGGCAGTGGCAGAGTTGGGCAATATTGCAGAGGTGGTAGAAGGCAGTGTTGGTCATGGCATGGAAATGGGGGAGGAAGGACAGTTGAGGGTCAAACAAAATGCCCAAGTTCCTGACTGGCTTGGTTACGTGGAGTGTGCATCCGTGGATGCTGATGCTGCCAATGCCAGACGTGTGGAGTCACCGGCGCAAGCCAAATAGGAGGGCCTCGGTCTTGCTGCTGTTCAGCTGTAGAAAGTTGTCTATCATTCAGGACTTGATGTCTGACAGGGAGGGCACCTGTTGTCCTGAAGATGAGGGTGGAGAGAGATACAGTTGGGTGTCATCTGCATATATGTAGAAAATGACCTCATGTCTGGCAGATGATGCCACCGAGGGACACCAACCATGTAGAAGTTGAAAAGGAGGGGAACAAGGACAGAGCCCTGAGGAACACCACACAAGACAGTGTGCGGGCTGGAAGAGAAACCGTTAGCGGAGACAAATTGGAGACAGTTTGCAGCCTTGGAAGCAAGGGAGGAGTTATAAAGCCTTGTCCTGCCTCATTTGATGCACACAGATTATAGACAATGATGAAGTCAACTATTCTCCCCACTCTTCAATAAAAACTTTAAATACAGCGGTGGGAGGCAATGGTAAGATATATGGAATAAAACAAATAGGTTATTTCTGACATTTTCAGAACTCGAGAAATAGATAGTAACGCAAACAACTTGTACCCTTCACGTGAGGTAGCATCTTAATCATATATCGAATATGAGCACTTAAGCAACAATATATCAACCGTGACTCCAAGAGGGAATGGCAAACATATGTAATTCTATGACTATGACTTTTTATTACTTAAGCATCACTTTGACCACTTGGATATTAGGAGAACAGGGCAAGCTTTATATTCTGTTGATTCTATAATTCAAAGTCTATATGCTTTAAAGTTCCCTAAAAGGCAACAAACTTAGGTGAGGTCAACAAATGTTAATTATTAATGAGTTTATCCTATTATTATTCATTAAGTATTCATTTTATTTAGATGGTGCCTTTCACTTCAGAAGTATAACTCAAAGCTGGCTGGGTGTCCAAGCTTAGTGTGGGAAGTGAGACTGGTGAGGAAGGGCAAAGGTGATTGACGGTGTGGTCATAGATTAATATATTTGTACCAATTGCTTTCTTTAATTGACTTCGATTCACATTGTCACACACAATGACTATTCTTGAACATATCTAACTTTTGCAGTGGCTACAAAGCATGAAAATGGGTGTGCATAATTCTTTCACCAATGAGAAGAATATTTTCCCATCTAATCTCTCAAATGGAGTTGTGAGACAAACATGCCCATATCCAACACCAACCAATTTCTCAAGGAAGATTTGTTCCGGCTCTTCATAGAACTGAGAAACATCAAGAAATGAAGGCCTTCAGGTTTCCGTCCCCACTCTCTGGAACTCCATTACCCCACCTCTTCCTTCACCTCCTTGGGTTCATTTCAAGACCTCTCTCTTGACTGTGCCTTCCATCATCTTCCCACCTCCACCCCTCTTGGCTCCCACATTGCTCAAATCCATTTTGCCCATAAATACACAGTCAATTCACTTTACAGTATAGTTTGTGCAACGCTTTGAGACATCTATAAGACATGAAAAACACAATATCAAATACAAGGATTATTAATTATTATTATCCAACCCCCAGCCCGGGTGCAATCCCTCCACTATCCAGCTCCTACAGACATCCACACAACAAGAAAGTTGCTACATAAATGCAATTTGTAGTTGCAGTTGTTGATTTTATCATGGAAATATGTGTGGACATTATTACCAAACTACATTTATAGATGTGATCCATTATTATTTCACTCATCTCTTTACACCAGAATCCATACTTTGTGATCTTCTCGCCTAATTCAACACCCAAGGACTAATATTCCTCTGTTCACCAATATTAATAAAAAATGTAAAATGCCTACAGAGTGGCACAAGGCTATTTTACAGGAGAACCAAAAATTCCAACCCATCAAAAATCAAAGTAAAAATACTATGTCCGAGGATAAAAGTCACAGTACAATATGTTTTAGCTATCAATAAATCAAAATAAGAATAAATATCCTCCTTCCAATAACTGCACATACTATCAGAATAGTTTCAAGCTGACATAATTGTTGGTAATGGAAACAGACTGAATTTCATATTCACTAACGGATACACTGAGAGTTGCTTCTGTTGGAATGTACCTTATGTTATAATTGTAATTAGACTGAAAGGCTAGAGAGTATTGGCACTGTGCAACTTCATTCAATAAACGTACAGGTCAGTGGGACTAGAGCCAGGAATATGGGCTATTACAGGTCAATTGAGCATGCTAAAACAATTTCAATGGCTCAACCATATTCAAATGCAGTGCAGCAGATTGGCTGAATGCTATACTGTATTTTCCAACCTGATTGAGGATTCCTTCATACAATATAGGAGGGGAATATTCTCTACTCAGCAATAAATCTACTGAGCTTGCCAATTTTTGCTTATACTGTAATAGGAAATACAATAATATCCACTATGAAAAAAGCATTTGGTCACAGGGCAAAGACAAAGAACAAATATGAAATTAAGTAGATTTTTGTTAATCAACAGCGGCATAATTAATCAGAGATTGGTAAACTACTGACAAATGATGGTAAACATAACAACAAACAAACAAACTAACAGAGAACAATCTCTATTACATAATACATCAATACTATGAAGCTATAACACCAAATAGATTAGCACCATAACTTTGAGTTTTTCTACATGAGGTACAATTTCTTCACTGTTACTTTGTGGTGATGAAGCACATGTGGTTGATGAATGATGGATCTCTAAATATTGTAGAAACAACAAGTGTTCAAAAGCAGTCTACAAGCTCACCAAGCAACAACAACAACAACTTGCATTTATATAGTGCCTCTCACATAAATATCATCCCAGAGCGCGTGACAGTGGCAGAGGGGAGAAGTAACCATAATGCGTTGGGGTATCCTCCTGATCTGAAGGATGCTATACAAATGTAATTTGTTGTTGTTGTTGTGAGCACTGTCAATAAGGAAGGTCTTCAGAGACAACCTGAAGATGAAAAAGGAGTGGGTAAGGCAGAGGGATTGAAATAGAGTATTCCAGAGTTTCGGGGAGTAGTTGCTGAAAGATTGATGGTGAAATGGTGGGCACAAAGGAAAAGCAGAGCCCAGGGCATGTTGAACAGAGACAACGGGAAGTGGGTTAGGGGAGTAAGCAGGTAGGAGAGGTGCCAGGGCATGAAGGGATTTGAAAACATTTGGTGATAGGAAACCTGTGGATCCTGTCTAGGCCTGGAGTGATAGAAGTGAATCTGCAGGTGGTGGTGATTTGGTTTAACTGGATTTTCTGGAGAGTGGAGCTGGGGAAACTGGCTTGGGCAATTGAGCAGTCAGAGTGGAAGATAACAAATGGATGGATTGAGTGACAAACTCGTGGACAACAAGCAAGGTAAGATGGAGGCATGCTTATTGGGCTAAATTCAATGTGAGTTATTTTCTATGTTGCATATGAAATGGTTATTTTTATAAAAATCTCCAAATGTAAAAGCTAAAACATTGAGCTACAGTTGAACATGTTTCAGGTTTACCTTTTGAACTGCTCCACATAGTACTTTTACGCAACTTTGACTTCTTATCAATGATTTAGGTTTAGACAGCCTGGTGTACAGGAGAAAACTGTTCACTGCTTTACTTTTGTCTAGTTTTATTTGCCAATAATTCAGCTTAGGGTAAATTCCTTCACTTCTTCATTCTTGTCAGCACCTTGGGACGTCCTCCGGACGTGAAAGGCACTGTACAGATATAATTTTGTTGTTGTTTTGTTGTTGTCACAAATACTAAAACGATCTCAGTATCTAAAACAATCTGACGTGAATACCATATTAAGATAATATTTATCACTGTTACCTCAGTTTGTCAATTTCAAGACAAATTAAATCTGAAAAACCTAATTTCAATCTGAAAAACCCTTTAAGAAATGGTTAAAAAGTACCCTCGGAGGAAAGCATCTTTTTTAGGCAATGCCATACATTTTACAGAAAATAATATTAATTTACCAACATCAAGAGGAAATTATCTTGAGTGACTGCAAAAAATCAACAATATTGTTGAGAAGGACAGGTGTCAAATAAGACTGGGAACTGTAACCAACGTTATGCTTATAAACTTAATACTTCCTGAATCATTTTTATCATTTCTTTTCGAGGACATTTTCGCAAAATCTGTGTGTATTTTACAGACCATTATCTCCTCGAGCTTTCAAGCAGGTTTTGCATTTTACTTCCATTAAGTTTTCAATTTGTTTAAACTTAGAATATATTTACACAATGTGAATTTCTTCATGGGCCCTTAATTAAAATCAAGGAGGTCCTTTAACCAGGTAAAAAGAGAAGTAAAGACAGATAGATCATGCTTACCTTTTTCACTGACACTTTCACTCTCAATCTCTACATCATCGCAGCTGGTATATTCTGGGGTTGATGCCAACTCTTCCTCAGAGCTACTTAATGAGACCTGGCGCATTTTACCTCCTTTTTTCGTTTTATGTGGCTTGGGTGGTGGCGGCCTTACCGATTCAGACTGATCTGAGCTGAGCGAGTCATTTCGGAGCATAGTTTCCATCTTTTCCCGTTTTGTTTTCTTTACAGCAGAACTGGGGTCCAAGTGATGCTGTTTCCTCAGTGAATCAGAGTGACGCATGTCACTCCTATCTAAGGGAATTGGACTTCGTCTAGGTGTCGGTGGACTGTGATTTGAGGTCCTTTGCCAACCCGGACTAGGCTCTTGCATGTCTTGAGTTCTTTCCATAGAATAAGAACGTTGACTTTGCAGAGGAGCTCTGCGGTCAGACCCAGAGCGCTGTCTTGACTGCCTTTCCGTTCGAAGCATTAAGACTTGTGCATCATCCATCTCTGTGTATGCCAACGACACATCACTGTGTCTTCGTTCATGGCGCGCCCTGGACACTTCAGCGTGAATTCGCATTTGCTCCTCGTACGGCTGAGGTTTGACTGGATAACGTGCTAAGTTTGGATCACTACGATAACGCGTTTGGTACTCCTCCTCCCGCCTCTGCCTTTCATACTCGTCCCTGCTTTGTATATCGAGATCCTCGTCTACCAACTCTCGGAATTCCTGAGTTCGCCGTCGACTCCTGCGACCGGAGTCCCCCCTCTCTCTGTACTCAACATGTTCAGAGTCATCATAAATCCGTGAGCCACGTTGGGATCGCTTGTCGCATTCTGCATATTCTGTGGGTGATCTCTGCATTGCACTTTCCAATGGTGCATACTGTGCTGCCTCTGCTCTCTCGTCTCTCTGGTCGTATTTGCGGTTGTGTTCCCTGGATGTTGATGGGCTCCTTTTCCTGGAGGGAAACACAAACAACGGACTGAGTCCCCAAGAATAATCTTCAATTTTAATCAAAACAAAAAAAGGAAATTTAAGCATCCAAAATGTTTCATCTGTTTTTTCACCCAATTGATGAGCATTTAAACTGATGTTTCAGGTGGATGCTGAAGCACCCGTGACACCGTACAAAACGAGGAGGAAGTTTATCGCAGTATCCTGACCAGTAATCCTCCTGTTAAATTGATCATTCATTTTGCAGCTGTTGGGGGATGCTGCTGTTATGCAAATTGGCTGCTGCGTGCGTACAGTTACTACAATTAACAATAATTACTGTAAAGTGCTTGAAGACATTTTTACTTTAAAGGTGCTATTTCGAAGATAATCACTATTTTTATTAATATTTTGATGATTATTCATCACTACAGAGGGAAAGAGGATATCGCTTTGTGCTATTGTAATTTCTGAATATTATAATTTATTTCTTCACATTTGATATGCAATTCATCCTTAAATACGATTAAAAAAGAGCGTCAAAGCACTTCAACCTCTGTATCAAATCATTTCAATATGCATCACACTACAAGTGCATTGAGCAGTAATCGCCCATATCCTGACCACATTGTCAACTCCTAAGCTTTAATGAGACAACCTATTTACTTGTTTTACTTCCAGCATTCTACCTGGCTTTACCTGTGTGATTGCCATTGCATATCTGTGAGGTCGAAAGCATCCTGTCCAGAAGAATGCATCAAATCCTGGGCGGGCAAGCACTTTTGTTTAATCTCTCTGGTCCTAGTAAAATCACATCCAAATCTTTGAACAACGACAACCTATCTGAGGCTGGAACTCAGAAATGATTCTCACCGTGCACCATAATTTTATCCACACGAACAACCGGAATCTGCTTAAACATTTCAAACATGCAAATGGATTATCAGACCCACCAACCCAACTTTGATATGTGACGAATGAGAGTAGAGGCTGTCGGAAGGAGGAGGAGCAAGAAGCGTTAGAGTTTAATGCTGTTATCATGTGCTGTATATAGCTAGAGGTCAAGTCCGATTTTACCCTCCAAGGAGGATTATGGTACTTAGCTGATTACTGCCAGGCAGTTGTGCCTGTAAAATACATGCTCCCGGCTTTAGCATTTCCCTTCTGTACCACACAAATGATTATTTTGCTCAGAATGTTACAGTCAGATTTAACTAAATCCCCCATTTATAATAGCCTTAAAAAACACAGCACTTTTCAATCTCAGAATCCCTCATTGCTGAGAATGCACTGAAACAGTACATGGAGCACAGAAACACTACAGGTCAACTACTACAACATGTGCCCTTGACCTTTTAACACACAAGCAACAAACTGGGTTATTCACATCAGGTCAAGACAAGGTTTCTGAATTCATCTGAGGGGAGGGTCACTCTTTTCTGTGAGTTTCTCAAATCGGTCAATTTTGATTTACATGTTGGCACTTTTTATCTCGTTTTAAAAGAAATCACATAGAGCTTTTCATTTTTGTAAATGCCAAAGCAGTCAGCTGGTGACTTTATGATGTGATTGGCGCTATGCCAGTTGTGGGAATCATGTCAGTTTAGTCATGGGTACTGCTCAGCCCCGATCATTGCAAGGAGCTGTTGCCAAATATCCCTGAGGACTCGGTGCACTTGTGGCGGGGCTGTAGAGTCAATGAAGTGGAAGCAAAACAAAGCTCGCTTTTTGTGGGATCAGGAGGAATGATAGAGGAAAGAATAAGTGGCCTGCTTTAAGGTTCAGGTATCATAACTACTGAAATGTACCTAAGAGTAGTTGCAGTGTCTCACAGACAAATCAACTGAAAATGTTCCTTTCACTCCAGTTTATGCAATTACTCCATTGAATACATCGGTGCCCATGACTTGTGGCTGATTTTATAACAATAGGGCTAGAAAATCCTAAATTCTTACTTTATATTTGGTAAGAACATTTTGATACTTCTTTTTCTTCAATGTTTCCCATCGATATTTTGCCTTTCATGGTGACATTGGTCACTGTGATGTTGTGTTGGATTAGTGCTATCTGAAATGGCACTGTCTTCAACCCGCAAAATCATAAATCGGGCTGGGGAACTCACAAACTGACAATGCCTGGAAAATTATTAATAAAAAAACTAAAATATTTCAGTTAAAAACCATCCCAGTGTCCAGAAGTTAAAAGCAATCCAATGAAAATAAAGAGCAGAATAAATCATCCTTCTGGTCAATCAATTTATGGCCCATTTAACAAAAGGTTTTCCAACTGATTCAAACCCTCAAGCCTGTGATGAAAGTTGGTATCTAACTACAGCAGTTTTCATACAATTTCACATATTTCAATCTGGGATTAACAAAATTGATATTTTTTTCACTATTAGTTAACTGAAAATACTAACTTATTTCATTATCAAAAAACACATCCAATGAATTTAAGTGAATCTGCAACATCATGATATTTTAAATCACTACCAGTATCAGATTAAGATAAATGCAATGCAGAAGTTTTATGGCAGAGTTGAGTCAGTATATTTAACTCTAACTTAAAAATGTTCAATACGAAACAAGTCTTTAAATCTTATTTATACATTGCGACTTATCATAAATCAATACAAATGCATTATTTTCTAATTCTGCTGTTTTGGGTTTGCACCACAATTAATGATAGTCTAACATAATTATCCCAACCACAACAAACGTACCACAGTCCAGTCAGCACCTTTACTAATAGGTATTGACTCTACTGAATCCAAGGCACTACCATTTGGTCCCATCATAGATTCTTGATTAACTTGAAATAATCCTACTAGGGTATCTATTATGTGTTAGCCAATTCTTAACTCCTACAGTTTTAAGAGAAATACAGAAACTGAAGTTGCTGCAGATTCTGATGCTATTTTACATTCATAATTTGGTTGTTTTCTTTCCATTAGGTGGCATCACTGGCAAAAAAAAAGCCAGCTCTCACAGCCAGTGAAACCTTGTATGGGAGGCAACATGGGTTGTAGTTTAGGATGTTTTGCAGCCTGTGTACGGAGGAGCTGACGAGTCTGGTGAGCAGGGTCCTGTATTTAAATAATCAAGTCTGACATTACGAAGACGTGGATGAGGGTATCTGTGGGGTTGGGTGGGGGGGGGGGGTGGGGGGCGGGCAGAGATTTGGGGGATGTTGTGTAGGCGAGGGTGCAAGGGGAACCCTGGATGCAGGACTCGCTGGATTCGAAGAGGACACCGAGATTCCACATTGGTTGTGTGAAATGGATGTGGTCAGTCCCATATATGAGAAGATTGTGGAGGCATTTTAAGCTCAGAACAAGGATTCTAAAGTTGATTTGCGAGGGAAGAGGGAGCCATTGAAGTGTGCATGGGTTCACAGAACAGTGTGTCAAAGAGAATGTGGGCTGCAGAGATCTCAGCAGTTGACATGATGTTTGCTATTGCATACGGTACAACAGCTAAGGAAGGAATTATATTTTTACTCTGTCTGTAATGCCTCAGCATATTTCACAGTAATAATCAATAATAATAATAAACATTGCATTTGATGTAGCACTTTATCACATCTTCTAGATGCCTCAAAGCCCTTCACAGAATATACCGTGAAGTCCTGACGTGAGGTTTGAACCCATAATCTTCCAGATCAGGATCAAGAGTGCTGCCAACTGAGCCAAGCTGGCACATGCTACCAATGTGAAGCTGTATATAGCTGCTTGATTCTAGGAGCGTAAGGCCTGAATAGTTTTATAGTGCTACAAGCAATTGAAAGGCACTAATAATCAGAGGGAAACATTTGTCTGATGTCAAAACTTTCTAAAACATTTTAACATAGAGAATGAATGGATACCTGGGAGTTATCTGATCAGGAATACTGGATAGATAGGAATGGATTACATGACAGCGATCCTGCTGAGGGCTCAGGTGATGTTGCAAACTGCAAAAGTGAAGCTCAAATCATTTCCTGGTCATCTGAACCCTGAGGCTGAATTACTGCCTGTAATCCTCTGCTGTCCATCCAATATTTATTATATTATATGTGGAGTGTATCATTATCCTCGGATGGTACTGCTGCTTTTACCTTGTCATTGCCATTGGATGACGACAAAAAAATGATGTGGGATGGGTTTGAAAGGAAATTGCTCTCCTTGTTGTGACATTTCGGCTCTAAATTTTTGAGGTTAACATATATGGGAGCAATAACAAGGCCATAACGGCATTGAGGGAATTTAGATGAAATTAATTACAGGTACATGAGTAAAGTTCAAGGAGTCCTAAGTCACCTGAATAACACTGTCACTAATGAATTACATGGCAACCATTGCCTGCTTATAAGATAAAAATGCCCATTTTATATTATTTTATCAAAAGCAGATTATTATTATTTTAAATTTGATCCCAATGTACAGTAAGCTAACTTAAACAATAGTGCAACTATTCTTTACAATATCAAATTTAATTTAAAAGAAGCACAAAATGAATCGTGATACAGTACTTGATTACCCCAACATAACCAAAAAATTGTCAATGATATTCAAGCTGTCCAGTAAACTTAACCCCATTGTGCATCTCATGTCAATCCAGGAATCCACATTATCACAAGTTACCTATGTGAGTTATAGGACTACATCAAATGAAAATGCTTCAATAATTCAGACTTTCCCGCAACAAATCCTCCTGATATGGAGTGCAAAGCAAACCTCTTGTAGTCTCCTATAAATATTGGAAGGAACTGAATCAAATTAGCATTGCTGTATTGCTGTGCACAGAACTCCAATCCATTACTGGTGAATTATAATTTAGTTTTCTTCATCTTATCTGAAACAGTGACTGTCCAGCGCCTTGGGATATCCCTCTAAAGTAAAAGGCACTATACAAGTGTCATTTTGTTGTTGTTATTATTGTTGTTATCTGTAATTAGATATATGCCTGTCTTATCACTTGAAGGTTTTATTGATGCAGAATTGAAAGGGATGCTTTTTTTTGTAAATTCAGTCAACATTACCAAGATCCATATATTTGCAGAGAATGCAGCACTCTTTTCCACTGATTTCAAGAAAGGCAGATACAGATAGCAGACATACTGAGCTAACATCATGTTCACATGGCTCTTCACACACTGACAGCTTACAGGCTACGGAGTGCTCCCTTCGTTTTGGGGGGGTGGTGGTGGTGGTGGGGGGGAGGGGGGGGGGTTGGGGAGTGGGGGGTGAAGGAGTGGATGTGAGACTGAGGATGGTTGTGTTGAGTAAATAACCAGACGGGGAGCCCAGACTGCCTGGTGTTTGTGCAGCTCCAGGCATAGGCTGCCATTGCTGATTGACAGATATCCCCCCAGGCATTTCATCCACACCTGTGAAGAGCAGGGTGTACCTTTTTGCTGTCAATAACAAGAGTTCACAAATGTGTGTATTGTGGGAGGTCTCGAACAACAACAACAACAAAATTACACTTGTATAGTGCCTTTCACGATAGGAGGACAAACAAACAGGGTTCAGGAAGCATGGGTCTGAGCTGGAGAGGTGATTACTGAAGTAACGTCAGGCCTTAAATCGGTAGTGTTTCCCATTGGACTGCAGCTTGTCACCTAAGGTTATCCACAGTGATATCACATTAATGAGCCTAATAATACAACACAATACAAAATGACATTTGTGTTGCGCCTTTCGCATCGGGAGGGTGTCCCATCCTTATGTTTAATATTGTATCTAAAACATCACCACATCCCAAAGTGCTTCACTGGGCATTGCGATCAAGTTTAGTGACTGTCTATAGATAATTCCGAAAAACACCTTCTCTGGCTAAAATGATTAGTTGGAATGAGAGGGTGTTTCCAGTCTACTTTTTCACGAAGGACAGGTTATATGGAGTACTGGTTGGATTTTATTGTGTGGCTAGGCATTCATAGGGAGTAATCCATTAGAGTTGAGTTGCCAAACGGTACAATATTTCCTAAAGTTTAGCTGATTCGATCTTTCCACCTGGTTGAATATGGGGATCCCTTATGCACTGTGGGTTAGGGTTAGGGGTAGGGTTAGGGACTGAAAACACATGATGATAGCAGTAAAATGGGCTAAAGAACAGGACTAAATAGAGCAGGCATTATTTGGCAATTTGCATTTTTCTTTGATCAGTTATTAGAATAACACAGTAAATGCTCTCTCAGATCACATCCAGTAATTCAACGGCAATGCTGGAGTTTGAGCAAGATTTACTCCCCAGTCAACTAGACTCTGCGACTTGCATTCACTTGCAGGCAATTAACATAATGACTGCATTTCTACACACAGTTATATCCATGTTTCCATTAGAATCACATTTCAAGAACATACGAGAATACACGAAGGCCAGATAAAAATGTGTCACAGAAAAAAAAAACCCTCAGGAGAACATCCAATTGAAAAATTTTTAACTTTATTATTCTAAAAATATTTCCTCCTTGCACTACTGGCCACCTCCACATGTCCTATTGCAAGGGCAAGCAAAATGGGTTGTGCAATCATCCATGATATCCAGTGTCAATCATGTGTTGTGCACAGTAAACATAAAGGCACACACACACACTCATATTGGATCAAAGAAAGACAGTCAATCTTTTTATTTTCTCTTTATCCCTTTTCCCTCCCTTACCACACACCTTGTGTTCCACCTTCCAATATTCAGATGTGTTTCTGGTGGGAAGCTTGCTCAGTTTCTCACCAAGTCTCCCTGGTGCATTTTAATCTGAATAGGTGTGAGTACCGATCAACACAACTAATGCATGTGGCACCAGCAGTTTCACCACAGGCTACCAGGTCACAGAGTGTAAGGGGTTTTAACAAGCCGCAAAATACTAGAACAATGGCAGATATTTTCTACTGCACACTTCATAGCAAATTATGCTGATTATTATCTCTGCATAATATGCAATATAAAGAGGGTTGTATAGATCCAGTATGAATCTCACTGCAGCCTTGCTAACTGTTTTCTGGAGCAATGCGATTCATATCGGCTGCAGTACAAAAACACAGCAGCAGTGAATCACACAGGGCTTTGACCCTGTCTTCCTTTGAAAGCTCTTAAGTCATCCAAATGGCATCGGGAGCTTTCACTGGACTATTTTGTAAAGTTATTAGAGTGCGTTAAATAATAACTCTTTAATAACATTAAAAACAAACACCTGATCTCAGAGCTCAATGCTTGTGAAACTAAGCATAAATCAGGTCTCTTGCTCCACATAATGCTAAGTCTGGGAGCAGAGTGTTTTTGCATATCTTTCAGTGAAAAAATATAGCATTAGTGATTTCATCTTGCACTGTAGACTGAAGAGAAGCAATCCTTGAACATAATTATACCATTTCAGCATAAAGATGGCAACATTCACATGAACTGGTGATGTGAACGGAATATTTTTTATAAAATCAGCAACTAAATCAAAATTTAGTGTTGGATTAAATTAATAGAGACTTGTTTTGGCCACTGGCCAAAAATCCAGTTTTTGGATGATGACTGATGTAGTGGAATATATTTTCATTTGGCTAATTTCCTAGTGAAAATGTACTGTGTCATAGAATCAATGCAGGTAATAGATCGACTGATGAACTTCAAAGCCGGCAAATATGAATAGCAACAAAAAAAATTAAAAGATAAATATACATTGTAACCCGAGTCAACTTCAAGCATTGTATATTGAATTCTAAAACGTTTAACTTAAGAAACAGCTTCTGGCCAAAACTATCACTTTGACCCTGACACAATAAACTGAGCAATTTTTAAAAATTGTGGGAAATTCAGATTGTTTGGCAGTAAACACAGCGACTGCTCTGAATCTGTTAATGTGACCTCTGACTTTATCAGTGAATAGGGTAACAACTCTGAGTTGCGACATTTGACTGTAACAGTAAAAAACGTTTTGCTGCGATAAGATTTTCTCAATTGGAATGGATAGACGTGCCTGTATTGTGTGCTTGTGCTGAAGGGCAATGATTTGTTCCTTCATTGCACAGATGATGCCATTTGGGACTCTCCACCATAGAATTCTCAGGTTGAATAGCAGGTAGAGTCAGTAGGAAGCAATGAAAAGAGGATCTAGTGGGTGTCACCCATACAGATTACATTGGTACATGTACAACCACATCAGCACACGTAGACACACACGTAAATAACCAGACAACATACAATAAATTGTGCTTGTTTGATTATGTATGTACAGTATTATTTTATCTGCAATAATCCTTGCACAATTGACCATTCCCTTCCTGAGAAGGTGCTCAGGTGCTACATGAGAGCAGCACAGTTGACTTATCATTGATATGTCTCTCCCTCTCTCCCTTTGTGGGCTTGACTGGTGTATGCTGGCCTCTTCCTACAGACGGCCCTGCTAATATGGAGTCCTGTAGCTCAGTGGTTAGAGCACAGTGAGAGACCTGGGTTTGATTCCAGGCAGGGGCAAACCCTGGGCAAGTTTCCTTACTCCACATACCTAATCCATGACTGTTTGTCAGATACTGCGCAAATGACTGCCGTGTTTCATCCACAAATATAGTCAATTCACTTCACAGTATATTCTGTGAAGTGTTTTGAGACATCTATAAGATGTGTAAAGTGCTATACCAAATACAAATGCAAGGATTATGAGCTATCATTTAGAAAAATTCTTATGGGTTACTCTGTGGAACTGCAAATTTATTAGTACAGAACAGATTGATCATCAGATCCTGATACATATGGTACAACAACAACTTGGATTTATACAGTACCCTTTACGCTAGACGTCTTGGAGCCTAAGTACATTTTGCCCTGACTTTCCAGATTTGTGGGAGGGTGGGGGCAAAGAGAGAGATGCAATCAACAACCAAACTAGACCAGTAGTAAGATAGACAACAACTAACTTCCTTCATAATCCAGTGAGGGGAGAAAAGTGTTTCTGTTGTTTGCTGGTGCACGTCAAAAGTGTCTCGCAACATTACCATTTCTGATTGTCTAGTGGGGATAAGAGGAAGGAGTCCTATTACCCCCTTAAAGGTTAGGGTTAAATTTGCCAGAGCTCTTTTATCAATATGAATAATAAAATATGAAATGTGTATTTCCATCTTGTCCTACCCTGCAAGATCATTATTTCTTAACGTTTAAAATCAGGCAAAATTGATGAAAATTCTTGAATTTTGTCTTAATTTGCAAGTTTGATTTTGAATGAACTTTAAATTGATTAGATTTTAGATTTAATTCTGTGCGATCAGAAATGTTCGGACAAAGTAGTCTTACAGGATCATTCTAGGTGAAATTTCGGGTTCTATAGTAGTTACACTGCCCCTGATATGCAGCAGTAACTGTGTGAAGTCACCTATTAATTGTGTGCAATCACCTCTCAAAACAATCAAATTTAATAATAATTAATATTGCTTGCTTGGTTGGTTTAACCTTTTCAATTTTCTCTCCTCTCTGTTTTCTCCTCTCCAGTGACCGTTTCCTTTCCCCCTAGGATATACAGACCCAGGTTCTGTCTGAAACACCTTCAATAGTTTATCAAAGAGACCATAATTCATGTCAGAGCCTTAACGACATGTCCGGTCAGGCTATTCAACTCCAAAGGTGTCACAGCCAATAAAACACACAGTCACAGTATATCCCTTGAAGCGCTTTCAGATGTTCTCCTGATGTGAAATGCGTTAGACCAAATGTAGGGATTATCATAAACCTGATCCAGAATCAATGATTCAATGAATATCCAGCAAGTGAAACATTTGCTGAGAATCACAAAAAACCTAAATGTATCATGTTAATGTCAATTCGATAACAGCTTTTAAAAGAGAATTAGATCTTTATTTAGGGAGAACAAATCTGTTAGGTTATGGGGAGAGAGCAGGGCAGTGGGATTGAGTTGCTCTTTTCAAAGAGCCGGCACAGACTAGATGGGCCGAATGGCCTCTTTTTGTGCCGTAAAATTCTATGATTCTAATGTCCTTCATGTTAATTAAAACATTTATCATTCAACTCAGGGCTGTTTGTGGGACATTACTGTCCACAGACTGACTGACTGCCTTGTTAGCTAAAAAAAAACATGCAGTCACTACACTTTATATTTGTTACCTTTGAAGAGGTACGATAATTTTTTCAGTTTTAGATCCCATATAACATGGCACAATTATTATTTTATTTTTTATTAACTTTTGTTGTACCCTAGTTGTTCTTTACTCAGTCTGCTCCAACTTTTTTTAATGCAATATTTTGAATTGCATATGTCCATCTAATGGTGTTATACAAGTGTAGTTTTATTGTTGTTGTAATGCAGTGGTAGCACTCTTGCCTCTGACTCAGAAGGTTGTGGATCCCCATATTGGGACACACATCGTTGAAGATGATACGACAATTCAGTGCTGGAGGTGTAATAATTAATAATAACAATAACATTTGATATAGTGCTTTTCACGTTGTCTAGACATCTCAAAGTGTGTTTTGCATTATTGGATGTGATTAACTACATGCAATGATTATAGAATCTAACCTTTCCTTCCCCCTTCCCCCATGACCTCTGTGAGCTGGTATCAACGGCTGTGAATACCCCGATTGATAGAATGGACTTTTGGAGCCAATCAGCTGATGGTTGACATATCCCTCTGCTGAAGGGATAGGTCAAAACAATGATGAACTATTTGTTTTAAATATGTTGTTAGGGGTTTGTATTGTCTGATGAGTTATTTCAGTGGACTCAGAGCAGAGCAGTGTTGATTGGTATCGCTCTAAAGGTTAACAAATAGTAAATGTCACTGTGAGAACCGCTTTTTAAAAATATCAGAGTTACTAAGGATTAAATTAACTGTAACCTTTCCGGCTGCTTGGCTCAGTTGGTAGCACTTTCGCTTCTGAGAATTGTGGTTGCAGCCCTATATTGTAACTTTGAACCCATAGTCTATAATAATAATTATAATAATAATCTTTGCATTTGATATAGCACTTTTCACATTTTCTAAACATCTCAAAATACTTCACAGAATATACTGTAAAGTGAATTGACTACATATTTATGGCCAAAATGTGGCAGCCAATTGCGCACAGCAGTGTCCCACAAACAGTCGTGGATTAAAATTACCAATTAATTATCGATTTGTTTATTGAAGGATTATTATCAGGCGTGTGGAGTAAGGAAACCTGCCCATGGATTCGCCCTGCTTGGAATCAAACCCAAATCTCTCGCTTGTAAGGCCAGTGCTCTAACCATTGACCTACAGGACTCCACTCCATAGTCAAGGTTGACAGCGTGGTTCAGTGCTGGGGCAGTGCTGCATTGCTAGAGGTAATGTCCTTCGGATGATATATTAAGCATCCCATCTGCCAGTTCGGTTGGTCCTATGGCACTATTTCAAACAGAAAGGAGTTTCTCTTGGCCCTAGATAAAATTGGTCATTCACCTCATGGCTCTTTGTGGGATATTATTATGTGCAAGTTGGCTGCCACATTGGCCTGCAAATGCACGCATTACAGTAGATCCTATCAAGCCCTTTGAAACGGTTCAACCTTATGATAAGGTGCTATTTTCAACCGCAAGGATTATTATTATGTACAAAGCTGCACTTTTTTAAAAAAAACTGAATTTTGATGTACCACTGGATTTTGAGGAATTATTGGGTTTATCCATGCAAAAGAGCTGAATAATAATAATTATTGTTGCATTTGATATAGTGCTTTTCACATCTTCTAGATGTCTCAAAGCGCTTCACGGAATATACTGTAAATTGACTATATACGTGGGTGAAACACGGCAGCCAATTGTGCATAGCAGTGTCTCACAAACTGTTGTGGATTGAAATGATAATTTAGTATTGTATTTTTTAGGGATTATTAGACGTGTGGAATAAAACTTGCCCAAGGTTTCACCCTGGAATTGAACCCAGGTCTCTAGCTTGTAAGGCAAGTCCTCAAACCACTGAGCAACGTAACATAACAAGATTACTGAAGAATTCTGAGTGCTGATAGTATCTCCTAATATTAATTTGCTCTGGGAATACTTCAGAGACCTTACCCCATATGAAGGGCGCTATATAAATTCAAACTGATATTGTTGTTATTATTAATTTGGCCTGATCATGGATAGGACAACTCTTACCAGGTAATATCACTCAACAACACCTCTGATAGAATAAATGATCAATTTTTTGATTTTCAATAACAGGTCAAGACAACATCATTCTGTCTTTCTTCTGATGGATTCTCCATTCAAACTGCTCATAAGGAAAATATTCCATCATCTGGTAAAGCAGAGTTAGTGAAGAATAATTCAGTGCCCTACCTTACTTGGCATATTGGAATAATGTCTATTCAGTATTGTTCTTCCCATTCATTTTCACCATAAGGTACTGATCATAGCAAGAGAACAAGATAATGAGAATGCCAAGCAATTTTAAACGTTTGATAACATTAGCTAATGACAAAGATCAAGTCTGAGATATCAGGCAAATAACTTGTGGCATTTATGCAACTTCTAGAATATAGCTCTGGCACCTAGTATTGACTGCGTGCTACAAAATATGAAATCGTCGCAGTTTGGGCAAGCATATCAGTATCGCTTGTGTTCTGACACAAGATAATACATCATCTGTAATGCGGTGTGCTAACCGATTGTTGTGTTTGCCTGCAAACCAGATATTCACTGCCCTTAATAATATATCCTGTGAAGCACTTTGGAACAGCCTGTCAATATGAATGGTGCTATACTAAATGCAATAACTATTATATTATTATCTTTCTGTAACACCTATGGCATGGTCTAGTTATATCATCGTCACCACCTGTACAATTGTTTATTGAAGCAAATAATGCAAATGCTGTAAAAGCGATGGCATGTATGATTTCTCACACACCATTCATGCAAAGGATCTACACAGTTTGAACATTTTTACCCCATCTCCAGCAGTCTAAGAATGCCAAGCAAACAAAAACTATCTCTTGCAAAATCAACAGGGCACTACTGCTGCATATCAACTCTCAGCTCAGCCAGCAGGATTGATGTGGAACATCCCAGTTTACCAAAACAAATATATAACAGATGGCACAAAGTCTATGTTACATATTCAGCAAAAATGCAAGGATTTGAAAACTGAAGAATTGCATACAAGAAGGATTAAATGATTCTTGTTTTTAACAGGACAGCGTATTAAGTCTTCAAATTTGAAAGCTGAGTAACAACTTTAAAGATGCTAGGAGTGCACCTTTGAGTGTTTTCATGCTAATGTATACATCTGTTAAATGACTGCTTTAATTTACTTCAGAGAAATCCACAGCAAAATAAGCGACTTCCTGTCAACCAACAGTAACACATGCGTACTGAAGGAATTAAAAGGACCACTTTTGCAAGATAGCAACTTTCAAGTGAATTGCCATCAGCATAAATCTCCATTAAACGCTGGAAGCGTTAGGGCAGCATCGGGCATGCTGCACAATGCAATGCAATAAACTAGAGATAGCAAAGCAAGCAATACTCTCCAAGTGAGTCCAACTAAACAGGATTTTGCTAGAATTTGAATTTTTCTTTTTGGTCAGCTAAGTGCCTGACACATGCTAAAAAATGCATCACTAAGGTTAAGAATATCTAAACCAGACTGCAATCCAAATATGCATTCCTGTATATGAAATAGAATGTGCACTCTCTCCAAATTGAATATAATGGAGGAAAGCACCCTGCTTGCCATTGGAAGTACTGTAGTGTCTGTCAAGCTTCCCACTGTATATTCAGCTCGAACCAACTGACCCACTGGGGCTTTGACATACAGTGCCAACAGGATCCGAGTGGGAAGAATCACTGCCCCCAGTGAATAGTCTACTCTTTCAAGTTCCGTCGACAAGCCAGGCTGGCTAGTCTGTCATTAGCAATGCTTTGAAATATTGCAGACATGGTGCCTCAGAAATTAAAATCCTGAGAAAACCACATAGGGCTTACGCAATTTTGAATTCCACACTGCCAATTATCTCACCTATCACTTTCCTATCAGCTTACCCCTATTTTCTTTGGTCAGCCAGGTGTCCGACACCTACAGAAATCTCTCACCATCCCTAAGAAGATCAATAACAACAACAAAATTACACTTGTATAGCGCCTTTCTCGTCGGGAGGATGTCCCAAGGCGCTGGACAAACAATGTTTCAGACCCAAGCTGGGGTCGGGATCAGGGAGGATGGAGGGAAAGGAGGGGATTTGGGGTGACTGATGGGACCATCGAAGAGTCTTGAGGCGGGACTTGAAGGAGCCTGGGGAGTGGCGAGGCAGAGAGACTGCGGGATGGAATTCCAGAGGTTATGGGCAGAGTGGCTGAAGGCTCACCCTCCAATGGAGCGGGGGGAAGGGTCAGGGGATATGGAGCAGGCTGGAGCCTGCTGAGCATAGGGGATGGACAGGTTGGTAGGGGGGTTAGGAGGTCACAGAGGTAGGGTGGGGTGATGCCATGAAGGGCTTTGAAAGTGAGGACCAGGATCTTGAATTGAATCCTCTGGGAGATGGGGAGTCAATGGAATCGGGCAAGAATGGGGAAATGGGGGTCACAGAGCTTGGAGCAGTAGAGGAAATGGGCCACAGAGTTCCGGATTATCTGCAGTCTATGGGGGGAGGAATTGGGAAAGTTGACAAGCAGGGCGTTGGAGTAGTCAAGGATGTGATGAAGGAATGAATGAGAGTTTCAGCGGCCTGAGGGGTGATGTATGGCGGAGTTGGCAACTTTGCAGAGGTGAGGGAAGGCAGAGCAGGTAATATCTTGGATGTGGGGGAGGAAAGACAATTGAGGATCAATCCACACCATATTGAGATTTACATGCATCCCACCTACATGAGGAAATTCCAGAGATGTTTGTTCGAATGGAATGCACACTCTATCCCTGGAGCAAACTGCTTACCTAATTCCATCAAGTATTAGAAACAAGTTGGCAAGAGCCAAGGCTTTGGGACCCCGAGTGTGCGTTACGGTACTGCTGGAATCTAACCAGCTAACTTGTCATCGAAAGCAATGCCTGGCAATTTTTCCTGCTACTTATCCAATTAGGACCACTCAACCCATTTTCTTTGTCTTGTAGGGTTAATAGAAGCTAAGAGTCCCTACCACCAGTGACTGGTCTGCCCTTTCAAGTCCTGCTGATAAGCCAGGCTGGCTGTGCTGCCAGCAGTGCCCTGGAATATTGCAGACCCGCCTGGCTCAGGTACTCACACTGCCTTAGAGGATCAGCTTAATTCTGATATTCTGTTGCCAAGCATGTCATATTGGAGCCAATTCAGCTACAAGGAGACGCCACTTACCTCTCCCTAAAGGAGGATAGATCATTCCTGTTGATTCCCCTCCTCCCTCCACCCCCTGATCTGATGACGGATAAGGAGGAGGGATTGAGGCACAGAGTTCCAGACTCTCGGGGCTAAGCGACCGAAAGCACAGCTGCTGATGTTGAAGGGGAGCAGACAAGAGACAAGTAGGAGGTGGAATGAGGAAAGCGTGGGTAGAGGAGTAGGGTGTAAACAGGTCAGAGAGGTAAGGAGATGCCAGGACATGAAGTAATTCATACACAAGTGCAAGGATCTTGAAATTGATCTGTTCTGCAATAGGAAGCCAGTGGAACCTGGCAAGAAAAAATAAATATTGGTCATTCCAAAAATTCTTGGGAGCTTCCCATTATTTATTCAACTAAGATCTACTCTCTCATCAAAGCTTTGGCAACAGAACTTGTTTTTCCTCTCACTGGATGAGTTGGAGAAAGTCCCTGTTCTTTTTAAGTTTAGGGCACCATTACCATTTTATGGTTGGTTGTGCTAGGACTGTTCACACTCCCCAATGACTGATGACTAATTTAGTGCGGATGAAAGAACATCTACCTGCCGTTTCTCTGCAAACATGTAGAATTGCCTCGCTGGTGCTGAGGCAGCAATTGAAAATAAGGACTTGAGTAACAAATGGCAATAAACGCTACCATTATCGGATTAGCCTACACAAACCATTCTGTGCTCTTCTATTGCCCTCCCAATGTGAAAGGCGCTCTATAAATGTAATTTTGTCGTTGTAGATTTTGTTGCTGTTATCCTGTTTCAATTACTCAGGTTGAGAAGTTCTAAAACATATTAAAGTTTCTCCCTCTCAAAAGCATTTAAAGGAGTATAAAAGTGATTTAGCATTGGGGTTAGATTTACCAATCTAGGTGGGTCACGGTTATCTTATTCTACCCTCTACTGATAAATTTATCAATCACAGTGATATGAGCTTATAAAGGGAAATCTATCATATTTCAAATTCATGCTGCGAAGTTTGATTTTGAATGTTCTTATACACTTCTGACATGAAAGGTGCAGTATGAATGTGCAATACAATACAAAATTACATTTGTATAATGCTATTATATTGTACTGTCCAATTATGAACCAGCAGAAACTTTAATCCGGTTGTCAAAAACAATGATGATAAAATTGCCTATCCTCAGCAATATATTTGACATGAGGTTTTTTTTGAATGATGGGGTGAGTGAGGGAGGGTTGTGGAGTGAAGGTTCAGTCAAAAGTCAAATAACATCACTGACAAAATTGTGAGTTATTTCCACAAATCCAGTGGAGAAACTATTTTTGTTTCCATCCTTGTAAACCTCGCAGCTAAACTCAGACCTCCGTATTGCTCCTAACCCAATCTGCAGTTGATTTACATTTAAACTTGTTCCCTGAAAATATCTAAGCACCAGCAGACAAAAGAAGCTGGTGGACATAACCTCAGCAGGAAAGAAAAATTACACACTGGTCCCATGGAGGCATGCATCTCAGTAACCAGAGTGCAAATGATAGCAGCTACGGATTCTGTGATCTGGACTGTCTTAATCATTTTAACTGAAAAAGGGAGCCTAATAAAGCAGGATTAGGTTTATCCCCATCTCCTTAGAGGGAGAGTAAGACTCTTCTCTGATAGGGCACATCAATGAATAATTGTGGCATGTCCCATAGTTGGTAGTTTGGGTAACTCCTCATACAGTGTGTCCGAGTCTTGGACTATCTCATCTGGGTGAACGAACAAGCTGGATCAAGCTGTTTACCCCGTGGGAAAGAGTGAAGGAAGGCAATGATTCATTGAGTGAGTCAGCTCAGATTTCTATCAAGCAATGCCTCAGAACTGGCTTTGGCAGAGACCTAGGAGTAGAGCATGTTACTGGTTGCCTCCTCAGATGAAGAATGACAGGTAACATAAACAGAGTTAAAGAGCAGATACTACAAATATGGAGATGTGGGAAGACAGGGAATCTCACAGAAAAGAGAGCAAAGAGGTTAAAAAATACAAGATGAAAAAGTTTAAACATGAGCATATTTTTAAACCATTTAGGAAGTTATACTGCAATATTAAAAAATTATATAAAGGAAGATGGTATGTAACCAAATGTCAAACGTGAGCAAGTAGTTTCACATGCACAACAAACTATCTTATGCATGTGAGCCCAAGGCAACCGGTAGCCTAACCTGTCCTCAATGCCCCGCACTAACAATAGGAGTCAACTGTTAGCAATCTGTAAGTTGGATATGCTCTGTGCACTGCAAATGCATCTCTTTTGTCAGTTTTTACTTCTCGACTGAAAGTGCTTCTTTCATATAATGAAAGGACTAGCATTTTTTTAATGTTGAAATGGCCACTTCAAAACACTTAGGAAGTAATTATTGTCAAAGTGTAGTGACTGTTTTTGGAGGAAAAACATGGCAGTCAAACATGGCAACACAAGCTCCCAGAAATTGCAATGAACTGAGGATTACTGGTCAGGATACGAGAGCAGCAGTTCTCAACCAGGTGTACGTGTACGTGTACCCCAGGTCATACAAAATTATTTCCAGGGGGTACAGGTGGCGGTACATTGATTTATTTAGCTTTCTTATTTTGCGTTTTATAGCCTTCCAAATTGTACATTTAACTGTTATTTCCCTCGTTGTATATGTGCTACTTATTTTCTTATATAAGAAAAACTTGGTCATAAAATGCAAGTGGAATGAGGGGGGTGGTGTGTGTGTGTATGTGGTTGGGTGGGGGTACACGATAATGTTGAAAATTAACAAGGGGTACATTACTGACAAAGGTTGAGAATCACTGTACCAGAGGAATCCCTCTCTTATTTTTTAACCATATTGTGGGTTCTGTAACATCCACCTGACCACATAAACAAGACTACAGTCAGACTTCAAGATCGCGCAAGAACAACAACAATAACCTGCATTTATGTAGTGCCCATCACACAGGGTAGCATTTTAGAGCGCTTAACACTGGTATGATTTGACACAAACAACAACAAACAACAACAACTTCAATTTATATAGCGCCCTCCACGCCAGAAGGCGTCTCAGAGCGCTTCACAGTAGCGGATCCCGGGACCGGGGCAGGAAGGTGATCAAAAGCTCAGTCGAAGAGAAAGGTCTTCAGCTGTGACCTGAAACTGGAAAGAGAGGGGGCAAGGCGAAGCGAGTGAGGAAGGGAGTTCCAGAGCCTCGGGGCGTAGTGACTAAAGGCACGGTCGCCGAGGATGGAGCGGAGGACTCGGGGGACATGGAGGAGGCCAGACCCAGAGGAGTGAAGGCAGCGGGTGCTGGGTTGGGGGGGAGAGGAGATCAGAGAGATAGGGGGGTGCAGAGGAGTGGAGGGATTTGAAAACAAGGGTGAGGATCTTGAAGTTGATCCTCTCTGGGATAGGAAGCCAGTGAAGTCTGGCAAGGACTGGGGTAATGGGGGAGCGAAGCTTAGAGCGGGTGAGTATGCGGGCGGCAGAGTTCTGGATAAGATGGATTTTGTGGATTGTGGTGGAGAGGAGAACGGCGAGGAGGGCGTTGCAATACTCCAGCCGAGAGGTGACAAAGGCGTGGACCAAGGTTTCGGCGGCTTTTAAGGTGACGTATTGCCGGAGACGGGCGATCCGTCGGAGGTGGTAGAAGGCAGTGCTGATGACGGACCGGATAAAACTACATTTGTATAGCAAAGCCATGGAGAATAAGATAAATGAATTCCAAAAAATGAAAAAATTAGTGTTGCATTTACATTTTGGAATCAGTATTAACATTTTTTAAATACAAGACTGTAATTGAAAACTATTGACAAGTTTGATTTCTTTTGGAAAGTGTATCAGCTTCAGTTTCAATGCGGCTCCTTCTTGTCTCACAACCATGCCTATGGCACACAATTTATTAAATGATCTGTTACAAAACTCTCCTGAATAAGAGTAACCAACGCCATCGCTCTGCAAATTCATTCTGACCCAGAGAAAAGGCCCCCAAACCGCTGGCTTTCACGTAGCAGTAAAATACGGAGTAAAAATACCTCCTCGCTTATCGGCATTAGCCAATACCCATTGGAAAATCTAATTCCGAGCAGATGTCATCAAAGATGTTACTATTATGGCCAGATGAATTTCAACTCAATAATTCTTTATAGAGTAGTTGGTTAGTTTGTCAACAGCTAAACAAGGAAGGCGGGTGTGCAGATTGTGGAACGACATAACTTCCCAGTGCAAAATATGTTAAGAAAAAAAGACAACTCAAATAGTTAATACGCAATATCCCCTAGAACATTCTTTGATACGTTGCAGCCTTAAATGTATGGCTCACTTATTCGCACCAATTAAAGTCTGCAAAAGACTGCCTATATAAAACTAATTCTCATTACAAAATGCTTTTCACAGGGTGCTATTAAGTAGCATAAAGAGAGAGTACTGAAGTTGAATTTTCAAATGACTCCGGGACGAGAAATACTGTGACTATTCATAAAGCATAGGGATTATCCAAAACACTAACCGTAGAAATCTACAAAAATGGAACATTCTTACCTTGGTTCTACGGCAGTCTCTTGGGTGACCTGCTGCAAGTCTAGTGTGTACTGTCTATACCTGACACCAAACAGAACTTACACAACACACGCAACCCAACACCTGTGAGGGGATCAGTTCTCAAAATGACTAGCTGAAATTTTAGTTGGTACCTGCAGTCAGAAGCCTCAGTTTCCTGGATGGTAGGAAGTCTCCCAATTGTATAGAAAGCCCTGAACATCCACCCTCTATAGATACAGCACTGTAAGCAAGAGCAATCCCACTGTCCACCGCACCAATCATTTACTCGGCTTCAGACGCTGACAACAATTCCTTCAAGAGACTAGATATATGATTTAGACATCTGAACATCTTCTTCTAGTACGTTGTGGTTCTACCTGGGTATTCTAACCGTTAATGTCGATTACAAAATTTACGAGCCTCACAGCTACCATAGGTCCCCCTGCAACAAGAGGCAGGACAAAAAATATTGCCAAGCAATCAGCTGCACCTGCTTCAAATCCCAAAGCACTTTCTAAAAGCAACAGCCACAGTATCAGCAGCCAGCACATCACTGTATACAGTGCGTTTAGACAGCAACAACAGCACAGTGCTGCATACAGTGTGTTTAGACAGTAACAGTAGCACATTACCGTATACAGTGTGTTTAGACAGTAACAGTAGCACATTACCGTATACAGTGTGTTTAGACAGTAACAGCAACACAGCCCTGTATACAGTGTGTTTACAAAGAATAACGGCAAAGCACTGAATGCAATGTGTTAACACAGTATTAACAGGGCAGAACCATAGAGTGTTTATACAGTATCAATATCCCAGCACAGTGTGTTTACACAGTATCAGCCACATCACACAGTATATTTACACTGCACACAGTGCTCTCCCCACCCCCAGCTACAGGTGTACCTTATTTGTTTGTCAATCATTTTTTGAAATACAGGATTTCTTAAAGAAAATGCACTCATTGAAGATCTATTTTAGTGAGATTTGTGAACAGGACGTAGTTGAAGGCAAGTTAGCACTGTGATAACTATTATTAATATTCTATTGAACTACGTTGGAACAGCTCATAAGAATGTTATGTATTCCCTTTAATAGGGGCTTGCAGTATGGATGCACGACGCAAGGCTATATTTGTACAGTTTGCAAACAATGAAATTCATTTTTTCATCTGAAAGTGGGCCACTGTCCCTCATTTGACCCACTCTCCTTGACACTGAAGAGTTGCACGGCATCCTTTCGATAATGTTATACAGGTATATGGGAAAAAAATGTGCGGCACAGAAAAATTTGGCAGTCACAAGATCAAACATATTCAACTCGAAAATCGTGTCAAGACTCTCGTGAATGTATGCAAAGCACAGAATTTACATTTTTCATTTTAATTCTTATGGAGCACTGAAAGGATGATTATCTTAGATTTACAGCAGTTCCCATCTATTTGGCAACCACTCTGTGCAGACAGTATTCTAACTTTTCAATCTACACCAACATGCCTTTTACAATATTGGAAACTGATCATTTTAATCATAACGTATGGTCATTTTCTAAAGAGATGGTATCTTTCCTTTCAATTCTATGAGATGTGATTTACTCACCGAATGCTGTTTAAAGCTTGCTCAAAAAGCTCACTTTGAAGAAGAATGTTATGATCATTTGAGAAAGCATCATTTAAACTGGTTAAAACAGAGCTGCAGAACTGACGCAGTGCCTCAAATTGCATCTTCAGCTTCTAACCTTGTACTGTAAAAGCCGTCTACCTCGTAAGTATCATCAAATGCCAAATGTCAATCAACTACTCCGAGTCCTCCTGATCCGTGTGAAAAGTACGCTTTAATGAACACCGGTCAATAGTTAATTGTTCAAACACCGGTCGCTAATTCAGCCAGAACAGCTAAGCACTTTAAACACCGTGACTGACTGTGGCAATAATGCTTTGCAGCACTGAGAGTTTCCCCATTCCCAGATGCAGTGTTGAGCGTTCACAGATTCGTAATATCTCAATGCTTATTAAACAAGCACAAGGGCTTGATTCTTTTCATCAGGAATTCAAGCACATCTGGCTGCCAGCAACCAGGTCTCTGAAGTAATCAGAGTGAGGGAGGAGAGAAAACATTAACTCGCTGTGTGTAGAAGAGGGGAAAAGCAGTTCTTTTGCAAATCAAAAGAAATAATCTGCTCATCTGCAACTGCACCATAAGGGAATAGGATATTTTGGAATAACCAGAATACATCAATTAATATTAATGTAATTATATACAAAGAAGTTCATCCCCTATTTTGCAAATGTTACATTTCTGTAAAATGCACACTGATTTTGCACCAAAAATATAACAGTTGTGATAGTCTCATCACCAGCACAATTCACTATTAAAGATTTGCCACAAAATAATAAGGAGGAAGAACCACACTGGCTGTAAAGAGAGAGATGCCAAGGTGTCAAGTTACAGATGCATGCAAGTCCCCAGGCTGGTAAGCGACATTTATGCCAAACCATCGTGGGCCAAAGGCACATCTATAATTCATCCTGCACCAGCTATTATTCCATAATTAATGTGCGAGTTGATAAAATCCTAGATGTATTCCATATACTCGTAAGTTATTAATTATATATGTATTACATATATTGTTCAGCAAACATTTTAACAAGTTTGTTCCAAAACACCCAAAGTTAGTCGCATGGTGCCACTTTATGTTGCAGTACCATCGCACAATATCACAAAAACGTGGGGTCTGGGTTCAAGATCGTGTCTCCTCCACATCATTGCTGAACATTAATACCACTCCCCATCCTCTGCCTTGTTCTGGGTACAATTCTACACCAGATTAACCCACCACCATCCAGAATCTGGCCAAAATGGCCATTCTTTATGTGCGAGCATTACCAACAATTGTTGGCTATTGATTGCAGCAGAGATTCATGCCACCCTCACCCAATACACACACAACCTGAGCAGAGATCATGGTTAGTAACAAGAAGCAGGAATCCTGGCTGTGTTTTTTTTTCCGCTGAGGCCAATCGCAGCACCCCAATTGCTTCCCAGCTGAGATTAGCACAGACCACAAATCAAATCTGGGACGTGGCTGTCTGTATGGGTCACTTCCAAGTCAAGACTACATTTACTACAGATATCTGATCTTGGTCATGTCACTGTGTGGAAGATCTGAGCAGGGAGATGGACTCTTCATCCCAAGTAAGGGTAAATCAGAGAACAGCACACCAAAGAACTTTAGCAACAAAAACAGAAATCGCTGGAAAAACTCAGCGGGTCAGGCAGCATCTATGGAGAAAGGAAAAGTTAGTCAATGTTTCGGATCCACGACCTTTCATCAGAATTGAGATGCTGCCTGACCCACTGAGAGTTCCTTTTTTTGTTTCAGTTTTCTAGCATCTGCAGTATTTTGTGTTTTTGAAAGAACTTTAGCACTTGGGTTATAAACTGGACTAAGGAACGACATACTGTAGGTCATCTACACTATTTCTCGTTCAGAACTGGCATGTTGTTTAAGAAAACAAAAAACAGGAGAAGATCACAATGTGGGAACAGAGGAGTTTATATCCTTACGTTAAAAATGCAACAAGATATGTCCTTTATGTCCAATCATTATCCTAGACTCATTCAAAACTTAATTGAGATCTGAGCCCAGTAACTAGTGAAGAATAACGGAGACTTCCAGGATCAGTCACTTTACACAGTTAAAGTGGTTCTGTCTTCATTTCTGGACAAAGCACAGCCAGACTGTGTCATGATATATTCTGCTGCAACAACATCACTTGTAAGCAAAGGGTATTGTATTACAGTATTATGTTGTGATGTTTATTAAGCACTTATTTTTAATTAAGGCAGCATCGTTTGGAGAGGAGTTGTGATTGTTGCTGTTTTTTTTGTCTCTCGTTCCTCTCCTGGTGCCATTATTGACTTCTTCTTTCACTTTGGGTCACGATCAAGTGGCTTTTTTTGTGACACTCGGTTACAGACTGACACAAGCCAAGTTGATATTCCTACTTGCCTTGAGGAGGAGATTGTGTGGTCTTCTCTTTAAATCAGTCATTCCTGTGGCAACGGTGTTCCCACAATGATGTTAGATAAGGAAAACCAAGACTTTGACACAGAGATGCTGAATAATCAATGATATGTACAACCAGCGATGTGCAAGTCAGGCCAGTGTGTTGGCCAATAAATTGGAGGTAGTGGTTTTCCCAATAATGCTGCTGCTGTTGACATTTCTCATTTGTAATTCTTGATAGTATCAGCAGCCGAGACAACTGTGGCCAACATCACAGCAAAGGCTGATCCGGTCTTCACCCAACTTCCAGCAGGATCTCTGGACAGTAATCAGGAGGCACAACCTCAGCTGAGTTTTCAGCTCCCTTTCACCGAGGCCAATTGGCTCCCAGGCCAACTGAAATCAGCTAACTCAGAGCAGCCATGGAACCAACAAACCTCAGGTCAGCATAGATAGAGCCTTAAACATTCTAGGCTGTAAGGGGAAGCTCCACGCTTGCACCTCAAACAGTGTCAGACACCAACATCGGCAAAATACCCTTTTCCAGCTATAAAGGGGGTGATGGTTCTCAGACACACACTCTCCATACTTCTTATCCAGATGGGAAGGTAAAGAAGTCTAGACTTGGATCTCTTTATGACCATTATCAATGTGACCATAGAGCAACTCCAATTTGGATTTGTTCTGCATTGCCCACTAACCCGTGGGCTAGCTGCAAAACTGATAAGAATGGCTCAACATATATAATTATTGCACCTTCTCGTTCTCACCTCAATGAGATAAAACTGTAACTTTAGAAGCATTTGATATGGTAAGAATCTCTGCTGCTAATTAATGTGAAGACTGAACTTGTAATCGTTTTGTGAATTTTGTTGTTGTTGTGAATTTTGTTGTTGTTGTGATCAACAGTAAATAACTGTGGGGGGAGGCGGGCGGCATATCTCCCATCATGGTCTTCTCCACCTGAGTCTGTAGGTGATGGAGGCAACCAATCTCCACAGGAGGCCTGTACTGCCCCCCGGCGGTCGTTTGATGTTAAACAGCAAACAATTATTTGTGATGTTGTTATTAATTATCACACCAAATGCTTAGAGTCATAAATTTACTCCCTATATTTGCTTACATAATTATAGATATATTTCAGATCCCTGCTTAGCACAGATTTGCTCAAATAAGAAGCATTTCTGGAAAAGAAAAGATGCCTGAAAGAACAGAGTTCAGTATATATTCTGGAACAAAGAAGATACATTGAGAAACAGCTAATTCTAAAAGACTGTTTTTTAAAAACAAAATCTATTTTTTTTATTGAAATTATTCCAGGGATGAATCCATCCAGGGTTGGTTAATTTGCTGGCGTAGGAAAGGAATAGGAAAGGAAAACTGCAGGACTAAGCATCCCCGTGCCTCTGCATTTTGTGTCACATCCATGTGTGTTTTGTCAGCTGACAATATTCCGCAGAACTACCAGGCTAAATTTAGAAAGGAGCAGTAGAATGCACTAATAGTAGCCTCATGGAGAAAATAGGTTTCCAATCCATTTACAGTTTTTGTGCTAGGTTGGGTGGGGTGGGGGGGTGGGGGAAGTATTGTTACATACCAAATGTGTTCCTCTGCATAACTGTTGTTCTGCTTCCTTTGACAAGACTTATGATATTATCTCCATGCACAGTACTTAGAAAATAGATGCAATGCAATAGTACCTATTATTTCATCTTCAAATCCATTGAAATGGCATTAGTTATTTATATAAGCACAGAGAGAAAACATTTGCAAAACAGACAGATGGAGCAAAATAGAAAAACGGAACCAGCCATACTGATTTGCTGCAAGGAGCATAAAGAGCAGTGTAAACCACGAACCCTCTCTCACACTCTTGCAATGAGCTTTAATTTGTTACATTTAAATCACCCTTTAATGAATGAAATTGACATGGAGAAAAAGACTAATCTTATAATGGGGATAAAATAGATTGATAGCCAGAAATCGGCTTGGTATTTGCAAACCCTTTTCACCCAAATTTTAATGGTACTTCTCATCCAGTATTGTGTTCCCTTCAGAAGTGATCCACTGATCTCTATCAATGCAGCATTAGTCTTTCGAACAGCTTGTTTGATCTTCTTCCATCACACACCAATACTTGTAGACAATAGCTCCACCCACACTTATTTTTCCCAGCTTTCTCCATTTAATTCTTCTCCTGAATGGAGGTTCAAAATTGACTGCTCCATTTGTCTGCTAATAATAATAATCCTTGCATTTGACATAGCGCCTTATCATGTCTTCGAGACGTCTCAAAGTGCTTCACAGAATATACTGTAAGGTGAATTGACTGTATATTTTGTGAGCGAATTAATCAATTGCAGTATAATTAATTGATTATTTAAGTGTATAGCAATTGATGCACAGTCACTACAATTTAACACATTTCCTGTGAAGCTATCTGATAAACGTTGACAACATAAGTCACCATATCAAATGCAAGGATTATTGTTGGTTCATTTTCTTATTCCATCTTTAAAACTGATTTCCATCGTAGAGACACACCAAAGTGATTTCTGTATAACATGCCTCAATGTATCAATTCAGTAAAACATCAGGTTGGGGATTACAATACATTAATACTAAACAACCTATGAAAACCTCGCAATGAAAACCTCCCTTCCATAAAGTGGGTGACATCAAAATGCAGACACAAAATGCTCATTTTTATCTGAGTCTTGCTTTAATGTTAAACTTTCACTTGGTCCACACCATACAGCCTTTGTGAAATGTTTACTTTGCACAACACCCACTTAAAAATAACTGCATGTTTTTAAATGAGGTCTTATTCTCAAGAGGGGTGGGGGGAGAGGAAAGAACTACTAACTTGGTCCACGAGTGGGTTTACCACTAGAAAGTGCACCAGTGATACACATGTGTCTTCTTATAGCTTGAATGTAAATAGCATACCTTTCTGTGGTTGTCTCACTGACAGCCTGCATTGAATGCTGCTTCAGCCCTGAACCATTTTTGATCGACTCTTGCCGAGTGAGCCCTTGAGGTCTGTTTTTGTCTGACGCTGGTGTGGAAATGTCCCCTGAGGGTAAAGGACTTTGGAATTGGGAATGCTCCTGTAGTTTTGCTTTCTTTTCCTGTGGCGCCTCTTCGTTTTTATGTGCTGCTGGTCTCCCGGCCTCGCTCGGCTCAAGCTGTTGTGGAGTGTTGGAGCTGCCGCTGTAGAACCAGGCTCCTGATTTAGTGAGGATTTCCTGCTGTTTTCGGCACAAGTTACATACCCACATCACCTGAGCACAGGTTAAACAAGAAAAGTAGGTTATTCCCAGCCTGGCAAACAGAGACAATTTTAAGAATATCAATCTGTTTAACTGTTTTTCACATTCGGATTTTAAATTCCTAAACATTCGGGACAATAAGTAATGTAAAATCTGGGAGCAACAATGGTATAATGTTAAAATAGAAATTACACATGCATATTTTGTTTTAAAATTTAAAAAAGGAAATATAAGCCACGTAAAAATGTCAAAGTAATATTGTTTTAGAACTGAACAGCAGTAATATTTTGTTCTAATCGTTCTACCCCGTCAATCTTATCCTACTTTCACAAGTTTCCCTTTCAATTTGGGTACAAAACAGGGTGGAGTATCCTCTTCACAACACCATCAATATGACTCAACAGAGGCCAGTGGGAGCCCTGCCTGGTGGGAGCAACAGCTCAAGATCCAAACCCCAACCAACATTCTCATGTCTTTCTAGCCATGGACAAAATATACAGTCAATTCACTTTACAGGATATCCTGTGAAGTGCTTTGAGGCTTCTCGATGAAATGATAAGGCATTATATCAAACACAAGGATTATTATTAGTATGGAAGATTTTATCCAACAACATCCAGCAATGCAGCCAAGGATTGAGAGAACTCACCCAAGTCAGAACACCAGCTGAGGCTAGGATCCAAACCAAATTCACAGCTTTGCACTCTTATCATATGAAGTACTGATCCATCCCTACATTACATACTTTCAACTCAATAAAATCCATACATCATCAGCAAAGTTCTGTGCGTTGGAAATCGACTTAGGCCACGAAAGAATTAGGAGTTTGGAGCTTTGCCACAAAAGATGTATTCTACACAAATGTGCAGTAAAAATGTAGTCTGTATATTTGACAATCAACCAAGTCTTATCACAAACAAACATTCAGAAAATACAATATCTTATGGCTACATTACTCCCACACGCAGGATTAAAAATAACTACAACAAAATTACACTTTCAGAGCTCGTTTCACGTCAAAAGGACATCCCAAGGGGATGAACATCAGGGCTCAGGACCCGAGCATGGGGAAGGGGTGCGGGGATGGATGGGGGAGTAGGGTTGGAATGAGGGAAGGCAGAGAGGTAGGAGTGCAGCTGAAGGCATGGTCAAAAATGAGGGTCTTGAGTCGGACCTTGAAGGAGGCAAGGGAGGGAGCAAGGCAAAGGGATTGTGGGATGAAGTTTCAAACGGTGGGGTCAGAGAGGCTGAAGGCCCGGCCGCTCATGGTAGGGCAGGTCGAGCGGGAGACAGGGGCACGCCAGAGCCTGCTGAATGGAGTGGACAGGCTGATAGGGGGGTCAGCAGGTCAGAGAGGTAGGAGGGGAAAGGCCATGGAAGGCCATGAAAGTGAGGATGAGGATTTTGAATTCTATCCTCTGAGAGATGGGAAGCCAGTGGAGCCAGGTGAGGGTGGGGGTGATTGGGTCATGGAGCCTGATGCGGAAGAGGACACGAGCTGCAGAGTTTTGGATGATCTGCAGCTTGTGGAGGGAAGTGATGGGCAGGCCGACAAGGAGGGAATTTCTGTAGTCAAGTCTTGAGGTGACAAATGCATGTATGAGGGTTATGACAGCCTGAAGGGTGAGGTGGTGGTAGAGTCGAACAATGTTGCAGAGGCAATGGAAGGCAGTGCTAGTCATGGCATGGATATGGGGGAGAAAGCACAGTTGAGGGTCAAACAAAACGCCCAGCTTCCTGACTGGTTTGGTTAGGTGGAGTGTGCATCCATGGATGTTAATGTTGCCATTGCTTGGGGTGCGGAGATGCTGGCACGAGCTAATCTGGAGGGCCTCAGTCTTGCTGATGTTCAGCTATAGCAAGTTGTCTCTAATCCAGGACTTGATGTCTGATGGGCAGTTTATCAGGACTAGAATCGTGGGTGGAGGCAGAGAGATAGAGTTTGGCATCATCTGCGTACATGTGGAAATTGACTCCATGTCTACGGACGATGTCACTAAAGGGGAGCAAGTAGAGGTTGAAGAGGCTGGGACCGAGGTTAGAGCCCTGAGGAACACTTCCCTAGACGGTGCAGGGGCAGGAAGAGAAACCGATAGCGGTGACAAATTGGAGATTGTGCAAGACATAAGATCTGAACCAGTCAAGGACAGAACCTTGTAGGTTGAGGTGAGAGGAGAGGTAGTGGAGGATGATTTGAGTGGTCCATGATGTTGAATGCAGCAGAGAGGTTGAGGAGCATGAGGTGGCTGAAGAAGCCCCGGTCACTGATGGACAGGATGTTGTTTGTGATCTTGAACAGAGCAGTTTCTGTCTGTGAGTAGCACAGAAACCTGATTGGAGTTGCTCGTGAAGCGAGTGGTAGGGGAGGAATGAGCAAAGCTGCGAAGCAATGACACTTTCAAGGAACAAAAACAGAAATTGCTGTGAACACTCAGCAGGTGAGGTAGCATCTAAGGAGAAAGGAAAGTGAGTTAACATTTCGGGTCCATGACTCTTTCATCAGAACTGGGGCATGTTGGGAGGGAGAGGCTTTTAAGGGCTAACAGAGAGGGGGGAGGCAAGGAAGACAGTTTCAAAGAGGACAGGAGATGATGGGTTAAACTTTTCTCTCCAAGATCCTTGATTCATTTAAGGACCTTGGAGAGAAAAGGGAGTTTGGAGCTGATAGCTGGAAAGCAGGGATGTATCTAGGGGAGGTTTTTTCAGGATTGGGGTGATTGTAGCTGTTTTGAGGAGCTGGGAACAGTGCAAGAGAAAGATCATAGGGAGAGATTGATGGTGTCAGACAGTAGAGGGGTGCGGAGGTGGAGCTGGGAGGTAAGGAGAGGGGTGAGGATGGGGTCAAGAGAGCAGGTGATATCCCTCAAATGGACCTTCATTACTGTATTTTGGGGGCTTATTTTAGCACTAAAAAAATGAATAGCTCAAAATGAATTATTGTAGAACAGATATTCTAGTCCAGGAATGTTAGAACATCATTGCTAATTACCAAGGTATATGTTATTTTTGTACCTTGCATGAAAGCTGACAACAACATAAAATAGATTCTGTCAGCCCCAGAGACACACTTTGAATCTCAGGTTAAACCTCAATGGCATTCATTTTCACTGGGAAGATTATGGTCCTTGTGATGTTAGTAGTGTAAAGGCCTCCTTACTCTCTAGATATGAGAACAGGAAAGCAACATGGAATATTCGCAAAATCAGCACTGAAAACACTTTAAATGTTAAATGCTACTCCTGTGATGCCACCTTGATAGTAGTGGTATTCCAAGCTGCTAAAGATCTGGAGAATATGATGCAGATTACCCATGGATGATCTACGTTCAAATGCATGGAGATGTCCCCAACTATACATAAAAACATAAGAAATAAGAGCAGGAGTAGGCCATTCGGCTCTTTGAGCCTGCCCCGTCATTCAATCATGGCTGCGCAACATTGCCAGGCTCCGCAACTACCTCACCCCCCACGCTGCCGAAACACTCGTGCACGCTTACATCACCTCACGGCTGGACTACGGAAACTCTCCCCTCGTCCTCCCGACATGAAAGGCGCTTTATAAGTTTAAGCTGTTGTTGTTGTTGTTGATATTCCATTCTAACTCCAGCTACTTGCCTTATCCCCATATGCCTTAATCCCTTTATGAATGAGAAATCTATCTATCTCAGTCTTGAATATGTTCAAGAGTTGAGCATCAACCGCCCTTTGGGGATAGAATAAATACAATTTATCAACGGAAGGAATTCTAAAATCATCTTTGTTTGGACCCTGATGTTGCAACCTTTAATAAATACAATGTGGTGCCATCTTCAGGTCTGAATTGCGACTGACCCTAACCACCCACTGTAGGAAAGTGGCATTAAAATCTGGTTACATCAATTAAACTGATACAGCAACTAGAATAAAGTGCAAGCGCAGTGCCACCAAAACTGCATTTCCACTATAATGTAATTTATGGCAACATTATTTAGCGCACTTCTTATCATTTCTGAGATAGGTTGCCCAAATGAAAATGAAGACACTCTTCCCCAGGTCTTTCTTTTGTGTGTTGTAACTAGCGGTTTTGTTAAAAATACAACTAATTTCTTATTCCTGTAGACGCAAGAAACAGCTCCAAAGTGTGTTTGTTTGTCTCCCTCTGGTGGTCAATGATGACCACAATAAATAGCATGGATAAACAGAATTGCGCGAGATAAACAAACACAAGTGAAGTTGAGTTCTGGCATTATCAAGAGCAGTTCACACGATTAATGAGAATGAGAATTAATGTCAACCCACACGCCGTTCACACAATTAATGAGAAGTTAAAGAGTGCGGGGGTTCAGGCACCAAACAGCATTTTGTCTTTTTCTTAACCTGTCTATCATCTATGCTTGTTAAAGCAGCGTGCAAAAACAAAGTAAAGGAAAGTGCAGGAACAAGTAAAGGAAACTCGAAAGGGTTTGACGTGAATCCATGCAAATATACTGAGATGTTATTCGCCCGAGGCAGAAACATCAACTGTGATGCATCTATCAACCAATGCAGGGCATGTAAACTGAAGGCCTCGGAATAAAATAGAAGGCCACATGCAATCCTATTTTTATTCAGCTCTAAAAAATGTTAACAATCACATTTCACTAAATGGATGGAAGTAATTCAACTGCCAGGCAAATTACCATCTATGTATAATAAGATGGCTGTACCAAGTTGTTGGCAATAATGTGGCTTAGATGCGCTAGGTACTTGGGAGCATACGGTCAACACAGCTCAACAGAGTCACATGTATAACACAATGTGGAGCAGGAAAGCTGGGAAAAGCTTACACCCTGTGTGTCAGCGCGTTTACTGGAGGGGGAACATAATCCATTCTTTCAATCTTTCCCAAAGTTCCTGGCTTCTGGGGAAAGAAGAGTCAGCCAGGGTTCTAGTTCTTGATGATTGATCCCCTGCTGGGTACATGTGCACTTTACTTAATGGTAGGATCAGGTTTGACTGTGAACGCACATTGCACAAAATCACAAGAGCAGTTTAAATGAAGAATGTCCATTTAACCGCATCCTACCAAAAAACCCACCTCACCCATCACAAAATCATGGATTTTTTAAAAATGAGTCCAGCGACATGGCCTCAATCACCATTTCCGGCAACCTGAAAGGTGCAATACAAATGTAATTTTGTTGTTCCAATGATTATTATTTATTCTCAGGACAAAGAGAGTGTCTGTCATGAAATTTCCTTTGCAATTCTGAACTTGTTTCTACTTCTAATAGGTTCACTGTGTTGCTGCATCCTAAAGCATAGTACTGTATTAGGTTTTCATTACATGTAGAGTCCTGCAGCTCATGGTAAGAGCACTCGCCTTACAAGCGATAGACCTGGGTTTAATTCCAGGCAGGGTAAAACCGTGGGAAAGTTTCCTTTCTCGATACGCCTGATAATAATACAATAAAAGCCCATTTATCCGGCACCCTCAGAACCTGGCCAATGCCGGTTAAAGCGCGTGGCGGATATTCGGCTGAAAACGCAAAAAAAAATTAATGCATTTTTCCGGATAAATTACGGTTAATCGAATGTGGACCTTTTTTTTGCAGTGCCGGTTAAACGCAAGTTTCAGTTGATCATGTCACAGATAAATGGGCTTTTACTGTACATCAACAGAAAAACAATAATAAATTGGTCATTTCAATCCACAAGTGTTTGTGGGACACTACTGTGCACAATTGGCTGCTGTGTTCTGGACCAAAAGGTTTTTAAAGACAGAGCGGAAATCCAAGCAAGCTATGAAATGGGCCAAGGAGGGGGCAAGGGAAGGCAAAGTGGAAATTGACCCAAGCAGAGGGTTTTGGTATGGATTTGAAGGAGAATACAAGAGATTTGGAGAGAGTTCCAGAGAGCCAGTGGAATCTCACATTCAAAGGATTAAAGGAAAGCGGAGGATCAAGTAAAATGCCTAGATTGGGCACTAGATGCTTGAGTTAGAGTGACTAGCTGATTAGGCTGATAAAGTTACATCAGAAATGCAGGTTAAGCCAGAAATTAAGAGTCACCAGGGAAGCCAAACAAAATGGCTTTGGTTTTATTGACATCCATGAATACTAAACAGGCCTGTAGCACAGAAGAGACTGCCCAGTGAATTGGAGAGAACCGTCATTCACAATGAAGGACTCCACACACGCAGTGTAATAGAAGAACTTCTAGTTTGAAAAGTGACATCCTGCCTGAGTTTGAAAACAGCTGTATCTATAAACGATTTGCTGAACGAAGTAAGTTGCCCTTATTCAAAACGGTCACTGTACTTTCCAGGTAGATTGGAGCAATTTACTTTGAATTCCTTACCATTAACACTTTTAATACTTGACTAAATTCAAACAGAAACATTCATTTGAAACTCTTCTCTTCACTGGGGTCCTACTTTCTCTTGATGCAGATCTTTTTGCTATGTCCTAAATGATTCTATTTTATAATAGAAATATAATTTCTATTATAAAATACTGTACCTTGTTTTAACAATTAGTGTAACATAGCTACTGTGGGCTGATCAGCATGGGAAGAGACAAATGGGAATAAAGGACTGCCCAGAATTAAGTTTTTTTTAGGGGGGAAGATTCTAAAGTGCATGTTAGCCTTTCTTTTTGTTTTCTTTTTCCTCTCCATATTGTGAAGGGTGTCAAAACCAAAGGAGGAACCGAAGGGCAATAAACTCCAAGAATCATAGGCAACCCTGCCGACATAGCACAGTCCCACCGCAAAATCAATTTGACCCACAAGGTGCAACACGGGTCTTTAGAAATACAGTTGACAAGCAAAGCGAAAAAGTGCACTCAGCACTTAAAGCAAGCAATATGAAAACAACAGGCTTGAATAAAATTATTGCTAATAGTTCACACAATAGATATCTGATGCCCCAAGTGTCTGAGTCGGTAGTTAATGCTTACCCCTTCTAATGTCTTCAGTATAAATAGATCTTATAATCTAAGCACAGATGCTATTTTAGGACTGTGGGGCGTTAAGGGAATATAGATGGTTATGTGCTGGTAATAATGTCTAAACATGAAAGATATACATTCTGATGCAATAGGACAGGCTGCAGTACACTTTCAAATCAAATGCACTATTAATAATGTGAATGTAGTGCCTATTGGAGTGGAAATTAGATACTTGACCAAGGTAACTAAATGTGACATCGTACACTGGTGACGTTTAGAGATCAGAAAAACAAGCAACTGTAATTTATGAAATTACACTTTTTACACATATTGTTCTACCAGTGAAAAGGTATTTTAAACATTGCACAGATATCATATTTCAAATAAATTGTTTAATAACAACTTTCGGGATAAAATTCCACCTGGGTCTAGATTTTCTCTAATCATGTACCCAGAATTTGGCAAATTAATAAATGCAGTGTAAATGCAAAATCATATTTTTTTTCCAAATCTTTAAAGAAACATAAGGAAAACTGGTTTAAAAATCAGTTGCTAAAGTGGATTGGAATGCAACATAGACTTATCCCTCTCACTATGGATCAAAGGGAGCTGCAAACAACAAGCTCTGTTCAGAATACTACTAACTACAACAACAACAACTTCGATTTATATAGCGCCCTCCGCGCCGGACAGCGTCTCACAGCGCTTCACAGTAGAGGATCCCGGGACCGAGCCAGGGGCAGGGGCAAGGTGACCAAAAGCTCGGTCGAAGAGAAAGGTCTTCAACTGTGACCTGAAACAGGGAAGAGAGAGGGCGAAGTGAGTGAGGAAGGGAGTTCCAGAGCCTCGGGGCGTAGTGGCTAAAGGCACGGCCACCGAGGGTGGAGTGGAGGACTCAGGAGACATGGAGGAGGCCGGACCCAGAGGAGCGAAGGCAGCGGGTGCTGGTTTGGGGGGAGAGGAGATCAGAGAGATAGGGGGGTGCAGAGGAGTGGAGGGATTTGACAACAAGGGTGAGGATCTTGAAGTCGATCCTCTCTGGGATAGGGAGCCAGTGAAGTCTGGCAAGGACTTTGGTAATGGGGGAGCGAAGCTTAGAGCAGGTGAGTATGCGGGCGGCAGAGTTTTGGATAAGCTGGATTTTGTGGATTGTGGTGGAGGGGAGACTAGCAAAGAGGGCGTTGCAATAGTCCAGCCGAGAGGTGACAAAGGCGTGGACCAAGGTTTCAGCGGCTTTTAAGGTGAGGTATTGCCGGAAGCGGGCGATCCGTCGGAGATGGTAGAAGGCAGTGCTGGTGACGGACCGGATGTGGGGGAGGAAGGTCAGTTGGGGGTCGAACCTGATGCCTAGGTTGCGCACAGGTTCGGTGAGTTTTAGGGGCAGGCCGGGAAGGTGGAGGAGGTGAGAACCGTGCGAATTGGGACGTTGACGAGAGCCAAGGAGTATGGCCTCCGTCTTGTCAACATACAGCTGCAAGAAATTTGTGCTCATCCAGCCCCTGATGTCTGAAAGGCAGGCTGACAGAACATCGGGGGACTGGGGGTCACAAAGTGAAGTGGAGAGATAGAGTTGGGTGTCATCCGCGTACATGTGGAAGTGTGTCCCATGTCTGCAGATCACATCCCCAAGAGGAAGCGTGTAGATGGGGAAAAGGAGGTGACCAATGATGGATCCCTGGGGTACCCCACAGGTAACTGGGTGAGTGCGGGAGGAAAAAACGTTTGTGGAGATGTACTGCTGGCGGTTTGTGAGGTAGGACTCGAACCAGGCGAGTGCGATTCCACTGAGGTGGATGACAGAGGACAGGCAGTGGAGGAGGATGGCGTGGTCGACTGTGTCAAAGGCAGCCGACAGGTCCAGGAGGATAAGGAGGCAGAGGGAACCCTGGTCACAGATAGAGAGGACGTCGTTTGTGACTTTCACAAGCGCAGTTCTGTACTGTGGGCAGGGCGGAAAAGGGACTGGAGGGGTTCGAAGAGGGAGTGGGAGGAGAGGTGGGCGCGGAGTTGGTTTGCAACAATGCATTCCAGTGCTTTTGAGAGGAAGGGCAGGTTTGAGATTGGGCGGTTGTGGCTGGGATTTGAGGGATCTAGGGAGGGTTTTTTAAGGAGGGGGGTGATGATGGCAGTTTTGAGGGGGGCAGAGACTGATCCGGAGCAGAGGGAGTGGTTGATGATATCAGCCAGCAGTAGGCAGAGGAGGGGGAGTTGGGTGAGCAGTAGGTTAGTGGGGATGAGATCGAGGCAGCAGGTTGTTGGCCTCATAGAGGTGAGAGTGCGTGAGAGGGAGGAAGGAGAGACGGGGGAGAAGGAGTGTAGGAAGGGGGTCGAAGTAGGAGCTGAAAGTGGGGGGGAAAGCTGATAGCATGGATTCCAGTCTGAAACTAGCTCCAAAGGCATACAGTTGATTTATATGTGGCACTGAGTCAGCATTGAAAGTGCAATACTGTATAAGCAGACATTACAGGTTTAATTTAATGATACTGTAAAGTACTTTACAGATAAGCCTCTATTTAGGATGCTTCTATTTAGAACATTTCAATTGAAGGAATATAATTTTTTAACACCTTTTGATCCATATAGGACACTTGGATTCGTTTTAACAAAGAATTTTTTTTTTGCGCATACACAGTACATATTCTGAATATCGCGGTCGCATTTTGCGCATCCTTTTTGTCCATATGCACAGTCCATAGTGTATTCACAGGTAAATCGCGCTCGCACCTGATATAGTGTATCCAAGCGTTTGAACTAGCCAATGTCACAACATCATTGTTTAAAAGCCAGCTGATTTTTATGGGACACCACGCCATGTCAGTATTACAGTAATTTCCAAACATTCCCGAGCAACTTCGAGCGATTTACAGCCTCTACCGCGTTTTTTACCATGTCGGGGAAAAGACAGCAGTAAGTGAAATGAGCAGCGGTAATGCCGCTAGCGGCCAGAAATCCCGCAAAGTCATCACTTTAAATATTAAATTGGAGGTGATAAAGGGCATCAAGTCTGGCAAAAAAGGTACGGACGTCGGGAGAGCTTTTGGGCTAGCTAGATCAACGGTGGCTACTATAAAACAGAATAAGGATAAAATACTGGCAAGTTCAAGATGTGTTACAGCTACAGGTGCAAGCAGATTAGCAAAACATAGGAGTGATGTGATGGAAAACATGGAAAGAATGCTGAGTGTCTGGATTGAGGATCAGAACCAGCTTAATATACTACTCAACACCCTGGTTATCCAAGAGAAGGCAAAATCATTGTTTAGGGAGTTAAATGATCAGGAAGGAGAAGGCTCCTTTCAGTGCTAGCAGAGGGTGGTTTCAAAGGTTTAAAAGATGCTATGGGCTCCACAACATCAAAATGAGTGGGGAAGCTGCAAGTGCCACTGCCACTGTCACACTGCCAGTATTAAAGTTTGCCAGTAGTGTAGATTCATAGATTCATAGAATTTTACGGCACAAAAGGAGGCCATTCGGCCCATCTAGTCTGTGCCGGCTCTTTGAAAAGAGCAATTCAATCCCACTGCCCTGCCCGCTCCCCATAGCCTAATAGACCTGTTCTCCCTAAATAAAGATCTAATTCCCTTTTAAAAGTTGTTATCAAATCAGCCTCCACCACCTTTTCAGGCAATGCATTCCAGATTCGAACAACTCGCTGAGTGGAAAAAATTCTCCTCAGCTCCCCTCTACTTCGCTTTGAAACTATTTTAAATCTGTGAGCACCATCCTAGTAAATCTTCTTTGTACCCTTTCCAATGTCTTCACATCATTTCTATAGTGTGGTGACCAGAATCGTACACAGTACTCCAGCTGAGGCCTCACCAAAGTTTTATAGAGGTTAGTCAGCACTTCCTGACTTTTGTACTCTATACCCCTATTTATAAAGCCTAGTATCCCATATGCCTTCTTAACAGCCTTGTCTACCTGTCCTGCCACCTTCAACGAGTCACTAACACAAATCCCCAGGTCTCTCTGTTCCTTCACACCATTTAAATTGTACTATCTAGCTTATATTGCCTCCTTTCATTTCTTCTCCCAAAATGCATCACCTCACACTTCTCTGCATTAAACTTCATCTGCCATGTGTCTGCCCACTTTACCAATTTGTCTATATCTTCTTGCAGATGGCTACTATCCTCCTCACTATTTACTATTCACCCTAACTTAGTGTCATCTGCAAACTTGGAAACTGTACTCCCGACACCCAAGTCCAGATCACTGATGTAGATTACAAAGAGCAATGGTCCCAAAACCGATCCCTGTGGCACACCACTGCTCACTTCCCTCCAGTCTGAAAAACAGCCGCTCACTACAACTCTCTGCTTTCTGTCTCGCAGCCAATTGTGGATCCACTCTGCCACTGTCCCTTTTACGCCGTGGGCCTTTAATTTCCTAATAAGTCTCTCATGTGGCACTTTGTCAAATGTCTTTTGAAAGTCCATGTAAACTACATCAACTGCGCTACCATTATCCACCCATTCCATTACCTCATCAAAAAATTCTATCAGATTTGCAAGGCAAGATTTGCCTTTAACAAATCCATGTTGACTGTCCTTTATTAGCTTATATCTTTCTAAGTGAAGATCTATCTTGTCCCTGATTATGGACTCTAGAAGTTTGCCCACTACCGACGTTAGACTGTATACTGTATTAAAGTTTGCCAGTATTAAAGTACAATACTGTACTTTACCCCAAGTTACCTCAAGTACCCCTTCTTGCCTATGTGTGTTCATTTGTGTGTTTGTGTGTTATATTGTGTGGTTTTGTGTGTTATTTAGTGGGTTTAAGGCCTGAAAATTTGTGAAAAGCACGCATCTGGTTATATAATGGGACCACATGGGAAATCACATTTCGATCTAGATACAGTTTTTCAGGAATGCAACCCCATCCTAAATAGAGGTTTACCTGTATTACATAGAGTGTGCAGCGAGTCTTATGTTAATTGAATACCCACACCAACTCACAAAAATAAAATGGTGTTTTCAGTCATGGTGCTCAATTAGTGTAAAATCGTTAGGAACACTCAGCAAGTCAGATAGCATCTACCTCACCAAGCCAGTCAGGAACGTAGGTGTCTTCTTCGATCTCCAACTGTCTTTCCTTCCCCACATCAAGCCATGACCTGCTCTGCCTTCCTTCACCTCCGCAATATTGCCCAACTCTGCCAGTACCTCATCCCTCAGGCCACTGAAACCTTCATTCACACCTTCATCACATCCCAGCCCTCTTTGTCGGCCTTCCCAATTCCTCCCTCCATAGGCTGCAGACCATCCAGAACTCTGCAGCCCAGAGTCCTCTATGATTCTTAGCTCTGTGACCTCATCTTCCCCCATCTCCGCCCAACACTATTGACTCCCCATCACCCAAATGAGTCAATTCAGGATCCTGGTCCTCACTTCAAAGCACTCCATGGCCTCGCCCCATCCTACTTCTACGACTTACTAACCCCCTACCAACCCTACCAACTCCTCCATGTCCCCCGACCCACCCACCCCACCATTGGCGGGCGAGCCTTCAGCCACTCAGCCACTCTGCCCCCAACCTCAGGAACTCCATCCCGCAATCTCTCCGCCTCAACCCCTCCCTAGCCTCCTTCAAGTCAAGATCCTCATCTTCGATGGTCCCATCGGTCACCCAAACACCCCTTTTTTTTCCACCCTCCCCATTCCCGACCCCAGCTCGGGTCTGAAACAATGACTGTCCAGCGCCTTGGAAAGCCTTCCTTATGTGAAATGTGCTACACAAGTGTGATTCTGTTGTTGTGGTATGGAGAAAGGAAAAGTGAGTCAACGTTTTGAGTCCATGACCCTTTGTCACTTTTCCTTTCTCCATAGATGCTGCCTGACCTGTTGAGTATTCCCAGCAATTTCTGTTTGTGTTTCAGATTTCTACCCTCTATAGTATTTTGCAATTTGGGTTTTTCCTGCCTAAAATAAATATGTTCAGTCTTCTTCCCTCAATTTATTCTTTCATATCTGTTGCGAGTGTCCATTTGACAGAGTATTGAACTTTGAACCAAGCAGTGTTGACATTATCAAAGAACTGATCAAACTACTGAACTGGTTCCTTTGTTGCATTAAAATATTGATTCGGGGTGGATAATGTGTGGAGTATATCCAGGCCTCATGCTAAATACCACACATTATCTTACAGGAACAAAGTCACTCTTCTGTTGGCAGTATAACCGGTGTTAAAGTACCCATAGGTCTATGAAGTCTCCCATCTCCACCTTCTGATTAAGTCAACACTGTGATATTAAACAACCAATCGTTAATATTACATTAACAAAGATTCATTACTGTAAAATGAACCATTGCACAGCAATGGGAAAACACAATTTTAACCGAATAAAAAATATTATTTATTCTATCCATCATCTTTTTTGCCCAATTCTTTCTCTGTCTCATTTTATTTTTTAATTATTGCTTACCTCGTTTTTGCACACTCAAACTTTTCTCTCTGCCGATATAATCCATCAGTTGTTTTTCCTCCCAATCACACTATCCACCACTCAAGATGGGAGTCACTTTTAACAAAGTACAGGTAATTCACTTTGGTTCAAAAGCAGCCCATAAGCAGACTTTTTGTGCCAATAAAAGAAAAAAAATATTTATAATTAGTAGGGCCACATATCAATCTCTCAGATTCATATCAATAAAGGGAAATGGGAACTATGAAAAACTTTCCCATAAGTGAATTTGGCACCAGCCTTCCAAGTGTTAAACATGCATTAGAATTTAAGAACTAGCGTTAATAATACTCAAAGTATTTTCAACATCTAAGCTACCAATTTCCACGCCGAGATTGGTTTGTATACAAATTACTGACATTCCAGATAGATATTGTGAACCCTTCCATACTTGACTTGTTGAGCTGTTTCCATTGCATGCAGCACCAACCTCTGCATGTTACAGATTCTGAACCAAAATGAATGGATCTGGAAGTTGTCCAGTATGTTTTTGTGAGGACTGATCTAAATTTTTCTATATATAGTACTACTGTGTACAAAAAAAAGTCAATGTACAAAGCAGCAGCACTCTACTGAAACTAGAGCATCAGTATTGCTGGCCATTTTCCAAAGCAAGATAAAACTTGTACCGTTCATAAATAGTCCAACCACTACAGAATACTTTTTACTGTTAACAGTTTTAGGCAGCAAATATTATTCTATTCGATAACCAGTGGATTAATGGCAATTTTATGACATGCAAAGGAATGTGGATGGGGAAATATTTAGTGGTTCAACTGGTCATTGGCGTTGCAGTTTAATTGTAAGGCGATGTCTTGTGGGCAGATTAATAGCTGATTGACAGGATAACAGGAAAGAGAAGACAAAGATACAAAAACATAAATCGCTGGGAATACTCAGCAGGTCAGGCAGCATCTATGGAGAAGGGAAAAGCGAGTCAACGTTTCGGGTCTATGACCCTTCGTCAGAACTGGGGAACATTCTGATGATGGGTCGTGCAGCAGATTCCCAGCATCTGCAGTATTTTGCGTTCTTGTTAAGAGAAGACAAAGCACTGGCTTGGCTTAGTGGGTAGCATTTTATCTCTGGGTCAGAAAGGTTGAGCTCCAGTTCAGGGCACAAGCTCATAGAGGGCTGAAACCTGTGTGCAGCATTAAATCCTGGACTGCTGAAAGTGCTGTTCTTCAGATTATATGTTAAACTGAGGTCCTCTCTGCCTCTTCTTGTAACAATGTGGATGTTATAGATACCATGGTTCTCATACAAGAAAAATGGAGTCTGTATTCTGGCTAATAGTTCTCCCTCCACTAAATTGAACATAAACAAATCAAGAAATGATCATTCAACTCATTTCTGGCACAGATTAGCTACTGTGTTTGTCTTCACAACAAGAATCGCTGCAGTTCAAAACAACACGATTATCTGTGAAACACTTGGGGTTGCTCCAAAGGCACGCAAAACATTGGGAGTCGCGACATGGATTAACAAATATTGATTCCTGGTAGGAATGTGTGCCACGTGATGCCCCGCAGAAATTCCATTTAGATTGGGTTGTACAGATTCCCGTGGGTTGGCAGGACGCATATCTGGATTCCATGTCTATAAGAATCCTGTGCTGATCCAGGTTGCGGGCACTAGGTTTTGGATCCGGATGTGATACTGCATCCATTTTTTTTAACACTTTAACATTTGTAATTCAGCAGAAACCTGGACATGTGTAAAACTCGGATTCGAAAAAAAAAATTGACGTGTGGCAAAAAGAATCAACTGGCAGCACCAAAGTACTGTATTAAATTACCATATTTTAAAAGGTTAATTTATAATTGAAGCGTAGCTCCAATACAGCAGAAGAAAACAGCGAGGATAACTGTAAATTATGAGAGCAAAATTATTTGTAATAAAACCAAATATTTATAACTCATGTTTGGATTTATTACATTTGAAAAATAACATTGGATTATTAGTGCAAAGAGGATTTGTGACCTTACTGTAAAGCAGAAATATTGTGACAGTAAATCAGAACACATGAAAATCTTGCAAAAGTGGTCTGCAAAATATTTACAGCATTAAGAGTAGAACTCGAGCAGTGGATCTCAAGCATTGTATGCAATCAGGAATCAAAGGCCCACTCCAATCAAAGTGACAGAGTTAAAATTCAAGGCTTTATTCAGCCTGATGGTTTATCAAGGCTAAAACTCATTGTGCATTTTCCCAGCACAATACAGCATTCACTCACATTCAGTCGCTCAGTTAACAAAAAGGAAACCAAGTCGTGACTCAGTATAATGCTTTATTTCCTTTTATTTTTAGCTTCCCTATCTCACGCCACATAAACGACAGAAGATGAAATGTACCAGTGCATTGTGCAGTTAAGATTCCAGATAGATATTTTTCTTCCTGCTCCCTGCTGTAAATCTTCCCTTGGGTCATGCGCCAAAGCCCACTGCGATCAGGCACACACTCTGCTCCAAGCCAACAGTGCTGCTCAAGATCTGTCTGGTATTTTTGCAAGAGCTCTCTTGAAGTGACTCTTTTCCTTCCCTCCCTTACTATCTATGGAGGTGCATGTGTTCTCTCACAGCATCCCCATACCTTCAAATGAAAGATTTACCATATGACCAATTGCAAGTGTGAACATGCCACCTACATAATGTATGGGTATTTGCTGGAAGGCTATTCAACTGTGGGCATCACAGATACTATTCTTTTCTGGCCTGCATTGCTCCCCCACAGCCAAGAAGCGCTGAGGCTAATTGTAGCATCCCTACTCCAGCCAAGTAATTAAGCACAAACCGTGAATTGAATCTGTACAGGGAAATATACATTTAAGCCGTACAGTACAATATAAACTGGCACTATACAGTATGCTATAAACTGTCATCATATAGTGGAATCTAAACAAACTGATAATAATGCTTCTCTTATACTGCATTGAGGGTCACAGAATGGGACACACTCAAAAGCAGTGTGTACAGAAAGCCTGTTGCTTGCTGCACTGCCTACTCATATAGCTGTGAAGTTGGAGGCAGAAAAGCTCACATGCATATTCAAACACATGTACAGAATGATGCTCACTGACGTCACAACCATATTCAGTCATTTTGAAACCAGGAATGGCATTTCAAAACAGAATTTTTACTTTTGGACATTCTCCTTTTTTGTGATCTTCATTTATGCTGCAGTTATCACACATAATTATTTGTACAGAACAAACTGTCTGTCAGAACTAAGTCTTGAATGAACCTTCATTTCTTTCAGATAAATATGAACAAAAGCGAATCAACTGAGTTCTGTTCTCGCCAGTTCCTTCTTGCCTGTAGCTCCAATTCAATCAACCACCCTAGGCACACATTTCTAAGTTTATCTTTTACCATCTCCTAAACACCGTCACCCCTATCTGTAACCTCACCCTCTCTGCTACTCAAATTGTTATTCATATTTTTTTCACCTCAAGAATAGGTGCATTCTCCAATGCTTTCCTTGCCCCACTCTCTATAACTTCTAACACATCCAAAATTCTGAAGCCTGCGTTTTCTGCATACTAGGTTCTACACACTCCTTTATCTCATCCTTGCCAGGCTCCCCTAGCCTGCAGATCCACTTTAAGAATCTTGTCTCAATCTTTAGATCCCTTCATAGTTGGCTCGCTCCTGCAGTATTTTCCAACTGTATTCTACTGCCCATACCCTTTGCTCTTCTCACTGATCTATTTATTGTTTCCAGCTTACTCTGTCCTTTACACAATATGCATTTACCCTCTGGAACCTTCTTTTAAAATATATTTGCCTCAGTTAATTTTGCTCTACCTTCAATTTCTTCTTTAAAAACATATCTTTGACTGTGTGCCAATATCCTCATATCTCCCTTATTTCTACCTCTTCAATGCTCCCATCATATCTGCTTTACATATAAAGACACTGATGTAAAAGGCACTCGCTTCTGTCAATGTGGGATGAAATTTGTGTTTAATAATATATATTATGAAACACTGTAAAATTCACAAATGCCAAATTGTGAAAATTGTTCAATAATGTCCCCTGTAAATTTGCAGATTGAATATAAGCAGGTCAATTGAATCATTCAGTCATACCATCCTTAAATCTGCTGTACAATATTGTATATTGAATCCATTATTATTATTGATTTATATTTTCACTCAGTTTGGTGCTTTGTTTCTCCAGTCATTCTCAATGGTCAAATGGCCCCTTTTGAGCTCAAATACCAAACTGCCCTGGCATAAGTAATGCGGGATAAAATATGCTCTACATTCTGAACAATGATCAGTTTCATCCTGTGGGCCTGTGACTGCTTGCAACTTATGTTGTAGCTAGCTAACATTTCCTCACAAATCAACCTTGCACGATTGTTTATGGCTATTTGTTAGATGTTGCTTTGTGCAAATTGGCTGCCTGATTCACCTTGCAAAATACAGTCACTACATTTTATAGCAGTGTTGTCCAATAGAAATGACTGACTAAAGCCACAGGTCTGGCTCCGGAGTCACTGTTTTAGTCACATGCAATACATTTAGTAGAAAATGCATTACATTTGCTCATACAATTCAGGTAAACACATTTTACATGCGTGTTTACATGTAAATTTATTGCAAAAAGTTAACGAACATCTACCGCGATTGTGAGAAACTTTTACAGTTTTCTCTTTATTTTTATTTAGCGAGATGCACCAAACTCATCTATGCTCTCCATCTAGAACTTGTTTGGATGCTGCTTGCCCTTTGCCACGATGAGCCCTGTTGGAGCAACTCATTATTGGCTAGGCTTCCCTTCTTCTGATGCCTCGAACACCCTCCTGACGTAAAAGGAGTTATACATACATGAATATGCCTTGCGAATATGAGTATTGTGTGGAGTCCTGTAGCTGAGTCGCCTCGCAAGCGAGAGACCTGGGTTCGATTCCCAAACAGGGTGAAATGTTGGGCAAGTTTCCTTACTCCACACACTTCTGTTTACATAAAAGTAGGAACCCAGTTATTAGTCGATTGGCGAATTGCTTTTGTGGGGTAATAATTCCTTCAAAAAATATATAATTGGTCACTACAATCCCGAACTGTTTGTGGGACACTGCTGTGCATGATTGGCTGCAGTGTTTCTCCCACAAAATATAATGTCAATTCACCTTACAATATATTCTGCGAAGCACTTTGAAAACGTCTGAAAGGCGTGATAAAGCATTATATCTAATCAAGGGTTATTGATATTATTGAAATTACATGCCCTATAACTGTACTTATTATTCATTTTTTATTTACTTTAAAAATGCAATTTGTTAATAAATCCACTGAATCCATAGTTATTTACAGCACAGAAGGAGGCCATTCAGCCCAGTGTTCCTGTGTTGGCTTTCTGAAATGATCTATTTTGCCACATATGCAGACTTCTTATCCAGAAGTATGCCATGCAGACCCATGGGATCTCCACTCCAATACAATATATAACTTACATTTATATTGTAACTTTCATGTAAAAGAAAGTTTCAAAAGAATTTGACAGAATGAGATTAATTAGACATAAAGGAAGCCATGTTAAATAGACAAATTTAACAGCAAATTTACATCAGCCACAAACAATGAGGGCCCAATTAATCTGAATTGTTTGGAGTGAATTAGGACAAGGAAAGAAGATACAACAGGACAATCAGAAAAATCTCTCCATGATGTATAAGAATGAAAGAATCCTCGTTTGCAACTTGGAATCCTTATTAAGAAAATGCTGCATTTTGGATCCGGATTTAAGACATAGCTTTCCTGGCAATAGCTCCACCCTCCATGAATAAATCATGGGAAGGTTCGGATTGTGACATCCCTACAAAACCAAACCTCAAAGGGAAAGCACTCACAGGCCCACAGCCCAAGGAGTAGCTGGTAAGAACAGATAATACATTTGACACTGAAAGTTATGTTGTGTATAAACTAGCTAACACATTTCACCCACAATATACACTCAATCCACTTTACAGCGTATCCTCTGAAGAACTGTGAGATATCTCGAGCACATGATAAGGCGCCATATCACAATTCAATAATAATAATCATTATTATTAATAGAAGCAAAACTTACTTAAAGGATATAATTAATCTCTTTCCAAAATGATTGGTTGCTTACAAAGTCGAGTCACTAACACCATAGATTTTGGCGGTGCCACAGTGGGCTATCACACTAATTAGTAGATCAAGTGCATAATATGTAACCTTGTTATTAAAAAAGACGTTCTTAGCAATTTACATATCATATCTGCACAAAGGAATTACAGTGGGAGGAGAACCTCAACACTGCCCAGTGCCCACAAACAACCCTGCAAGGTACACTTCCTATCCAAATTGCATTGCACACACTGCGCCACATACATTTCAATCCTACAAATTATCAGAACATTTTAAAATGTTAGGAGCATGGCAGAGATAAATGTGGCACCTGAAATGATAATCACAAGGGGTGATTCCCTGAACCATTATTCCCTGAACCAGCACTGAAATGTTGGGATCTACGCAGAAGCAGGTTCAAGAGCCGATAGTTTAACAACTGCAGCTAACAACTTTTGTCAGAAACCGTTTAAACCTAAAGTTGGTGGAGGAGAGATTCCCCTAGTGAGTTATCAACTGGGATATCTCCAAGAATAGATGATCCCCAAATGGGATCAAATCACATGCCCCATTTTCAACCCATGCATTTGAAAATAATAATAATTCTTATATTTGATGCAATTCATGCTAAATTCTCTCCATCCTACTGATGATATTAAACTAAGGCATTGAAAAGAGGAAGGAGTTTCCCCCGACAACCTGGCAAATAATTCTCCCAAAATAAAATTGTCATTCTCTTCATGGCTGTTTTGTGGGACATTGTTGTGCATAAATTGGATGTCTTGTTCACATACAAAATACAATAAATTCTGTGAAGGCCTTTGGGTCATCCACCCTTTGGGAAAGGCACTGTATCAAATGTGTGGAGGAGAGGGTGTAGACGGCTAAAAATTGCAGTCAAAAAGGTATGTCTTAAATGAGGTGAAGGAGGGACCAAAAATACAAGTTAAAAAATAGCTAGTAGTCCAAGTGCATAATGTGTACCTTTTTTTCAAAACAGAAATTGTCAGCAATATACATGCTGTGTCTGTATGAAGATTGGACGTACTTTCTATTCACTTATAAATGTAATTTTGTTGTTGTTGTGGTTATGCCCCTCAGCTCTCTAGTCTAAATTCCAGCTGTTTGAAAGCTGAACCACTGCAATTCCCCTCAGACATCTCAGACATTTTAATGATTTTAAACTTCATGGAAATCAGAACTGAGATCAGTGTCTAAGTGGAGTGACACACCCGGAATTGCTGGTTATTAATGCTTTATCCACCATCAACTTCTGCAACTAGCAAAAATCCATAAAATTATATTATTTCTGTCTTTTCCTAGTGGCCTGGCAACTGTTCTAATGAAGATATGTTATGGGATTGTGGAGTCCTGTAGCTCAGTGGTTAAAGCACTCGCTTTACAAATGTGAGACCTGTGTTTTGAATCCAGGCAGATCAGGGCGAAACCTTGGGCAAGTTTCCTTCCTTCACAGTCCTAATAATAATACGTAAAAAAAAAACTATAATAAATTGGTCATTTCAATCCATGACTATTTGTGGGACAGTGCTGTGCACAATTGGCTGCTGTGTTTCGCCCACAAATATAGTCACTTCACTTTGCGGTATATTCTGTGAGGCGCTTTGAGATGTCTAAAAGACATGAAAAGAACTATATCAAATGCAATCATTGTTATAATAAGAATTAGAATTATGAGATGTGGACATTCCTGGAACAATTCTCAAGTATAATTCTCCAAAATAAAATTGTCATTCTCTTCATGGCTGTTTTGTAGGACATTTATGCATTGTTGTGCATAAATTGGATGCTTTGTTCACATACAAAATACAGTCACAGTAAATTCTGTGAAAGCTTTTGGGTCATCCATCCTTTGGGGTGTTGTAGACCAGTCTATAAGCTGACTCAGACCACACAAGGAAAGTCTGATACAAGGTGGGGATTGAAACATACTTACACTTACTGCCTCCTGCAGTCACATGGCTCCAAATTAGCGTTCACGCTTGTGTACAACATCCACCCCAGCAAAGTAAATGAAGCCACTTTGAGATACATCCAACTCATGAATGCAGCCTTACACCCAGGTGAGAACACTAACGATTGAATTGATAAAGAAACAGATCAGTTATTTTGCATTTCCTCCCATGTCAAGATTCAAAAATAAAAAGGAGTTTCTCCCAGTGTCCGGGACAGAAATCCCCCAAATAGAAATTGGTCATTCAGTTTATTTCTTTTAAATAAATAAAGAAAGCTATGCGCAAATTGGCTGCTGCATTCACCTACAAAATCAAAAACACACTTTATAGTAATTCCTGTAAAGTGGTTTTGCGACTTCAAAGATACATATTAAATGCAGGCATTATCTTATTATAGTTTGACTGACCTCAGATGATAACCACGCAATATAAGGCATTAAACACCTTCAAACCACTCTTGAAAGAACGCCACGAGACTCACACACACAAGACTGATTGTGGGCATGTCTGAAGATAACACTGAGTGTGCAATCAAACCCTTATTTTAAACATATAATCGTGCTAACCTCATAAAAATGCAGAAAAATAAGCAAAATCGCTTCGCACACTATCAACACCAGATGGAGTAAGCGCACTTTTATACTGCGGTTTTTTTAAGAAAATATTTTAAACTGTTAGATTCTTATGAGGTAAATAAAGACATTGGGTTCAGCGGCTAACAGAGTTTATAAAGTGTAGCATTAACAATATATGAAATCTGCATCACTTGAAGGTAGATTTCTGAAATATCAAATGTTATTCTGCTCCATTCATTCATCCAATGAATTTGTTTAAGGGGACTGACTGCACTAATTAGAAGATTTCTAATTGGGCTTTTATAAATAACCATAGCACAATTTTACAGAGTCCTATCGATTAATGATTAGAGCAGTTAGGTCACAATTAGGATGACCTGGGTTCAATTCCTGAGCAGGGCGAAACATTGGGCATGTTTCCTTACTCCACGCAGTAAGCAGGAATCCAATTGTTAGTTGATTAGCGGATTACTTTTCCAGGGGTAATAATGCTTCCAAAAATGTTTTAAATCATAATTTGGTCACTCAATCCATATCGGTAGGACAGTGCTGTGCGCAATTAGCTGCCATGTTTCACCATCAAACATTTACTTTGCAATATATTCTGTGAAGCACTTTGAGAAGTCTAGATGACTTGATGAGGTACTATATCAAATGCAAGGATTATTGTTTTTATTATAATGCCGTATTGATATAATACTGCATATAATACTTTATGCTCCTGGGAATTAAGTTGGTTTGCTCCCGTCAGTAAAGACTGAGTTGCTTCACATTGCTTTGAATTGGGAGCCAACCCCTAACCTCTTCAGCGTTTTGAGGATGTGCACTTTTTGCATGCATAGAACACTGAAAAGGTTGTGTATTTTCTTTTATTGATATTAAAGACCATGTTATTAAATCAGCTTTTTCATACTATTTTGAGACCATCTGTCCTTTCACATTCCTGGTGATCCAATGGATCTTTCAAGCCTTTGAGTTCACAAGGGGATAGTCAACACAGTACAATTCACACCCACAACATTCATGTTGCAGCAGAATTTAATCTCACTGCTCCAGTTACCACTTTATGTGGGTGGTGTCAGGAGCAGGGCCCCAGCACAATATGCCAGTTATACATCACCCTGGGTCGTGCATTGCAGAATTGCATCTCCGCACCACCAAACGCGCAGTATAAATGCGCTAATGAACTGAGCAGAATTGTAATTAACCTCTATTGTGAAACTCCTTCACCCAAATTACAACAACAACAAAATTACATTTGGGTAGCGTCTTTCACATCGGGAGGATGTCCCAAGGCACTGGACAGTCAGCTGGGGTTGGGATCAGAGAGGGTGGAGATAACAGAGGTGGAAAAGAGGTATAGTCAAATCAGAAGTCACAACAAATGAAGGGGAAGCAAACTGCCAGCTACAAAACAATCCTTAGCTTCTCGTGTTCAAGAATATAATTGTTTGTGAATTACATATCAAATTCTATTAATGTAATTCACAAATCAGCAGTTGCTATGAGCAAAGCAGCTTTCAGTTCATTTCCAACCCTATTAGCTAGCCAGTGTAGGTGTTCCATTTCTACATCAGGAAAACACTTTAGAATTTTCCCCTCCTTTTACGTTTACCCAGCATTTACGTTTTCCATCATTGTACAAAAATGTAACCTCCATCCTTTCAAAGATCTTCTTCGCAACCCAAAGCGAAAGTTACACTCAGTTAATCTCAAAAAGCTGCAATTTTATTTTTGACTTTTTAATTTAAAATGTCTATTTCAATTATTCATTCCAGTTACATATCCCTGACTGCCATTTCATTGATGGTAGATAGGGAATCTCCTCCCTAGAATCTTTAGCGTTCCAGGGGTGTAACTGGATGATTTGTTTGGCTTGTCAGATGGGTGGAGCTCGCAAAGTTGCACAATTATAACGGACTCAAAGTACAGTTTATATCTGAAATTTTTATTCGCTTGCCATTTTTCATTACTTTTATGGCAATATTTACAGGGTTAAAATTGTGGTGATGCTTTAAATCGTCTGTGCCATTTATGGACCACTGGGTGGCAGCACCCCCACCCTCACAAGTGGTCTGTTCCCTTTTGGATCCCAATCTTTTCCACTTTGGTATGAGGGTATTTTTGTTTAATTTTCCAGGGTTGATCGGACGAAGAAAGGTAAAATCTGAGCTCTCCCCAGCCAAATTAACCTTTCGGTTAAAATGAACTTGTGATCAGGGAGAGCAAAATAATACTCCTTGCATTTGATTTGGGAGTTTCACATAATCTAGACGTCTCAGAGCACTTCACGGAATATACTGTAAAGTGAATTGACTGTATACTATGTGGGCGAAAGGCAGCAGCCAATTACGCACAGCAGTGTCCCACAAATAGTCATGGATTGAAATGACTAATTTATTGTTTTTTTTTGAGGGATACTAGTAAGGAAACGTGCCCAAGGTTTCTCCCTGCCTAGAATCGAACCCAGATCTCTTCGCATGCAAGGCAAGTGCTCTAACCACTGAGCTACAGGACTCTACAGAAGCATAGGAGTTTTGCCCCTCCTGGTAAATTAATCCAGGAAAATAAATATCAAACAAATCACCCGAAGAATCCATTCCAGGGCCTACATTTAGAAATCAACGTGAATTCTCAGTCCTCAGTAATATTAAAGATGTCAGACTAGGATCTGAAACGGATCAAACAGGGTGTGCTTTCACCCATTACAACTCACCATGTGCAGCACATTGTCGAGTCCTGTAGCTCTGTGGTTAGAGCACTCGCTTTACAAGCATGAGACCTGTGTTTGAAACCACGCAGGGCGAACCTTGGGCAAGTTTCCTTATTCCACATGTCTAATAATAATCCGTCAAAAAAAAACTATAATAAATTGGTCATTTCAATCCACGACTGTTTGTGGGACACTGCTGTGCGCAATTAATTGGCTGCTGTATTTCGCCCACAAATATACAGTCAATTCACTTTACAGTATATTCTGGGAAGCGCTTTAAGATGTCTGGAAGATGTGAAAAGTGCTAAATCAAATGCAAAGATTATTATTATTATTATGACAATTAGCAGCTGTGGCTCACTCGTAAAGGCAATTTGGCACATATGGGCATCAAAACTATTTGTACAGTGTTTGATTTGGTAAGCTAGGTTGAACTGGTACATGTGGAACAGTTTCCAAACCAGGCTCATTAGTCCATATACTGTAAGTATGCTATCTGCATGTGGAAATCTCCCTGTGCCTGGAATAGGATGCACACTCTCTTCCTGAAGGGACACACCATATTTACCTAATTCAGAAAATATTTGTCACAGTTTGGCAAGAGCCAAGGTGCGGAGCCCCCAGATTGTGCATGTGGAGATCTGTAGCTCAATGGTTAGAGCATTCGCATCGCAAGCGAGGGACCTGGTTTTGATTCCCGGACAAGGCAAATGTTGGGCAAGTTTACCAACAGAGGTAAACGCCTCTGTTTATCGAGCAGCAGTAAGTAGGAACCCAGTGTTAGTCGATTGGTGGATTGCTTTTCTGGGAGATTATAATTCCTAAAAAAAAATTAGTTTGGTTACTTCAATTCATGTCTGTTTTAGGGCCACTGCTATGTGCAATTGGCTGCTGGATTTCATCCACAAAATATATAGTCAATTCACTTTTCAGTAAATTCTATGAAGCACTTTGAGAGGTCCCGAAGATGGGATAAGGTGGTATATCAAATGCAAGGATTATGATTATTATCATTGAGGTACTAAGGTACCCGGAGTGTAACCAGCTAAACTTTATGGAGTCATGTAGCTTAATGGTTAGAGCACTCGCCTTGCAAGCAAGAGGACCCAGGTTCGATTTTCGAGACAGGGGAAAGTTGGGCAAGTTTATTTACTCCACACGCCTGTTTGCCTAGCGGTAAGTAAGAACTCAGTTGTTAGTCAATTGGTGGATCACTTTTCCTGGGGTAATAATCCCTTAAAAATATATATTAAAAGAAAGTAATTTGGTTGCCCAATGGAAGACTGCTATTGGGATACTATTATCTGATAATCAGATACTTGGGCTCAATTGGCTGCCAAATTTCTCCCACAAGATATACAGTGAATTCAGTTTACAGTATATTCTGTGAAGCGCTTTGAGACTTCTCAAAGATGGGATGAAACACTACATCAAATGCAAGGATTGTTATTATTATGTCAAATGCAAAGATTATTATTGTTATGAACTATCCAGCTTATCATTGAGAACAATGTCCAACAGGTTTCCCACTGTTTCTCCAATTACGATTACTCTACCCATGAGGGCTTTGGCTTGCAGGGTTAACAGGAGCTGAATCCCTCCTCCCTGTGACTGTTCTCCCCCACCAAATCCTGCTGACAAGCAAGGCTGGCTGCTATGCCATCAACAATGCCCTGGACCTCAGTGGACATCTACAAACTGCTGTAGATGTAGTTTACATCTACAAACTGCTGAAACATGTCATGGTAATTATCCAGCTAGGATCATCCCATTAGCTTGGGAGTTTGTCTTGGAAAGTTGACAGCACATCTACCCCTTAAAGTCTCAATGATCAACTAGACAGGTTGATTGCCCATCAGCAATGCTGGATTACTGCAGACCTGCTTGTCTGAGTCAGGCAAATGTCCTCAGAGCCAGGTAAAGATTAGGCTCAGCTCTCCACCAACGTTCCGAACCCATTCCCCTCTCTCACTGAGGTTGTACTTTACACTTATGGTATTAATTTTTAGCAATCTCAAAAGATTGATGCACCAAATAAAGAGCAAAATAAGCTAGAAGCAAAGGAACAAAATGCCAATGTATTCATCCCCTCTAAAATGGCATTACTCAAATGATCATGTTACACGAAAGGTACAATACAAACACAGGTTCTTGTTCGAGACAGCATCTCAAGTACAGGTCATGACTGAATCTAGAAATAGTGACCACAAAAGTGCAAAGCCAGCATTTAAAAAGACACCACACAACATCCTGTTTAGATACTTCAGGCAGGAGTTATTGTCCATTTGGGTTTTCTTCTTCTGTTGCTCTCAAACCTGAATTCAAGGTCTAATTTCTCTTGGCTAAAATCATGCAGCATAGACACTGGAAGCTATTTCCACATCGCCTCAAAGGAAGCCAAATGCCTTGTATTTTCTTACCAGCAGTGGAAATCTCAGGCTCAAAGGCAAGCGTTTCCATGAGATAAATTATATTTTCCAGGGTTTCTCGGATTCCAGGAATTGTTTATGTGATATTTAGTGATTCTCTTCTGTTTTCATTTATTTCCTTCCTGTTTTAGGTTCCCTCATGCTGAGTGTGGCTAGGTGACCTGCCGGTAGCTGTGCAGCTCTGCAACCAGTAGAAGGTGGGTTAGTCTAACCAGTGTGATTTGATCCCTGATATATTCCCTAACCCTGTACTCACTGGGTGCCTCTGCAACAATCTGGAAATCGTTGCCTTGAGGGTGCCACAGCTGTGATCAAAATTCGCTGCAAATATAAAATAATTTACCGAGGATGTATTCTCACAAACCATTAGCTACACACAGCAACATGTACTGCAATCTCCCCAGGCACTCACTACCCATTACCAATAAATCAATAAATTGTAAATAGGTGCTGTTTATAATCCTAGCCCTGAACCTATATAATCAGAACAAAGGTAACAGAACAGGCCCACTATGAGAACATTACAGCCTTGCTTCACTCCAACCCTCAGCTTCCTTCAAAAATAAAAGGACAGCAACACACACACATACCCACACGACTCCATAGAATGCTCACGCTTGGGTTTACATAACATACACCGTATCCCGAGTGCATCATGCCATTCCGTACATTTCTATAGATGCTTTGCAGGAAAGAGACGCGAGATGAATGAATTCTTGCTCCTCCATCATCAACACATTTTTTTTAGCGCTTCTCCTCATCAAATATCAGCCCCTCTCATTGAGGAGCCATGCAACTTACCCAGCTTACGTGAGGCCTGCATCAGCCTTCTCAGGTAGCAGATGTGAGGGAACTGTCGGCTTTCACCCAGTGTGTACTGTATTCCAGATTTACAATAGCCTTTGATAGGACTGCTGCATGACCTACACCAGTACGTGAGGCACTAAATAAAATATGCAGTGGAGTCGACAGGAGTGGACTGCTAGATTTTTGGTACCTCAGCATTCTGCACAAGGCATAGCAGGGAAACACACTGAATAAGGAATGGAGCTCCATCATACATATACATAAGGATGAGAAAAACCCACCAATTGTAATCGGCAGCAGGAGAAATGATTAGGGACTTGTGTACGTGAAGAGCAAAGCTGGCAATAAATTACACATCGAAAAGCACAAAGCTCCATTGCACACTTCACCGGCAAAAAAGGCTGATGTAAAACATGGGGAGAAAAATGCGACATGTTCATAACAGATTCAATATGACAATTATTATCACATCAAATCTGTTAATAAATAGCAGAATATAAACTGATAATTGTTATCTGTTTGCCGTTGTGAATTCAGCCCCCACACTTCCCGCCAATGCATCTTAACACAACAGTTTGAACTAAAGCCTATTTTCAAAACTATTTAACCATCACCTTAAGTATCTGCTTAGAAATAGTGAGTCAAAAATACTTTCCATCAATCCCCAGAGGTAGTATTTAAGTTTTTCCCTGGATACCACTAAATACCACAGGATATTTGTGGAGTCCTGTACCTTAGTGGTTAGAGCACATGCCTTGCAATCGAGAGGACCTGAGTTTGATTCCCAGCAGGGAAACACTTTACTTACTCCACAGACCTCTGTGTACCTTGTAGTAAGAAGATTGTTAGTTGATTGGCAGATCGCATTTCTAGGGATAATAATAATTCCTAAAAAAAAACATGATTGTTTGTGGGACATTGCTGTGCGCAATTGGTTGCCGCGTTTCGCCGACAAAATAAACAGTCAATTCACTTTTCAGTCCAGTCTGAGAAGCATTTTGAAACGTCTAAGACACGATAACAAAGCAACAAAATTACATTTGTATAGACCCTTTCACGTAGGGAGGATATCCCAAGGCGCTGGATAAGGTGCTATATCAAATGCAAGGATAATTATTATACCACTAGATACCATAGGACAGCACTGGATACCACTAGCTACTGTTCTTCGACAAAATCTACTGCATTGCAACACCACACTTTTCAGTCAATCCTGTGAAGCTTTTTGAGACATCCTCCTGATGTGAAAAGCACTACATCGGGTGTAAGGATTATTATTAGGATTATAGCGGTAAGAATATATCTCACTTTTAGCTGCACAAATTCACCATTTCTATGATGAAGGATCACTATTGTGGTGATGAAGGGCAATGGGGGACATGCAGTTTCCATTAAACAATCGTATATTGTACTGAAATTCAGATTATTTTTTCGAAGTGATAATTTTTCCATCAAACTTGTTGTGAGGCCACATTTTCTACTCCATATATACTGTTATGGTTTAGCTCATGCTAAGGTTCAAATGGCTGCTATTTTGAAGTTGATGAGGTTAACCTTGTTTGTGGTGGTTCTCAATGATTTGCGTTTCCTGCACTTTGCATTAGTAAATAATTCAGTGCCACACCCTGTGGGTGCTGGATATTTCCAATGAGGAAAAGTAAAAGCACATTACCAGTTGCATAGTGACATAATATTAGGATGACATTTGTGTTGTTTTCTTGCAATATTCATTAACAATCATATATGATTCAAGAATGTTGTGGCTCCATCTTTGATGTTTTTACAGTCAGAGGGAATCTCGAACAGCTGGGCACAGTGAGATCTGAAGGATCTGAAGGTGAATTTGAGTCCAGCGGAAAAATAATTCAACTTAATTTGGTCTGTTTCCTCTAATACTGCATCAAATGGTGACATTCAGCATTGAGGCAGTATTTGAGAGTTCCCCTGACTATACCACTGCTGAGGTAAGACATCTAGGGGATCACTCACCGTATAGCAAATCCAGGCTTTGCTATTTACAAATCTTTTTAATGAATCTCACAAATTGCGGCACATTGTCCAATATCACTAACTTTCCAACAACAACAAATTGCATTTATATAGCACTATTCGCCCCAGAAAGCATCTCGGAGCATTCCAAATCTACTGACAATTTTACTGACAAGCAGCAGAATAGCCTCCTGCTGTTTGTATCACTATATGCCAAGAGCCACACAATCAAAGGGAAGGTATTCCTGAAGTGCCATCGCCCATCAGTCATGAAGAATGACTAGGGATTAAAGACCGCCAAGAGTGAACAATGTTACAAACAACAATTACCCATATGTTCAATTCGAAGAGGGACGGTCACATGTAATTAGGATCTGCATACAGTCATGTTTAGATTCAGTTTAATATGCAGGAATCAAGCCACACAATAAAATTGCAAGGATACAGATAAAACCGCAGCTTTCATTGCAAGTCCTAAATACCGTTTCACCCACTAATGTTAGGCTTTACCAAAAGATGGAGCAGCTGGTTGAATAAGGAATACAGGGCTACTCCATCAGAATGCTCCCTGATTGAGCATATGTTCATTTATAGTGTGTCTGCTGTGGATTCCTGCTATACCAGATGTGCAGGGCATCCAGCCAGCAATCTGCGCTCAAAAATATCTTCCAGGTCAGCAGGTCACTGCTGGTATCGCTTCCTTCATTTTTCGTGCATGAGAGCCATGTGCAGGAAGTGTCAGCGACATCACTTTGCATAGCAGGTCAATGGTAACCTGATGTCCCAGAAATGGCACATTTGTTTGCACTTCAGTATAGCCTCCGAGTTCCTAATCCCAAGCAATCCTGTTATTAGGCGATTAACCTCACCACACACTTTGCAGTCGCCAAGCCTTAGCATTCGCCAATCTGAGCCCCCAACCTGAGGCCCCAACCTGAGGTTAGGCGCACTAGGTCCACCCCTCCAGAAAGGAGAGCGTAAATTATTTTCTAGGCATTGAAAACTTCCATGTAGCATTGACATGCATAAGTAGAATTCTTGGTACAGTAGTTTGATTGGGATACTCTTAAGCATAGGAATATACTTCAGTCACTAGACTGACCCCAAAAAATTATATAGTTCAGCTCTGTTATCATGATACTTCACTATCATGTAAATTTACTCATAATGTGATTGAACAATGGAGTCCACTTACTGTACATGTAGTCAGTCCATTCATCTCCTGCACATGAGTAAAGCAGCAAATCAAAATAGAAGGGACTTACTGACCCAGAAATTTGCTATTTGTAGCTTCCTATGCTAAACAAAACAACCATCTTACTTTTTTTTTAAGAAAAAGGTCAGGCCTTCACCCTTTCTCCTCACCCTTTGGAATTCCATCCCGCTATCCCTTCACCTCACTCCCCCTTCCATGCCTGCTTCAAGGCCTGTTTGAAGGTGTTTCTTTTTGACCATAACTTCTGTCACACTCCTACGCCCTCTGTGTCATCCACCCACCATGATTCCAACTCCCAGCTCAGGTGCAAATCCTTGAATATCCAGCTTGTTGAGAAGTCTTCCCAAAGTGAAAGGCGCTACACAAATGTAATTTGTCATTGTTCATTGGGTCATTGTCAACAGCTACCACTGATAGCATTTTTCAAGTAGGATTTCACATAGGATGAACACCTCAAAGCACTTCACAAATATGATATGGGTCACCAAGCAGGGAGAAATTAGGGGAATTTGAGGATGATGACCAAAGCTGCATTCAAATAGATGTTTTTAAGAAGATTTTGAAGGGCAAAGCAAAGGGATTGTTCCAGAGAAAGGAGACATAGGATCATTAATTGTGGGTTTGATGGAAGGAGTGAGCCACAAAAAAGCAGACCAGAGTCAGTAGAGCAGAGGAATAAGGCTGCAAGAGACTAGAGAAGTAGATTGAAATAAGATTGTGCAAGGAATTGAACATTAGGATGAGGATCTTGCAGTCAATCTGCTTGGGTCCTGGGAAATGGATTGTAAAAAGAATGTAAAAGAATAAAGGGGAGATTCTACAAAGCTCAGACAATGTGTAGACCTTGACAATGTGAGACTATAATAGGATTTTGTGGCAGACAATAGTGTTTTTGTCTACCAAGGCTTCTAAAGGTACCAAGCTTCAGCGAATCACCCTTAATACAGGGAGTTTGTTCAAATTTGTCAGTGATTCTAATAAAATGCAATCCCATGACAGCAAACCTGACTGCTACTGAAGTTCTCAGAACCTGCAGTATTTCTGGAATCACATTACAAACACACTACTTTTTCAAACAAACATTCTTCCAATTGACTGTATTGCATGGTTAACTAACCTATCAGTTTATTTTAGGGTACAACAGATCCTCTAATTCTATTGCACAAATATACCTGCTTTATTTTGCAGGGTCTAATTTGCAGTATTTTCTTGATAAGAAATGTGTAGTTATTTGGTTTACCAAAACATAGACTGTATTGAAGGGCGCAATCCCAAATTTCTGAAACTTCACTGAATGCATTTTTCCATACATTCAATGTTTTGGGAATTCAATAAATACATTTCTATTCAAGTAATCCATTACGAAATACCAAAACTTATATCTTATTGCTTTAAAGGCTGCAGTGACCCAATAGCAAGCACAGCCAGTAAACCTTTTCATTGTTTAGCTTTGGGTGGAATGACCTATGGTGCTGGTGAATAATGAACGTGTAATAAACGCCAATGAAGAGACAGAATTCTTGACTCTCACTACTCACTAATAAAATAATACAAACCAGTACATTTGGTATAAGGCCTTTCATACCAAGAGGGTGTTCCAAAGCATTTCATAAGATACGTTGTAAAGTGTAGTGACTGTGAGTTTTGTGGGCAAATGCAGCAGCTGATTAACACTCAGCAAATTCCCATAAGCAACAGTGAAATGAATGACCAATTTTGGGGGAGATTGTTGTCAAGGAGAAATTCCCTCCTCTTTTGAAATAGCGCCATGGGATGTTTAACATTTCACCTGAACAGGTAGATTTCACCTCACTTTAAAGTTTCATCCAAGGGATAGCATCTGCAGCATACCTCCAGCACCATATTGGAGTGTTAACAAATATATATGAGTTCCAACTCCTGGAGTGAAGCTTGAACCCACAATCTCTGACTCAGAGGGGAGAGTACACCCAATTGAGCCAGGCTGATACCCAATACAGACATGAGATCCTGAATATCCCTGAAACATAATGAAGAATAGACCTTTGTCCCACCCTTTCTTTCTGTTATTTGATATTTCTGCTTCACGATAGACGTAGAGGATCCAAACTCAGACAGCAAAACATGGTGGCGGAAAAATAAGGAGTAAGTACAAAGCAATAAACTATTTGAGGCATTCAGGTGACATTAGAAAGCACAGAAATGCATCCATGAGCAATTTCTAACTTCCAACTAATGACAACAATGTGATTACAGCCTTACAGTCCCTCCTAGGCATGTGTTATTTTTAAAATCATTGGTTCTGTGTGATATATTCCATGGAATTTGTGGGGAACTTTGATTCAGTTTTCTATCTGTTGCAGAAACACCTGACCACAATGGTTCATGTGGTTGAGGCAAGAAATTGTCTAAATTTTGTGCAATAACTGTGAGATATACTGTAATCAATTTATACTTGTTTAATAATAATCCAGATATTATTACCAGGCAATAATATGGTGAGTATGTGCTATCTAGTAATTGTTGGCTTGTAATGTGGTAATTGTCAGCTAGCTTTTCCCATCCTTTTTGTGCATATTGCACATCCGGTGGAGTGGGTACTTTACAATATTCACAAAAGGGGTGGAAGAGCTAATTGCAATTGCCAATAATTTCTACTATCTGTGAGAAGGGCAAATTGTGATTTCTGAGAATGGCTGTAAATTAATGAAAAAGTGAATAATACTACTACTAATAATAAACCATAAGCCTTACATCTGATTTAGTGCCTTTCACATCAGGAGTTAATCCTAACGCGCTCCAGAGGGTATACTGTAAAGTGATGAACTGTAATTGTTTTGCAGGCTGGTGGAGGAGGGGAGGTGGGATGGTGGGGAATAAGGCAGGTAATAATAACAATACAGTAAAAGCCCGTTTATAAGGCACCCGCAGGACGGGGCAATGCCGGTTAAAGTACCAGCTGAATTTTCAAGCGGCCTGCAGCCAAAAACCCACAACAAAAAAATTTATGTTCTTTTAACACACGCCATATACACCAGACTAAATAAGTTCCAGAGAGTTTTAGTCAGAAATATGATTGTACTGTACCTTGTAGATAAACAAATTATAAGACATGAATTTCTCAGTTGATAACATTCAGTCTGATTTCTGCAATCCTAGTCCTGATAGATCCCCATATTATAGGGTTATGGACTCTGGCATTCCCATAACTAAAAATCCCAAACCCTGACATCACGCAATCCAAATCCCTCGTCACACTTCAAATCGGGTCAGGACGACAACGGGATATGAAGTGTGATGTTGCATTTTGAAGCGTGACAGCAGGATTTGAGATGTGATGGAGCTGCCGGCTTTCTGCATAGTTTCACGTGAACAGTGGCGTCACTGTGAGGACTATCAGGGCTGCCATTTTTGATCACACACCAATATAAGATGCACTGGAGTTTATGGACCCTGATTATTGCCTTATAACAGGGTTCTGCTATATGTAGCAGTGCCTCTGTTACACACTAATCTCCTGCTTCATCAAACAGCATAACTATATCTGCCATACTAAAGAGCAGTAAGCAAGGTCACCTCCACTTATTCTGACACAGCTCTGCTCTTGTTCCTACAGTATCTACATATGGACTTCAGTTTCTCTCTTTGATCCAATATCACCTTTCTCCCCTATCAAAAGCAGAGTCCAGGACTACACCTTCCGCAAAATCATTTGCCCTCTAGCATTCACAGTATACACAGACTAGGAATCACAGCACAAATCCAGCTGCATGGAGGGAATGTTACATTGCAAATTATTCACATCAGCCAAACTACAAAAAAAAGCCCAAATGAAAATATAATGCTTTAAACTCCAAGACTCTTTCAGTTAATTGGCCCAAAGGCTCAGATTTGTTTCCTTCTGTACGTATCAACTTACCATGACCTCCTTCTCCCTGAGACATTTCTCACATCCAACAATATTACTTTCCTTGTAAAAGCAAATTATACATCACTGGGCTTTCGAGAATCCCGCCTGTCAATAAACAAGTCTAGCACTTGAGCAGGAGCTGTCTATAACATCATGGTTGAAAGCAGCTTGTACCAACAAGAGGTTATTGTGCTTCTTTCACCCACAGATAATAGTAAGGTTAAGACAACTCATTAAAAATTATGTGTCTCTGCACAGCAGTTTATCAATAATTACAACACTTTGTTCTGCGCGGCAGAGAAGAAAAACGTTTCCCATTATTATTAAAAGATTTCACTCAAGCTCTAGAGATTCAAACACATGGCTATCACCCAGCAGGGAGCAAAAAGGAAACCTCAAAATACTTGCCAGGAACAGGAAAACAAATCATGTTTTCTACCGCACTCTGTTTCAAGTTATGTCTTCATTACTTATAGATGCAAGCACTGGTTTCCAGCCACTAGGGCTGAATCCAAAGCATTAAATATGTATAATGTCCCCCGCCCCCACTTTCCTACTGTGCTATAAAGGCTCAGCTACGTTCAATGAATGGTAAATGTTCTGTTGTACACCTTCAACTCACGCACAAAGGGATTTCCTGCTCTAAGTTTGATTCTATTTGACAAGCAGATTACAAGATCCTGCACTCTATATGGCTACTGCATTAAAGGAATTAAAATGCAATTTGATATGAAAACCCCAGGACAAGAGTAATGGTTCAACTGTGACTCCCACCTGTGCCACAGAGAAATATTGCAGCCAAGATTATTATATATTAATTTACACTGATTAATTAAAAGAATTGCCCTCAGGTCATATGATACTGACAGAGAGTCTATTAAATGTTCGTTTTGCATCTCTCCATGCTGGATTTCAAAATGATAGCAAAAGGACAGTCCCTCTGTTCATTGCAGAATGAATGCCAATCGGGCAAACCTAACAGCACTGTAATAGCTCAGATACATTAGGCTGATACTAATGGTTGGCAAATCTTATTGAGGGAAATACGCCACCTTCTCTTTAATGATTGGTTCTGGTCTGGAAGAATATATTTTAGAGAACTGGATGGCAATGTTACATTTGCCTCTTGGAATTGAGTATCCAGTTTACACTGCAGCTAACTGGTTAATGGACACATCCAGAAAAGTTATTTTCAAACTGTACAAGACCACATCCGGAGTGCTGCACATAGTCAATCAGTGGTGTCTAACAGGTGTTCTTGTGGCTTCACTGCCATTGGCTATTAGCAATAGGACCTACAACTTTTGCTGGCAATCTCCTGCATGGTATCAGACATAGGCTTTAGGTCCGAGCTGATGTCTTGTGACTGTGTTCTGAACAGGAGATTAGGGAGTAGCAAACACTGTTTACACTGTGTGGGCATTGCTGGCTGCTTTTGAAAATGCCAACATAACAATGCTTTGGCCTCCAGGTTTCACAAAATGACACTCAGTTATAGTAGGGGTCCTCCTGACGTGAAAGGCGCTTCACACATGTAAATTATTGTTGTTGTTTCAGCAAAGGGCCACTAATTAATTCCAGAATGTAAGAGTATAAAAGGCAGAGTTTTGAGGAAAGTACTGTATGTCAACCCTAGGATTTTTCTCCCATGAGCAGAGGAGATTAAGATTATGAACGCTTTGAAAAATGTGTTTGCCATTACAATTTTCTCACGTGAAAAATTCAAGGGATCATATCTTCAAAATAATACAGAAGAGAAAATTCAGAAGACATTTTTCTTCAGTAAAATCTTGAGAGGCATATGGAATAAATTATTTTCACAGTTGATGGAAGGAAGGAATTGTAAAGGGTTTCAAAAGGAACTAGACAATTTAACATTGAAAGGATTCAGGGTCATTAGATTTAGAGACAGATACATTGAAGTCATCTTTTTTAAATTGATGGATAGGCTAGATCAACCAACGCTGAAGTTCTGACTAAAAGTATATGTTTGAATTGCCATGTTTGCTCTTTGAATAAAATGTTTTAGCAATGCAGTAGGAGCCTTGCTGGGGTATTAAGGATAAATGTCTGACCAAAAATGCATGGCATTAAATGCGAGACAGGTTCATCACCCAAATTATATTTGGTTTCAGTGAGACAGTTTCTTATTAGAGTTTGGAATCTAATTTGGGTGGCACACAAAAAGGATTTGTAAATAATATAACCTGAAGCTAACTCTTTCAGTTCTGCTCTAACTTGATGTCCTGTTGAGCAATAGTTAGGACTTAGATTGGTGTCCAAGCGGGGTTGCGAAGGGTCAGCCTCTAACACTGTTGGGTAGCTGTAGAATTTGCTTGTTATAAATTATTTCGCAACTCTTGCAATTCAGACTCTACTGTGCACAATTTTGCCATCCCAAACACTCAGAATAGATTTTATCCTAGATAAAAGTCATCAACTGTAGGAAAAATTTATGAAGTTGTGAGAACTGTCTCCTCGATCTACTCCCCAAAGGATATCAATATATCCCCAGTCCCCGGCTCCGAGACACCTCCTCCGAGTACCTACCTGGAACGTTAGTTTAGTAGATTCACATTAACTTTTAGCAACAGCAATTTGCGTATAATAAATATACCATGAACAAAGGAATGGAATTTTTTGTGTTGGAAAATGTTTGTTTTGGATTTATGTCATCACAAATATACTGTATTTAGAAATACAGTAGAACCTCGGTAACGCGACCACCCACGGAACCATGACCAGGTGGTCGCGTTGGCGGGGAGGTCGCGTTAGAGAGGTGTCGATTCTGCTGGATGGAAGATTAAACTATTGCCTACCATCCATGCAGAGTCAGAGAGGCCGGGGAGGGGGGGTACTCAAGACCGGAGAGGCAGGGGAGGGGGAAATATACGAGGCTGGCGAGGGAGGGAGGATACTCGAGACCGGGGGCGAAGGAGACACTCGGAGGAGGTGTCTCGGAGCCGGGGACTGGGGATACTCGAGGCCGGGGGGGAGGGGGCCAGACGCTCCGTTACCTGCAGCTTCTCTTTTTTTAACTGTCTGACAAAGCGGCTGCTCACGTGACCTCTTCAAATCCGCACCGCCATCTTATCTCGGGGACGTCACGCCGCAGCCTGCCCATCCCCCCCCACCCCCACGTGCTTTTGTTCCTTGATTGGCCAGAGTGGTCGCGTTAGGACCATGAAAATGTTGTTTGGGAACCGCCAAATCAGTGGCCGCGGTCCGGGAACCGGGGTGGTCGCATCAGTGAGGTTTATTTAACTGGAAATTAGTTAGGAAAATTCGGGACCGACTCTGACTGGTAGCCTGGGGGGGGGTGATCGCGTCACTGAGGTGGTCGCCAACCGAGGTTCTACTGTACATATTTTCAAAAAAAAAGGGGAAATTAAATAGTCCTGGGGTAATTTTTTTAAAATATGAAATTGATTTAGAAGAGAAGAGGAAGATTATAAACCTTATTCACTTTGCTCTACTTCGTTCATTTCAGTAATAACTACAGTCGAAATACGGCAGCAGGACAGACAAAAGCAAACAGTGCACGTGTGAGTTCCAGATCTGACAGAGAGAATACACAAAAAAACAACAACCACTTGCATTTATATAGCGCTCTTCATGCCGAGCGGCATCTCCGAGCACTTAACAATGGCGGAGAAACACCAAGTTTCTCAAAAGAAGAAAAGGACATTTGACGAAAGGACACTTAAGATACAAATTGCAACATGTCAGATGCAGTTGAACGTCAATAACTAACATAAATATGTAATTGTGTTCCTTTTTTCGCAAAGTATTGAAGTATTTTCAACACTCTAAAGTACAAGTAAATAGCAAACCGGCTTCATCCAACTCCCTTGTCAGATATTTATGTACTTTCCACCTGTTCTGGGTCCAGAGCACAAAGACAATAACACCTTATAATAATAATAATCCTTGCATTTGATATAGCGCTTTCCACATCTTATCAACGTCCCAAAACGCTTCACAGAATATACTGTAAAGTGAATTGACCATATATTTTGTGGGCGAATTGTGTAGCCAATTGTGCACAGCAGTGTCCCACAAACAGTCGTGGATTGAAATGACCAATTTTATTATTGTGTTTTTTTTTTGGAAGGATTATTATTAGGCGTGTGGAGTAAGGAAACATCTTGAGACAGGGAAGTGGCGTGACTCGGAAAATACCCAGGAAAGTGAAATGACAAGTGGGTAACAAGCTTCCCAGGTATGAGTGGGATTCATTTTCGTATCCCATGACTCTATAGCTGGTTGCTACATTTAAAGTGAATGTTTGGGTGGCCACTCAGCTACAACTGGTGTGATGCAGATAACACTAACGTTCACAACACACACACACACATTGGGCAGAATGTTTCATGTTATGCAGCATTTGGCAGGTCAAGAAGTTATTGGAGCACAGTGTAAAAAAAATGTCATCACTAATGAGAATTAATGACTTGTGAAAATATAGCACACTTCAAAGTGGAGGACATAACTCACTTGTTAATATAAAATTAGAACATTAATGTATTCCTAAATATTGAGTACAATTGTGGTTGTTCATAACTAGTCCTTTCGAACATCCAAACATACCGGTTTCTTAACTTTTAGCTGTCATGGAAGAGAAGCTCAACACCATATACTCCAGCATCAGATACCGTTAAAACGTGAAATCCCAAACCTCACTGTTGCCCCATTGCTTTTAGCAGAGCCACAAGATTTAACAGAGCAACAAGACATGTTCCACGAGGAACGCAAAGGCAACATACCTCTCCAGATTTTCTGAAGCCGAACACTTAGGTTTGAACAGTATTAGTCTGTCTTAAATGTCTGGTGCAACAAACTTATATTATAAAATATTGAGGCAAAAAGTGTTGTGCTGATTCTGCTATCTCTTTCACACAAACTAACTGTAAAAATTTATCTATAGGCAATTCCACAGATTCAGTAACAGTTAACATGGGAACAACTTATTTGATATTGTGCGTAAGGAAAGCTTTTAACACTGAGCATTATTAGGCCTATTTCGGTGCACAGTGCAAGCACCAACTAAGCCGTAAAGTATAGTAATCACCAAGTATTGTAGAGAATGGATCCCTAGCTTACGGTTATGCTATTTAAAAACATTGAAGTTATTTGAGAACATAGACAACGGTTCAATAAGCAACATTCTCATTTGGTCCCATAAGTAACAATAAAGTGTATTGACTCTAGCCAATGCTCTGTTTTCCAAATGAATTCATCCATCTTAGAAATCTATGCCAATGCATCGCTATAGCTTCCAAAATTAAACAAAATCAAAAGACGCTCCCAGTTTTAAATTAGTTGAAAGAAAAAAAGATATTCATCAACAAATTTTAAAAGCTAAAAATGAATATAAGAAATTGATTCTGACCACTTTGTCCTCCTGCAGCAAGAATTCCAGAAAGCAGGAGAGAAAGGGAAGATAAGGAAGAAAAAAAGGAAAAGGCAATTATTTAGTGAAGCATAAAATACAATATCAACAAGCTGTGTCAGAATAAGGAAGTTCACAGAGCTATAAAGCACAGAAGAAACAGGAATAGCACTGGACATGAAGGTGGCATTTAAAAAAACATTTCATGTAAAATACAATGTACTTTGATACAAGCTGTCATTTGCCATAAAATATGGTGTGGACATCACATTTTCATTGCTGTTTTAACATTTTCTGCACATGGGAATCAAACTGCACATTTTATAAATTGTAATCAAATTGCAGTCACAAAATAGTGGATGGTTCAACACGCCATCTCTATTCCGAACCCAGATTTTATAGAAATACAACCATCAATTAGACATTGAAAATGAGTACAAATACTCTATACAGAACCGATATTAAATGCAGGACAACAGATCCGTTCTATTGATATACAGCAACAGCCTGAAGATAATCTTTGAGAAATGAATTGTGCAAATAATCACTTTTTATCAACTTTAGCAAGGAATCCCACAAAAGATGAGCATTAATAACAGGATGGTTTAGGAGTGATAGGCTACTCAACATAGAAAGTACAGAAAACATATAGCCAGGTGCCTTTGAAGAGGGTTTCCCCCCCACTAAAATTATATTTTTCCCTTCATCTTTTCTTATCAAATCTAAGCACACACCAAACCTAAGGCGACAAAGGAGGAAATGCTGGAAAAAAAAATCTCATAAGTGAAGGATAGAAAAGCAATATTAAAGGTGAAACATGGTTTCCCTGCGATATTAATAGGGATGAGGGATTTCAGTTATGAAGAGAATTGAAATATTTTGGCTGGTTGAGCTAGATCTAGAGCTGAGAAGGTTAATAAATGACCCAGTATATTCCTGCCAGATATTAAGGATTATGGTGGAATAAACTGCAATATTTTCACTGGGTGACAAAATATAATTAGAGAGTACAACTTTAGTATCATTACAAAAGAAGTGAAGGGAAGGTTAGAAAACAAACATTCATGCAAATAAAAAAGGAATTTTCTGTCACAAACTAATTGAGGCATGGTTCTTTAAGGGAATTTGCGAGTTGTTTTTAAGAGAGGGCATATTAAAGTCCATGACGAATGAACAGAGTGGAATTCGATTGATAAAGTGGGATTTGATCAAGTGGACTAAACGAGCAGCCTTGATAGTCTGATGGCTATCTAGAAGACTAGAACAGCGCTATATAAAAGGCAAGTATTATTATTATTATTATTACTTAGGTAAAGGAATTGTTTTGGATGCCTTGATATGATTGCCGAGATTACTTTTGTTAAACAGATATGTCATTTTCTTCCCCCTTAATAGGTCTCCCTGGACTGTGAACAAGCCTTACACTGAGAAAGTATGTGCGTGTCCTGTTTCTAGGCTTCAAAGAATATCACTTGGGCTAGCTCCACAGAGACCCAAAGAGGAAAATCACCACTCAATTACGTCTTCCTCTTGGGAAACGCTTGGCCTTAGATCAGCACCAAAGGTGAAAAATGATTCAGCTTTTTATTCAATGTGTACGTTGGGTCTTGTAAAACCTAATTATCAGTCACTAACCAATAGGATCAGTACTAGGCATCATAGAAACAAATGGACAAGGAATAAAATAAGGTATTCCATTTTCATATTTCAAAAATTTGTCAGGCACCTTAACAGAATGTATTATCTGTCTGCAGAATTACTGAAGGCGGGATGGACATTTGTACGCAGCACAATCTACGGAAAGCAATTCACAACCCTATTTTGTGATCATTGTCAGACTCTTACAATAGCATTCAGACCTTCTCTTAGTGACTCATTTCTGTTCAAATGGTAAAAAAAGAAACTACTGTTGGCTGCTGAAACTGATCTGAGATCCATGGCTTGCTGCCCAATGGCCACTGAGCAGACAAATAGAGAATGACATTGTTTTGCAACTAGGTCTCTTGGGGAATGGCAGAGATAATATCTTGTTGCTGCCCGAGACATGGTTGGTGGTGTAAACGCAAAGTTGGCATTTCTTGCCATTCTTAAATTCTATCAGATAGAATATGATCTGCTATACTATAATTATACAGGGTTTGCTGCATACACCATAGATAGCTTTGGTGGAACACACAACAACAAAGTGCCCCAAATGCATCTTAAAGGCACTGAAGATAAATGACTTTCTGGCTTGTTAACACCCACAAAATATGTGCACCTTCAAATCAAGATTTTATCAGAGAAATGCTTCCAATCAGTCACAAATAATAACCATTTCAGAAAATGTATAGCAAATGTCAGGTTTGCTGATTTCGGTAGAAACATCCCATTTTTGATTCCAGGCTTCTAAATGTGCATCCCTTTCTTATTGCATTCATTCTCTTGTTTTTCTAAGCCAGAATTCCTGGATTTGTGTAATGTAGTGATTCACTGACATCAAGAAGCATAAAATAAAGTTACCAATTTGCCTGTCACCTTCTCGGTTGCTCCAAAAATGAGACCAAAGGGATAGGTAATCATAAGTTGGCTGCGTTAATTAGAAAAAAGCTCAGGGAAGGGTGAAATCCCCAAATTCTAGATTCAGTTGGACTTTATATCAGGTGTACATCTGTCTCGTCAGCAGCCAAAACCCCATTATCTGCGATTGCAAGCGAAAGTGTAGGAAAACAGAAACCAGGATGGCAATGATAACAAAGCAAAGCAATAAGATATTGTTTCACATTGATGGATGAATTGATTCTGAAATACACAAAGAGGAAGTAAACAGCTTCAGTCTGTCTGACAAGCAAGGGGATTTCTCATTGAACTAAATCTGAATGAAAGTGAGAGTTAAACAAATGAAGCTAAATACAAAAGCAAAAAAAAGCAGAGGAAGAACTAAAATTAAACTTAGTCTCATCAGTAAAAACCTGGAATGCCGAATATGAGTTATAAGTTCGGTGAATTATGTACAAATGATTTGTCACATGGTGTAACAGGCATCTGTACACTTAGATTTGATTTCCTTCACAAACATTAGAATTTTTAGAAGTTTGGAATTAGAATTAAATTTTCTACTGGAGAAAACTGCATTTGTATGCACCGATCCTTTAAGTTTCCCTATGCCTCGTGCTATTATCCCCCAGCAAGATACCCAAGACCAATACCATTCGGCAAATGCATGCAAGGGCTTATGAGAGGGCACAGATTTAACCTGATTGAAAAAGGAAAATAGCCCATCTAAAGTTACTGGGTTATCCAATTTGAATGCACCAAGGGGGAAAGAGCCCAGTGCACATCGTGCTTAGACTGCAATTAGTGCACATTACATGAGCTGTGAAAATACTTCTCCCAAGTAATTCAATGTGATATTCTCTGTAGCTAGCGACATTTTTCATGTTGCTTAATTGGGTTGATGATACCATGATAACAATGGAAAGCTAAACCTTACTTGACTCTATTTCCCATTCATTCGACCTTGTGAGACCCAACAAGCTACATTTTCAAAATGTGCTATTTTTACAGAATATCTGCACAATCAAAATCAGAGACAGTTTCTCTTTAGTAAAAATATCCTTTCTGTAGTGTGATTCCCAAAGCAGTGCACCACATGCTAGCTGCGTCCTCACTCAAGAGATTAATCATCACATCCTTATGTTTGGCTTTAATTTTCAATGGTTTTATAGAAAACCCAGAATCCTGTTTACCCTTTTATTGACCAACGGGGCTTGTAACCTTACTGTTAGTACACCATGTATTTGTATTTTTAGATATCTTTTCCTCCATTCTATTGAGAATTTTATCACTTAAACACTTTACATTCTATATTAATTTTCTCCAAGTACACCACTTCACACTTTCCCATATATTCGCAAACATGCCATCAGTTTCCCTAATCTGTCACTCTCTGCCTGTCACTTCCTGCACATTTCATCACTGTAAACAGGACCTCCCAATTTAGTCTCATCTGAAAATTTGGATATAATTCTCTCTAATGCTGCACATCATTAATATACCATAGGTGCTTTGTGGCAGCACTCATCTCTGGATCAGAAGATTGTGAGTTAAAAAGATTTAAAAGATTTAAATTCAGCACTTATGTTCTTGTTCATGCTGACATTCTAGGGTAAAATGTTTTAAATTTTACATTTTTATTTTTTATATTTTAAGTTGAGTTTTGCACCAGAAAAGAAACACTTTTTCTTTCTTTTGCACCTCATTGTCAGCACTCAACTCTCTCAGCCAGGTATACATGGATAAGGCAAATATAGTGTGAAATGTCCCTCAGTCTTAGTATTAAGGTAACAACAAAAAGACACCCCAAACGAAAACAGTGTGATATTTCCACATCTCCACATCCTCCATCATTGAGACCATCTCCTTAATGAAGCTCACCACCTGCTCCCTAGATCCCATCCCCACCCCTCTCCTTACCACCCAGCTCCACCTTCTAGCCCCTCCAATCACCGACATTATCAACCTGTCCCTCTCATCCGGGACTGTTCCCAATCCCTTCAAAACCGCCACCATCACCCCCATCCTAAAAAAAGTCTGCCCTCAATGCGTAACATCTATCAAGCTACCGGCCCATCTCCAACCTCCCCTTCCTTTCCAAGATCCTCGAAAGAGTGGTTGCCTCCCACCTCTGCTCTTTCCTCACAAAGCACTCACTCCTCGAACCCCTTCAATCGGGTTTCTGTGCCTCCTATAGCACGGAAACTGCCCTGGTCAAGGTCACAAACGACATCATGACCATCTATGATGAGGGCTCCCTCTGCCTCCTCGTCCTCCTCGACCTATCCGCTGCCTTCGATACCGTGGACCACGCTATCCTCCTCCACCGCCTCTCCTCCCTCCTCAACCTGCAACGCTCTGTCCTCGAATGGCTCCAGTCCTATCTCTCCCACCACCTTCACTTCGTCTCCTCCAATGGCTTTTCCTCCAGCCCCTGCACAGTCACATGCAGCGTTCCCCAGGGCTCTGTCCTTGGCCTCCTGCTCTTCACCCTCTACGCTCTCCCACCGGGCGACATCATCTGCAGACATGGGGTAAATTTCCACATGTATACGGATGACCAACTCTACCTATCCACGTCAACCCTCGATTCCAGGACCACTGGGGTTCTGACTCGTCCAGGACTTGGGAAAATCAAGTCCTGGACGAGGGCAAATTTCCTACAACTCAACTTCAACAAGACGGAAGCTCTCCTGATTGGCTCACGTCAGCACCCCCACACCTCAGGGGCTGACAACATCAGCGTTCAAGGCTGCTCTCTCCATCTCTCGAAGCCAATCAGGAATCTGGGTGTCTTGTTCAACCCCGAACTATCCTTCCTCCACCACATCCGCTCCATGACCAGCACAGCCTTCCATCACCTCCGTAATATTGCCAGACTCCGCCACTACCTCACTGCTCCCACTGTGGAACTCCATCCCACAGCCCCTCCACCTTGCTTCCTCCACTTTCTCCTTCAAGGCCAGTCTCAAGACCTTCCTCTTCGACCGCACCTTTGGCTGCCCCACTAACTCTTCCCCCTCTCCCACTCTCCTTCCCCTTTTCCCTACCCTGACCCTCCACCTCCTGCTCGGGTTCCGACCTGATTGGTCGCGTTGGGACGTCCTCCCGACATGAAAGGCGCTATATAAGTGCAATTTTGTTGTTATTTTGTTGTTGTGTTGCACTAGCTTTGTGTTCTCTCAAATAAATCACTATTTGCAGTCCTGTGCTGTGGATGTATATCCATAAGCAAATAGATCGAGTCTGCTCAAATTTATGGAATACCTTTACAACCTGAAGACACCAGAACCCTTCAGTCTGTATTGGAATCAAATCTCAGTGCCAGAGTCTGAAGTTGTGTGCTAATCCAATCTGTCACTGTGGGTACAGGATTCCTGCAGCATTGGCAAATGGATTAAATGAGGCATGAAATAATATTTGCTGTTACATAGAAGTGTTACCTTGAAACAGATTTCATAACGCCTATAGAAAAAAAACATAAGAAAAGTAAGTTAAAGATGGGAAACGGATATACAGGCCCCCTGAAGCTAATTTCTGCACTATCTTTTGGAGAAGGAGGTCAAATGTGTGTGTTGCATTAACATGGAATCCAAATTGTACCAATAGAGACTCATTCTGGTAACTGGGAGCAGGTCATGCTGACCCATTGCAACTCACTATGATATAATTTACTTCTGGACAGGGGATGGGGATTTTTTTAAAAAAGGACTCCCATTAAAAAATGCCACAATATAATTGATTTATAAAAGTCTCTTTTGCTTCAACTACTTCACTCGGTAGAGAATTCCACTCAGGGTGAAAAAATCAATCATTCTGAATCACTATTTTAAAATTGCATGCATATAACTACATAGATTGTACAATACAGATATTTCACATGCCATATGCATTAAGAATGAAGAAGGCATTTCAACTATCTGACGTTCAGATGCTGTGTGATGGTAATGTGCAGCTGGGCTAAGCATTTTCACACAATTGAACAAAATAGTTATTTTCGGCATCATTGCGCTGATTTGGAAATATTCCTGCTTTAAATGAACAGATAATGACACAGGTGGCAGAAAGTCAAAATTCCTGTTTTGTCATTCAAATTTCTAAGAGAAGAAACTACAAATGGTACACATGGTTGAGTTTTAGCCATCAATGGGAACTTTTCAAGCTGGTTGGAGGTTGAAGAGAGAAAGCTCAATATCAAAACTGTGCTATTTTTAAAATATGTATATAAATACTTCAGGTGAGGATTTTACTACGCAAAATCTCTAAGTTGGTGAATGACACCAATTTAGAAAGCTAAGCAAATAATGAGAATCATTGTAAATCAATTCTAAAGGATTTTAGTAGCTAGACCAGCTACCTGTAGGTTTGGTTTAATGTGGTTCAGGGAAAAATAATTGTCATAGATCCAAAAGTAAATTGGTGTTGAATGGAGCAATTGCACAGTTTACTGATCCAGGAAGGGCTTTAGGGGTCATTGTGGATAAATCTGCAAAACTAGCAATCCATTGGTTGGCTGCAGCTAAAAAAAAAGCGCATTAAAGATACTGAGCTGTATCAGTCGACAGATAGAGTACAAATCAAAATATGTTACAGTTTTGTTGAATAAGATGTTCATCAGAACCCATACGGTGTACAATGGGCGCAATCTAGATACCTAATCAAAAGGATATTATTGCCCATGAGGATGTTCAGGAGCTAGCAACTAAGATAACACAAATATGTATTCAGAAAGTTTGAGGAAAATGTACTTGTTCTCAATGGAAAGCAGGAGCCTGAGGTGAACCAACTGAAGATTTCAGGATTGTGCAAATTATTTACATGTTAATGAAGCTGCAAACAAACTAATTAACAAGTTTGTTTTTGCACAAACAGGGCTGCAGAAGAAGGTACCAATTAATACAATTGAAATGTAATTCATGAGGAATATGAATTCACAAGATAGCTTGATGCACTACTAAAGAGAAAAATGCTGAGGGATATGGATCTAAGACTGCCACCACCAACCAGCTCCTCCGCCCCCCCCCCCCCCCCCCGTCTCGCTTCGCAGATCCTTTCCTCAAACGAACGTTGCGAGGAGATGTTGGACTTCCTCGAGTCCAAAATAGAGAGAATCCGCTCCGCGGTTTCCTCCCCCCACCTCTGCCCCTCCATCCGTTATTTCAACCCTCACCCAACCCCCCCTTCATACTTTCATCCCCACCTCCCCGTCTTCAATCACTAAAATAATCACCTCCATGAAACCCACCATGTGTTCATTGGACCCCATCCCTACCCCCCTCCTCCGCACCCAGCTCCACCTTCTGGCCCCGCTCATTTCTGACACCATCAACCTTTCCCTCTCCTCAGGCACCGTCCCTACCTCCCTTAAAACAGCCACCATCACCCCTACCCTGAAGAAACCCTCCCTTGATGCGTCGCAACCATCAAGCTATCGACCCATCTCCAACCTCCCGTTTTTATCCAAGGTCCTTGAAAGAGTGGTTGCCTCCCAGCTCCGCTCTTTCCTTTCAACTCACTCACTCCTTGAACCCCTCCAATCAGGTTTCCGCCCTGTTCACAGCACAGAAACTGCCCTGGTTAAGGTTACAAATGATATCCTAACTGCCTGTGACCAGGGCTCCCTCTGCCTCCTCGTCCTCCTTGACCTGTCTGCTGCGGTCGACACAGTCGATCATACCATCCTCCTCCAACGTCTTTCCTCCCACCTCAACCTTCAAGGCACAGTCCTTGACTGGTTCCATTCCTACCTGACCCATCGTTTACATTTTGTATCTTCCAACGGTTTCTCCTCAAACCCCCGCACAGTTTCTCACGGCGTCCCTCAGGGCTCTGTCCTCGGCCCCCTCCTTTTCACCATTTATACGCTCCCTCTGGGCGATGTCATCCGCAAACATGGGGTAAATTTCCACATGTATGCGGACGGCACCCAGTTGTACCTTTCTGCCTCATCCCTCAAACCCCAGACCATCGATGTTCTGACAGCATGTCTGTCCGACATTGAGTCCTGGACGAGGGACAACTTCCTCCAATTGAACGTGAGTAAGACCGAGGCCCTCCTGATCGGCTCAAGCCAGCGCCTCCGCGCATCGGGTGCTGCCAGCCTCAACATCCAAGGCTGTACTCTCCACCTCACAAAGCCAGTCAGGAACCTCGGCATCACGTTCGACCAAAAACTCTCCTTCCTCCCCCACATCCGTACCTTGACCGGCACCGCTTACTTCCACCTGCGCAACATTGCCAGGCTCCGCAATTATCTTACCCCCCACGCTGCCAAAACACTCGTACACGCGTACATCACCTCAAGGCTGGACTACGGAAACTCTCTCCTCGTCATCCTCCCCAGTTCCTCCATTCACAGGCTGCAGGTCATCCAAAACTCTGCAGCCCATGTATTATCCCGCACCCGCCTCCGCGACCACATAACCTCCACCCTCGCCCGCCTACACTGGCTCCCCATCCTCCAAATGATCGAGTTCAAGATCCTCGTCCTCACCTTCAAGGCCTTACAAGGCCTTGCCCCGCCCTATTTAACTGATCTACTCTCCCCCTACAAGCCCACCCGGACCCTCCGTTCAGCAGGACTTGGCCTGCTCCAAGCCCCCCGCCCGAACCGCCCCACCATTGGAGGCCGGGCCTTCAGTTTTTCTGCTCCGACCCTATGGAATTCCATCCCCCAATCCCTCCATCTCGTTTCTTCCCTTTCCTCTTTCAAGGCCGGTTTGAAGATTTTCCTCTTCGACCGTGCCTTTTGTTCCACCACGAATTTTTCAACCTCCTCTACGTGTTTCACCCCTTCCCGTACACTCCCCTCCCAGCTCGGGTCACACACCTCCTGTGCAGCGCCTTGGGACGTCCTCCCGACATGAAAGGCGCTTTATAAGTGTAATTTGTTGTTGTTGTTGTTGTTGAAACATCAGCTTTAAGATCAATTAAATAGACGTGTGCTTGTTGGGATTAGTGGGTTATTTACAGTTCCAAAACTTCTTAAAATGTTATAGAATTGATAACTTGCAAAAACTATTGTGTTTGAAAGATGGAAAACATGGACACCCTATCATCTGTAACATATTAAGGTGAGAAAGTAGCTTTGCAGTTAATTAGACAAAGCACTTTCAATTAGCAAAGTAACAGAAATGTTAGTGTATCCTGAACAAAGATTCGGCCCTTTCCCGTACTTCGGTTCTCATCACATACTTGCATCAGAGAAGGAATCCAAGGGAAACTAGTAAGATGATCTGCACTTATACAAGGATTTTCCCATTAGAAGAGCACATCGTCAAATCTGCTGATACTTTGCAGCAAGACAGAATTTTGCTGCAAAGCAAGTTTTCTACAATGGAAGTTAAAATAAAGTAATAGAGTTCACCATGGACCATAGACATTAACAGCACAGAAGAATGCCAGGCTGTGGTGGCTCTTTGAAAGAGCAATGCTTTCAGTCTCATGTACTTGCCTTTTCTTCCATACTCCTGAGAATGATTCCTTTCTGGATACCTATCAAGTCATTTAAAAGTGATATTGGCAGAAACCTGAAATCAAGCAGATTATTCTCCTCGCCAGTGATTGTGCATGTCATTAAAGAAACTATGAAGGGAATATCTTTCAAAATAGAAATTATTAGTATGTTCAATCAGGTGTAATGAAATTGGCAGAGAAGGAAATCTAAGATGCCAGTCTTTTAGAAATAGCTCCGCCACCTGTTTCTTCTCTAGATTAAAGACAGACTCCCTAATGATTCAGGGAGTTTATTTAATGGGTTGCTGCATAATGCAAACCAGAAGGTCGCAGGTTTAACTGCCAATCTGTGTTGAGTTTCTTGATCTTTTCTGTGTGCTGTAAGGGTGTTGTCAATGGTCTAACTCTAAGCACTTCAGGTGACGCAGGCAAATATCAACCCAGATTCTTGATCACTATCCAGTGATCTCTGCAGGAAGTGCAGCAATGTAAATGCAGGGTGGGCTAATGTTTGGTGGTCATGTCCACAAATCAGATAGTCTTCTTTCAACCAAATATATGAAAAATCTCAGCTTGGTTTGGATACTCTTCAGCATGGTGATGGGGTTCTGCATATATCAGACATCTGGCTGACCTCCACGCCCCCAACCCCAAAAAAAATCAAACGGGTTAATTTAGCTCACTGCTATTGTCGAACATTGTTGTAAATTAGCAGCTAAGCCTACATAACAATAACTATGATTATAAGTAACTTGTTGCAACAATAAGATGTTATAGCATACACAAGGAGGATTTATTTGTTGAAACAGAAGAGAGCACTCGGATAAGGGCAAGTCTGAAAGAACAGCTTATCAAACAAAAATCAAAGCAGACACCCAGCACACATGTCAAATGGTCAATCGACATCTAATGAAACCATAATATTAATCTACAACTGAGAGAAAACACCTACCTTATTCGATCGCAGTGACACCCGCCCTCCACAACGAGCACAGAATTTTGTTTGGCAATATGAACAGATGTGGCCACAGCCGTCAGCAAACTTGGTTTTGTGGCAGATTCCACAGGTGGGTGCGTCACTCTTCTGTTCTTGTTGTTGCTGTGTTTCATCACCCATCTTTTTTACCTGTTCCTTATACATTTCAAACTGCTGGTGCAATTTCCTGCAGATGTCAAAGGGCAAAATAAATCATTTCATGGTACGGAAATGAAATTGACGTTCATCTATATTTACAATTTGCTTATCTTTTGAGCAGCTTTTTAAAACGTTATCTACGTTTATACTCTCCAATTTTATGCCGCTTCACTTTGACAGCTGAATTTTAACAGAGTGCCGGACTGCATGAGATCTCCCGGTCCACCACCAGCAAGTAGACAAGACAAATCTCCTAGTTTCTTTTTGTAGGACTAGTAGAATTTGTCAGGGTCAGTTTTATTCAATATTCATCATGTATGTATTACAGTCACAGCCATACAAACATTTTACGGTACTGCAAGTCAAAATGAGACACGTGACTCAGGTAATTGGGAACAAAAAGAAACAAGCATCCTTATCCAGTAATCAAACTATAATTACATTTGCAAAATTTAATACAGTAAATTTTTTTTACAGAATCTGCGGCATCCTAACTAAAGTCTGGGTAGGTTTTTTTTAAGTAAATATTCAGAAGATTTGCTTCAATCATTTTACATTCAAATATAGCTCATGTAAATGACAGTATCAGAAAACAGAACAGATACCTTTACCTTTACAGACATGAACATCTCTCCTAACAACAGTACCATCACCCCAATTTCAGCAAATAAAAAAACTTCCAGCTTTACCCATGAAGCAAGTCATTCCACTTCACGAGTTATTTTACTCTGAATAATTTGCAGAAGGCTGGTGGGATGCCTAGGACTTCCAAAAGCTTATTGACCAAGTACTACGCTAAAGTTCTTTCATGGCTTAATATCACTAGGTATCAAGGAGAAGACATACCCATTATTTTATTACTGGCTTAAAAGGTGACAGTTGCCATTGGTAAAACTAGGTTAAAATGGGGAAAATCTATTATTTTCATAGATTCATAGATTCATAGAATTTTACGGCACAAAAGGAGGCCATTCGGCCCATCTAGTCTGTGCCGGCTCTTTGAAAAGAGCGATTCAATCCCACTGCCCTGCCCGCTCCCCATAGCCTAATAGACCTGTTCTCCCTAAATAAAGATCTAATTCCCTTTTAAAAGTTGTTATCGAATCAGCCTCCACCACCTTTTCAGGCAATGCATTCCAGATTCGAACAACTCGCTGAGTGAAAAAATGTCTCCTCAGCTCCCCTCTACTTCGCCTTGAAACTATTTTAAATCTGTGACCACGGTCACAGATTCGCCCACGAGTGGAAATAGTTTTTCTCTATTTGCCCTGTCGAAACCCATGGGCATCTCCTGTTATTTGGAGACACAAATGATTAAAATTTGCAGAATGACTTCAAAGTAGTAGTTACCTTTGCAGATGACATAAAGAGGGAATTTGCAGCGCCTTGGGACGTCCTCCCGACGTGAAAGGCGCTCTATAAATGTAATTTGTTGTTGTTGTTGTAGAATCAAAGGGAGCTGCTTTTCCTCCCTTGGGACTAAATTACAGTAAACCCCCAGTTTACTGAACTCCAGGTTTCTGGAATTCATACCGGGCCTGAAACTGAAAGAAAAAACCACAGGCTTATGCATGTGTGTCCTTCCACAAGCTCCCTCTCCCAGCCAACGCCCCCACCTTACAGTGCTTGTGAGGGTCTGTATCTTCATTGGGCAGGTCTTTGACTCAGTTTGTATCCCTTGAGCAGAAGATGGCTTATTTTAATGTTCTGTTTGCTGGATTCAAATTACAATGCTAGTACTTTACTGATGTTTTTTTAGTAATTGTTTTTAAAGCAGCAATAACAATTCCCCGATATGTATCCAAATAGCCTAGAGGCTCATACAACAATAACAACTTGCATTTGTATATTTGCGCATGGTAGACCCCTGGAGCACTTGGCAGTTGCAGAGTCTGACACCAAGCTAGGGGGAGGGGCCCAGTAACGTCAAAAAGAAAGGTCATTAGGCAGGATTTAAAAGTGGGAGAGAGGGTTGCAAGGTGGAAGGATAGAGGGAGAAAGTTCCAAAGTTTGGGGATTAAGTGGCTAAAGGCAAAGCCACCGACAGTATCCTGGAGGAGAGGAGGAACAAACAGGAGGCCCGAGCCAGCTGAGCAGAAACAGCTGGAGGTGGGGCTAAGCAGGTCGGATAGATAGAGTGGTGCGAGGGCATGAAGGGATTTGAAAATGAGTGAGAGGAGGTTGAAATCAATCAGTTCAGTAACTAGCAGCCAATGGAGCTCAGCAAGAATAAGTGTGATGGGGGTACGGAGTGTTGTGAGGGTCTGTATCTTGGTGGCAGATTTTGGATTAATTAAATTTTGAGTATGGTGGAGTTGGGGAAACCAGCGAAGAGGACATTGGAATAGTCCAGCCGGGAAGTGACAAAACCTTGGACGAGGGTTTCGACTGCATTGGTTGTGAGGTATACGGACCGAGATGGGCAAGGTAGCGAAGGTGGAATAAAGCGACCCAGGAAAACAAGGAGGCAGAGGGAGCCCTCATCAGAGAAAGAGAGGGCATCATTTGTAACTTTGACAAATGCTGCCTCTGGACTGGGAGAAAACTGGACTGAAGGGCTGGAGGGGTTCGAGAAGTAAGTGGAGGGAGAGGTGAGAGTGAAGTTGATTTGCAACGACGTTTGGCAGGGTATTGGCCAGGAAGGGCAGGTTTGAGATGGGTCTGTAATTTATGAGGTTGGAAGGATCAAGGATAATGTATAAAGGAGAGGACTGATGACAACGGTTTTGAGGGAGAGAGGGACAGTGCCTGAGGAGAGGGACTGGTTGATTGTGCCAGTGACTATGTACACCAAAGACTGGATATGCAATTCAACCTGTTTGTGAAACAAAATGTGGAGAGTAAAGGATGTGTACCCCAAACATTTTATATGGTGTAGAGATCTATTATTGTGTGCTCCACTTTATACATTCCCAAAGCTCTTTGCATACATTATCCCAGATCTTTCTGCAAATATAGAAGTCAGCCAAGCCAATCTAGAAAGATTAGAATGAAAGCTTCGTAACAGGTTTTGAAACACGCCAAAAAGAAAAAAGCACCATAAAGCTAGGATGGATCCAGATGCTCCTGTGGTTATTCTAGAAAGGTGTGCACATTTTGAAATTGTGGACAAATTAGTAGCATTGAGTAACTTAGAGGAAAAACTATTGTATATAAGTCGCAAATCTTATTGTTCTTCAATATCCACATGCCTTGAGTTATGAATTAGATGCCACATTGGAGTTGAAGTTACATTATATTTGCAGATGCACCCTGCACAGTTCAGTGCAGGGTGGTACTCTCTGAGAGGGTTGGGATAATAATAATAATAATAATCCTTGCATTTGATATAGCGCTTTTCACATCTTATCGACATCCCAAAGCGCTTCACAGAATATACTGTAAAGTGAATTGACTGTATATTTGTGGGCGAATCGTGACAGCCAATTATGCACAGCAGTGTCCCACAAACAGCCGTGGATTGAAATGACCAATTTTATTATTGTGATTTTTTTGGTGGGATTATTAGGTGTGTGGATAAGGAAACTTGCCCAAGGTTTCGCCCTGTCCTGCCTGGATTTGAACACAGGTCTCCCCAGCTTGGTCTCCCCACCTTGCAAAACAAGTGCTCTAACCACTAAGCCACAGGAACTCCAAATATTGGATATTCCTAAAGATAACAAATGGACTACAGAAATAACTGATCTGCGTGGCCTGGAACTTCATTTAAAAGTTGTACAAAGTTTACATTCATCTTCAGTAGGCAACTATTATCTTGTGGAATTCCAATTAATTTAGCTTCTTCCAAAAGAAAATAATCCAATTCCCAACTCAGCAAAGAGCAGAGGGATTGGTGCTTCTCCAAGAGCAGGAGGAAAAATGGTCCACAAAGGTACTCAAACATAATTTAATGATGGGCGCACTGGATGAGCTGATAGGCTTATCAAATTCCTTCATAATTATTTTTTTTTAGGTCTTAAGGTTTCAAGAGTTCGGCTTAGCAACTTTATTTAATTTTCTACTTCAGTATACAAATATATATTCAGTCCACAACTATAAGCTTGTGTAGAATTTTTTCCCCATTAGCTGCAAAGATAAGACCAAATGGAAAGCAGCCATGGGCTGAAGAAGCACTGATTAGAACCTGGAGCCTTGCACTCGGTGACATCGGACTCCAGCCGTGAATTTGTTTACAAAGGTTTAAAGTGTGCGTCACTTTCTTTATATAAAGAAACTCAAGGAATAATATTCAACAGGGCGCCTTGGATCAGATGGGATAAATCTAAAGGAAATGAGTGAGAAAATAAGTGTTAATGTATTTAGAAGCTTCATTAATGCAGCCTCAGGTTACTAGAGAGGAAAGTCAATTTTATTCCAATCTTCAAAACAAACGTCAGTCAAGACCTTACACTAACATCAGCAGTGGAAAATGTGCTCAAGAATCTGTTACAAGATGCTATTAATATTCATCTAAAAAGTATAAGAAGACACAAATGATAGTTAAGGGAATTATTTTAGAAGTACAGTATTAGTCTGTGCTTCACGAATTTACTAAACTTGTTAAAAAAAATTAATTAAATTAGCCAATAAAGACTATCCAGTCACAGGATCACAAAGCACTGAGGAAGAAAGTCCTTCAGTCATTGATTCTGAATACCCATTGTAGAATCATCCCACCATCAAACACTTTCTAAAATAAATAAGAGGCAAAATACTGCAGATGCTGGAAATTTGAAACAAAAACAGGAATCGCTGGGAACACTCAGCATGTCAGGCAGCGGCTATAGACAAAAGAAAGTCAGACAACGTTTCGGGTCCACGACCAAAGAAACTCATGGACCCGAAACGTTGACTCACTTTCCTCTCTCCTGACCTGCTGAGTGCTCCCAGCAACTCCTGTTTCTGTTATACTTTCTTAAATGAGTTCATTGTCCTGGTCTATAATACTCTTGATAATAACATATTTCACTTGAAATGAGTGAGGAGATGGGGGGGGTGGGGGGGGTGAGGTGGGATGACTGCCTATATTCCTTTTCACCGTGCCTTCAGTCACTATGCCCTGAAACTCCACCTTGCCCCTCCCATCTTCAAATCCGACCTAAAGACCTTCCCTTTTGATCATTAGGATTACACCCACTTCCCACCCCCACCCCCCCCCCCCCCATCTCCTCACTCATTTTTTTCCCCAATTCACCATATGGTCACCATATGACCATCTAATGCTCCCTCCAAGCCTCATGGAGCAGTGTTGACCGCCCACATGAAACAATGAAACAACAAATTTCATTTATATAGTGGCTTTCACGCCCCACGCCCCAAGGGAGAACGCCCAAAATGGACGATCAATCATGTAATTCACTCAGTGTAACAAACGAACAAATAAATTAGAAATCCTTCTGGAGAGAAAAGTAAGAAAAATTGGAGTTAGAGCAAGATTTTAAGATTTTGTGAAGAAATTATTTGTGCTGGGAAAGAAGAGGGTTGATTGACTCTATCACCTGGTTCACCATTCCCCAGAGGAAAGTTCCAAATCCTCATCTTGGCCTTCAAAACCCTCCAAGGCCTTGCTCCTCACTAACTCTGTAACCTGCTAACTCCATATCAACCAATTTGGTCACTCTGTTCAGCAGGCTCCAGCCTGCTCCACGTCTCCCACCTGACCCACTCCACCATTGGCAATTGGGCCTTCAGGCTTTCTGACCCCACCCATTGGAACACCATCCCACAGTCCCTCCGCCAGCTTGGGTTCAAATTCCTGATTGTTCAGTGCCTTGGGACATCCGCCTGTTGTGAATGGTAATGTGTACATTTAATTTGTTGTTGTTTGTTGAATGCTTAAGTAGGAGATTTTCAAGAGCAAATATTAGTTTGCTGCCACAAAGCAGGCATTTACACAGCAGAGCCCTTTGTGTGGGGTGGATTCTGATTCAAATGAAAGTCTTCAGTTAACTAAAAATGTCGAGCTTCATTTAGCAAAGAGGCTATTTGCTCTTTCTATAAGATAGTTGGAGGTCATGGTTTGCAGGGACTGAGTCACAGAAACCTGACGACATTTACCTCTGTTGTGTTGTTTGTTGAGTTTACATGTGTATCAACAATGATTTCTAAGTACTGTAATTTCAGTCAGGGTTTGATGCGTTCTGCAAACGTGTTTTTATTTCCCCATTCCCCCGTTCCCCTTGCTTAATAATATAATAATCCCTCCAAAAATAATCTAATAATAATGGTAGTTTGGTCACTCAATCCACAACTGTTTGTGGGTCACATCTATGTGCAATTGGCTGCCACATTTCACTCACAAAGTATAGTCAATTCTCTATACAGTCAGTATATTCTGTGCTTTGAGACATCTTGAATACATAATGAGGTGCTATATCAAGCATTATTATTATTATTAACTTAATACAATTGATACAATTTATTATTTTATTTAAATTCTGCATTTAAGGTACTTCCACGAGACTAGTTTCTGCTCACTCATCACCCTTTACTTTCTGTTGCCAAGATAATGCTCAATCCAATGAGATAATTTTCCTTGCATTGTCTACAAATACTTATTCAGGCTCCTATGTTATTTATACTATTCATAAATGATATAGACATGGTATTTCTAAGTACAATAAATTTGCTGATGGTGCAATCACATTGGCTAATGCCAGATGATTTTAATATGAATAAAAGCAATATAACATTGCTACAGGTTAATATTAAACATGTGGTCACAATAAATTGGTGACCATTGGCATAGGTTGAAGAGGAACAATGATATGCGCCATTCACTAATAGTAAGCCACTCAAACATGAAGCTGATGTTAACATCATCAATTTTGGATGCATCTCAAAAGGATTTATTTATAAACTGCTCTGGGTTGCTTTAGCTCAATGTTCAAGCCACAATTGGAATATTGTGCACAATATTGGGCACTTTGCCTTCACTATGACAATGATATGTTGGAAAGGGTTCAAGAGAAGAAGGAAAACGATGATTTAAGAACTTAAAGCTCTTCACGTCTGGAGACAAACTAACAATTCCATTTATTTTCACTGCAGAAAGAATAACAGGCACAATTTTCATAAGATCTTGAAAACCATGAAGAATTTCCTTACATCTAGATTCTCTAACTTTCATTTCAATTGTAAAAATAGAGGCATTAATGCAAAACTGGGCAAACGTCAATTGAGGTCAGCGATTGTAATTTTTTTCCCCACATAGAACAGGATTTTTTTGGGGAAAACAAAACACAAAATACTGCAGATGCTGGAATTCTGAAACAAAAACAGAAGTTGCTGGGAAAACTCAGCAGGTCAAGCAGCATCCATAAGGAAAGTGATTCAACGATTCGGTCCACGACCGTTCCCTGTGGAATTCCATCCCCCAATCCCTCCGTCTTGTTTCTTCCCTTTCCTCTTTCAAGGCCGGTTTGAAGACTTTCCTCTTCAACCGTGTCTTTTGTTCCCCCCCGAATTTTTCGACCACCCCTACGTGTTTCACCCCTTCCCGAACACCCCCCTCCCAGCTCGGGTCACATGCCTCCTGTGCAGCGCCTTGGGACATCCTCCCGACATGAAAGGCGCTTTATAAGTTTAAGTTGTTGTTGTTGTTGTTCCCAACGTGAAAGACGCTCTATAAATGTAATTTTGTTGTTGTATTTTGTTGTTGTGGTATTGCTAGAGTTGGGAGTGAGATTTACAACAACAACAACAACTTTGATTTATATAGCGACCTCCACGCCGGACAGCGTCTCAGAGCGCTTCACAATAGCGGATCCCGGGACCGAGCCAGGGGCAGAGGCAGAAAGGTGACCAAAAGCACGGTCGAAGAGAATGGTCTTCAACTGTGACCTGTAACTGGGAAGAGAGGGGGCGAGGTGAAGGGCGTGAGGAAGGGAGTTCCAGAGCCTCGGGGCGTAGTGGCTAAAGGCACAGCCACCGAGGGTGGAGCGGAGGATACGGGGAACATGGAGGAAGCCAGACCCAGAGGAGCAAAGGCAGCGGGTGCTGGTTTGTGGGGAAAGGAGATCGGAGAGATAGGGGGGTGCAGAGGAGTGGAGGGATTTGGAAACAAGGGTGAGGATCTTGAAGTCGATCCTCTCTGGGATAGGGAGCCAGGTGAAGTTTGGCAAGGACTGGGGTAATGGGGGAGCGAAGCTCGGAGCGAGTGAGTATGCGGGTGGCAGAGTATTGGATTAGCTGGATTTTGTGGATTGTGGTGGAGGGGAGACCGGAGAGGAGGGCATTTAGTCAGTGTAGTGACTGAGTCACCATGGATCGCAGTTGACACATAGCTTGGCATTGATAGCACTATCTGGCCTGCTTTCCCACTGCTTGTCCAGCTAGAAGCAAATGAGCAAGGACTTTGGCTTGCAGAGCTAATCAGAGCTGAGTGGAAGTTTCCCTACGCCCAGTAACTAGTCTGACTTTCCAAATCCTGCCAATGAGCCAGGCTGGCTGTGCTGTCATCAGCAGCGCCCTGGAATACTGCAGACCAGCCTGATTCAGGAAATGGACCACTGAGACTGCTTCAGAAGGCTGGCTCGATTCCAATATTCCATTGCCAGGCATCTCACCTTGCAGCCAGTTCAGTGCCAAGAAGACTTTGCTTAACTACCCAACCTCCGCACCCCTCTCACCCCACCCCACCCACCAAGGAGGATAGTCACAAGTTGCATTTGACAAGCACTAGCTTGATCCCTGACCAAGTGGATGGAAGGTACCAGGAATTCCCTACGAATTTCCTGGTGGGCAACACATCCCAGCATGAAATGTGTGAGAGCATCACCACCATCTTCCTGGCATATATCCTTTCCCATCGAGCAATATTTCCATAAATTGGAGGTGTGGAATTTAAGCAGTTACTTATAGGAACAAAGGAACAGTAGTAGGCCATTCAGCCCTTCGAGCCTATTGCACCATTTAATTAGATTTTGGTTTATGTATACCTCAACTAATCCTTTCATTTCCAATTTCCCTCTTCCTCCCTGTATCAAGCACCTGGGGACATCCTCCCAAGGTGGAAGGCATGATACAAGTGTAATTTTGTTGTTGTTGTTGTATCCCTTAATACCCTGATCCACGGCCGTTTGGGGGAAATAATTCCACCATTTGGGAATGAAAAAATGCTTCCTGATTTCACTCTTTAATGGTCTAGTTCTAATGTTAAGACTAAGCCCCCTTGTTTTGGATTCCTAGTGTCCAGCGATATATCGATATATTGGTTATATCGGTATAATTTTTCATATCGATAAGCCGATATTGGAAATTCAAATATATCGATATATCGAAAAATTCAGTATAAAAAAATATCGGTATATCACAAATATCGGTATATTGTGTCCGGCGATATATCGATATATCAGTTAAATCGGTATAAAGCGAACTTTTTCAACTTACCTTGTCGCCGGCATTGCAAACCTCCTGGGCCTAGAGCACAGAATGCGCATGCATATCGGAATGCGCGCACACCTCCAAATGCGCAAGCATGCGCAGTATAAAAAAACCAGCGATATCGATGTATTGATATGAGCCCACCGATATATCGATATCGGAAAAATTCCATATCGACGGATCCTATGGATTCCCCACCGAAGGAACTAACATCTCTTTATCCACCTTATCAAATCCCCTTTTCATCTAATCAAATCACCCTACAACCTTCTAAACTCAAGGGAATACAATCCAAGTTTACGCTGCCTTTTCTCATAACTTATCCCCTTTCGGCCTAGTAGCATTCTGGTGAAACTGCGCTGCACCCTCTCCAGGGCCAATATATCTTTGCTGAGGAGTGGGCTCTGGGCAATGATTCACTGGTCTGTGTTGTCACCACCTGGATGTGAGACTTTGGGGTGGTAAGTATTGGGAGCCAATTACAGGGCACTCAGGAAATTACCTGAATTCCCATATAGCCAGTCCATCCTGAACACAACCAGCCAAATGACTCCACCATTTGTAAAGAACCACAACAATTTTTTGCCAGGAATCCTCTGTACTTCACATACTTCTTGGCTCCAAGGAGATCTTTGATTGGAGCTGACTCAAAAGAGGATTTCTGTCTTACAAGTCAAAGTGATATAGACTAGTTTCCCTGCAGAACATGTAGATTTACTCAATTCTAGTGTGTTTTAAATCACATTTAATGGTCATGGCAATGAAATCTGTGTGAACATATTAAAAAAATGTGTTCCTCTATCTCCTCCCCAGTTCAAGTAAAACATCTCTTTGCTGACCTTTGTAGTGGATACTGTTTATTTCTTTATCTCCACATAAACAGCAAGAACAACTCAAGTTATCTAATGTATGACTCATCATTCTTGTGCATCACTAACATTTGACACTCATCATACTTGTCAGATATTTGTCTCAACAAAAGCCATTTCTTCGTTCTCATCGCTTAAATCAGCATTTTCAGAAAATAGATTGTCACGCATATTTCCTTTCCCTGAAGTCTGAAGAAACACTGCTTACTGATAGTTATGATATTATCTATTTTTAATGCTAGTCTTAAATCCTAGGTCTATTGCTTTAAATTACTACACAAACATTTTTGCATCTTTCAGTCACGGGTTGAGGCATTTGGCACAATATTTTAAATCCTAATGTCATTATTGAGTACACGGTTTGGGCAACTGGATTTCTTTGAACGCGCTTTGTTGGAACTGAAGGTAAATTCGGGGAAAAGAACATGGTCATTTTCAACCCTCTCCTGAAGACATTCCTCTTAGTCCTCTACCAGATTCGGTATTCCACTGGTGCCCGAGCTGTCCAGGTTCTCACCCAAGTTGTTCATGGGCGAACAACAACAGTGTTACCAAATATCACATACTGTCCTCACATTCATCCATACACATGCACCTTCAAACAGTGCACTCTCGTTAGAGGTCAGAATCAGAAAGCATGGCTTATCTACCCCTCCCTATCCCAGGAGTATTATGTTCCAATTATAACTCTCCAAATATTGCCGGAGCAGAGTTTGTCTCACCCTGCACAGTACGTAGTTTTTCACCAAATTGCCTTCTGCCTTGGGATGTCCTTATGACGTGAAAGGCTCTATACAAATGTAATTGTTTTTCTGTTGCTTTTCTGGTCTGTGTGGCGTAGTGCTTAAAAGGGTTTCAGACCCGATCCGAAACATACTAAAACATTTTTTTTACCACAGAGGATCAACTTGATTCTAATATTCTATTGCCAAGCACACAATGTTGGAATAAACTAAGCCCCAAAGAAACCTCACTTAGTCTGCACGTTCTCTCCATATGCAGAGATCCTGAACATAGCCAAAGTGCTACAGGGGAGAAGGAAGATGACTGTTTTTCCAAAAAAAACTTATGGTATAATCATAATTTTGGAGTGCAGAAGTAATAATTCAGTCACTATGAGATTTCACTGAAACTGGTCACTAGGGTCCGTCGATATGGAAATTTTCCGATTTAGATATATCGATGGGCTCATATCGAGATATAAAGAAATATCAATATTTTCGGGTTTTTCTACTGCGCATGTGTGCACAGCGCACCCATTCCGGTGCATGCGCATTCGGGGCCTATCTCCTCAGGAGGTAAATATATTTTTCTCTCTCTGTGTCTCTCACACTCACTCTCTTCATCTCTGTGTTTTTCTGTCTGTGTCTCTGTATCTCTCTCCTCTCACATCCCCCTCATCTCTATCTATCTGCATATTATCACATCCACCCCGTCTCTCCCTCCACCCCCCCCACCCGCCGCCATCCCTCTCTCCTCCCCCCCCCCGCCGCCGTCCCTCTCTCCCACCTACCCCCATCGTCTCTCTCCCCCCCCCACAGCCGTCTCTTTCCCCCTCCTCCTAACCCGCCGTCTCTCTCTCCCTCCCACCCCCCAGCCATCTCTCTCCCCCTCCTCCCCCCAGCCGTCCCTCTCCCCCTTCCCCCTCCAGCCGTCCCTCTCCCCCTCTCCCCCCCGCCCCAGCCGTCTCTCTCCCCTCACCCCTTGCATACCTGTATATTGTATTCTAGGACTGTGAATACAATATGGCGGCTTTGCACCTCGGTCTGTGCATTGTGTATAGAGATGAGCATTCTGGGTCTTGTATTTCAGTGTGCGCGCATTCCGATTTTTTACCTCGATATATAGATTTTTCGGTATATTGATATTTTTGAAATGCCTATATCGGCGTATCAATATGAAAATTATATCGGGTTTTAGCGATATATCAATATATCGCCGGACCCTACTGTTCTCAAGAACATATTAAGTTGCCAATGATCAGTGATATACTGCTTGGGTGGTCCATGCAGTACATATGTTGTAGTTGTCTAAGTACTATTCTCCTCCATTTAACTGGCCTCACAAATTTCTCTTCATGCACTCAGAAATAACGATTGCAATTTTAAAGGTATAATTTTACCTTCTATCCTAATATCATGCTACTCATACTTATTAAAATTGCATTAGCATTATTTGTAAGTGCATAGGGAGAGATTGGAAAACGTTAATGAACAGAGGAGAATAGCTCTTAGTTGAAAGCAACAAATGTGTTAAGTGGCATGAAAAGAGCAGAATAATCCTTTAAGTGTTGGTAAGAAATTGTGTATCTCAGGTTTCAATCATCTTTGTCACCCAAATTCATGTTGAAGCTGACGGCATAGAACATACAAGCATGGAAATATGTAGTGCTCAATGTATTAAAAGAAAACCTGAGTTTTGAGTACCGAGTACAGTTTTAGGCCGTCAATTAATAATTTTTCAAATCCTTCAATGTAATATAGTCCTTTCATATCTGGTGGATTCCTCAAAGCGTTTCAACGGATTTACTGGGTCGTGTAGTAATTGTATTTTCCAGGCAAATGGGAAAGTTATAAAGGCAACAGAGCAGTTGTAGCATAGATTTAGAAGGGATGAGGGGTTTCAATTTTGAAGAAAATATTTAGAAGTCAGTTTTTACTGCTAGAGCCAGAGAAGGCTAAAGTTGATATGAAGATTGAGGGTGACATTGTTAAGAATATGAAGAACAACTGGTAAGGAAAAGAGAAATAGATTATTTCCATTGATCGATGAGTTAATAACATAAGGATACAAATTTAAACTACGGTCCGGCGATATATTGATATATCGCTAAAACCCGATATAATTTTCATATCGATACGCCGATATAGACATTTCAAAAATATCGATATATCGATTTTTCGATATATCGAGGTAAAAAATCGGAATGCGTGCACACTGAACTACAAGACCCAGAATGCTCATCTCTTTACACAATGCACAGACCGAGGTGCAAAGCCGCCATATTGTATTCATCGTCCTCGAATGCAATATACAGGTATGCAAGGGGTGGGGGGGGGGGGAAGAGAAGGCTGGGGGGTGGAGAGGGAGAGAGACGGCTGGGGGGGGTGAGGGGGACAGAGACGGGTGGGGGGGGGGGGAGAGAGAGCTGGGGGGTGGATGTGGGGAAGAGAGACGGCTGGGGGGGTGGGAGAGAGACGGTGGGGGGGGGAGAGAGACGACAGGGGTGGGTGGGAGAGAGGGATGGTGGTGGGGGGGGGAGGAGAGAGGGACAGCGAGGAGAGAGGGACAGTGACGGGGGGGGGTGGGGGGAGAGACGGGGTGGATGTGATAATATACAGATAGATAGAGATGAGGGGAATGTGAGAGAGAGAGAGACACAGAGACACAGACAGAAAAACACAGAGATGAAGAGAGTGAGTGTGAGAGACACAGAAAGAGAAATATATTTACCTCCTGAGGAGATAGGCCCCGAATGCGCACGCACCTGGAGTGCGCGCGCACCCCAAATGCGCGTGAACCCGAATGCGCGCGCTACGCGTGCATGCGCAGTACGAAAAACCCGAAAATATCGATATTTCGGTATATCTCGATATGAGCCCATCGATGTATCTAAATCGGAAAATTTCCATACCGACGGACCCTAATTTAAACTATTAACAAAAGTAATTAAAGGAAAGAAGAAAAATGTTAACACATTTGCACTTTTGCATGGAATAGGGATTTTTTTTGTCAGAATCCACTGTTGAAGTAATGGTAGCAATCCTTGCATTTGTTACAGTGCTTTTCACATCTTCTAGACATTTCAAAGCACTTGAGAGGCAATAAACCTAAAATGGGAATGAGATAATATTAATTCCTGCATTTGATATACTGTAAAAGCCTCTTTATCCTTGACCAGATCAACCGTAACTTCCGTATAACTGGCACCTCAAAAAAAGGTTCCCCATTCAATTAACCGGAATTTATCCAGCACAATGTATTATTTTTTAAAGATTTTGTTTGGTGTGTTTTCAGCCAAATATCCAGCACGCGCTTTAACTGGCATTGGCTGGGTCCCGAGGATGCCGGATAAACGGGTTTTTACTGTAGTTGATCCAATGGAGTCTGGCAAAGATGGGGGAGATGGGGTCACAGAGTTTGAAATGATAGAGGACATGGGCCGTAGAGTTCTGGATTATCTGCAGCCTGTGGAAGGAGGTATTGGGAAGGCAGGCCAGCAAGGTATTTGCATAATCAAGCCGGGATGTAATAAAAGCGTGGATGAGGGTTTAAGCGGCTTTAGGGGTGAGGTAATGGCAGAGTAGGGGAAATGTTGTGGAGGTGGGGAAAGGCAGAGTGAGTCATTGCTAGGATGTGGGGGAGGAAAGACAGTTGAGGGTCGAACAAGACCCCTGACTGGCTTGGTGAGGTTGAGTGTGCATCATGGAGGTTGATGCAGCCAGCGCCTGATGCAAAAAGGCCCTGGCACGAGCCAATCAGTAGGGCCTCGGTCTTGTTGACATTCAACTGTGGAAAGTTTGCACTCATTCAGGACTTGATGTCTGACAGACAGTGTTAGGACAGTGGTAGTCCTGGAGTCGAGGGTAGAGGCAGAGAGATAGAGTTGGGTGTCATCCGCATACATATGGAAGTTAACCCTATGTCTGAGGATGATATCACCATGTGGGAGCATATAGATGTTGAACAGTAAGGGGCCAAGGACAGAACCCCGGGGATATCACAGGTGACAGTATGGGAGCCGGAAGAGACACCGTTGGTGGCGACAAAGTGTAGGCGATGAGAGAGGTAGAAGTCGAAAGAATAAGGGATGAAGAGGAGTAAATTGTGATGATAAAAAAGAAAAAAATCAGCACTGTATCTCACATAGCTCATAATAATAATCCTTGTACTTGATATAGTGCTTTTCATGTCCTCTAGATGTCACAAATACACTGTAAAGTGAATTGACTGTATGTTTGTGGGCTAAACAATTGCGCACAGCTCTCTTCATTAATGTTATTGAAATAGCTCCAGTGCTAACAAAAATGACAAAACCTTCTTTGCAAACCACACGAGAAACCTAAACCCCGCCGGAACTCTTAACTTCTTTTAAATCATTTTGATAATCTTACTTTAAAATATATTTTCCCACCTGTCATCTCAGATACTCATCATAAATTGGAATGAGTCAAAGCCCAATACAGACAAATGCCTCGAAGTCTGTGCTTATTATAAATCCCATTACCAGCCAAGTGAAAGGCTGTATGCAAAAAGGCTTTAATAATAGTAATCCTTCCATTTGATAAAGCACTTTTCACACCTTCTAAGCATCTCAAAGTGCTTCACAGAAATATACTGTAAAGTGAATTGACTATATTTGTGGTTGAAATGCGACAGCCAATTGCGCACAGCAGTGTTCCACAACCAGTTGTGGACTGAAATGACCAATTTATTATTGGGGGGTTTTTGAGGGATTATTATTAGGTGTGTGGAGTAAGGAAATTTGCCCAAGATTTCGCCCTGCTGAGAATCGAACCCACGTCTCTGGCTTATAAGATGAGTGCTCTAACCACTGAGCTACAGGACTCCACAAGTATGGATGGGATGCTGATGAAATCATCATTGAAATCATGATGAAATCATCATCGTTACACACTGAGCAACAATGTTACTTACACTGTGAATACTTAACACCCTTTGCTCTGAAATATGAGATCGAAATTACTCACCATTCATTGTTACAGACACAAGGATGCATGGCGTTTGGTGTTTGCCTGCAACGCAGAAACTACAACAGAAATTCAGGTTTTCTTCAATTATGCTCTCCTGTAACCTCTGCTCTTTTCCAGCAAAGATTTCACACTTTGAATGTGGAATCAGTCAACATCTCACACTCTTGAGGATTCGGAGGTGTGTCTGATTCCAATTTGGTAACTCTACCAGGTTAGGTCATATGTGGCACATGGACAGAACTGGGATAATCTGGTGGCAGGGACTCATAATCAGCCATTCCTGTAACTGATCACTCCTGAGCACAGCTGACACAAGAGCAACTTATCAGCACTTTGCTGTGCAGTTCATCAATCACTAGGTTACATGACAGATCATGTGTGCAAAGTCACCTAAAAGTGACCTGAAATTAGCAGCTGGTGCTCAACTTTTTCATACCTTTATGAGGAGAGTCTTCTCGTACAGAAAGTACAACATTTCTGAGGGGTTTGAGACGTCTAGAAGATATGAAAAGCACTATATCAAAAGCAAGGATTATTATTATTTTGATTATATCAGATGTAAGTTTCAAAACTCCTCACAGGATTCATTGTAAAGAGTAGTGGGTGTATTTTGTAAGCGAAGGGCATGTGAATGGGACTGAATGAAATGCTTTTCCAAAGCGGCAGCACAGACATGATGGGCCAAAACATATTTTTCTAAGCTGCAAATTGACATAGTTCATTGGTACTGTACTATGGAATGCAAAAACAGCAAAGACTGTCAAGCAAAATAGACCCTGGATAGCAAAAACAAGAGTAATGATAGCTGCCATGCCAACCATGTGCACTGCTAATACAACACATCTGAACATTAAAAGCGGCTATAAGCATGGATGGTTAAGAAAGTCTGTTTTGAGAGACTGGAATATTTAGGATGCAATCCTGCTTCATAATTTGTTTACAGCTATTCTTGGAAGTTATTTGTGGTGGATTTGTGAAGCATTTTGCATTGGAATCCCTTTGAAAATAGTGTGGCCAGAATGAACTATCTAACATCCTCTTTGACCATTGGGTAACAACAACAAAATTACATTCATAGAGCACATTTCATGTCGGGAGGACGTCCCAAGCACTGTGATCAATAGATTTTGAAAAATCTTTTGAAGCAAAAGCAGAGGTCACTAGATCTTGTTATTTAGAGACATTTTTCTTTTTTAAAAAAAGTTTTTTTCTTTTAAAAAAAAGACAGATGTCTGAATTTGTTCCACAACATGCTTTGTTAGTAAAAGTAACTTGGTCAGATTAATCATGAGGAAGTGATTTAACACGGCATGAGAAGCGATCAGAAAACCAATCTGTGCACTTTTCCCGGACCAGCCAACTGGTAAATTCACTGCCCAAAATATTGAACCGGACCCACAGGGTCTTAGGATATCATATGTTTGATGGCTGCCATGAGGTCAATCTGAAGGATTATTAACCAAGACACCAGGAGAAACTCATTTCTCTTTTCAAGACATGCAAGGAACCAGAAGATAGGTAGTCAGTGCCAGGTTCTAGTGTCTCCCGGGATTTGTTGTTGTTTAACATTTCCCTGAAAACATCTTAGAATAAGAGATTTAAATTGGCATTGATTGCTGAGATCTCTAAGTGATATTTAATGACATCTGTCGGAACAGTTTTTTTTACATAAATCAGGTAATGTAGGAAGAGATGTCAGTTGACATCCATAGTTGAATGGCCTTCAGTACCATGTGAAAAAGAGTCACCATTGGGGCAACCGATCCCTAGGGGACTACATCTCAGCAACGTCATTACTTTCAGGAGAGAGTGATGGGGAAGAAAAGTACCCATCCACAACAACAGCAACAACAACAAGAAATTGTAATTAGATAGTGTTCTTCATGTGCGATAGAGGACCAGAGCATATTTATCTTAAGATACTGCTCACCCAATGTGCTCTGATAACCGAGTACTAGGACATGGAGATCATTTACAATACGTTCCTTGTAGAATTCGATAAAGAACTTACTCTGAAGAATGTTTATCTAACAAATATGACTTTCGACTTTCCATTTTAACAACTTCAAAAACTGTTCCTTAGCAAGTGGTCATGGGGAAGGAGGGGAAGAGGATCAAGATGGCATTTAGAGTGAGCATTATTATTATCTGTAATAATTATGCATGATCTTCGCAAGGATTGCAGAAATTGTTAATCGACCCAAATGAGATTAGGTGTAATCAGTTTTGCATTTCTTCACCAGATGTGGCCTAAAAATAATTTTAAAATGAATAAGTTGAAGATAAAATCAATTTCTACAACAACAACAAAATTACATTTATAGAGCAACTTTTACATTGGAAGGACGTCCCAAGGTGCTGAACAGTTAGGTCGGGACCCGAGCGGGAGGAAAGGGTCAGGGTAGGGGCGGTGGGAAGGAGAGTAGGAAAGGGGAGAGAATAAGAAGGGCAGCAGAAGGCATGGTTAAAGAGTGAGGTCTTGAGACTGGCCTTAAAGGAGGAAAGGGAGGAAGTGAGGCAAAGGGATTGCAAGATGGAGTTCCAGAGTGTGGGGGAAGAGAGGCTGAAAGCCGGGCCACCGATGGTAGGATGGTTTGGGCGGAGGACAGGGAACAGGCCAGAGACCGCTGAACGGAGGGGATGGGCAGGCTGATAGGGAGACAGCAGGTCAGAGAGATAGGCGGGGGCAAGGCAATGAATGGCCTTGAAAGTGAGGACAAAGATTTTGAATTCGATCCTCTCGGGAGTGGGGAGCCAGTAGAGACAGGTGAGGATGGGAGTGATGTGGTTGCGGAGCCTAGTGAGGAAGAGCACATGAGCTGCAGAATTCTGAATAATCTGCAGCTTGTGAAGGGAGGAGCTGGGAAGGCCGACAAGGAGAGAGTTCCCGTAGTCGAGCCTTGTGATGAATGCGTGGACAAGTGATTCGGCATCGTGGGAGGTGAGGCAGTGGCGAAGTCTGGCAATATTGCGGAGGTGGTGGAAGGCAGTACTGGTCATGGCGCGGATTTGGGGGAGGAAGGACAGTTCAGGGTCAAACAAAATGCCCAGATTTCTGCCTCGCTTCAAAAGATGGAGAGTACAGCCTTGGATGCTGATGTTGCCAGCGCCTGAGGTGCGGAGGCACTGACGCGAGCCAATCAGGAGGGACTCCGTCTTTTTGACATTTATGGAGGAAGTTGTCCCTCATCTTGGACTCAACAACAACAACTTTGATTTATATAGCGCCCTCCACGCCGGATGGCGTCTCAGACTACTTCAATGTTGGACAGACTCAATGTCGGACAGACACGCAGTCAAAATGCCAGTAGTCCTGGAGATGAGGGTGGAAGCAGAAAGGTAGAGTTGGGTGTCATCCGCATATATGTGGAAATTTACCCCATGGATGGATGATGTCATATAATTTACAAAATAAAACCCTAGATGGGCTGGAAGGAGAAAAAAACGTTCTCCAAAAGTCAGGAAATGGGGAGTTCACTCCCCAATTGGTCATTTAAGACAGGTGTAAAGATCTGCTGACCACACTGAAGACAGATATCTACTAGATACCTGATGAGGAAACTCTGAGACGTGGGGCAACAGCTGTTGGAAGCCGTTACCTTGGTGTCCGACTTTGTGAGCAGACATTCTTACATCCAGCACCTGGAATCCACCTTCATTGGCCAACAGAGGCAAGCAGCTGCTACTTCCGAACCGCCCCACCATCGGAGGCCGGGCCTTCAATTTCTCCGCTCCCACCCTATGGAATGCCATCCCTCAATCCCTCCATTTCGTTTCTTCCCTTTCCTCTTTCAAGGCCGGTTTGAAGACGTTCCTCTTCGATCGTGCCTTTTGTTCCACCCCAAACTTTTTTACCTCCCCTTTGTGTTTCACCCCTTCCCAAACACTCCCCTCCCAGCTCGGGTCACACGCCTCCTGTGCAGCACCTTGGGACGTCCTCCCGACGTGAAAGGCGCTCTATAAATGTAATTTGTTGTTGTTGTTAAACTTTGAACCTCCAATTAGTGGAACCATTACTCAATGGGAAGGCACGTGTGCCCAAACTGTGGACAGAAAGATGATGACAATGCTCTCACCCACATAATGCTGAACTGTGTTACCCACCGGGAGGCTTGCAGGGAGTTCCTCGTACCTATCGTTCATCTGGTCAGCCCTGAAATCCAAGCTTGTCGGATTTCGGACAACCAACTAGTGACTATCCTCCTTGGATGGGAAGGTAAGCGGGTTCTCTTCAGAGCTGAACAGGTTCCAAGGTGACATGCCCAGCAATAGAATGTCAGAATTGAGTCAGCCCTCTATGGTGGTTTTGGTAGTCCAGTGCCTGGGATAGGTGGGTCAGCAGTATTGCTCTTAAAGATAACTACTACAAAATGATGCAAAGATCCTAATAAAGTTTGAGAATGCTAAAATCCATAGAATGAAATAATCTCTAGATCTAAGTGAATAGTGGAAAAACAAACTTTGACCTGCTATGTGTGAAATAGATTGTCCTGTTCTCTATGGATTTTTAAATTGACCCAATGTCTCTACTGTTTGTTTCAATGCAATTAATGCTGTCCGCCATTCTCCTAACCAATTCCAATCATTATCTGTAATCCAAAGATCCATTCACATATTTGGCTGGAAAAATCTTGAACCAGAGGAGAGAGACAATGCAGCAGGATATCAAAGCATTCCAAGTCTCAGGATTAACTTGTCAGGAACAGCATATGCCGTATTTAGGTTTGCTAACACAAGATTAGCTATTGGTTATTCAACACAAGCCCGCAGAGGCAATTGCTGTATGATTACCAAACAGGAAATAAATGCGATGTTATCCACTGTTGAAAATTGTACGTTGCTTGAAAACTCAGGCTATAGTAATAACATTAATAATCCTTGCGGTTTTTTTTTAGTGCCTGTATCTACAAATGCTTCACAGGTTATTTCTACCAAGTGCAGTGACTTTTTTTTATAAACGAACGTGGCAGCCAGTGTGTGCCTAGCCGAGTACTACAAACAGCCATGAAGTGAATGATCACTGTATCTGGAAGAGTGTTGCTTGGGTCAGAAAGTATCTTTTCACTCTTCGTATCATAACTCTCTGTACAATAGTAAAATAATAAAATATATATATTTTTAAATGAAACACAACAAATTACTGCTGAGAACAGAAATTGCTGGGAACACTCAGCAGGTCAGAACTGACAAAGATTCATGGACCCGAAACATCGACTCATTTTCCTTTCTCTGTAAATGCTGTCTAACCTGCTGAGTGTTCCCAGGGACTTTCTGTTTTTGTTTCAGATTACCAGCATCGGCAATATTTTGTGTTTCATTTAAAATTAATGATCAGACTGAGGCAGCAACTTGCGATGATTCTAAACCATCTACTCTTCGCTCATACCTTATATATCAAAACTATACCACCGAATTACCTCACAAATACACATTTACATTTAAAAACAAAACGTTAACCTGTCCTTTTTCTTTATTGGTTGCTGAATTGACCTGCAATAGATGGGCAGCATTTATAGTTTTTAGTTCAGATTTCCGTCATCTGCGTTCTTTCTTTTTAAAAGCAGAGTGGCGCTATGATTGTCAGACTGGGTCTAACCAGGCCTGATCGAGCAATACTCAACTACCAAAGCAAGAGACCAGAGCACACAAATGGCATGACGATTCACAAGCAGCAAACACCCATAAGACTCCACATCCTTAACTCCACTACTGCACAGATGTGGGAGATGGTTGCAAGGAACTGCATAAGCAAGACATTCCTGCTCATTACTGGTTACTGGTGAGAGATTGGTTTTGCACTATGGGATGACTGCTCCTGATAAAATATTATGTGCATGTTTAGATGAATTCTGGAACACAGCACTGTGCTGCCAACCATTAAAGATTGTTGCACAAGTTGAGAATCAAATGCGGGAAGTCACATGTGAAATATTGATCCTTTAGGCAGTTCAATCATCAGCCATGCACACAGAATACATAGGTTTACAAATGTGCCTTTAAAATGCCCAATAATTTTTTCAACCCAAGGAAGAGTTACACATTAGTATGTATATTTTATCAGTTTGAAATCAATTCTCTGACTGCTATAAAATTAATACTCAAGGCAAAGCAGAAATCAAGGTTTGAAGAGATGCATTTTCTGGACAATATTAGCTTATTTGCCCAAATTATTTTATGTCAACCGAAAAAGAATTGAAGGAAAAAAAACGCAGTGCCTAGCCGTTAAGTATATTGATGTTTCATTAAATTGATGAAGAATTTGGTTACACAAGATAACATTTCTGACAAGTTGCTCCAGTTACTTTATCTGAATCTCTTTTAGTGCCTCAATAGCATCACTGTCATCTCCTTCTCATGTTGCACAGAGTAGATGTAGAAAGCCCAGAGTGTGCCATCGGTAGAAAACTACAAATGGATTCCACATGGAATTCAGGGCAAGGTCCATACTAGCCTGGCCAAAGACCTACACTTGTCATATTTAACAGATGCTAAAGCGTGGACGGAAACTGGATACTCACAGACATCACAATATCTAGTTTGGAATGAATTCACTCCATCTCCTTTGCAACATTCATGAGGGGCTTTAATTATTAACCAATGTTATTGTGTTACCACTGATGTCACTCTTAACTCTAAACCTTCATGCGGGAACTCTGTTCGGTTGACACAATAAAAGTTGTGACTTGCCCTATAAGGGGAAACTCAGTAGCTCCATATCTGATCAAATGTTCAGTTAAACTAAAATGTGTTTAAATGCTATGCCAGTCAGCAATACAGAATATTCTTTAAATGAAGACACCAACAATTTATCTTCCTATTACAATAGGAACACTATGCTCACACCTTCGTACTAGATCGAGATATTTCTTCATGAACATCACTATCAGATTCAAGAGAGAATATGAAGTCCATTCTACCTATAATCTGACAGACTAACCTGCTAAATACATTTTTTTGCATCACACTACTGTACAGTAAAAGCCCGTTTATCCGGCACCCTCAGGACCTGGACAATGCCAGTTAAAGCGCGTGCTGGATATTCAGCCAAAAACACACACAAAAAAATTAAAATACATTTTTCCAGATAAATTCCGGATAATCAAATGCAGACTTTTTTTTGAGGTGCCAGTTATAAGGAAGTTAGGGTGCCAGATAAACGGGCTTTTACTGTATTTATATACACAAGGAACTGGAGCCTTCAACTACAGTAGTATAATGAATCCTGGTGAAATTATACAATAAAATGAATAAATGACTGACCTTTTACAGGGTCTGGAGTATTAAATCTTTCCAGACTATTTTGCAAAGGAGACAATAACACATGTGTTTTCCACTATGGACCTGAATGTCAATTTTATTTAAATTAAGAAATTTTAAAAGATAACTGCAAATTGACTTTGACTTTTTCTCAACATACCTCCAAAAAACACATACTTTATCCAGTACTAAATCTGATAAAGTTTTAGCATATTTTGTAATTGTTCTAAGCATCAACATAATCTTTCTCTAAATTCCACAATCAAATTATAGAATAAGGATTCACAGTGGGCTACTGAAGGATTGATTCTCCAATGATCGATTCACAAGGGATATGTGGATGAAGCAAACCCTGTGACCCACCTGATCTAATTGTTCCAGAATACACACTCGACATCCCTCCCATCACATTTTCCATGTGGTCCGTTCCTGCAATGGTGTCACTCCAGACTACTCAACTAAGCTCCCAGCCCAAAGTTGTGGGCTCTGTACTCTCGTTCTATCTTCTGCTCCAGCAGAGATGTATACTCAAGGGTTAAGATTCATTACTGGGTTGTGGAGTCTTGCCCATTCTATACAATAATACGTTAGTGATGTTTAAAACAATGAAAAAGTTCAAGAGGATATACGGTGAGGAACTATTTCTGTGAATAGGTGATTTGAGGACAAGCAAATGAATTAATTCTAAATTATAATTAGCAATGTGGGATGGGACTTTGGGCGGAAAATAATTCTCCCAGGGTTATTAGAATATGGAATGATTTGATTGAAGCTTTTAAAAGGGAATTATATGAGCACATATGGTATTAAATGATACCTTTGAATACCGTATTAAAGGGAAAATGACAAATGGTTCAATTGAAGGAGAAAACACCAAAACAATGAGCTGAATTGACTCTTACAATGTCCTAGATATGTATGATTGTATAAAAATCCATGCCTTTCACTTCTGGAGGCTGTCTTCAAGCACTTCATGGGATTTTACTGTTAAGTTTAGTGATTGTGTATTTTGTAGGCTAAAGGGCCAGACAATTTTTATTGCATTTGATAAAGCAACACACAGAGGATTCAAGATCCTGATCTTCACATGTTTCCATCCTGCCAGGCGAGGTGGAGAGAGTGCAGGATAGCACCTGCGCTCTCTCCACCTCGCCTGGCGATAGATGATATTTTATATCATCTATTTTATCTAATATTTTATCTAATAGTGATATTAGATATATAGTGATATTTTTTCACACGGACCACCCGCTCCCGAGACTAGAGATCTTCGGGCTGGAACGATCGCAGGGACAGAGCTTTCACGCTATGCACCGCTCAGCCCACCAGCTGGAGCCGGCTTCCATCGCTGCCGGTTCTTCCTCTATGGGCAGTCGGCCAACGAAGCCATCTTTTTGTACGACGGGGAGTATCACGGAGGGAATGGCGGCCACTCGCTGTCGGCGCTTCCTCCAGCTGTGCGAATAGTGGCCCCTCGACAGGACCTTGGAAGGCCGCGACCTCGGCACTTTCCTCAGGCAGCGGGTGGCGCACGTGAGGGGGAGAGCGAGGGGGAGAGCGCCCAGGTGCTGCAAGCGACGGATCATCTCGTCGCTGGAGATCCGGACGGCGATCGGGCTGCTGCTGCTGCTGTTGTGCGAGCTGGCCGGACACACCATGTCCGAGGTGCCAGGGCCATCACTGAGTCCCCGGGTTCATCGACTGAGGAGCCGGTCGATTTTGGGGCCTGACACCACACTGGGCCCTTTTTTCCGCGCCCTTTTTTTTTTCCCGCCATCTCAGGGATCGTCCGGGCGGGCGGCGAGGACAGGGAGTGGTTGCTGGACGATTGTTGGACGATTGTTGGTTATTGTTTGTTGCTGTTTTTGTTGTTAATATTATTGCTTTTGTTGTTTATTATTGTTTATTATTATTGTTGTTTGATTCCCCCCACCCCTGCCCCCATCTTCTTCTTCCCTCACTCCCTTTCCCCACTTTCTCTCCTCCCTTTTCCCCTTCCCTCCCTCTTCCCTCTTCCTGATCTTGCCCCCACCCATCTTTCCCTCCCTCTCTTCCTTGCCCCCCTTTCTCCCCCCTCTTCCTCCCTCACCCTAACCCATCCCACCTTTCCTTCCCTCTCCCCCCTTACCCTCTTTTCCCCCTTTCTCCCCTGGCCCCATTTTCGCGATTGTTTGTGGGGACACTGCTGTGCGCAATTTGGCTGCCGCGTTTCGCCCACAAGTATACAGTCGACTTTCCTGCCTTTCTTCCCCCTGCCTCGACCCCTCCCATTTTGCTTCTTTACCCCCTTTTGCCCCTAGTCCCACTTCCGTGACTGATTGTGGGACACTGCTGTGCGCAATTTGGCTGCCGCGTTTCGCCCACTAATACAGTTACTTTTCCTACTATGCTTTATCCTGCCCTGATCCTTCCCACCCTGCTCTTGTCCTACCTGACTGTACAGCGCCTTGGGATGTCCTCTCGACGTGAAAGGCGCTATATAAATGTAAGTTTTGTTTGTTGTTTGTTTGTTCACCTTCGAAGACTTCCCTGGCCTTGTCATCCCCATCCCCCAACCTCTGACATCTCAAAACCCTTACTAACCTCCACTCCGTTCCCTCCACTGAGTGGGCTCCGCCCTGCTCCATGTCCCCCTAACCACTGACCCCACCATCGTTGGGCGAACCTTCAGCCACTCCGCCCCTAAACTTTGTAATTTCATCACACAATCCCTCCGCCTTCTGAAAGACTTTCTGAAAGACTGAATGGAAGGTTTTTTCTCTGGTTGGTTCTCCACGCCCACTGTAAGTTGACAAAGCTAGTCAGCTGCCTAATTTTTTCTCAATATATATTCAATGTTCATCAAGCCTTCACTCCGCAGGAGAGGATAGAAACATGACTAACCCAATGCACTGCAGGAAATCATTGAGCTAAAAGCTGAAGGCTTAGATATGATCAAGAAAGGCATCTTCCAGGGCAGGGGAATGCATGGATTTTACCATCCCTTGCCAGATCATGGCTAGAAAATAACAACAACAACTAAATTACATTTATAGAATGCCTTTCACGTCTGGAGGAATAAAATAAATACAGTATTAACTCATAAGTTAAGTTAAAAGCCATTTCCATTGGCTACATTTTAAAATAAAGCAATAATCCTTTCCAAAAACAGGATGGTAACATTTGATCTCAGACAGAAACAGATGGTGGAAACCACTCTTTGGGAGAAATGCAGTGGCCCCTAGTGGCCGTTTATCTTGTTACACACCAAATAATCGCAAATTGTCTCCTTGTGATAATTAACACCAACTATGGTTAAAGTGCCGGGATAATCATCATCGCATCAAGGGTGAGAAATTTCATATGGGTCTAGATTTACAAATGTTTTTATGCATTTTGGAGTGAATTTAATTGCAGCTTTGAAGCCGATTTTCTTTAGCTTCTAAAAGAACTGTGAAAATAAATGGATTTTTAAAATGTGTCAAATTCTAGGCGCTTTGAAATGTAGTAATAAATAATAATAATCCTTGCGTTTAATACAGCACCTTATCACATTTTCAAAACATCTCAAACGCTTCACAAATATACTGTAAAGTGAATAGATTATATATTTTATGGGTGAAACACGGCAACCACTTGTGCACAGCATCCTATAAGCAATCATAGATTGAGGTACCATACCTATTATTTACTTTTTTTTTGCTCAACATTTCGCGCTGCCTGGGAATCAAACCCAGGTCTCCCGCCAGGTGAGTGGCTAATCTGAGCTAAAAGACTTGACTGAGCTACAAATCTTTGTAGTGCCTTGGAACGTCCTCGCAACGTGAAAGGCACTCTATAAATGTAATTTTGTGGTTGTTGTTTGTAGTTACTGTTTATAATTCTCCCATCCATATCAATTGGCATATATTAATTCTGTCTAAACAAAATTCTGTGCTACTGAAGGGCAGATTACTTTATCAAAGTTTATGTGTGAAATATGTATACATATTTTGATACTCAGAAACATTGCAAATTGAAGTTAATTCACTGTATTATTTGTACATTCCAGTATCTGCTCTGGAATCTTAGGTAAGGAATACCTCAGTTCCAAAGCCGCCAAACATGAAATAATTAATTACTGTATTTTATTTTGTTACTTTAGGTGCAATCTTTTCCAGTGCAACATTGCAATTCCATCAACAGATTCCATGTGGCAATACCCACACACCAGCCCCTTGTCTCACGTCAAAATAAGATTTAATTACAATCCATAACACAGAATACTAGTGTATCCAATCAGAAATCTCAGAGAAATAAGAAGCAAATTTTAAAACAATAAAAAATAATAAATCTTACATTTGATATCAAGCGGATGTTTCAAAGTACTTCACGGGATTCATTGTAAAGTGTGGCAACTATGTATTTTGTAGGCAAACATAGCAGCCAATTTGGTACAGTAACGCCACACAAACAGCCATGAATTGAGAGACCAATTTAATTGGGAGATTGTTGGCCAGGACACCTGCAGAAAATCTCTTCTCTTCTCAAATAGTGCAATGGGATCTTGAACAATACCGTCACAATACTGGAGGTGTATCAAATAGTAAATAATTGGAGTCTGTCATATCAGGGAAAAAATTTAAGTTACTGGGAGTCTGAAAATAATTAATTCTGTAGAAATTATTTAATAACTATAAGATAACTTGTTTGCCAGACATTGTTCCCTATATTAGTTACGTTGGTGTAATTTAACTGTAGTTTTGTGACCCACGCACAGCACTGTTGGTGCATAATCTGCGTGGGTAAATCTAGATTGGGACAGATTTTCTCACCACAAACTCTTTGAAATTTCTAAATGTAACAATACCAACAATCTTTGCATTTGATATAGCAGCTTATCGTGTTGTTGAGATGTATCAAACCACTTCACAGAATATATTATTAAAAAAATTGACTGAAGACAATTTGCACACACAAACATCCCACAAACATCTATGAAATCAGTGACAATAATAATAATAACTTTTATTTGATCATTTTTATTTGGGAGATTATTAACCAGGGCACCTGAAGATGCTCCCGTTCCATTTCAAATATTGCTGTGGGATCTTTAACATCCACCTGAATAGGCAGATATAGCCAATTCCAACTGTACAGCACACCCCAGGTACTCTATTGGATTGCCCTCCTGACATGAAAGGTGCGATACAAATGTAATCTGTTATTGTCAGCCTCGACTGTGAGTTCAAAGTCCCAATATGGAATTTGAATCTACACCCTCTTGATTCAGAAGTGAGAGTCCAACCAGCTGAGCCAAATTAACACCCAAATAATAACATTGTTATAATAAACCTTGAATTGGATATCAGAACAATGTCTCCAATCGCTTCACAAGATTTACCGTAAAAAGTCCTCCCGACATGAAAGTCATCAGACTTTGCAAGTGAATTTGGGGCAATAGTAATAAACAAATACATCAAATAAGATTCAAACTGGAAGGAATACTTGACAAGCATACTTACCACAGAGTAGACAAAGATCACACGCACATACCAGGGTTCAAGAGTGTAAAATGATCGATTGGTTCAGATGACAGTTATAAACTACTTGAGCTTTATTCTGAGAAATTACTACAGTAATCATGATACAGCTTGATATCCACAGGCAATCTATTTCCTTTCACTTGCGACCTATTCCTCCATGTGTTTCTGATCCTGCTCTTGGCCTGACCATCCTCCACCACCCCCTCAACACCACCACCTCCCCATACCTTCGGATGTTGCCGGAGGTGAAGATTAGTGTTCTTCCTCTCCTTCTCTTCTGTCCAGGAAGAGAAAGCAAGGGAATGCTTTAACAACTAACCATTTCTGGCATATGATCTCAGTGAAGCCAAGTATTCAGTGAGGGATATAATAAATAATCCTTGCATTTGATTATAGCGTTTTTCAAGTCTTCTGGACACCTCAAAGCGCTTCACAGCATACTGTAAAGTGAATTGATTGTATATTTTGTGGGCGATATCATGGACATGCACTCACATCCAGTTACTCCATAGAATAAGGTGTGGGGTGCACGGCCCAGGAATGAGACACAGGTTGAGATTTACTCTGGTGTCTATCAATATCAACTAGGTATCAGCCAGGCTCAGTTGGTAGTACTCTTGCCTCCGAGTCAGAAAGTAGTGGGTTCAGCTGACATTCCAGGCAGTTGGCCAGGACACTAGCAAAAATGGTACCATGTGATCTTTAACATTTATCTGAATGACAACGCCTTCGACAATGCAATGCACCCGGATGCACCGTATTGGTGTGCAAGTCTAGACTGTGAGCTCAACATCCTGATATGGGTCTTGAACCCACAACCTACAGAATATATTAGAAGGTGAATTGACTGTACATTTAGTGGGCAAAGCTCGGCAGCCAATTGTGCACAGCAGTGAAATATGATGAAATTCCTCACATTGAGCTTGAACCCACAACCTTTTGATTCAGAGGTGAAAATTGTATCAACCGAGCCAGACTGACATCAAATTATTGAAGATATCTCTTCATTCAGAAATGTTCTATGGTCAGCTAGGTGTGTGACATATAGATAATACTGATCCCATGCTTAAGAGTATCCAAACCAAACAGAGTTCTATGCACCGCACCTATACATGGAAATACAATAGATGTTTATTGGAATTGAAAGCTCACTAACTCCCTGGAGGGTTGCATTCTGTTTGGAGAGTATTGGGCACAGGATGACAAGGACTGGGGACCCCATAATGTGCATTGGGGTACTGCTGGGGTTTAATTAGCTGAAACCACATAGCTAATTTAAATCACTGTTTGGCAAACTTTCCCACTACTTGTCCAGGTAGTATCACTCCACCCGTCAGGGTTTTGGCTTGCATAGATAACAAGAGCTAAGTGGAAAGAAACATCCTCCCAACCCCCATAGCTTGTTTGCCCTTCCTAGTCCTGCCAATGAACCAGCCTGGCTGTGCTGTCATCATCAATGCCCTGGAGTACTTCAAACCTCCCTGGCTCAGGAACTGGACTATTGAGACCACCATAGAGAGTTGGCTCAATTGTGCTATTCCATTGCCAGGCAAGTCACTGTGGAGCCAGTTCAGCTCAAAGGAGTCCCTGCTTTTCTCCCACTCAAGGAAAATACTTAATTCTGATGCAGATAGTTAATTCTAATGGAGCAATGAGTAATAATTAAAAGACACATATCCTCTCAAAAAAGGTACTCACAAAATATGTGCCATTTCATTAAATTGAGCAATAGTAAATCAAACTTGGCTGTTCATCTCATTACAGTTTGTGCAAGGTTGCTGGCACAGTTTAGTTGTTATATTTAATGACATAACAGCCACTACACTTCACTGTAATTCAGTCTGTTCAGAACACAGTAAGGTGCTACATCAAACCAAAGCATTATTATTCATTAATCCAGGGCCAATCCATTCTAAAAATAATTTGGATTTATTCTATTTACACATTTTATTTAGTTGATCAATAAATGCATAAAAATTTACATTCTGGGCATAATGGTCTTCTAAACAAAATCTGTCTCAATCTAGGAGGATTAGCGAACAAGTTTGAGAACAGCTTTCGAATATGGAAACAAAATTCTAGTAACCTATGAGTTGGTTCGGGGGTTTGGAGAATAAACTACACAGTTTTAGTCCTTTATCTTATTGAAGCAATAAATCCGGCAGAATGGCAATGCTAATGTGGTGCAATGGTGCAATTTAGTGTACTATAGTGTGTGAGGATGCAGAATTGAGTGCATAATTCCCATACTTGAGCTCTTAACCTTGGATTGCATGGGAGGCCAACCTTTGGAGGCAGTTAGCAGAGTGGAATTTACTAATATTCTCAGTTAGAAACTTACTAATGGTACTCCAATAATGCAGCGACTACTTTTCATACTAATTGGTGCAAGAGGAAAGGGCAAAAATAATATAATATTGTACCAAATTATATTTGTAAAGCGCCTTTCATGTTGGGAGGACATCCCAAGATGCGGAACAGTCAGTCAGGGATTTGGACCCAAATGGGAGAGGTGGGGGTAAGACCATCGTGGGTCTTGAATGTGAGGATGAGAATTTTGAATTAGATCCTGTACAGTTCTCGAATACTGTGCAGCGAAGTATATGTACTCAAAAACTGTACACCATGGCACTCTTGCATCAGCTCCAAAGCAGCGTTGGTTGAAACCAGTCAGCAGATTGCTGCCTTCCCTTCCCTCAAGTCATTCCTATCTTTTGGTATATGCAAATCTAAATTACATTTAAAGGCAAGAAAATGGGAATAAAATGTGTTTTCTTTAAATTGAATATAAGCAGTTTAAAATTGTACTTTTCAATTTACAAATTGTACGATTGCAATCATCAACAGAGAGCATTGTACCACTTTCTGGGTAATGGTGGTGTAGAGCCACATGTGGGAACAGTGATCTTCAATAATCTATGGCCCAGAGTGCCCACCTGCTCTATTTAGAGGAGGGTCTGTTAACACTAAATGGTCCTTGAAAAGAAGAAAGTGGAGCCAAATTGGGAATAGAAAGCAAACAGACTACAGGATAGGACAAAAAAGTCTAATTTGCAATCTTTTTGAATTGACTTATGAATAGCAAATACCCAGCTGTGCCTGGTTGACAAACTCAGGTTTTACTTTTGCAGTCTAATATGTCAACTGGTACCCAGCAGAGGATCACGTTCTGATCAGCATTCCAGAGCGTAGGGATTGTACGTCCAAGATTATCTATTTACAAATATCTCAAATTCCCCTCGTTACAAGCTAACAAGACATTCTCATTGTTCTTGGGTCATGGAATGAATGATCAATTGAAATCTTGCATCACTGCATTCACCTGGTGCACCAACTCGGTTTATGAAGAGTAGCGAATAGTCCAAAGACATTGTAAAGTTTGTCTTAATCTGAATATGCAGAACAGAAGCTAAGAGCATTTCCCACCAGCTTTCTGGTCAATAATTAGTGGGCTACATTCACACAGACAGAATGGAGTGGGCTGTAAGACTATCTATCTGGCTATGCATTGCAACAATTTTGGAATAATAATCTTTTGATGCAATAATTTTGGATTATATGAATTATTATGTCTGGGTGTTAACTTTGCCACAATACTGGATTTTTGAGTGTATTTCTGACGTAGTTTCTGGCAGGCTTCACTCTTCTTTGCTATTTTTGGCAACACAGACACAAGGGCAGGAACAGTCCATTGACGACACCAGGCGTATCAAATTATTCCAGTACAATAACCTTGCCAGCAGTTACAAAGCATTAAAATGTTAAAAGGCACACAAAAAGGCTTGGGTAGAGGCATTTAATATTTCTCAGATTTCTCAAACATCCAAGGTCTCCAAAGCAGAACTTCAGTAATAATTAACAACTGTTTTGATATATATTTGAATAAATGCTTACATTTACACAACCTTTCACGTACAAGCTTTCAGACATGAAGAACTTCTTAACACAACCGTTCAGTCAAAGAGACACATCCATGCCATGACCTGCTCTGCCTTCCCCCACCTCAGCAACATCACCCATCTGCCTCAGCCCTCTGGCCCCCGAACACTTATTCAGGCGTTCATCACAGCTAGGCTTGACGACACAAACTCACTCCTTGATGGCCTTCCTAACTCTTCCCTCCACAAGCTGCAGACCATTCAGAACTCTGCAGCTCATTTCCTCTCCCGTACCAGGCTCTGTGACTCCCATCATCTCTACCTTCACCCGGCTCCACATCACTCAGGAGGATACAGTTCAAAATCTTCATTGTTGCCTTTAAGGCCCTCCACGGACTTCCTCCTTCCTATCTCTGTGACTGTGCTAACCCCATATCAATCTGTCCTCTTCCTCCACTCAGCAGGCTCTGGCCTGCTGCTCCAGGTCCCCCACCCAGCTCACTCCACCATCGTTGGTCGGGCCTCAACCTCCCTGATACCAACACTCCCCCCTCTCACACCACTCGGGTCCAAATCCCTGACTGTTCAGCACCTTGGGCTTCCCAACCTGAAAGGCATTACACAAATGTATTCTTGAGTATTTTGTATTGTAATTGAAATAAATATTCTTTGTCACCTGCAAAAGAACGTTGCAAGATTTTAACAGATAGTTAAACACAGGAATTTGCAATGCTTTAATGATTGCATCTTCCACAAAAATGGTTTAAATGCGTATTTACTTTGAGTAAAATTTAAACCTCTAAATCATAGCAAGTGTTGCAGTGGACATGCTCCCTGAGGATTTCTACATAATCTTTTAGAACCAGACTGCTCCTAGAACTTGGTCTTCCTCAAGATTATGATCAATAATAATCCTTGTGTTTGATATATATAAATATATATATATACATATACACACACACAGTATAATGCCTATGAAATGTCTCCAAGTATTTCACTGGGAACTACTAAAAAGTGTAGCTACTATGTACAGTTTTTGGAAATGAACATGACAGCCAATTTTTCCACACCCGCATATCACAGACAGCCATCAATTTTGTCTGGGGGATTATTGCCCAGAGCATTGGCAGAAACTCCCTTTTCTTTTTGAATCGTGCTATTAATGTCCATCTAACCAGGTGATGGAAACTCAGTTTAACATCTCATCAAAAGAATTACACCTCTGACAATACAGCACTGCCCCAAGCACTGTACTGTTGTATGGATCTATGAACTCAAAATACCAACATGATTCTTGAACCCACAAGCTTTTGTCTTTGAGATTAGTGTGTTGGTGCCAAGAGACCAAAACCCAATTCAACAATGCAACAAGAAATTTATACACTATCTGACGGTGCAACATACAGAAGCACCAATGGGGCAGCAAAGTTCTTGAAGAGAATGTTCACCATGGTATAGGCACTGACAAATATGATTCAAATAATCTTCTCCATGGAAACACTTTCATTATTTATAAATCACTCGGATTTGTGAGATCTCAACTCTGATTCCATCTCGAGTTGATACCAAGATCTCACAAATATACAGTCAATTTTCATACTTACCTTCCCCCAACTACGACCCTTCCCCCCTTGCTCTGGTCCCTACCTCCTTTCCTCCCTTTCTTCCCTCTTTTCGTCTCCCTACCCCGACCCCTCCCCCACTGCTCTGGTCCTACCTTGGGACGTTGTTGTCTTCTGTGAAGTGCTTTCAGACTTTGATAAGACATGGAAAGCGCTATATAAATGTAAGGATTATTATTATTGTATTATAACTCTGCATGCCATCCAGGAGGATAAGTAGTTTATATTGGAAATGCTTTCTTTTGTTTTGTAGTGATGTTAAGAGATTATTTTCCAACAATTTAAAAGTTACACTGGCCCTTTAAGGCCCGTTAGGACTACCTGAGTTTTCAAACTACACTCCACTTTCTGCAATATCCACTGAAGCATGCGGCACTCTGGACAGGAGTTGTGAATTAAATTTGAGAAAGTAAACAGAACCGACAAAGATTTCTTAATTGATAGCTTCCTCAGAAGCAATTTGTTTTTTAAAAAACCAATAAATCCTGCTGCACTTTTGATGCTGCCGCTAAAATATTTCTGGTATCCTCAAATAGATGGGATAACGATATCACAGAATTCAAATTTTCTTTCTGTATTTAATATGGTATCAATTTGAAACTCCTTTTTACCACGCAAGAATTACAATGACGAGAATTTGCATAATAATGCACGTCAATTGGTATCCTAAAGAGTCTTGTGAGCCCCAGCTGTGATACCGCTGTTGAACTTGTCAACCAATATTCAGTGTTGAGGCTCATAAATGTAGGGCGAATACAGGGTAGTAGTACTGCAGGGCTGCCAATACCAAAGGAAATGCGTCACCCAGCATGAGTCACCACCTGCAAGAGTGGAGGGGAAAAATTTACTCATTTATTTAGAGAGATCAATTTTAATTAATTTTGGGTTCAGCGTAAGAGGAAAGCCATTTGCTTGTGAAATGGTAAGCAAGAGCAAAAGAGCCATGGAAAATTAAATACAAGGGTGGCACACTCAATGGAGGGCTGTATTCTCCCGATGAACCACACCAGTAAATATTTCAATGGAATAGAATTTACATTTATATTGCGCTTATCACATCAGGAGGGCTTCTCAAAGTGCTCATCTAGGTAAAGCAAATGGGTACAACAAACTAATTTCTCTGAATGCAGTCTGTTTGCAATCTTTCTCAATGACAAAAAATGCCCCCAAAATACACATCCTATACCTGTGGCTTACTACCCATTAGAACGGGGTCAAATTACCCATTTGTTTTGCTCCTGGGGTGGTTCAACTTCTCTCACTGAGAACCAGATCAGAGCTGTTTTCTATAAAGCACTCTAGAGATGTTGCCATTGTTCCGTCTATAATATATGGAGTCCTGTAGCTCAGTGGTTTGAGCACTCGCCTTACAAGTGTGAGACCTGTGTTCAATTCCATGCAGGGCGAAACCTTGGGACAAATTTCCTTACTCCACCCACCTAATAATAATCCCTAAAAAAAAAATTAATTGATCATTTCAATCCACGACTCTTTGTGGGACACTGCTGTGTGTAATTGGCTGCCACATTCGCCCATAAATAAATGGTCAATTCACTTTACTGTATATGCTGTGAAGTAGGGTCCGTCGATATGGAAATTTTCAGATTAAATATATCGATGGGCTCATATCGAGATATACCGAAATATCGATATTTTTGGGTTTTTCATACTGCGCATGCGCGTTCGGAGTGCGCGCGCATTCCAGGTGCGCACGCATTCGGGGCCTATCTCCTCAGGAGGTCAATATCTTTCTCTCTCTGTGTCTCTCACTCTCTCCATCTCTGTGTTTTTCTGTCTGTGTGTCTGTGTGTCTCTCCCTCTCTCACATTCCCCCCCATCTCTATCTATCTGTATATTATCACATCCACCCCATCTCTCCCCCCCCGCCCCCCGCCGTCCCTCTCTCGCACCCCCCACCCCAGTCGTCTCTCTCCAACCCCCCAGCCATCTCTTTCTCCCTCCCCCCCCCCGCCGTCTCTCTTTCCCTCCCCCCCACCTGTCTCTCTCCCCCTCCCCCAAGCCATCTCTCTCCCCCTTCCCCCAGCCGTCTCTCTCCCCCTCCCCCCAGCCGTCTCTCTCCCCCTCTCCCCCCCCCCAGCCGTCTCTCTCCCCCTCCCCCCCCCCAGCCATCTCTCTCCCCCTCCCCCCAGCCGTCTCTGTCCCCCACCAGCCATCTCTCTCCCCCTCTGCCCCCAGCCGTCTCTCTCCCCCTCCCCGTCTCTCTCCCCCTCTCCCACCCCCCCAGCCATCTCTCTCCCCCTCCCCCCCCCAGCCATCTCTCTCCCCCTCCCCCCAGCCGTCTCTGTCTCCCCCCAGCCATCTCTCTCCCCCTCTGCCCCCAGCCATCTCTCTCCCCCTCCCCCCAGCCGTCTCTCTCCCCCTCACCCCCCTCCAGCCGTCTCTCTCCCCCTCTCCCCCCTCCAGCCGTCTCTCTCCCCCTATCCCCCCCCCAGCCGTCTCTCTCCCCCTCTCCCCCCAGCCGTCTCTCTCCCCCTCACCTCCCCCCACCAGCCGTCTCTCCCCCCCCCTCCACCCCTTGCATACCTGTATATTGTATTTGAGGACTATGAATACAATATGGCGGCTTTGCACCTCGGTCTGTGCATTGTGTATAGAGATGAGCATTCTGGGTCTTGTAGTTCAGTGTGCTCGCATCCCGATTTTTTACCTCGATATATTGATTTTTCGATATATCGATATTTTTTAAATGTCTATATCGACATATCAATATGAAAATTATATCGGGTTATATCGATATATCGCCGGACCCTACTGTGAAGTGCTTTGAGACATCTAGAAGACGTGAAAAGCGCTATTTCAAATGCAAGGATTATTATTAGTAGTATAAATAGCATTTTCACTAGGCAATCAACTGTTTGGAATAGATGTGAGATTTCACTGAAGCAGAGATTTGTGATTCCTCGCCAAAGTTTCACGAGTCTGCGTAGCTTTCAGGAGGTTCCTTAGAAGATATTCTACACATCACTAGGTTTTTGCTAGAGGCTCCATAACAGCGATGATGTTGGGCACTTTTTAAACTCTCTTGGAATAAAGTGGAATTGCAATGGAGTCCAAACCTTTCCTTATGGTCCCATCTCATTTCTTTGCCCACCTCTCACTTCTCTCCCACACCAGGCTCTATGACCCCGTCAGCCCCACCCTCGCCAGGTTCCGCTGGTTCCCCATCCTCAAAGGATCAAATTCAATATCCTTGTCCTCACTTTCAAGGCCCTCCACGGCCTTGCCCTCTCTGACCTGCAATGGGATAAATATGGATGGTATTTCTTAGCCCATTCCATGTGTTATTTAACCTCAAACCTCAAATTAGTTCCCATTAACTACTTTGCACCACTGTTCCATAATCACAATTTACCTGCCTTCAGGGTGGTTCTGGCTATGTTCTAATAACCACTCATTTCCTGGTGTAGAACATTGGAATGCATTGTAGCTCTAATCAAGAAGTTTTACCTTAGGGATTTCCCTTATTTCAACTTAAAAATTTAATATTTGGAGTTTCACATTTTTCATTTTTACTGTAACCAACACTTCAAAATTATCATTGTGTGTTGGAGAGCTATACAGGAATGTAAATCCAGTTGTGGTTTTAGGTTTACCGGGCCACGAATGTCAGGTGCTTCAAACTGTTCTAAGGGGCTGGGAGAGATAAGCATGGTCTACTTGGAGCTCTACTGGATTCGAGGCGATATGTTTGGCTGCAGTATGTAGGAATCAAGCCAGCCCTATGTGGTGGTCTTGGCTGTCCGGGTCCTGAGCCAGGAAGGTCTGCAATATTCCAGGGCACTGCAAAGAGGAAGCGAGCAGGGGGATTGAAGCAGGGAGTTCTAGAGATTAGGGTACGTAGTGGTGTAGGTCAGCCTCTCAAGTGAACAGTCAGGAACAATTTATGATAATGCCCTTCTATTATTTCCAATCATTTAAGAATTAAATTACAAAAACATTGTTTTAAAAAAGTCGCAAACTTCACCAATGTTGAAGTATAATTTAATAAAATCATATAATCTTGACTCAAATATAATACTTTACACTGTAGATTCCAATCTACCCTCTGAACAACAACATATAAAATGCAAAACAACTATAGATGCGTTTTAAATACAAATCTAATTATTGAGGTTGAAAAATTCTCAAATGTGAATATTCAATAATTATCAGGAAGACATACTAACGTGAACGGAAACTCTCGCACATCAAAGACTATTCTTTTGGAAATCAAAATTAAATAAAGAAGCAAAGTGCATCTGAAATCTTATGACCCAGACAGCAAAGTCCTGAGAGAGTGTAATTGCATACCTCATTCTATCATGCTCAAATATTATGCACAGCTGCACAAAATTATAGGAACAAAGCAGTGGGTGAAAGTGAAACATAATCCAGTTAATGGTTTGTTAATTACAGTAAAAAAAATCTACTTTTATACAAGAAAAATAATACCCATATTACTTAATAGAGATACACAACAGATAAGAGCTGCAAGTGCCCTATCAATAGAGGGGAAATGGCTGCCAGATATCATAAATGATTTTAATCTCTTAAATAAATTTAAACAATTAAGCAATGAAATGGTGTTGCTGGTCAGAAGTCAAATAGAAATGATATATCAGAGCTGGCACCCAAGAGTACACAGTTCACATGATGGTGCTTTCTTCAAATATAGCATTAAGATCTGTGTGCTCCAATGCAAAATACAGAATGATGAGCAACCCAATATCAAATCTCTAAATGAAATCCCAATATTATTTTTATCATTTAGTACACAATTGTGCCACCTGTCACTGACTGCCATAACACACAGCTCTCCACCCACCCACCACAATCCCCACCACCCCACCATGACACCCACACATGACAATGATTAAAATGTAAACTACAACCTACAATCATTGAGGAATATTATTTTCTATGTACAGTATTATGCAAAATATCACAACCCGGAGGTTGTTACAAACAAACAAAGCATTTTAAAGTTGAGTTTAAGTTAATTAAATAATATCATCTTGACTCAAATGAAGTACTGTACCTGTATAATACTACTACCTAGTGGTACACAGTAGATTACAAGTTATCTGAAAACCGATATATGAAAAACGCAAAACAATTATAGATGTGTTTTATCTCTAACTGATCATCAGAATAAATTACCCAACAGCAGTGATGGAAATGCTAAATTGCAAAATGAAGCATTGTATGGACATTGTGATATTGAACAATATCAATAACAATATTACTATAGTAGCATATTTGTGATTAATGCTACTTGTATGATCAACTAAAAAATATTCTGGCAGTGGTGATCATAAATTATGATGAGGACATCATCATAATGTATGATCACCACGGAGAATTGTGGAAAATTTGTAAATTGAGTATCAATTAACAAGCTTTTTTAAAAAATAACTGGAGAAAAAACATGTTCCAAATTGTGACCAAATTTAAGAATTGAAGTGGAGTCATGTAGCTCAGTGGTTACAGCACTTGGTTAGTAGGAACCCAGCTGTTACACAATTTGCAGATCGCTTTTCCAAGGGTAATAATTCCCTCCAAAAATAATAACTTTAACTGTCTGCACTTTCTGCGCAATTGGCTACCATGTTTCACATACAAAATATACAGTAAATTCACTTTACAGTAAATTCTTTGAAGTGCTTTGAGACGTCTCAAAGATGCGGTATGGCAGTATACCAAACACAAGGATTATTATTATAAGAATGTTCCACAGTTCAACTTTAAGAGAAAGTTTCTGATGTACATACACACACATTCCATCGGAGTTTCTGAAAAGTGATCAATAGGTTAGATTTATTTTTCAACAGTTTAGGTCTGCTGAAGCCAACTGAAGCACTCCTAATGAACTGAAGATTCAAAGTAACCCAAAGGCACTGGACTTATTTAAGAAACAGCTTGATGTTGTAATGAAAAGATGATGCGGTATATATTCTGGAAGCACAAGATTAAAATGGCCAAAGGATCTTCATCCTCTTGTGATCTTGTGAACTACCACCCAGATAGGATCAGCTAACTCAGCAAAGATCAGGAATCCATACTGTAACACTGTAGACTGTATATCCTAACGCTCTATTGGTGGTCTCTTCATCTATTCAGCCACAGAAAAGCCAGAGAATATTTTTTGAATCCTAAAAGCAATTTGAAACAGTTTACCCAGAGAGCATTTTGCACAAAGCTAAACACTGACATACTATACTTACATTTTTGTCGAGAATTCACAGATCTGCGTGTAAAAGATATTTCATAATAACTGCCATTTAATATGCAGATTGTGATTAGTGTGCTGCATTTTCCTGGTGCCTATAACATCAAAATATCTAAAAGCACTTCATAACATTTGTGGCCATGTGTAGTAACTGATTCTTAATAGGAAAACATTACAATTCTTTTCAATCCAAATTAGTTATTCTGTTTGTAATATTTAATTAAAAAATTGGAATCCTGATATGTGGTAAAGGAGATGATATAATGAGCGTCACAGAATATTTTGTAGAATAATTGACTGTGTTTTGTGGTTGAATGGAACAGCCAATTTGCGTAGCGCAACATCCCATGAAGCCGTGATGTGAACAACCAATTTTGCTTGGGGGGAATGTTGGCCAGGACACTGGGAGAAATTCCCTTCATTAAAGTAGTGCCATTGGATCTTTAACTTCTATTTGAACAAGCAGATAGGTTAGGGCTCCACAAGATAGAAGCCATACTCTTTGGCTCCTATCAACATCTTCTACCCCATGGTTCCAACCTGCTCAACCTACCCAACATGTTCTTAAAACTCTCAGAACCCATGCGCAATTTAGGCATCAGATTAAATCCCCAGTTATATTTCCTCCCCCACATCCGATCCCTGACCAGCACTGCTTTCTTCTACCTCTACCACATTGCCCATCTCCGACCATACCTCAGCTGAGAAGCTGCCAAAACCCTGCTTCATTCCTTTGTCACCTCTCAGCTGGACCATTCTGATGCCCTCCTCGCCGGTCTCCCCTCCTCCACTATTCACAAAATTCAGCTCATTCAAACCTCCACCACCAGTATTCTCACCAGCACCAAAATTTGTACCCCAGTACTCCAGTCCTTACCAAACTCGACTGGTTCCCTGTTACACAGTGGATTGACTTCAAGATTCTTAATCTGGTGTTTAAATCTCTCCATTCCTCAGCACCCTCGTATTTCTCTAACCTCTTCTCTCCTCACAGCAGTACCCGCTGCCTCCACTCTATTGGGTCTGATCTCCACCTTGTCACCTGAATCCTCCGCTCCACCAACAGCATGCCATGATTTCAGCCACTGTACCCTGAAACTACAGAACTCCCTCCCTCAAACCTTTCGCCTCACCCCTTCTTCCCATCATCAGGTCGCACCTGAAGACCTACCTCTTCAACCTTCGACCTAAGGTCACCTTCCCCCTCCCTTGGCTCGGCCTCATGCCCTGCCATTGTTGAGTTTCGAGACATTTCCCAGTGTTGAGGGCACTATATAAATGCAAGATGTTGTTGTTGTTAATAATTACAAACAAGCTACAAGTTGGTTTAAGAAGTCAGAAAGAGATATGCTAAACATGCAGCTGATGCTGAAAATAAATTTAATGTATTCTCTGGAGCCATTGAAGAAAATATATTATCTGAAGATTTCAGCTAGAGTCCCTAGTCCATATGGAGTGGATTTGTAGGTCACCTTTGCCTGCCTCCCCCACTGCCACCCCAACAGTGTGTCATAGTTAAGCAGTGCTCTAGGACACCGGCCAAGAATATAAAAGATCAAATGTATGTTGACAAGATAACATTTTGGTTTGCAATGTAATCCTAGTTTAGTCTCTATTGTGATTTTGCTTGTTTAATTGCCCACAAAATACAGTACCCAGTCATTAATCACACATTAAAGTATATCCTATCAAGCACTTTGAGATATCACCCTGATAATAATAATAATAATAATAATAATAATAATGTGGAGCTCCTGTAGCTCAGTGGTTAGAGCATTCGATTTACAAGTGTGAGACCAGTGTTCAAATCCAGGCAGATCAGGGTGAAACCTTGGGCAAGTTTCCTTACTCACACACCTAATAATAATCCGTCCAATCCACGACTGTGTGTGGGACACCGCTGTGTGCAATTGGCTGCCATGTTTTGCCAACAAATATACAGTTAATTCACTTTACAGTATATTCTGTGAAGCGCTTTGAGACGTCGAGAAGATGTGAAAAGTGCTATATCAAATGCAAGGATTATTATCATTCATTATTAATAATATTAATAATTAATTATTATTTATAATTGCCTGCATATTTTGTAGGCGAAACGCAGCAACCAATTGTGCACAGCAGTGTCCCTCAAACGGTTGTGGATTGAGTAACCACATTTTTTTTAAATTATTATGAAAGGACTATTATTATTATTTATGTTCTGAACTTTTTTTATTTAAGAATGTGAAGTTCGGAATTATTGTACATCTGATATTTCTCATTTGATTCAAAATAATCCCCAAACCATTGTGTACAATCTTAATTGACCAAATGAACAATGTGTGTATAAAAGAAAAAAATGTGACTTTGAAGTCTCCAGATACATTTTCTCCTTTCTGAACAAGCAATTTTATTCCTGCTTCCGTCTCCTTCAGGCCCCTATCCTCCTGTTTCACGAATATTGCTCTGGTTGATTTCAAGGTTACACTGGGTCAATGCTACCTATTATATAATTCATTGCCAGCTAATAAATGTCTAATACGACTTGACAGGATTGTTCTGAAGAGAACTAGCAAATTAATCATGCTACTTTTTTTTAAAATGCCCCAATTACTGATCCTATAACTAATGTTACCATCTGGCTGGTATTCCACCAGCAGGACCAGGCTTTGAACAATGACTGTAACATTGTGATTCCAGGAAGCTCAATACCACTGAAGAGATGGCCAATTGTCCCCTCCTGGTCTCTGTGTGGCAACATCGTTATAATTTGGCTCATACCATCAGAGCAACATATGGGTTTACAGGAAACAATGAGAGGTTAAGTTAGCTGGAAAGATTTGCAGCATTCACACCTAAAGGAAGTGCAAGAGGATTCAGAAGAAGAAAAGAAGCACACGAGATGCCAGGGATGTTTTAATTCATCCAAGCACGGCTCAAATATGTGGCAAATATGGCCACTAATTTCACTATTGAATGTCATTGTGCTCCTCTAATGGTGCAGTGGATCTAAGCTGGTCTTGCTTACCTTACAGTTTTGTTTATTTGCAATTTCATGGTGTCTTCTCTTTATTCAAGAATGTTAACTTCGCTGCCAGGAAATAGCTCACATTGTTGCTTGTACATTTTGTAGGAAATTGACAGCAGCTGAAGGCACTTGCAATCTAATGTTTCACCATAAACTGTGTTATAATTTGCGGGTCACCAAGTTCAGTGTGCACCTAATAACATAGTGCTTGCCTCTGGATAAATGCTAACAGAGGTATTTCTGGGGATAATTTCCATGCATCTGCAGTTTCTAGGTACAGTTCATCTTCTATACTAATAAAACGACAATGTCTGTCTTCGCTTCAAGAAGGATCTCACTAACCGATGGATATGGAGACATGATTAATACCTCACCAGAAAGGTCTTGCATCTGGGAGTGAAATGGGCATATTTGTTTCTGCATACCTCCTATTGTTCATGAGTTACTTTCATTAGTTTTGCGTTGTTTTGCTGCAATTGTACTTGGTTGAGTCAAAGTGGCGCTGCGGCATCATGTATCACAGAGCACACTCGTATCTACGCATTCACTGCAGTTTTATCTGGCAGTCACCTCGGGTAAACATGGTGTTGTGGCAGCCTGGGTAACAGAGCAAGCACATAGCCAAGTGGGGGGAAGATGACAAAATAAAGAATGCAGTCAAAGCTAAGCCGTGGCAACAACAAGATTACATTTTTAAAGCACCGAGTCCTCCGAATGACACCACACAAAGGAGCCCTTCCACAGGAGTCCTCCCAGATGAGTATAGATAAAGATGAAATGTCTGACTGTCAATCTACATTCGATGTTGGATCCTTTGGTTGCAAGCGAAGCTACAATGGATACAGCTAGTTCCTTATAATTGCAGGAAAAACTCTTTTGCTTGCAAAACTCTCAAGGATTTGCCTATGGAGACCTATTATCAGGAACTGGTAGGGCCTCAGTTCTGTAAAGATTGACTTTTACAAGGAATTGTATTGGTTGCATTAATTTTAAATAGATGTGGATTTAACAATCTTCAAAACATGATTATTCCTGCTGTTTAGATATTGTCCCTGGAGAGTTCAATTGGAGCTACTGAATGATGATCAATTTTTTAAATAAAAACAAGCTCAATACTTTTAGAATTAAAGTTTATAAATTGCAGTAGGCAGAGGAGTGAAAAGTCCTAGAGAATATCAGACCATTTTTAGCAACAAAGGCAGACAATCATATCCTGTTACGATAATCGATATACTCTTACCGTCAGTGATTTTAGGTAACTTGCCCTTGTCCTCAAATCACTAGAGGTATATAGGTTTTATTTGTTTATATTAAACGGAAATCAACCAATAAAATTGTAAATAAACCAAAAGTGAGATTCCTACTTGTTGTACATGCAGTTTTCCTTCCAAAATACTCTCAACATTACATAAACTAACACCTTTTTTCCCTCAACTCAACTACGCACAAATTTCCCAACTGTTGCATTCAAATAAAAAGAATGCAAAACAAATGTATAATTTAGGTCTGTCATGCAGCAATCGGATGTGAGTTGCCAGGGCAATAACTGAGGTGTTGCAATTGTTCTTAGCATCTATAGCCTGTTGACTCATGAGCTAGAGATGATGGTTAAACAAAATCGGGCAGGATTCCCGATCCTGCTCGGTATCCAATGACCTCTCCTAGAGGTACTTATGTGATCATTGGGATGTTAATTATGACCATTTGGGTGAGGCTCCAGTAGAATGGTGCCCCAGTGTAAGTACAAATAAATAATTTGACTGCTTCACGAGAGGAAATGAGAAGGAAGAAACATTCACACACCTAAGGCTCACAAACAGCCATGAAGTGAATGACCAATTCATCTGGAACGTTGTTCCAGCAGCTTGCAATAATTTACAAAACATTTTGACATTCAGAACTGATGTTCCATAGGCTTTTGGATGTTTGGTGCAGTAATGGTTGTTTGAAGCCAACTACTGTACAATCCTTCCATACACAGCAACACTCAGAGCATTTCTCATATCATAAGCATACTGCACTAGGAAATACAACCACAGCCACTCCACACAACAACTCTGCGATGAAGGAGAAAAAGCCTCAATCTCATTCACACAGACATGGAAATGCTTCATCTGTTAAAAATGAGACTATCTTGAGCCATTCAGGTCAATGGCAACAAAACCGGTATGTGTTAAATCCTACATGAAATCATGTTTCCCATTTCTCAAGTTTTTCTGAGTCAGTGATAAAAAGAACTATCAATTTAAAGCTGTTAGTGCCATGGCTAAATTATAACTATAGTTTGCCTCAGAAGTATAGCACACATGAAGTGATCGCAAATTATTGATCATGGAACATAAGAACGTAAGAAGTAGGAGCAGGAGTAGGCCATTCAGCCCCTCGAGCCTGCCCTGCCATTTAATAAGATAATGGTTTATCTTCCATCCTAATTCCATTTACCAGTTCTATCCCCATATCCCTTAATCCCTTTAGTGTTTCAAAATTTATCCATCTCAGTCTTGAATATGTTCAATGATTGAGCATCCACAGCCTTCTGGGGTAGAGAATTCCATAAATTCACTACCCTCTGAGTAAAGAAATGTTTTCTCAACTCAGTTCTAAAAGGCCGACCTTTAATTCTGACACCCCGAGTTTTAGATTCTCCAACCAGGGAAACAGCTCTATCCTGTCAAGGCCCTTAAGAATCTTATAGGTTTCTGTAAAATCACCTCTAATTCTTCTATCTTCTAGGGAATTTAAGCCTAGTTTACTCAACCTCTCCTCGTACGTCAACCCCCTCATCCCAGGAACCAATCTAGTGAATCTACGTTGCACCCCCTCTAAGGCAAGTATATCCTTTCTTAGATAAGGAGACCAAAACTGCAAACATTATTCTAGGTGGGGGTCTCACCAAGGCCCTATACAATTGCAGCAAGACTTCCCTTCTCGTTAACCTCTTTGCAATGAACAATAACATGCTGTTAACCTTTCTAATTGCTTGTTGTACCTGCATGCTAACTTTCTGTGATTGGTGCACAATTACACCTAAATCCCTCTGAATATTAAAACCACCTAGTCTCTCTCTTTCTCTCTAGAAAATAATCTGCTTTTCTATTTTTTCTACCTAGGTGAATAACTTCACACTTCCCCACATTATACTGCATCTGCCATCTTCTTGCCCACTCACTCAACCTGTCTAGATCCCTTTGTATTATCCTTGTGTCATCCTCACAGCTTACTTTCCCACCTAGCTTCATGTCTGCAAATTTAGATTTGTTAAACTCTATTTCCTCATCTAAGTCATTGATGTCGACAATCATTGAATTTATTCTATCTAATCATGTCCTGACATTTTGCCTAGTTTTATCAGAATTAATCCTGAGTAAATTATGCCATTAGTTTGGTAAAGAGCTGATACCTGTTAAAAAGAAAATTGTCTGTTGCCAGAAAATGGTGTTTAATACTCCTTGCGTTTAATCCCTGTGTTTTGTCACGTCAGAAGGAGTCTCAAAGTGCTTCAAAGGATTATTGTGAAATGGAACGACTGTGTATTTGTAGGCAATCACAGCACAATTTTGCACTCCAATTTCCCACAAATAGCCATGAAGCAAGTGACCCATTTTATTTGGGGGCTTAGCATTGGCCAGGACACTGGGAGAAACACCTTTCTCTTTTCAAGTAGTGCCATGGGATCTTTAAAGTCCACTTGAAAAGGCAGACATTAACCTCTGTTTAACGTTTCACCCAAACTTCATGGCACTTCCAACAATGCAGCACATTCCCAGCACTGCATAGTAGTATGATCTTAGACTATGTGAGTTCCACATTTTGATGGAGGATTTGAACCAACAACCTTCCAACTCAGAGGCAAGAATGCTACCACCGAGTCAAGCTGATGCACAGGTAGCATGTAAAACTACATACAAAGTACCGGCCATGAGTAGGGGTTCAGTGTACCAGTTTGGGGCCCTTAGAATGAGACTAGCACACATGGGGTGAAATGTATGCTATGATAATCATCACTGGCGATGATAAAATCCATCACTTTATTACGATGAGTCAAGAGATATTCTTCATTTAATATTTGGTGATAATTATCACATCAATTCTAGTTACGAAACATTGCACATTTCACTTGATAACTGTATTCTTTATTACAATCTATAACAAAGCCCACACCATGTCCAACGCATGAAAACATCTACTTTACAAAATAATGAAAAAAAAACAGCCATCAGCATTATGCAAACAGTGGCATAAATAACATTTTTAATATTATTTTTTAGTTGCGTGCAAAATGCAATTGAAAATCAGCAGCTGAGTGGCTCAGTGAGTAAAACAATCTTTTGCTGAAACACTTATAAATGAAAGCTGTCAAGATGTCTACATAAACTGTGTGAACTGTTTTTCCACAAGTGTTATAATGCTCCAGTGCTCACAAAGTAGTAGTTCATTTGGTTACACAAAGTGCTATTTTGAGCTGCCGATTAAATATTGATGATGATGTCGCTATGAGTTTGCAGCACACATTTGTGTCAGCACTTTGGACTTTTGCCATTGATATCAGGAAGGAAGTGACTTCACACAGCAGAGTAAACATGGTGAAACAATGTCCTCATCAGGAAAAATATAGCAAGACAAATTCCATTGGGAGAATGCTGGGTCAGCAACAAGAGATGTCTCAGTAAATACTAAATGCATTCTTGTTGATAAAAAAAAATCCACATTGTGTTTAAAAGAGAATGATTATATATTTTGCTGGTTGCAGCTAATGCACCATTTAACAAAGCAACAAAGCTCCTTCCTTAATAGACATCTCAAACCGTGGAGTCCTGTAGCTCAGTGGTTAGAGCACTCGCCTTACAAGCGTGAGACCCGTGTTCGAATCCAAGTAGGTCAGGGCGAAACCTTGGGCAAGTTTCCATCCTCCACATGCCTAATAATAATCCCTCCCCCCAAAAAACACAATAATAAAATAAATTGTCATTTCAATCCACGACTGTTTGTGGGACACTGCTGTGCGCAATTGGCTGCCGTGTTTCGCCCACAAATATGCAGTCAATTCACTCTACAGTATATTCTGTGAAGCGCTTTGAGACATCGATAAGATGTGAAATGTGCTATATCAAATGCAAGGTTTATTATTATTATTATTAAACCACACACAGCACAGTAAATAGGAGCAGAATGGAACACTAAATATACATAGTAGGGTAAATTAGGGAAACATGTAGAAGGATGGGATTAAAGTAGATAACATCTAGGACAAACATGGTGGGCCAAATGGTTGTCCTCTGTGCTATAAACTTTGTATGATTCTGCACAAACAAACATATATAATAATAAAGCAGTTAGTGACAAAAAAAGAAAAAACTAAATTGATCCTCATTTGCTTTTAAAAGTTGAATAATGGCGTTGAATATTTGAAACATTTTGTAGGAATTTTATGTTGAACCAGAACAGTCCGATTTAGAAATTGCATTATGCTAATTATATTCCTTCATTTGATGTTGTGCCTATAAAGGTTTCAAATAATTACTCTCAATTAATTGCAAAATGCAAGGATAATTATTATAAATTACAGTGACTGTTTTGGATAGGTACACACAGCAACAATTTGTAAACACCCTTCAAGTTCCACTAGGAAAACCTCCCTCATCTTTTAGTGAACCTGAATAAAGAAACCAAACCTTGTTTGATTGCCTCAGATGAAGGATTGGAACCTTGACAATGCAGCTGTGCTTTACTAGAGAATCATTTTAGGCAATGAACTTCAATCCCCATGTAGGACTTCAGACCACAATCTTTTGACTAGAGGCGACAGTTTTATGACCAAGTTGATTTACTGCCAATGGAAGGGTTACCACATTTCCAGTTATTAGCAGTTTATTTTATTAATACAATTGTTCTTCCAGTCAAATAAACCTCTTACATTTAGAAATGTCATTACCTTATCTGCATCTGATTAGACAATTATCACTTGTGCCCCATTCTTTGAATTTTTAACCATTATTGCAAACAAAAAACAGTAAATCTTTAACAACAGCCCATCAATCTGTACCTCTAGCACAATCTTAACCAATTTTTTTTATCTATGATTATCTGTAAACTTTCACAGAAGCATTTTTCCAGAACAGCATTTACCTCAAATAGTTTAATTAGAATTGATTTCTCCTTTCCTAACTTAATGCTTTAAAAAAGATGGGAGACAAAGTAGTGAGAATAGTACTTGAGTTACGGTGACATCTGTGGCCATTATAGTATGTACAGAACACATGTAAATCAGTGGATTATTTTGAACAAACAACCCAGTCTGTTACACATTTTCTGTCCAAACAATACATTCACCACAATTCATATTAACAAACAATCCTAGCATTTGATATAGCACCTTATCACATCACTGAGATGTCTCAAATGAGCATTTACATCAGTAATTGAGCTTTGAGCTACAGGTTCAGGTTACAATATGAATAGCTCAGATAGTGTACGGTAGAGACATGCTATATAATGTGGTCTTGTGAGCCTCTGGAAGTTGTCATGTTAATACTAAGGCTGAAGATAATTATTGAATACAGAAGTTGTGTATAGACAGTCAAAACTGTTTGTAGCAGATCTGGCTTTGCAATTTTGTGCAGAAGTGTAGGTATTTGAAATATAATACAGTACCTAATAATCAAAGCACATTTCCCATAATATTTTTACATACTCTGAGAATAGAGAATTGATATTTTGAGCACCATTATGCAATAGTATTGTTGCTCACATGTAGACTAGTTTGCAACTAAAATAGGTCTTCCAAATAATTGATTCGTTGCATAAACCATTAAGGTTGAAACTTGCAGGGTTTCATATAATATTGCTTATAAATAACAATTATAAGGAATATATCAAAAGGATGCAAATTTCACTCTAACAAGTGATTTTTATTAAAAATTAAAATCAACTGTAATTAAAAATATAGAAGAAGCTATAGTTTATCTAGTGCACAATTCTGGAAATAGTCATTTAATTTAACAGCAACATGAATTGTTTACAATCATCAGATTCAGATAAATCTAACACTCACTGTAGCGCTTTTTTTTCTTAAACATATAATAGAATTACAATGCACCCTAGGTCCCATTGGTGAAGCAAAATATAATCTGACATTAATACAGCAAGTGGAATATTACTTGGTAAATCACGACATCATGTCTCACACGTACACCAGAAAAATGATTCAAATTGTTTTACCATTTAAGAGTCCATTAAAGGAACTAAAAAACAATAAAAATTTAAATCTCAACCTTCATTGTCTGAAATTCAGAACAAAGTTGTCTCCCCTCACTGCACTATAGATCTGTCCATGCAACAGAGCCATGCGTATCTCCTTCAAGTACAAAATATATGTGGATCCGTAATACATGCTTCCAGCAGTATGCAGACAGTGAGGCGAGTACAATGTTGGAAAATTTGCTGGAGAAATTGCATTCACAACAAACTAAATTAACGAAACTTCACTTTTATAATACTTCTCATCAGGATAATATTTTGTTTACAAACGGTGAAAAAACTGTCCCTCCACTGCGTTGTATTTGAATATTAAAGTAATAACAAAATTATACTTGTATAGCATAGCGCCTTTCACGTCAGGAGGACATCACAAGGCGCTGGATAATTAACACAAGGTAACTCAGGACTGTGGGACTCATGTACAGTATTACTGCACAATCAGAATGATGGTTTTTATACGAAGATATCACCCCCATTAGGAGTAGCCCATTACCTGTGATCTCAACGGTTCCTCTGCTTTATTCATATTTTTGGAAAAGGGAAATGTAAAACAAGACCGAAAATGAAATGTTCAAATCAACTTCAACATCATTTAACTATCCTTCAAAAAAATTAAACAAAATTGATTCATCATCCACAGTCTGATCCTCAAGCCACACAGTGCAATCTCTATATGGAATGGTTAATTTTTCCTTCATAAATGCAAGGCTGGTAGGTCCTCAATTGCTGTATATTTCACAACAAGGACCAAAACAAAAGAAAATTATCCATTGAGTAAATACACTACAACTTAGGTACTAGCGATACGGTACTGGAACAATTCACAATCCCAACAAGAAACAGCATGCACACATATACACCTAATACACTGGAGCTCATGTGGTTTATAGAACAAGGTAGTTATAGAGGTGTACTTTGAGATATACAAAATTCAATCTGAGACTAACATTGGGATTGAAGTTCAAATAAAGAAGATATTATGCAAACCATACCTGAGGTTAGGATATATACCACCAGGTATAGGATTAATTCTTCTCAATGACTGGACTACACAATCTGCCCATTAGGTTGGTAGAAAACAAAAAAACACCCCAGTCTCAACATCCAGACTCTTGCTCCTATTCCTCTTATCGTGCTGTTCTACAAGCACAGCCCCCACTAAATCACCAAAAGATGCACACATTTACTCTCAATATTCCACCATTGAATACATACAGTATCTAGCACATAAGCCTCCAAACACTCAAACATGCAGTAGATTATAAGAGATCAAACACAACATGTTGCCAAAAGAAATAATCACGGAAAAAAAGAAAATACCAACAGCAATTGAACAATACATTAAAAAAGGAAAAGACACCTACCTTTTCTGCTGCAATCTCTCCCAGCAGACACCTACCATCTTTAGAGGCATGAAACATTGACACCACAGAATATAACGTGTAAACGACAGATGCATTTTGTCCCGTAAACAGGGGTTTGTTCTTTAAAGGTACCACGGAGATAAAATATAAACGTTTCCAGATATTCAAATTTTATTTCAACTCGTGTAATCACTCATGTATTCCTAATGGATAGTATAGTGTCCAGATCGGCTTAAGGCGACTCATTCAACATGTGTAAACCACATTTTGTTTCAACACTCCACTTATCCTTGATGAATGTTTCTCCCAAGATATACAAAATGCCTTTAAAGCTCAGATATCTTGGGCTCCAATTCAGCCTGAGCATAGGTAATGCAATTTTCCATTGTTGAATATCTCATAGCAATATTAATAAGGACATCAGCTCACAGTGAATAATTGTCATCACAATTGACACAAAGTATAAACCTATGTATGTCAAAGTTGTATACCTTAAACATTTTGAATATCAGAACAAACTATTCACAAATGTATGTACAAACATCAAGCATGGTTCTTAGCTGCAAAGCGATACACCAAAATTGAGCAAATTATATAACAACCTATGGTTAATTGAGGGCGTGTGAAACATTTGGAATAATTTCAGATACAGAAACACACATGCCTAATAATCACAATTTCCACCACAGCTTCCACTTCTTCGGAAGTATTCACAAGGTCAGCCCAGCTATGTAAATAAACTCAAAGACTCAAGGAATTTGTGTGTGTAGTGTTCATAAAGGGTACATTTGTTTGGCAGAGGAAAGAAAGAAACTATTTGCAATTTGATGAAAACAGAGACTCGTTTTGATCTTAATCCGATCTATTCAATGCATTGCAAGGATCTTAAACATTTTTCATACTTATTAACCAATTTAACTATTCACCTGTTCACTGGTAATATCAGTAATATCCTTTCTTGTTTCTTGCCAACACAATGGTAACATTTGGAATTTAAAAGGTCAGGAAAAAATATTTTCTACATCAAATGACATGTTAAGAGAATACTAAATTACAGGATGAATGGATTGCATTTCAATGCTTTCATGGTTAATAGAATTAGATTTTTCAAATTTAGAATATTTTATATTTTAAGGCCAAATTAAGGCATGAAATTAGTTGGAAGCATTTGTTAGACCGACTACAAGTAAGAGACAGCAAGATACACCCAGTCTAACATTCACTGGTCACTAACCTTCATGAACCCTCCATTCCATGCTTACATTGACAGTTCTCAACACACGTGGAATCTAAAATTCCCCTACACTACTAAACAATGAAGAGGGCACCCCAAGACGACACACAAAAGCAGTGACATTGGATGGTTGGCGCCAAGTTGTTGAGTGGTGAAGATATGAGCTGAGATTTTGGGCAACACTGAATCAAAACACATGGGTTAATTGCATCTTGCAGACTATACAAGATGGAAAATGGATAAACATTTGAACTAGAACATCAAAGGATATGAGAAGTGCACAGACAACTGATATCTGAGTAACGTATCAACACTAGCATGGGATTTTTGTGCCATATGGTCTTGTTTTGTGATGTAATTCCCAAGTCACTACATGTTATGAGGTGCAAGTAAGTGTGTTGACCACTCGCCAAGTTGTGAAATAGATCACTTATCAATTATTTACAGGTAATGTAAAAAAAAGTTGTTAGGTAACCCGGAATCTTGAGATCAACCATAGGATTGCCATTCAGATTAGAGCCTAGAAACCATTCCCTTAATAATTTCCTGTATAGTCCAACTATATACAGGCATCTTAAAATTGGGTTGCTCTATACAAGGCTAAAAGATTACAAACGGGCATATGGCTAGGAGGGACCATATCCAAACACCTCAAAATAAAAATGTCAATGTTATGGAAAACAACAACAAAATTACAGTTGTATTGCACCATTCATGTCGGGAGGACGTCCCAAGACGCTGGACAGTTAGTGTTTCAGACCAGAGCTGGGGTCGGGATCGGGGAGGGTGGAGGGAAGGAAGGGGAAGCGGGGTGACCAATGGCACCATCAAGGAGGAAGGTTTTGAGGTGGGACTTGAAGGAGGCTAGGGAGGTGGCGAGGTGGAGGGATTGCGAGGTGGAATTCCAGCGGTTGGGGGCAGTGTGGCTAAACGCTTGCCCACCAAAGGTGGGGTGGGTGGTTGAGGGGACATAGAGCAGGCCAGAGCCCGCTGAGTAGAGGGAGCAGATAGGGGATTAGGAGGATGTTTCATTTTTGGAAGAAATGCAGATTTATACACAAAGACATTTTAAAAAGAAGGAGGTACGGAGGCTGCAGGGGCTTAGGAATTTGGGGGGAGGAGGGTAGGGCAATGCCATGGAAAACTTTAAAGGTGACCCTGTAGAGTCCTCGAATTTTCATGACATTCCGGATAATAAACATTATTAGGGATGATGTACATATATGGTTTGTGTTGTAATAATCAGCAGACTATATGTTTATTTTTGTTCTATAAGAAAAATGTGTGTGAGGGGGACACCCATGTGGGAGGGACCCATTCTGAGTTCTGGATAATTATTTCTCGATCAGTTGTTACAGAAATAAAATCTAAGGTTATTATTAATTAAAAAGAATGTTGTGGCAAGACCTAATATTTTTACCCTTGGTGATAACCTGGGTCATTAGAAAAGTGCAGAAATATTTGCCCCTAAAAATGCAGATCACTTTACAAATTTTGTGGAAAATTCTCCATTCCAGTGAAAGGAATTTGAATCCTCTTTTCTTCCAACAGGAGTGGTACTCCTGTTGCCTTACCAAGTGACATTGGACATGTGTAATGCATGACAGTGAGTACTGACTATTGACTATCACAAAATTGCAAGAGAGGCTTAGAAGAAGTAAACCCTTTTGCCCATTTGATCTCATCCTTCCAGAATACCTACACTACCATCTTCCCATCAAAGTATCAGGCTTTTGTTTAAAAATGAGTCGAGTGTTGTAACCTTAAACATACATTCTAGTCATCTATTCCAGTCGTGAGATAACTTCTGGTGGGTAAAATAAAAGTTTCCTTGTGTCTGTCCTGAAATTATCCTTTGTTATCCCATTCTGCTAACTCAGTGCATTCAACAATATCCTGGGTTTACACTTCAATCCCATTTAAAATTGTACATACTGTACTGTATGTCTATAAGGGCCCCTCTGGGGGCTTCTTTTCAAAGCGTCTCAGACAATCCACCTCAGGCAATCCACATCTGGGCTGCATTTCCTTTTGCCAATCCCCAGTACTGAGGAGCAACTTGCTACCTCAATGATACCCCAGTCAAGGGTTTCTCCCTCAGCACAGACAGGCGATCCACAGCCTTTTCTGGTCTGCATGGCTCAGTTACTGATTTAAAGAACTACAATTTAGTATATAAATTACATTTGTGAAAAAATTAAATACGTGGGCACACTTGAGTATTAGACTGTTTTAGAGATGAGGAAACCACTTAGCTTTATAAAGTAATTAACAGTTCAATTAATTAATCAATTAATTAATTATTAAACCAAAAATATCAGATGCATAGAAGAGATTACATAAAAGTGATCTAATCAAAAGAATCTGGATGATGCATTAGGCTGGAGGATCAACGCTTAAATAAATGGTTTATAATTATATCTGAATCCATCAATGAGATTATAGCTTGTGACAATTCTAGGGCAGCTATTATAATTATCACTGTAAATTTTATTTGCTGGCTATGTTCCATTTTTGGAAGAAACTGGGGATTTATGCACAAAGATATATATTTTTTTAAATTGTCCACTGGAGTAGTTTGAAATTAGAACAAGTGAATTTTGAACTTATCTATTTACACGCGACAGCATTTACATGGACAGCAGCTCTGATATGTCGGAATGTGCAATAAAATGCAGGCCAAGGTTTGATGAACACATTGTTTCTGCAAACAAACCTGAGAAATGTTTTGAAGTAGGCTGCCTGAAGATCCTAAACACCAGCATATTTTGCAGTGCAGCTACTGTGATCATCATTATTGATTAAAATTCCCTTCACTAACCCTATTGAGTATCCAAAATAATCGGTGAGAGTAAAAGGTGAAAGAAAGTAATTGGTGAAAAGTGAGAAATTTGGGTCATGAGGATTATTAGGGGTTTACATAGACAAGATTGATAATGAGGTCGAATCACAAACTGGATTAATTGCATTAATCAATACCTCTGATGTATTCACGACTGAAAAAACATGAATCCGAAGTTGCTCACTTTTAGAGAAAGACCAGAGTTTTGCTCGTGGGACCTTGTCTGAAACTCAGTGATTTGGGATTTGCAAAATTCACAAAACAATATTCACAAAATAGAAATCTCAAAGAATCCAACAAACCCAGTTTACGAAAGTGACATATCCCACACTGTGCAGAGGGAGTTGGCTTCTCGAATGAACAATGATCAACCCATAAACTAGAGGGATACAAACATTCTGTATGTTCCAAGGTACAGGAATAGGATATTGAACTACTGTGTTTCCTTATTTTTGTTGTGTAATAATTCTAAGTAACCAATCCATAATAGTGAAAGATAAGATTATATTCAGAGAAAGTAATTATTTTACATAAAGTACAAACAAGATACAATAGCTATACTCTATTATTTGACCAGTTGTGAACTTGCAAAGTCACATCCTGCCCCAGGTGGACAGAAATGTTAAAGCACCACATTCAAACTATATACAGCAGCTTACTTACGCCTGGGATTCCTTCTCATTTTGTTGTTTTTGTTGTGGCTGAAGAACGTTATTTACCAGTTCAGTGATCCCACTAAAGGGAAGCCACCTGTTTAAATAAGCAAATAATGTGACTGAACAACGCGGCAAAATCAATTCAATTTGGGGTTCAGTGTCTTTGCACCTAACACACAGGCAAGGAATAAAAGCTACAGCCAATGCAAATGAGGGTTGCAATCAGATCCAGCCAGTAAGGATGTTGGCTAATATTATATCAGCTTACATTTTACTAATCCAAATGCAGGGAGCAAAGGAAAGCTACAACCAGCCTGGATGTGGATGATGTAAGAAGCTGGAGGCAGCTCTCTTACAGCCAATTAGGAAGCAAGATGATGCACTACAATTGCAACCAACCTGGTATCAGAAAAAGCTAATACCGAGAAGGTGCAGAAAGCACAGGGGCAAAACACTGCAAGGTAAAAGTTTTCAAGCTCACTACATTCGGAGATTACTACTTACTGTTGCTGTTGAGGTTTTTGTTCTTCTTTGACCCTAAAAAACAAGTTCATAGCTCAGTGCAGGATAAAGCAAAAATTAAAACCTATTTGATCTATAAATCAAAATGATAAAGGTTTGTTGAACTTCCTACAAATACAGTCACTATATTTCACAGTAAAATCCTGTGAAGATCTTTGAGGTGTCTCAATGACCTGATAAGGCACTATATCAAATACAACAATTGTATTACAGTTTAACCGTGACTCGATGAACCGGCACTTCCGTATAACCGGCACGCCCCAAAACAAGTCCCCATTCGATAAACTTATCTGGAACAATAGCGGTGGAGCATTTGTAAATGCATAAATAATAACATAATAACAGAATATTGTATTGGTACTTATTGTTAAAACTACTCTCTTGCGCTTCTCACCTTTGCTGGTAGATGCTGTGCTTGAAGCCATGATGCTGCAGTTGAGGTTTATAGTCCAGCAATTCTTATTAAAAAGGAGCACGCCAAGCGGGTGAAAAAAACAGAGCCATACTAGCGACAAGCCGATAACGCTAGCTGATAACACACATTGTCACGCAGGTGCAGTATTTCGGATTGCCGCTAGTAGAGTCTAGGGTTATCGGCTTGCCACTAGTAAAGTCGCGCGACCTTAAAATCACGCTGCCATTTTTTTTCACCCGCTTGGCGTCCTCCATTTAAAAAAGAATCGCTGGACTGTAAACCTCAATCAGTAAAGATGAGAAGCACAAGAAAGTACCAATACAATATTCTGTTATTATCTGTTATTATTTTGTCTGGTGTGTATGGTGTGTTTTAAAAGAACTTCAATATTTTTGTGGTGAGTTTTCAGCCGCGGGCCGCTCAGATATCCGGCAGACGCTTTAACCGGCATTGGCCAGGTCCCGCAGGTGCTGGATAAACAGGCTTTTACTGTATTATTGGCTATAGTTTTAATCAGGTAATAATGACATTGAAGTCTATCAAGCACTTATAGGTGATATATCCCACATCCCATTTTACCAATCTAGACTTGGTAATTCGATGATTGACTCCATATAATTGGTCAGAGGAAGAATCCAACTTTAAAATCAGCTCTGCAAATGAGCTTTATCACACAGCTAAGGTCCAATTATTCCCTAATACTTTGGACCTGTGTTTCTTGCCCATGGCAAACAAAATTCACACCTCCTGCAAACAGCACCTTCATTCAAATCAAACTGACAAATCTGAGAACTAGTATTTGAACTCACGCTTACCTAAAGTGTCGCCGCTTCCAACATTACTATCATGGCTTTATGTTGTCTTGAAGGTATTTTTGTCACAGCACATCATCGGGTTAAAATTCTACCTGGGTCTAGATTTACTCTAGTTATGTAGCATTTCAGAGCGTTCAGAATTTTGGCAAATTCTTAATTACAACCTTAATTTTTAAGGTGTTTTTTAAAATAAATTATTTCTGTAAGAAAACTAGTATCAAAGTTAAGACTGAAATCAACATTTTGCCAAATTTGGGACACTCTGAAAAGTTGATAGAGTAAGTTGAGACCAAGTTGGAATTTTACCCTATAGAAGAGGTATTATACTGGATAAATTCCTCAAACTGTACACTCCTTTTAAAAATGCACCCCGTTTTACGTTGTTATTTGTGTATTTTTGAAATACGCGTTATTAGTAAAGCAAGATTGTAGATTAAATGTAGTACGATATTAATGCATGCTTAATGGGTCAGAATGGTAATGTTTGTATTCCTAGACACATTTAGTTCATCTGATGAGACATTGAAAACATATGTTTTGCAATCACTACCCGAGCACCAGGAGAAACTCCCTTCCCTTTTAAACTAATGCCATAGAGATATTTACAGTCCACCTAAGCAACAACAACAACAAAAAAAAATGGAACTTATATAGCGCCTTTCATGTCGGGAGAACATCCCAAACCACTGGGGCAGGTGTGATCTTGGTTTAACATCTCATCCAAAGGACAGCACCTGCAACAATGCAGCACCCCCCAATCCTTGCACAAAAGTGAATTCTAAGTCCTGACATGGAGCTTGAACCCATAGTCTTCTGATTCAGAGGTGACAGTGCTACCAACTGAGCCAGACTAACACTACAGTGTGTCAGGACAGTTTTATTGTTAACTCATTCCACCAGTGTTAAGTGCTCTGAAATATAAGTTGTTGTTGTATTTCATTCCGACTCGTATCATTTTGGCACTTGATAGGTTCCCTTCCAGGCTTCTTGGTCTGCGAGCTTGATACCCACACTAAATGATTAATTGTTGTTAACTAATTCATCCTTAATCAATCTTTGATCAAAACCAAATGTTACACAAAACAATCTGTAGAATCCCATCTAATGACAAACTGGAAAGATATTGATGTAAAACTTCATCCTCAACTCAGATCCAGATATTGGATAAGTACAAACCTGCTGCAGATTTACAGTATATTCTGTGAAGCGCTTTGAGACATCTCAAAGACTTGATAAGACGCTATATCAAACGCTAGGATTATTATAGTTTCAGTTACAGCAACTAACTCTCCTATATAGAATCACATTGAATAATGCTGTAAGATTCTGTAATTAATGCATTAAATAATATCTCAAATTATATTAGCGAAATTTATTTGAGACATATGATCAATATCATATGATGGGAGCTGGTTGTTACTGGCTTTGCAGAAAAAACAAAGAAACAAAACAGCAAACAGTTTTCTGTCCTTATCAGTAGCTTTTCATGGAAAAAATGGTCTGCAGCTGGAGAGAGAGATATGTTTCGTTTGTTTTTATAAAGGAAGCATCTTGAAAAATTCAATAGGTGAAAAAGTTCACCGGCTGAACTATATAAACAGAGGTCAATTTAGCACATAATCAGAGCGAAGAATTGATACTGAGAAGAAATAATTGATACCTAGAAGAAACTACCGAAGAAGACGGATTGAATTGGACGTGCCATAATAGAATTTGGACCTGTCAATGATACCTGGATACTTTCGGATGACGGAACATACAATACCTCGATACGTTTGGATATCGAACTGGAAACTGTACAACAATACAACAACAACAAAATTACATTGATAGAGTGCCTTTTGCGTCAGGAGGATGTTCCAAGGTGCTGGTACCTTTTGCATACCTTTTGATGGACTTATATTTGGTTTAAAATGGATATTAAATTGGACATTGCTACTCTATCTCTCCTGCAGCATTTGGTTTTAGTCTCTGTAAATCGTTGTGAACTATGAGTCGATACAAGAGCATCATTGTGATCTATTGCTTGTAACTATTACTAATGTTGAATTAATAAACATGTTTTTTTGTTCAACATTTGTGTCTGTCCTCACTTCACCACCGGGTCACAAATTTAAATCAACCCTTACAATCCCATCCCCTGATCATGATGGTCTTAAGCTCATTTGAAACCATGGAGTATTACAGCATACTGACTTCCCAGTTCACTGGACTTTGTGAACCTGAATCTTAGCTGAGCCAAAGTTAAAATATCGTGTACAGTTATAGTAATCATAATATTTTTTGTTTATTATAACTGTAACATTTATGGAGTCCTGTAGCTTAGTAATTAGAGAAATTGCCCTGCAAGCAAGAAAACATGGGTTTGATTCCCTGGCAGGGCAAAATGTTGGGCAAGTGTCCTTACTCTACAGGCGTCTGTTTTTCTAAGCAGTAAGTAGGAACCTGGTTGTTGATCAATTGGTGGATTTCTTTTCCGGAGTAATAATCCTTTTTTTTTTAAATCTGTTCACTCAATCCACACCTATTTGTGTGATACAGCTATGTGCAATTGGCTGCTATGTTTGGCCTACAAAATATACAATTAACTTTTCAGTATATTCTATGAAGCACTTTAAGATAACTTGATGAGGTGATAAGGCGCCATATCAAACGCAAGGATTATTATTAGAATTATTGTCTGCTAATGTCTTTGAAAATTGTCTTAGCAACTACATTTTTGCATAAAATATAATAATCCTTACATTTGGTATAGAATTTTTCATGTCAGGAAGACGTCTCAAGGCATTTCACAGGATATACTGATATATATGAAATGCAAGGTTATTCTGTAAAGTGTGTCTGTATGTTGTAAGACACAGGGGCAGCTGGTTTACTTCAGCCTTGAAGTGAGTGACCAATTTTACTTATTTTGCTCTTGGAGGGAGGGAGTCAGAGGGACTCTGGGTGCAGTTCCAGAGAAAGCAGCGGCAGATAAGATCAAGGCCATCCTTTTTTATTTTATTTGAGTTTAATTTACTCAATTTATTATATATATACATTTATCATCTACTTAGTAATCGTTAATTAAATTATAATTGGAAAATGAACTGGTGAGATTGTACTTCATAATTATAACAATAAGTCATTCAATGTGGCAACATAGCCACAAGTTCTGAATCACTGTAAATGTTGAGCCATTCCTAAAGAATAGTTCGAGTACAAACATCTGCACACCTCCCCCACTCCGCAAACACAGACACACATAAACAAAAAGTCTTCATATCACTTTGACTCATTGAAAAAAAAACACGTGTGCTGTATTTCAGGAACCCAGACACACTTTGATTTAAAATCCTAGAAGCACACAGGACTTCAGTGCAGTTTGACATTTTACAGCATCTAAATTTAACTCAGAATCCCATCTTTAGCTGCAGTCAAATGCTGATCCCTGTGACCCAAGCAGGAACAAAGGGAAGAAATCCTGAGGCAATCATTGTCCTGAGGATGGGAGTGATTAGCAAATGCCAGCTATTTCCCTTCTTTTGAATTTTTATTCAACTTTTAATGATGAGCTGGTAGCACATTCTTGTCATTGATGTATGATGATCCCAACCGATGAATGTGATGAATGAAATCGGCATACTGCAACACGACCAACTGCCCGCTAACTTTATTATCATGAAGATAGATATTCATCATGGGGATTAAATAAAATTAGAGCTGAGCCTATTTAGAAGTGAGATCGGATAAGGTACATTTATGAAGTGGATGAAACTATTGGTTCATTTCATAATACAAATATTGTGTCAACAAGTAGCAGTGTTTCAGTGGGTTAGTTAGAATACCTTTGACTTGGGTTTATCTCCAGCACAGCACGATAGATTAATGCAGATTGTCTGTCCTCTGTTAAAGACTTGAGTGGAAATACAAACTCATCTTTTATTTCTACTGATGGAAAAAGATCAACTGCTGTGAATAACTGGTGTATTCAATCATTTCCATAAATATACAAACTATACTTTTGAATAATTCACGCAGATTAAGTAATAATGGACGACACTGCAGCAGACAATTGATATATCGTGCTGATTTGAACAGATAAGTTCTTTAATGTTTCTTCTACATTTCATTTCTGGCACATTATAAATGGAATAAGAATCTATTATAGGTAGACCCCGCTTAACGAAGGGGTTAGGGACTTTAAAACCCTTCATTAAGCGAAAATTTCATTAAGCGAGAGTTTAACAGTATTACTGTATTTGGCCGCAGCCAAAATGTCGCCCTGACCCGAGCCTCCCCACTAAAATCAGTTTAGTTCCCAGCAGTTCCTAGCGCTACCATTTTCGGTGTACAGGTTGAGCAGCCAAAAGTCCGGAGGTCCGGAATCCGGAATGTGACAAAAATTGCAGGAATAAAAATGCCAATCCTACCTGTGCCAGGCCAGGTCTTCACAGTCACCGCACTGAAATATCGCAACCTGGGCCCAGGCATTTCCTGACATGTTTCTTCCTCCCACTCCTCACTTTCTCTCTACCTCCCCCCACCCTCCCCTCTTTCTCTCTACCCCCCCTCCCCTCCTCTCTTTCTCTCTACTCGGCCCCAATCCTCTCTATCCTCCCCTCCCCTCTCTCTCTATCCCGCCCTCCTCTCTATCCCCTCCATCTCTCTATCTATCCCCCCCTCCATTCTATTTCTCTATCCCTCCCCTCTATCCCCCCTCCCCTCTATCCCCCTTCCCTCCCATCTCTCTATCCCCCCTCCTCTCTATCACTCTATTCCCCCCCCCTCCCCCCATATCTTGACTTACTATTATTGAAGCCACGAAGCATCCTGCCGCTTAAGCTCCTCCCATATGGGAGGGGCTGCACTGCACTGCTTAACTGAGGCACGCTAAAGACTGAGTGTGCGTTGCTGGAGCAACCAGAGAGAAGCTGCGCATAAGAAGCTGCGCACGAGAAGCCCGCGAGATTTAAAGTGTGTGTAAACATTTGTTATAGTGAAAGCAGCCTTTGTTAAGCGGAGAAGTGGTACAAATAGAAACCCTTGTTATAATGAAGTTTCGTTGACCGGTCATTCGGTAAGCGGGGTCTACCTGTATTAACATTTGATTGTAGGTTGTGGTTACTGAGTCACTCTTGTTTTTTTTAGCCATTTAGAACTTTCAGAAAATCACATCAAAGCTCAAATAGTAGCAGATAGCTCTCCAATACCAACAATTGTTAAAAGGCAGAATTGATGGGCATGTTGCAGTCCTGCAGTTATTTAAACTTGGGACTTTTTTAAAAACTTTTAGAAGACTGATTCACATGGGTTATTTGCTTAAGAGAAAACCAAGTGTTAGTCTGATGAGAGGATAGTAGTCTTACTGCATACTAGTACATCTCTTATAGTTCTGTTAGAAATCTGCTGAATAAGTGAGCAATGTGTATACTTTACAATTATAATCTTTGCATTTTGAAACAGCGCTTTTTACGTCTTCTAGACGTTTCAAAGCACTTCACAGCAATACTGTAAAATGAATTGACTATATATTTATGGGTGAAACGCGACAGCCAATTGCACACAGCAGTGTCCCACAAACAGTCATGGATTGAAACAATTAATTTGTTATTGTTTCTTTGTTGAGGGATTATTATTAGGCATGTGGAGTAAGGAAACTTGCCCAAGGTTTCGCCCTGCTTGGAATTGAACCCAGGTATTTTGCTTGTAAGGCAAGTGCTCTAACTGCTGAACTACAGGACTCCAATAAAACCTCAGGTAGGGCACGAGAGACACACATAAAAATCAATGGAACAACAAAACTTCATCACTGAGGTACGAGAAAGAGGATTTCCACTATGTCATTAGAAGTTCTTTTTAACAACACAAGCTTTTAAATAGGAATTAAATCCAATAGTCATAATTTACCTGATCTTGTAAATGTATTGTTAAAATGAAATGAACGACTTTCACTATGATATTTCCCCAAATCTATTCAACATCAATTTTAAAACCATGCTGAAAGGGCTGGGCTCAGTCCAACGGTTCCGCTTTACATCTGATTTCATAAATAGCAAGCTGATGGAATTCTTTGTGGTTTCATAGCATGTTCAGACTTGAATGGCTTCAATAGCAGGATCTTCCTCTAGAAATATAGATATGATGATCATGCTATTCAAACTGTTCCAAACAACATGCATTATACAATTACAGCAGATTCAATCTGTCTATCATCGTCTCAGTGGAAAAAGAAAAGCTGCTGTACAAGCTGTCAGAGCCCGTGTTGTGTGGACCTGTCGATGGCAATTTTGTTACTTGTAAGCTAAAAACTACAAATAGCATAGGAGCTTCCAATTGCTTCTGCTACATGTACAACAACAAAATAGACTAGAAATGTATCAGAAGACTGGAAGTAAAGGCACCCCAATAAAGTACAGCAGATTCAATCTGTCTATCATCATCTCAGTGGAAAAAGAAAAGTTGCTGTACAAGCTGACAGAGCCCCTGGTGTATAGACCTGTCAATGGCAATTTTGTTACTTGCAAGCTAAAAACTACAAATAGAATAGGGGCTTCCAATTGCTTCTGCTACATGTACAACAACAAAATAGACTACAAATGTATCAGAAAACTGGAAGCAAAGGCATCCCAATAAAGTCAAGACTCATTACTTTAATGTGTTTCAGTTGAATAGTGTAGGTCCCATGTCATCGTTCCACACAACAAATGTTCATTTCTCCTGAATAAAGAGACTGCTAGTGCTTCCAATTCTTCTCCATACTGTAAAGAACATACTGTAAAGCAATGTTTCCAGCTGGACATCAACAGCTCCAGTACAAAGTTATATTAGTTTTATAATGAAATGGCTCTTACACCAACACGTCTGCTGATATTTAGAAATACCACCCCATCTGGCAAAGCTCATACAATGTATTGTCCCAGTTAAGTCCTACCTGTTCCAGATGTACATGATGCCAAGTCAGATGAGTGAAAAAAAACAATTTTGCAAGTTGTTGCTTTATCAAGTCCAAGCTCCAGCGCAAATCTAGTGGTTAATTACATTGTTCGCAGTTTGGTATTAATCCCAGCAACACTGGCCTGCTGCACTTATGCCAGAGCAAAACAATCAACAAGATGTCCTAGAATCCTTTTGCCTGTTCTAGACAAGTGTTAGACATGACCTTTGAATTATAAGAACAGTGCAAAAAGACTCTGGCAACTATGTCATGCAAGCTTTATGTCCTCTAAGCCTCCACAATGCTCTCTAAAGTCACCAAGGTATCATTTGTTGGATCACCGTGGTGCCAGATCTTTGTCATGAGATGGGCATCGTGCTGTGGCAATCCTGTTCAATGCCATGGCAAACTGCTGTGGCTGCATATGGTTTGCTTGCGACTGACTGACTTTCCTTTCCATCCCCAGTTCCTTCGAGCATAAGCCACTGTCGAAATTCTAATCTAGAATCCCTTTTCTCCCGTCTATCTGTTCTAGTGAATGTTAAAAATTCCATATTGCTATTTGAAAAGAGAAGAGAATTTTTCCTAGTGTACTAGCCAGAAAGCCTGCAAGTAAGTTGGTTATGGTTGTTCATGGCCCTTTGCTGGTGCAAATGGCTGCCACATTTGCAGATAATTATTGTCTAGTTTGATTATTACTTTTGCAGGCAAAGTTCTTAGAAACTTTCAACACAGGGTGTTATAAAAATGCAGCTTCTTTCTCATGGTCCTAATGCAATGGGATGAGAAATGTAAAATATACATTGCGCTCCACATTGCTCAGATCTTGGGATAGAAATTTTACCTGTTACCAATTACTGTACTAGCTTCTGTGGGAAGAAAAATAATTCTTTGGAAATTCATTCAGCAATAATGTACTTCAGATTTAATTTTCGGCTCATGTTTTGTCCTATAAATAGTGATAGATTTGTGGTTGAAATCCCCTCCCTTCGTTAGCTTCTCCCTCAGCTACAGGCTGCAATCTGGCAAAGAAGCCCCAAATCTGCAGATTTCCCTCAAATGAATGCCAATCTCAATCAAAAGGGAGGAGAAAATCTCATCAGCTCGTCAAGAATGCAGATTTAGCCAAACGGTGGGCTAAAACAGATCTTAATAGTCAATATGATGAGAAATTCCTATTTACACTCTTTCCTGGGACATACTTTTACACTCTTCTATAGTCTCTAGAAAATGTAATAATCAGCAACTCCTTTGACTGTGTGTTCTTGATTTTAGGAGTAGTTCATTGGTACTCAATCAGATTTTGAGAGTTGGAGACCTGCAGGAGTAGCAATATTTATGAGGTTGAAAGTTTGTTTTGCCAATGGCCACTGAAAGGTGATTTTCAACAAGGTTCTGAATTTTTATGGTCAATAATTCTTGTTGTTCAGGTCACAGACAAGGATTATACTCTATTAGACAACCTCAAACAACCGCATAGATTAGGAACACTGGATCAGTCAATTCAAATTCCTAGCTTGTGGCACTGTCAAAAAATATAAATGTAAGGCAGTTGACAAAATTGTTACTGAGTTTTCTGGTACATAGTATAATTCTTTATTCTGCTACTTTATGAGCATTGCATTCAGATGAAGCTTGATTAACTTTCATCGGTAGCCTGGACTTCTTCCTCTAAATTGTTTTGTATTGGCCATTTAAAATTGATTATTCTTTAACTGAGTCTTTCCCTTCTTAAACAGTATCTCTACAACACTGCATCATTACACGTGTTGAGCTAATGAGTGCTGAAATTAATGCTCTTAGTGAAACAAAAGCATCCCTCTCACCACCCTCCGTTACAGTATTCGCATCCAACAAAATGAGCTGCTTTAATTAGAAAAGTCGCCATTTATAGTTCATGCTGCATTTCGTTTCAAGAATTATTTCTCAAATAGCACATCAGGTCTGCAACACTAAATTAAGTGTGTAAAACATAGAGGAGAAACAAGGCAAAGTTTTTGGAAGCAAGTACTGTATACACCTTCGGTCCCTTCAACCGTAACCTCTGGAACTCACTGTATCTAATCTGCCTCACCCCGTCTTTATGTATCATTAAATTCATCCTTAAGACTTACCTCTTTGACTAGTCTATATGTCACCTCCCCCTCCCTCCGCTCTCTTGCACATTGACCAACGCTGCCATTGTGCAGCACTTCAAGACACTATTACTATGTTAAGGGAGCTATATAAATGTTGCTGTTGTACCTCTTTGACCCCACTTTCAGTTATCCTTCTCCTCCCCAACCCTCTCAACTCCTAACCCCAGCTCAAGTTTGTTGAATGCCTTGGGATATCCTCCCAGTGTGTAAGATGCTATATAAATGTAAATTGGTATTTGTATTGTTCTTGTAGTTCTTAAATCATTGAACATACATAACAAGTGAAAAATGTGGTGCATATAAATCAATTCCTCAACAGCAACAACAGCAATTTGAACTTATAAAGAGCCCCTCAGAGTAGTGTCCCAAAGCGCTTTACAGTGATGGAGCATGTCGCTGAACCAGGGGAGGGGGAGGTGACTGTAGGCATGGTCGAAGAGGAAAGTCTTCAGGTGAGACCTGAAAATGTAGAAGGAAGGGATAAAGAGGGGATAGGGGAAGAGCATTACAGAATTTTGGGGCATAATGGCTGAAAGTAGGTCACCAATGTGGAACGGAAGGCATGAGGGAAATGCAGGAGGCTGTAGCCAGTCAAGCAGCGGAGGTGCTGGGTTGGGGTGTAAGCAGGTCAGAGAGGTGGGAAAGAGCAGGGCATGAAGGGATTTGAAAACAAATATGAGGATCTTGAAATCAATCCATTAAGTGATAGGGAGCCAGTGGGGGCTGGCTAGAACCGGTGTGATGGGGGTACAGAGTTTACTATGTGTGGGTATGCCAGTGGCAGAATTTTCAATCAGCTGGATCCTGTGCACAGTGGAGCTTCGGAGACCGGAAAGGGGACATTTCAAAAATCCAGTTGAGAGCTCCATTCATCTCGTACAATTTAAAACAACAAGAAAGCACCATGTTCTCTTGTTACCGGCTGTGCTCAATATAGAAGGCATTCAGCAGCATTCTGAATTAATCTCCCTCTCAAATTACTGCAGATATTATCAATTGGAAGGAAGCACATAGAACACTAAAAATAATCTCTCCTGCTAGGGAGAAAACGAACAAAAAAAAAAAATTCTTTTCAGGTGCAGTAAATATGACAATGCAGGTCAAGAGTTTTTAAAGAGACTATTTTTGACATATCAAGTTATCACCTGTCAGGCTTCTGCGTGAGTTATTGGACCATCACGCATCTCGCCTTCGATTTATACTGGAGGCGGCCTTGATCCAAATTGGCACAGTTTTTCACAGCAATCGCCACAAAAAGCATACTACAAGACTATAAATGATTCTCTTTGTTAGATAAGTCGCAACTGTTTTAATATTAATCATGTTAACTATGTAATCAATGCGGTATCACTTCTATTCCATGCCCTCATTTTACTTTAAATGTACAGAGAGATTTTCAATGGCCGAGAAGAGGGATCACTACACTAAAAATAAGCCACATTGAGCTGCAGGAGGTCATCCATTAATGACCCGATCATATTGGACTTCTAAGAGCAAATTTAAGAAGCGGCTCGTATATAATCAATGTCAATGCTGCATTGACAACACTATATTTACAATCTATTCTCTCAAATGTTCAGAAAGACGACTCAGGACTGAAATATACTGTGAAATAGCTCACGTAATACATAATGTCTCTATTTTATACTCAAACATGGTCAGAGAACAAGACAATGTATTTTAATAGCCGAACTGGTATTTCTATGTATAGATAATAATAATAATTCCTGCATTTGAATATAGAGCTTTTCACATCTTCTAGACATCTCAAAGTGCTTCACAGAACATACTATAGAGTGAATATACTGTAAAGTGAAAAAACTGTATACTTGTAGGCAAAACTCGGCAACCAATTATACACAGCATTATCCCACAAACAGTCATGGATTGAGATAACCAACTTTTTTTTTGAGGGATTAGTGCCACAGGACTCCGCATTTAATGCTTTGGATGCACACTGATCTTATTGTTCACAGGTGAGGATTAGATGATGACAGCTCTTCGTCCATCTGATCTCCAACACACAGCCACATACAAAAGCTAAGTCCACCCTCATGACCTCAACCATTCTTTCTTCTGGTACCTCATTCCATTACCCTGTGTTAAAAAAAATACCAAACTCTGAAATTGCCACCTCCTAACCATCAATGTTTTCCCACAACATTATGTGCACATTGCAATACTGCAAATGTATCAAAACGTCTCCCACTGTCCCAGTAAATTATCTGAACACCACCCTTATGACAGCAGCACCTCTGCAGTAATATTGTACATTCTGTACTTCCATTCCCCACACAAACCATCCGGACACCTGATGTGGACAGTTGGTCTATTACCAATTGTGGGCCAATGTGCACCATAGACCATATACACAAGCAAATGGATTAAGACCATCTACCCCCATTTCACTTTTCAGTGAAAGATTGAAAACCAGATTGCAGTAGTGAAAGAACAGTATGCTAACCTGCACCATCCAGCCAACATTTTACATTGCGTCAAGTTGATTTATCTTATATACAACTTTAGTAAGTTAAAATACACTCATAATGCACATCATTAAATCCTTAAAATGCATCAACAGCAGGAACCCCTCGCTTGGCCCACTATGATACAGAGCTGCGTTCCCATTAGTTGTACTTTGATTTTAATGATTTTGTGCAATGCGGTATAATGATTAGTTTCATTTCTACATTTTTGTGTTTAATTAAGTCCAATTGGAAATTAATTGTAGCTAGCTGAAAAATTAATTGCTGCATTTGGCCAAATGTTAACTTGGAAAATTGTCTAATAGCAATCTGTAGCTCAATGGTAGATAGGAGCAGAGTACTTTTTTCTTTTTCAGTCTTCAAACTATACATCAAACAGTATAAGGGAAATTTCTAACTTCCTCAAAATGTGATGATTTAATTGTGCAACTTTTGTACACAGCCTCTTGCTAAAGAAATTATCTTATTGATAGCTATTACAATATCAGTCAAGCCTGGATGTGATGATAGTGTGGATGAGGGTCTCTGTAGTGTTAATAGCAGAGGCAGACATGTTAGAGGTGAGAGCAAGCTGAGAAGGTAAAAGCACAGATGTGGGGCTTGAAAGGTAGGATTATAACAGATCCCCCCCTCCCCAACCAAATATCTACAATTCGAACTTTGTCACATATTAAGTCAGGGTCATGTCTATTCATTGTTAAAATTGCACTGCATCAGCAGCCTTTGGCATCTTCTCTCCCCCAAACATACACATAAAGCAAATGACACAACTTTCAAGAAAGACTTGTCAGAATTCACTAGTTACTTATGAACTAAGCTTGTTCATGCATGAAATACCATGCATGGCAGAAAAATATACTGAAGCTCCAATGTACTTACTGGAGTGATACAACCCAGATTGATGACTATGATTTTACACACAATAGGTTCCCTAATGTCAGCCACGGTGATGTGCAAGAGGTATTGAGAAAGGACCTTACACATTAAGATATCAAGCCCAGTTAGTTTATATTGTGTTTACATCACATATATCAATATATCACATATTCATTGAGTATGGCAGTATTTGAAAGTAGTGCAGGGACTTATAGAGTCTTGGTTAAAACTATTTCCCACCCAAATATAACCCTTGAAACACTAGAGATCAATCATTGATGAATCCTATTGCCATCTGCCACTGATATCATTCCCCTTCTTCTCATTTTCCTTAATAAGAGATCTCTCAGATTGATCTCTCAACCGCTCCTGATGGGAAGTCACCCATTACTTCAAGCAATGCAAAACAATAATGGAATTAGTGGATGCAATACATAAAATGAAAGACAAGCAATAGGTTTCAGCCACATATTGAGTCTATTGCCTACCAATTTGTATGTCTGCGAGTGGTTGAAACTAACCCAGGGCTGCACTCCCGTCTCTCCGACCATCTCATAGCTATTGATTTTGTCTTAGACTTGAACGGACTGGTGAAGAAAGCTTTGTTTACAAATGGAAACTAATGGCTTCCCGGCTACATGATTAAAACAGTAGAACTGCTTGCAGACAAGGTTAAGAAAATGAATCGGCAAAGGTCATGCTCTTTGTGCAATGTGATCTCTTCCAATTCCTGCACATTCTTGCTGTTCATCTCTCGGATGAAAGAGGAATAGAGCTTGGGAGATACTAGGTCTTGCAGCTATCCATCCCCTCCCAATGCGATAGAGTTTAGCAACAAAATGTCCTTCATATTCTCCACTCTGCAGTCGTTCTTCACCTCAGGAAATGTAAATAAAAACACTGCGTAAATAATAATAATAATTCTTGCATTTGATATAGCTCTTTTCACATCTTCTACATGTGAAAAGCTCTACAGAATAAACTGTAAAGTGAATTGACTGTATAATTGTGGGCAAAACGTGGCAGCCAATTGCGCAAGGAGTGTCCCACAAACAGTTGTGGATTGAAATGACCAATTTTATTATTGTGGGGTTTTTTTTGGAGGGATTATTATTAGGCGTGTGGAGCAAGGAAACTTGCCCAAGGTTTCACCCTGATCTGCCTGAACACAGGTCTCAGGCTCGTAAGGTGAGTGCTCTAACCACTGAGTTACAGGACTCCACTCCATTCAGAATTAGTCACTCGTGCTACAGAATGGATTTTGTTTCAGAAAGTGATTTTATTGTAAGCAGATTCAGTTAGTGATATTAGTATAGCTTTTTTTTCCCTGGAGAAGCTACCAATATTTGACTTGATCAGCATCATTGCTCCCAATGTTAACTTAAAAGCAGCTCAAAAAACGTTCCTGTTTGCTACAACAATCAACAACAACAACAACAAAAACAACCACAAAATTGCATTTGTATAACACCTTGTGTGATCATGAGTAAAGCACTGTCCAGTGCAGCACACAGCCAAGCAAAACAGACAATCAAACATTTAAGTCTGGGTCTGTGGTGAATCCATTGATCTCAGTATTTGGGTTGCTACAGTGGGCATCAGCTTCCCTTGAACGAGAAGAAAATAAATCAAGCTGCCTCGTGCTGCTGGTCACTAGCCAAAGATCCCTGCTGCAGGGCATCCTGTGTGAATGTTGAGTTAGGACACGACCAGGTGTGACTGTGATACCTCCTACAGTCAAATAACCTAGTGTCACTTGAGACATGAAGAACGTCAATGAGCGAGGTGCAGGAGGGGAATCGTAATCATGGGAGTCCTGTAGCTCAGTGGTTAGAGTACTCGACTCACACGCGAGAGACGTGGGTTTGATTCCCACGCAGGGCATGTTTCCTTACTCCATACGCCTCTGTTTACTGAGCAGGTAATTAGGTATGAAGGTATGAACCCGGTTGTTACTCGATTGGCGGATCGCTTTTCCTGCGGTAATAATTCTTTCAAAAAAAATAAGAAATTGGTCACTCGATCCACAACTATTTGTGGGACACTGCTGTGTGCAATTGGCTGCCATATTTCTCCCATAAAATATACAGTCAATTTTATTTGGTTGAACCCCATATTGGAATTTTAACAGAAATGTTTTTGGTGGGAAATTAGAGGCAACTTGACTTTAAGAAAAGTAAAATTATCCTTCTTTCTATTGAATCTTATATCTTAAGCTCAATTGAAGTTCAATGTTTGAAAATGCTCCAAAAAGTTTACGGTACAACACTGTGAGCTTGAGCATGGTTCATGATGTATTGGAAAGAAACTTTACATTTCGATGGAAGCACATAAAGTAAATTAAATAATAATAATGAAGATATTTCTATTAAGGGAATGTAAACTGCAATTCACACAGTGATGGAGTTTGGCAGACATATGAAGGTCAATGTCAGGGGCATGTCTTCCCTGAATTCTGGAACTGGCCATCTGGCCGATATGCGTGACCAAATTTACAGCACTGCCATGGAGAGACTTTCTAATGCATTCTGCTCTGCTATGTAACGGATTTTCATATTCTTGCGATATGATGCGATTCAGAATGAAAGAATGAAACTCTCAAAACAAAGTAATACTGTACAGTACTGCATATTAAGATCTGCACTCCTCATGTTAGGTGAAACTGCCCATTATCATTCTATGCAGTGTACTATTGCATTAAATGACAGTGGAACTAAAGAGTGGGAATGTCCTAGCTAGGTATGGTTTGTATTATGGAACAAGCACATGCTAATGAGTGGCAATAATGAGCACTATTAAAATATGATGATTACTATTAGCTTATGAGGAAATGCGTATGAAATAAAGTATCCTTATCCGAGCTGTGTTTTTAAAAACAAGTAATAAATAATTACTTTCCTCCAAATAGATTTGACAAAGCATAAAACTGTATGGTACTGTAATACTTCAGTCTGAAATTAGAATTTATAACGATAATCCTTGCATTTGATATAGCACCTTATCAAAATCATCTGAACATCTCAAAGCGCTTCAGGATTTTACTGTAAGATGTAATGACTGCTTATTTTGTTACAACACTTTCTGATTTATCAGTATTTAATCGTACTTTCAGGCGCCCACCCCTGCTCCCTGCTTGAGCAAAGTCAGTTATATGAAGAGCATTGAGACGTCCTCCTGATGTGGAAAGTATTATATAAATGTAAATTCTCTTTGTTGAAATGCACAATTTTTATTTCAGTAAACTTCCTGCAACTTACACTGGAGTAATTTTCTTTGCATTACTCAATCGGTCATGGTTTCTCCCATTGCTTATCCTACTTTAACCGTTCCCATGTACTTTATTATCTATTTTCGCATCTGCTTCTTTTTGAGCTGTCAGCTATTCACTGCTCTGTTAATTTTAATTTCCTACCATTGACAGCAGTTTGTATCCCATACAACAGAACAAATGTGTCACTGACAAACAATAAAAATGACAACTTACGTTTACAGAACCCATCTTAGAGCATTGCATAAGTAACAAACTATAAAAACACATCCAGAATTCCAAAATATGCACCTAAACAAAGAAGAGCAATGATAAGTAATACCAAGGCCTTATTCCTTAATAAGCATGTACTCTTTTTTGCCTCAATAAGATTTTAAAACTTCTTATGAAATCCGTTTTGCCAAGTACAGTAATCGTTAACTTCCCAATCAGGGTCCATGGTTTGCAAGTTGATGAGCACACCACAACATTTCATTGTGTAGCAAAGGATTTCACTTCCCAACAACAATTCCCAAGAGTAAAGAAATTACTATAAACAATTGAAATAATTAACTCACAAATAACTTCATAAAAATGCAGGGCATATATCTAGACAAATGCTTAAGGATAAGCACACTAATATGATAAGGTCAATATAGCTGCTCTGACACTGCTCCCCAGTTGAAAGGTGAGATATAAATGCCAAGATGTTGTTGTTATTATTATTCTGCCAGTAATGGAATATTAACAAAATGAAATCCTTCAAGGCCCATCTCAAGACCTTCTTTTTCGACCGTACCTTTGGTCACCTTTCCTCCTCTTCCACTCCGCCCCCACCTTTCATCCCTCTCTGATCCCAACCTGCAGTGGAGGTGCAAACCCCTGATTGTCCAGCAAATTTGCTGCATTTGTTAGTGGAACTTAGCAAACTTTGCAGGTCAATTGAAAGGGAGTGTAATTCTTGACAATGTCCTACTAGATCATTCACTGCAGATAGAATCAGCTAGATCCTTCCCTGAGCTCACAGCACTGATGATTCAGTGCCACTGCACCTGATGAATACACTATGCATTCAACAGGGATGATCTCCAGTGTTTGAGGAATGCGCAATGAGCAATCATTAGACACACACCTTCAGTCTCGATAGAAGACAGCTCAGAGAGGTGTATAACAATTCAAATGGATTTAAAAGTAAACTCAGATCAACAACTTTAGGATCTACAAAACAAAAGAACAAGAGGACACAGCTTTAGGTCAGATAACCAGGTGTTTTTCCTTTACTCAGACAGCAGTTTGTGCCTGGAACAGGTTGCCAGGAAAGGTGGTAGGTGCCAGGGCACTGGACTCGTGAGCTGTTCAGGTGATGAACATATGTCCTACAGTTGTACACATCCTGGGGTTGCTCCATTCACTTCAGTGGGAATTAGTACTTCAGATCAGCATGGGGGCTAAACAGAATAGTTTCATAGTTCTTTAATAGTCTTAAAAAGGTTAAAATATATAAAAACAACAACAAAATTACATTTGTGTAGCGCCTTTCACATCAGGAGGACATCCCAGAGTGCTGGACAGACATTATACCGGAAAGTCTCAAAGCATTTCACAGAACATACTGTAAATGAATTGACTGTATATTTGTGGACGAAATACGGCAGCTAATTGCTTACAGCAGTGTTCTGCAAACAGTCGTGGATTAAGTGACTAAATTATTATATTTTTTGAAGCAATTATAAGCCCCAGAAAAGATCTGGTAATCGACTAACAACTGGTTCCTACTTACTCTAGGTAAACTGGCGTGTATAGTAAGGAAACTTGCTCAACATTTCACCTTGCCAAACACTTCGAACTGCCAGGAATCAAACCCAGATCTCTCGCTTGCGAGGCAAATCCTCTAACCAACTACAGGACTCCACATCTTTAATGTCATTGTAGTCAAGAGCAAAGCACTCAAATCCATTTGAAATTATATTTCCTGGGCAACAGAATTCATTAACAGAAATGCTTCAGAGATCAAAAAGATGATTTCTCTCCAGCACCAGCAGATGTCCATCTACAAATCCCTTCATGCCCTCACTCTTTCTCAAAACAGTGATCTTCTTCAGCATCACTCCTCTGCTTGACTTCAAGATCCTCACCCTTGTTTTCAAGTCCCTCCACTCCTCTGCACCTCTCTGATCTCCTCTCTCCCCAAACCAGCACCCGCTGCCTTCACTCCAACTTGTATGGCCTCCTCCACGTCACCCGAATCCTCTGCTCCACCCTCGGCTGCCGTGCCTTCAGCCGCTATGCCCCGAGGCTCTGGAACTCCCTTCCTCACTCCCTTTGCTTCGCCCCCTCTCTTCCCAGTTTCAGGTCACAGCTAAAGACCTTTCTCTTCAACCGCGCCTTTGGTCACCTTTCTACCCCTGCCCCTGGCTCGGTCCCAGGATCCGTTATTGTGAAGCGCTCTGAGACGCCATCCGGCGTGGAGGGCGCTATATAAATCAAAGTTGTTGTTGTTGTTGTTGCTTGCCCTCTCTGCTTGGCAAATTCAGTTCTATTGTATGTTCCCTACCCACTCCACCACATCATCAGAAGCCAAGTAGACAGAACTATGCTCCCACTCTCGGGACCTCCCTTCATCTTGTCCCTCAACCTATCTTCAAAAGCCAACAAAAATCAGTGGCCGGGCTTTCAGCCTCTCTGCCCCACACTCTGGAAATCCATCCCGCAATCCCTTCGCCTCGCTACCTCCCTTTCCTCCTTCAAGACCGATCTCAAGACCTAACTCTCCCCACTTTCCTATTCTCCTTCCTCCGACCCTACCCCGACCCTTCCCCCACTGCTCGGGTCCCGGCCTAACAGTTCAGCGCCTTGAGACATCCTCCCGATGTGAATGGCGCTCTATCAGTGTAATTTATTGTTGTTGTTGTTGTGAAATCTATCTCTTTGTCCAAGCCTAGGTTCATGTCGATCATGCGTACTGTAACCCCACCTCCTCTGGATCTCTACCTGTCTCCCCACCCACTCAGTATCCTAAAGTGACTGTGAAACATTACCAGAACTTGCTTTTTGAGGTGAATGATTGTGAATGTCACCTAAGCAAATTACCATTCTTTGTATTTTCCGAGATGATTTCATCAGTAGTTTGGTTTAGAGACTCTTAAACATGGTGATGGATTTGTTTGCGTATCGCATACAAACAAAACACGAAGAGCACGTCCAGACTGCCAAAGTTATTTTTCATACAAATTCTTAATATCCATCAAAGAGAAACAAACTAGATTTCCATCCTGCTAGTCTGGACAGAATTGACCCTCAAATCCCAAAGTGAAAGAACAGTGTGCTTATTAAAAGCTTATTAAAAGTTTGCCACCTATAAAGCATTACTCTTGCTACTTTTCTCCTGATTAATGATCAATTGGTGGCAATGCACATATTGGTATGTGGATACTTCAAACCAGATTGCCATCAACTTTGTTATTACTGAAACAAAGCACGTATAAGTCTTGCACATTCTAAGCCCTAGAATGTGTTGTTTTAATATTTGTTTCCTGAGATGATCTGCCAAGGAGAGGGGAAACCCATTCTCTCCAGTCAACTTCTCACTGCTCTAGCGGCACAAGTTAATTTTCCTTAAAGAGGCAGTTTCAACACCAGTGGAGATCAGTATTCAATACTGAGCGGACCAGAACGTAAGAAAAAACGTGCTAATCCATAAACCAAAGATCTTTTACATTGAAGAAAGCCATGTAACCATTTTCCACTTGCTTGGGAACCTAAATACAGGTAGATCCCACTTAACAAAGGGGTTATGGACTTTAAAACCCTTCGTTAAGCGAAAATTTTGTTAAGCAAGAGTTTAACTGTATTACTGTATTTGGCCGCAACCAAAACGCCGCCTCAACCCGAGCCTCCCCACTAAAATCAGTTTAGTTCCTAGCGGTTCCTAGCGCTAACATTTTCAGTGTACAGGTTGAGCAGGCAAACGTCTGGAGTTCCGGAATCCGGAATGTGACAAAAATTGCAAGAAAAAACCCGCCAATCCTACCTGCTCCACGCCAGGTTTTCACAGTCACCGCACCGAAATATCATAGAATCATAGAATCATAGAATTTTACGGCACAAAAGGAGGCCATTCGGCCCATCTAGTCTGTGCCGGCTCTTTGAAAAGAGCGATTCAATCCCATTGCCCTGCCCGCTCCCCATAGCCTAATAGACCCGTTCTTCCTAAATAAAGATCTAATTCCCTTTTAAAAGTTGTTATCGAATCAGCCTCCACCACCTTTTTAGGCAATGCATTCCAGATTCGAACAACTCGCTGAGTGAAAAAATTTCTCCTCAGCTCCCCTCTACTGCGCCTTGAAACTATTTTAAATCTGTGACCACGAGTCACAGATTCACCCACGAGTGGAAATAGTTTTTCTCTATTTGCCCTGTCGAAACCCCTCATGATCTTATAAACCTCTATTAGGTCTCCCCTCAATCTTCTCTGCTCCAGAGAGAATAACCCTAGCCTATCTAGCCTCTCCTCATAGCTGAAGTCCCTCAATCCTGGCACCATCCTAGTAAATCTTCGTTGTACCCTTTCCAATGCCTTCACATCCTTTCTGTAGTGTGGTGACCAGAATTGAACACAGTATTCCAGCTGAGGCCTCACCAAAGTCCTATAGAGGTTAGTCAGCACTTCCTGACTTTTGTACTCTATACCCCTATTTATAAAGCCTAGTATCCCATATGCCTTCTTAACAGCCTTGTCTACCTGTCCTGCCACCTTCAACGAGTCACTAACACAAATCCCCAGGTCTCTCTGTTCCTTTACACCATTTAAAATTGTACTATCTAGCCTATATTGCCTCCCTTCATTTCTTCTCCCAAAATGCATCACCTCACACTTCTCTGCATTAAACTTCATCTGCCATGTGTCTGCCCACTTTACCAATTTGTCTATATCCTCTTGCAGATGGCTACTATCCTCCTCACTGTTTACTATTCTCCCTAACTTAGTGTCATCTGCAAACTTGGAAACTGTACTCCGTACACCCAAGTCCAGATCATTGATGTAGATTACAAACAGCAATGGTCCCAAAACCGATCCCTGTGGCACACCACTGCTCACTTCCCTCCAATCTGAAAAACAGCCGCTCACTACAACTCTCTGCTTTCTGCCTCGCAGCCAGTTGTGGATCCACGCTGCCACTGTCCCTTTTACGTCATGGGCCTTTAATTTCATAATAAGTCTCTCATGTGGCACTTTGTCAAATGCCTTTTGAAAGTCCATGTAAACTACATCAACTGCGCTACCATTATCCACCCATTCCGTTACCTCATCAAAAAATTCTGTCAGATTTGTAAGGCAAGATTTGCCTTTAACAAATCCATGTTGACTGTCCTTTATTAGCCTATATCTTTCTAAGTGAAGATCTACCTTGTCCCTGATTATGGACTCTAGAAGTTTGCCCACTACCGACGTTAGACTGACTGGTCTGTAGTTACCAGGCTTGTCCTTCTGCCCCTTTTTATACAAGGGAGTAACATTAGCTATCCTCCAGTCCTCTGGCACGACCCCTGTGTCCAAGGAAGATTGAAAGATCGTGGCCAGAGTCCCTGCTATTTGCTCCCGTGCCTCACTTAGTAACCTAGGATGCATCCCATCCGGGCCCACAACCTGGGCCCAGGCATTTCCTGACTCAGGACGCTCTTCTTTCTTCCTCCCCCTCCTCTTTTTCTCTCTACCCTCCCCCCGCCCCTTTTCTAGCTCTCTATCCACCCCTCCTCTCTTTCTCCCTACCCCTCCTTGCTTTCTCTCTACTCCCCCCCTCTCTATTCCCCCCTCCCCTGCTCTCCCTCTCTATCCCCCCATCTCTCTATCCCCCCCTCCCCTCTATCCCCCCTCCCCTCCCTCTCTATCCCCCCATCTCTCTCCGCCCCCCACCCACCATCTCGACCTACTATTATTGAAGCCACAAAGCTTCCTGCCGCTCAAGCTCCTCCCATATGGGAGGGGCTGCACTGCACTGCTTAACTGAGGCACGCTAAAGACTGAGTGTGCGTTGCTGGGGCAACCAGAGAGAAACTGTGCATGAGAAGCTGCGCACGACAAGTCCGCGAGATTTAAAGTGTGTGTAAACATTCGTTATAGTGAAAGCAGCCTTTGTTAAGCGGAGAAGTGGTACTATAGAAACCCTCGTTAGAGTGAAATTTTGTTAGCCAGGCGTTCAATAAGCAGGGTCTACCTGTACAACAACAAAATTACATTTGTAAAACTTCTTTCACAATGGGAGAACGTTCCGAGGTGCTGAACAGTGGTGGGGGGCAAGGTTGGGAAGAAGGAAGGCAGTAAAGTAGGAGGGCGGCTGACAGCTGAAGGAGAATTGAGTCGTGCCTTGAAGGAGCTAAGGGAGAGAATAAAGCAAAGTGACTGTGGAATGGAATTCCAAAGGGTGGGGGCAGAGAGTAATAGTAAATAGTTAATATTTTGCATTCAACACAATCTGTAGATCAATATTCAACACAATGAATTTATTGCCATTTTTATTTGTATATTGTTTTTCCCACAAAATATATAGTCAATTCACTTTACAGTATGTTCTGTGAATCAACAACAACAAAATTATATTTCTAGAGCGCCTTTCACGTCGGGAGGATGTCCCAAGGATGTCCTATCACTTTGTGATGTTTCAACAATGTCGGGAGGATGTCCCAAGGTGCTGGGCAGATAGTATTCCGGACCCGAGCTGGGGTTTGGGATTGGGGAGGGTGAAGGGTCGGGAGGGCAGGAGGTTAATTGAAAGAAGTTGAAGAGGATGGCCTTTAGGAGGGTTTTGAAGGAGGCAAGGGTTGGGGCAAGGTGGAGGGACAGTGGGATGGAGTTCCAGAGGATGGTCTGAAAGTCGACCACCAACAGTGGGGCGGGCAAGGCATAGGATGTGAAGCAGGCCATGCAAGGGTTATTATTACTTATGATTGCAAAATTATACTAAATTTTACCTTGTACTTTCATTACTCTTCGTAGTGTAAAAAAAAAGTTGGATTTACTTTATTGTACTAATGGTGCTATTTCCATTTAGGTCTTCATAGAGGAAATTGCTGAATCTACATAGAAATCCCAGGAGACAATGCCCAGATGTGGTTGGCAGAGAGTGAATTTTCTCACCACCTACTGACAAAAACATCAGTAGTTGTCAAATTGCATAGTAAAAAGGATCATCGGAGCAGCAGGGCAACTACTAATCTGCTACCAAATATAACCAAAATCCATCTGTTAGTGCAGATTACATGCCAGCCTTCAATCCAAAACATCCATACTTTCCTCCGAGGTCATTGGTGAGTGACTGTGGATTCATCCACCGTGAGAGCCTGCTTCATCTTATGAAGGACACAGACACAATGGGTTCACAACACCCCGCAAAGATGCCACCTAACGAGAAGTTTTTAGCCTGCCAAAGGCTGAAATACCAAGACAAATGTGGATTGTTTTTTTTTTGCTGTTTTCCCTTAAGATTGTTGCTCTTAATGTGGTCTATTAAATCTGTCATGAAAAGAACTGCAATGCAGCAATTGAACAGCTTTTGCAAATAGTTGTCACCCTGCTGGGGAGTAATCAGACAGTTTCACATCCCGGCAAAGCCAAGAATAGACTATTCAGATAAAAACCTGCTACAATCGCACTGTCTTGGCCACCAAGTACAGTTTGTTGCTGTATTGAATTTCAGTTTACAATTCAAGGATTCATTTTTATTTCAATACTGTAACTGTTTTATCCAAAGGCAAGAGAAGCACAAAATGTGAATTGTCGATTCCTTTCACTGTAGCGATTCAGGTGTAAAAGATCCTACTGCTTCTTAATAATCTTTCATTCAAACGTTTTTTTTCATTACCAGGGTCAAGTCGTTTGTTTCATCACTTTCACAACAACAACTTTCATTTACATAGTGCCCTCCACACCAGGCGGTGTCTCAGAGCTTCACAATGGCAGAGTCTGAGGCAAAACCAGGGGGAAGGGGAAGGTCACTGTAAGCGCGATTGAAGAGAAAGGTCTTCAGGTGCGACCTAAAGATGGTAAAGGAAGGGGAAGTGGTGAGGTGAAGGGGGTGAGGAAGAGAGTTCCAGAGTTTGGTGCTGTAGTGACTGGAAGCATGACCGCTGATGGTGGAGCGGAGGATTTGGTGGTCAAGGAGGAGGCCAGTCCCAGTACAGCAGAGGCAGTGGGTACTGTTGTGAGGAAAGAGGAGGTTTGTGAGGTAGGGGGATGCCGACAAGTGGAGGGATTTAAAAATTAGAGTGAGGATCGTGAAGTTGACCAGCTGGTCTCCAATGGAACTAATAGTGTGCAATGTACCATTTTCACAAGATTAGCTTAGACCTGAGTGAACGGATTTTCTGTGGTCCCTAGATGTCTAATTACATGGTTTACATGGTGGCACTCTTATCTCTGAGTGGCTTAAACCCCACATTGGGACTTTAAGGTCATTGCACTATAATAATAATAGTAATAATAATCCTTGTATTTGATATAGCGCTTTCACAGTGTATCAATATCTCAAAGCGCTTCACAAAATATACTGTAAAGTGAATTGATTGTATATTTGTGGGTGAAACTATGACACGATTCAGAAATAGAAGGGAATTTCTCCCATTGTCCTGGCCATCAATTCCCCAGATTAAATGTCATTCACTTAACTGCTGTGTGCAAATGTGTTCACCTAGAAGGAACAGTTATTGCACTTTGCAGTAACTCCTTAAATCATCCATTAAACAATGACAGTGGGGAAATTCTTATTTGATAATATGTTCTTATTAAAAGTTGGCATCATCACCATCAATGTACTCAGTGCAAGTGGTAATGTCCAAATTGTGGATTTTTGACCAGAAAAGGAGAAATATCCGACCATTAAATAAATATCCATTTTTCTTGCGGAGATGAAAAAAAAGGAAGTGACCTTGTAATTATAGCTCTAAAGTCTTCACAGATCTGATAGTGACAAACCAATTAGCCTGATTTTTAAGATCCTCACCCTCAACTACAAATATCTTCACACCTTTGGTAATGTTAACACTGTTCTTAGTTTTCTGCTCACCTTTTCCATTCAAGAAACTTGAGACTGCTATAGTTTCCTGAGTTGCCCTCTGAGTTGCCCTCAAGAAACTTCAGACTGCAATAGTTTCCTGAGTTGCCCTCTCTACCCTAATTTCAGCAGCTGATCTTACCGCTACTACGTCTCCAACATCTGGAACTCCATCTTTCCTTGGCCCTTCCACTTCACTGTTGTTCTTCAAACGTCACTTAAAATTCTACCTATTCAACTATGCCTTTGGTCATCTTCCTGCTCTCCACACCCCACTATCCCACCTGTGCTGCTCAGTGTCCAGCAGCCAGTCTCTGTAAAGCTCCCCCAGTCATTACTCTACATGACAGCCCTACATAAATGCAAGTATACATTTTGTAGCTAAGAAATAATATTTCAAATATGTTTTTGTCCATATTTTCCATTTTCACCCACAAATATACAGTCAATTTACTTTACCGTATATTCTGTGTAGCACTTTGAGACATCTAGAAGATCTGAAAAGTGCTATGTCATATGCAAGGATTATTATTATTATATAAATGGGCAATAAGAAAAGAAGAAAATAACCAATTACATAACGATGAAAGCTCCAATTGCACAACACTGTTAGCATTGATTCCATGTACTTTCATGCTGAATAAATGTTTAGTGGTATAGTGATGTGTGACATAGATGAATTTCCAGGGCTCCTCATACAATCACCTCCAGGAAGTGCTTTCAGATTGAAAACGATGCACACCAGCTGTAGTATAATTGTAACCAGCATGGCATCACTGCGAGAGCCTCCCGCTCTCCCTGCTATTAGCACAAAGGACTTATCCAACATTCCCGAGGGCTACAATATCATATGCATCAACATGACAAGTCCCCAGTTTAGTGCAAAGATTCTCTTGGAAAATATTCCATATTGCCCACTCCATTCAGTTTGTCTGCTCGTGTTCACCTGCTGTGAGTAAATGTAACTTTGGTTTCCTGCAGAAAAACTGAGGCATAAGAACTGAGAAAGTAATAATAATCCTTGCATTTTGATATAGTGCTTTTCACATCTTCTAACGTATCAAAGAGCTTCACAGAATGTACTGTAAAGTGAACTGACTGCATATTTGTGGGCAAAACACCGCAGCCGTGTCCCGCACAGCAGTGTCCCGCAAACAGTCATGGATTTAAATTGCCAATTTTATTATTGTGGTTTTTTTTGGAGGGATTATTATTAGGAGCGTGATGAAACCTTGCCCAAGGTTTCACCCTGACCTGCCTGGATTCGAATATCCATCTCACGCTTTTAAGGCGAGTGCTCTAACCACTGAGCTACAGGACTCCATAAAGTTGGGTCATCATATTCGTACACTTTCACGCAACCGTAGGAACATTATTCTGGGGCTTCTTTGAGTGGGATAACAGTTGCAACCGATTTAGTACCTTTCTCATATGAAGACATCTCAGAGATTTATATAAAGTAGTGACTATTATTTTGTAGAGAAATACAACTTCAATTTGAGCATAGCAATGTCCCCAAGTAGTCGTGAGGTGACTGATCAATTTTATCTGGAGAATTCTTGGCCAGGTCACCAAGAGAAACTTCCTTCTCTTTTCAAATAGTGTTGTGGGATCTTTAACATCCAACTGAATAATTGGATTAAAGTTGCAAAGACAGGTTTGTAGTGCATGCATCTTAACTGTTACATTACGGAGCTGCTCAAGTTATAATGGTTTATAGATAAGTTTGCTAACTAGAGAGTAAGTGGAGCAACTCCCTGCTAACTGGATAGTCATGAATAATTACCAGGTCAGGTTCCATGGCTATTGATGAGTGCAACTTGATGCTGTGGCAGCTAAGGACAATTCTCAAACTCGTTAGTGATCTAAACCCTCTCTGCGGTGAAAAATGTTCATTCAGTTAATCATAAAATAAGATCCACAAGTGCCGGTTTAAGAGCAGTCACAGCACTTCAGACCATATGATAATCCTAAATCAATAATACATTTGATATAGCACCTTTTGTGTTGTAAGGGCATCTCAAAGCATTTCATAGGACGTACTATGAAGTGTAGTGACTGTGTACTTTGTACATGAACAGGGCAGCCAATTTGTGCACAAACAGCCTTGAAGTGATTCATCATCTGGAGAATTGTTGGCCAGGGCCCCAGGGAAAAACTCCTTACACTTTTTGAATAATTCCATGGGCTCTCACATGTCATCCTAAATCGGCAAAGAGTATCTTGGTTTAATTTATTGTAGTGCACTAGCTAAAAGTAAAGGTGCAAAGGTAAACTTCTACAGATAGGAAACAGATTCATAAAAATCCCACTGAATACTGAGAATGCTTAATGCATCAAACACATTCATCAATCTCAGTTGCAGAGCTTCAGATCCTAAAGGCTTCAAATTTGGGATTGGAATAAATGAATTGACTATTATCAATTAATGAACGTCACTTCATGCCCTCCATTTAAAAAAAACATTTGGTATAGAGTGATAAAAAGGTCTAAACTGAGATGGCTAATGAATGTTCTAATTTGTTTATGAATACATTAGTCTGCTAGTAGGTAGGGTGCTTTCAGCAGGTACAGTGATCAATCATGCATATCACAATTCTACCAAGAAACAAAATGGGTAATCCTACGATGGTCATTCTACTGACCTTGATAGTGAGTTTATACTGGGATTTTCTCCAATTACAGAATCACGCTGTCAGTCAGTCAATGTTACCTTCCTGCAGAGAATAGGATGGGCTCACTGGCACAAGTTAGTACAGTTAGAGATGATCATAGAATCACTCCTCAGATGCAAACATCACTATTCGTCAAAACAAAACGCACAATACTGCTGGAAATCTGAAATAAAAACAGAAATCGCTGTGAACTGAGTGTTCAGGTCAGGCAGCATCTATAGAGAAAGGAAAAGTGAGTCAAGTTTTCAGGTCCACAACCCTTCGTCAGAACTCTGGCATGTTAGGAGGGAGAGGCTTTTAAGCATTAGCAGAGAGGGAGAGGTAGGGTAAGGAAGACAAATGAGAAAATGGAGTGCAGGGCAGGAGAAGATGGGTTAAAGAGGTGTGTTAATGTTGTGAAACAAAACGGGAAACTGCAACAAAACTGGAGAGAAGCGGAGTTAATACTATACTGTTAAAACAAAGTGGGGTGAAATTGCCAAAGAACAGGCAGATTAGATGGTCACAGAAGAAGGGGAAGGTGAACTGCTATGGCCCAAAAATATTTAAATCAATATTAAGGCCAGAGGACTGTAAGGTGCCGAGCAGATGGATAAGGTGCTATTCCTTGAGCTTGCGCTGCGGTTCATTGAACAGCGTAGGAGACCATGGATGGAGAGGTCAGACTGCGAGTGGGAAGGAGAGTTGAAATGATACGAAACCGATAGGTCAGGATTGTATTTGCAAGAGAGCTGGGTTTGATTGCAGGCAGGGCGCAATTGTCTGCCACGTTTCGCCCACAAATATACAGTCAATTCACTTTACAATATATTCTGTGAAGCACTTTGAGACATCCAGAAAATGTGAAAAGCGTTATATCAAATGCAAGGATTATTATCAGATACATGTCCTCTTTCCTACTTAAACCCACAATGGACTCTGCCACGTAAGAAAGTTCTCATCTTAAAAGATCATACAGTGTTCAGGAAACGTTCTGCAAATTTCTCCCAAATTTATCTGCACCTCAGTATATCACTTGTGCTAGATTATTAATGTGATAAAATGCATACTGGCAGATTTAGTATATTTTGCCATTAAACATAGTTAAGCGCAAGAATAGTTTTCATGCAGCAAATGGAATAACACAATATCACAAGATAGTAGCATCTGCCCCTTCAACCAAATAGAAAAACACATTTTTTCAGAAATTTGAAAGTTGATTTAATGCTAAACAATACGTTAAGTGAAACAAAAATGCAAACAAGCTCTGAAGGACTGCAGCATCACCCCTTCCTATTCAATAGCATAATGTGACAACTATTTATATCTTCACTGCATACCTCCTTTAAATTCTCTGTACAGCTCAATCAAATCTGTCTCCCAGTTACACTCTGGCCTCTAATTAATTTTGTCAAACTCTCCTTCATGCTAGTTATAAAAAACTACAAGAACAGAGGAATAAAGAGAAACTGGAGTAGTAAGTGCAGATATAAAGTCTAAGAGCTTATCAAATTTCAGAGTATAGTGCAGGATCGATTAAATCATCTGATCATCTGATCTAACTGATTATGTTAGACCGGCTGGTGCTGTGGCTTCTGGGTGCTTTGATTGAAACACAAACAGAATCGTGTTAGATAGATAATTACTTTCCAAAATGAGTGTGATTTTGCAGGATCTGGGAAAAGTACGAGGTAGGACAAGAGATGATATAGAAACAGATGCTGCCACTTTGAAAACCAAAGGAAAATCATTTATAAAGTTGACTGAATAATTGTCTTAATGCGTGAAGTGTGCTATAGCAAAATAGCAAAGGGCTGTGTTTGACATTTACAGTAAAAGCCCGTTTATCCATGACACGATCAACCGTAATTTCCGTATAGCCGGCACCTCAACAAAAGGTCCACATTCGATTAACCAGAATTTATCCAACACAATGCATTATTTATTTATTTTCTAATTTTGGTGGGGGGTTTTGGCCGCATATCCAGCACGTGCTTTAACTGGCATTGGCCAGGTCCTGAGGGTGCCGGATAAACGGGCTTTTACTGTATTTGCTTTCTCAAAACTGTTCACAAAATGGTGATTTAATCAAAACAAAGTCACTATGTTGCCCTTTTGAATGATTTGCATATCTCTCCTATCCAGTTTTTTTTTATATTAACGGGATGTTAATGTAATGACTGTAAACCCTGATTTGTTCATTGAATTAAAATCTTAAAACTCCTTGTTGCTAGCCAGACGGAAGCAATATTTCCTTATTGAAGTATTTGTGTTTTTTGTAGCATCTGTTGAAGTGAAGAAAATGATTAAATCTATGTGGTTACTTAACCTCTATAGTCTATCCTGCATATTGGTCACTGAGGCAATTTATTTTGAGCTCTCAGTTTTTAAAAACAATTCCCCCATTAAATTCTCGAATTTTGAAATGATTCCCAATTATCTTTCAGAACAATATGATGTTTTATAGCATCTGACCACATAAGAATGTCTCAAAATTCTTTATAGTTATTACGACAGTCATTTGGTGTCAGGCTGGCTCAGTTGGCAGCAATCTTGCCTCTGAGTCAGAAGGTTATGGGTTCAAATCCCTAATAGATAGATTAAGTTGATAAGCCTCTGCAAGCCCTCCCAGTGGGTGCATTGATGAAATGTTTAAACTTGTCTGCCTGTCAATGATTCACCCCCAAAAATTGGTCATTCACTTTATAGCTGTTTATGGTAATTGCTGTGAACAAATTGGTTGCTATGTTTACCACAAAATACACATTCAGTACACTTTACAGTAAATCCTGTGAATCACGTTGAGACATTCTCCTGACGTGTAAGGCGTTAAATCAAATGCAAGGATTCAGAATTGTATTGTCCCCAACGTTACCCACCCGGCCCGCCTTACTGTTGGCGGTTGGGCCTTCAGCCTCTCTGCCCCCATCCTTTGGATCTCACTTCTCCTCCCTTGCCTCCTTCAAGACCATCTATCAAGACCCTTCTCTTTGATTGCACCTTCAGCCACCCTCCTGCACTCCACTCGCCCTAATCCCAAACCCACAGCCCTCACGCTCGGGTGCAAATCCCTGATTGTGCAGCATCTTGGAACGTTCTCCCAACATGAAATGCGCCATACAAATGTCATTTTGTATTCTAGTTTTGTATTGTCTTGTGATTATAAAAATGGGAAACCACTTTGCAAACAGTAGCCAGAAAATGAAAACATTGAATAAACGGTAGTGTTAAAATTAGTTCAGGTTAAGGTTTGACATCAGTGTTGGAAATCATCAGGAAATCAGTAACAAAAACAAATTTGCTGGGGAAACTCAGCAGGTCAAGCAGCATCCATGGAGAAAGGAAAAAGAGTCAACGTTTCAGGTCTACAACCCTTCGTCAGAAATCAGTTCATGGGTTGTTGGCTTTTGGAGCTTTTTCTACTGATTGTTTGTGGAACATGATTGTTTTGCCCACAAAAGATACAGTCAATTCAATTTACAGCATAATTGGTGAAGTGCTTTGAGACATCTCAAATACGTGATAAGCCGCTACATCAAATGCAAGGATTATATATTATTTATTGATTTACTAACTTTAATTTTTAAATGTTAGGAGGAAACAGTCTGTTGAGCTGATAAGACATTTTTTTCACCCTGAAAGGCACAGATGGGATCATCCAAATCTTCGTGGGAGTTTGTGAGAACTAGAAACAGCTTGTCTTAATCAAATGTTCAAAATCCATGGGAGATCAGATTCTGAGCTAGATTTAATATGGTTCAATGCTCACCTCTACCTTTGTACATCTCAATATGACAGCGGGTGTATACTAATAATACTTGTGCCCAATTTAGCGCCTGATCATTCTGAAATGTCTCTAAGCACTTCACACCTCCAACAACACAGCACTTCCTCAGCAGTGCACTCGAGTGTCGACCTCAACTATGACCTAAAGTCTAGTGCGAAGTCAAACCCACAACTCCTGACCTAGACACAAGAGTGTTACTAACTGAGTTAACTAAAATGTATGTATACTTTACACTGGTTACTAAAATAGGGATGTTTGTTCTAGGTTTCTACAAATATAAATATATGTATAAACAAATATATGGGTGACTTCAACCTCCACCTGAATTCCCTTTACACCACATCCTTGGATTTCACTGCCCTCCTCTCCTGCCTAAACCTCACCATCCACCTCAACTCACCGACCCACAACCATGGTCACCCCCGCAACCTCATCATCACACATGGCCTTGACATTTCTGACCTGTGCATCATGGACAAGGCCATTTTGGATCACTATCTCATCATCTTCTTCTCTCGCATCCCACTGCTGGTAGGCAATATTAACCAGTCCCTCTCCTCAGGATCAGTCCCATTCCCCTGCAAAACTGCAGTCATTACCCACCTACTTAAAAAACCTACCCTAGATCCCTCCAACCTCGGGAACTACTGCCCTATCTCAAACCTACCCTTCCTTGCAAAAACTCTAGAATGTGTTGTTGTCAACCAATTTTGCACACACCTCTCCCTCCACAACCTACTCGAACCCCTCCTGCCCAGTTTCCGTGCTGCCCACAGAACAGAGACAGAGCTTGTGAAAGTTACAACTGATTTCCATTCTATCTGTGATCAGATCTCCTCTGCCTCTTCATCCTCCTGGACCTCTTCACCATGTTCAACACAATCGATCACGCCATCCTCTTCCACCGCCTGTCCTCCATCATCCACCTCAGTGGGACCACACTCACTTGGTTCAAGGACTACCTTACAAACCATTTGCACTACATTTCTGCAAACGGCTTTTCTTCTCGCTTCTCCCCAGTCATCTGCGGGGACCCCAAGGATCCATCCTTGGCCCCCTTCTTTCCTCATCTACATGCTCCCTCTTGGTGATGTCATCCACAGACATGGGGTTAACTTCCACATGTATGCGGATGACACTCAACTCTATGTTTTCTCCTCCAGCTGCGTCCCCCAATCCCCTGATGTTCTGTCAGCTTGTCAGTCAAACATCAAAAGCTGGATGAGTGCAAATTTCCCGCAGTTAAATATCAACAAGATGGAAGCCATACTCTTTGGCTTCCATCGACGCCTTATGCTCCATCGTTCCGATCTTCTCAACCTAAACATGCCCTTAAAACTCTCTGAACCCATCCTCAACTTAGGCATCCAGTTCGATCCTAAGTTATCCTTCCTCCCCACATCCGGTCCCTGATCAGCAACGCTTTCTTCTACCTCTGCTACATCGCCAGTCTCCAACAGTACCTCACCCCAAAAGCTGCCAAAAACCCTGGTCAATGACTTTGTCACCTCTCGGCTAGACTAACCCAGCGCCCTCCCCTCCACCCATTCACAAAATTCAGCTAATTCAAAACTCCATCACCCACATTCTTATGCACAACAAATTTCATGCACTGATTATTCCAGTCCTTGCCAAACTCCACTGGCTCCCTGTCCCAGATCGAATCGACTTCAAGATCCGCACCCTGGTGTTTAAATCCCTCTACTACTTGGAACCCCCCCTACCTCTCTAACCTCCTCTCTCCTCACAACAGCACCCGCTGCCTCTGCTCAACTGGATCCAGCCTCTTCCTTGTCCCCCAAGTCCTCCACTCCAACATAGATGACTTCACCCATTTTTGTTGTTATAAGCTTGGTATTCACCTCAAAAGGACTGAAGTCCAAGCCCCACATTGGGATCTGAGTTCAGAGTAATAGACTTGAGTAACTTTGTAGGAGATGCCAGTTTCAAACAAAATGTTAAACCAAGGTACTGTTTGCTCAAGTGGACAGCTTTGTGCAGCTACAGTATAGGAATCTACAGATGATACATATAAACTTCACATTGTTTATTAATAACTCAACTCCACAAGCAGCTTTTCTTACTACACTCAACAGAATTTAACACATTTATCCTCAATCTCTTTTCTTAAAGCATTTCATCCTAACTGCTTATAGTAATAAATAAGCCTAGCATTTGATATAGCATGTATAATGCTGAAATGTCTCTAACTGATTCATGGGTTATCCAGTGTAGTGACTGTATATTTCTGTGCAAACACAACAGACAAGTTCCACCAAAAATATTCCACGAAGAGTTACGAAATGAATAACTAATTTCTACAGAAGATTCTTGCTCAGAACGAGAAGAAACATATTTTTCTCAAATACAACAACAACAACAAAATAATATTTCTCAAGTGCCTTTCACGTCGGAAGGACATACCAAGGGGATAAACAGTCAGGTTACGACCTGAGCAAAGGAGAGAGGGAGGGTTGGGAGAGAGTTAGGAGGGGAGGGAGAGAGTAGGGAGGGCAGAAGAAGGCACAATCGAAGAGGAGTGTCTTGAGACCGACCTTGAAGGAGGCAAGGGACTATGGGATGGAATTCTAGAGTGTGGGGCAGAGAGGTTGAAAGCCCGTCCGCCGATGGTAGGGCTGGTCGGGCAGGGGACACGGAGCAAGCTGAAGCCCGCTGAATGGAGGGGGTTCTTAGGGGAACAGCAGGTCAGAGAGGTGGGGGGTGCGGGGCAAGGCCGTGAATAGTACCATAGGATCTTTAACATCTACCTGAACAGGCAGACAATTTTTGATTTATTTTCTCACCTGGAGAACAGCACCTCTGACCATGAAGCAGTCCCCTAGAATTGTATCAGAGTGAAGGCATAACATGGGGCTTGAACCCACCAATTTTCTGTTGAAAATGCTACCAACTGAGCCGAAATTGAAGGGCAAGCTTTTAACAAATGTTTGCTAAACATAGTTGTTACATCCTCATGTAAATCGCGTGTGATATCAGTTCCGAAAGTACGGAAGGAGCATACTTTCCGGGTACGCTCCTTCCCCGTCAACCAAGTTAGTGCATTTGTGGAAAGCCACATAGTAGACAAAATATAGCATTGCTGTTATGGTGAAATGCAATTGGTTATGCCAAATAAAATGTACACAAGTTAGAGTACTTTAATATTGCATTTTGATGGCCATTACTATTACACTACAGCTTTCAGCATGACCCAAAGACTCAGGTATGTTCATTTCTTTTTCAATTAACAGGAATCTTTCCACTAGAATTGCAAGTGATTGTCTCACCTGCTTTTCATAGAAATCATCTCACAATTTGGTTTTGTGGATTTTACCATGTTAGCAAAGCTGACAATTTAAAACTTCTCTATTCTTTCCTACTCTTATATTCTAACCCTTTTGTAACGAACGCCAACATACCATTAGCCTTCCTAGTTGCTTGCTGTACCTGCAAACTAACTTTTTGTGACTTGTGTACAAGGACACCCGCTAACACTATCTAGTCTCTCCCCTCCTAAAAAATAATCTGTTCTACTGTTTTTATCACCTAGGTGGATGACTTCACACTTCCTTACATTTTACTTCATCTACCATCTACTTGCCCACTTATCTCGCCTATCTATATCGCATTGCATTTTTTTAAATCATCCTCTGTGTTTACTCTCCCTCCTAGTTTAGTGTCATCCATGAATTTTGATATTTTAAGTTCAATGTCCTCATCTAGATCATTGATATAGATTGTAGATAGTTGAGGCCCAAGCACTGATCCTTGTGGCACCTTCCAATCAATGGGAACCATTCCAGAATCCAAAGAATTTTGGAAGATCAGTCACAAGGCCTCCACTATTTCATGAGCCACCAACAAATTAGAGTTAACTGCTACTGGTCAACATGCAATTAATTACACAAATAGAGACAGAAAATTTTGGATAACTCATGCAAATTGTTACATTACTGAAGATTTGAGAAACAATCCCACAAGTTTGCCTCTTCTACTGTTTAACATCTCTCAAAGAATTAAAATACTTTCCACTCTCTGCTGGAAGAGGCTTTAATTTTATTGTTAGCCCACAACCTCCACTCTCCTCCTCCTATACTATCACTATCATTGGAAACCTGCTGATGATTCCCCAGGGTTTCTAATCCTTTTCACATCCTTTAGCTTAGTGCTTCTTTTTAGGGATGGCCCGAACTGTTAGGAGATTGAGAAAGTCAGAGAGAGAATTGGGAGCTTAGTGTGGGACTGGACTGTGCAGAGCCGCAGATCTTACTGCAGACCGAATCATAGAATAGTTTGATAGATGTAGTCTCTACTGTCCTTCTTACTGTGTGAAGAGCAAAGGGGTTATTTGTGCCTCTTGGAGGTATTTCTTCCTGATGTGCAGAAATTTTTCTTCAATTTTACAGTCTAGAGATCTTGTGTAGGTAGGATGATGTCCCATCATCCTATCCTGATCTCCCATTAACCTAACCTATTCTCCTCTCTGGGCTTTTAACCTAACCCTGTGTCTTCTTACTGCATTTACTAGATTCATATTTCACATCCGGTTACTCAATACACAGTCACTTTACATCTGATGATAACTCATACAACAATTTTGGTACATCTCCGATCAAAATAAATAAGCAGTAGGACTATGTTTTGCTCAAAAATATACAATCAATTCACTTTACAGTATATTCTGTGAAGCACTTTGAGACATGAAACACGCTGTATCAAATGCAAGGATTATTATTATTTTGTTGTTATCAGTGAACAGTATTAGTGCAACTTTAAATGCATCTAAATCACACAGCAGGTTTCGCAAGATACTATAAGTGATTTTTAAAAAGACTTTAGAGGCCACACTGACATCAATTTAAAACACGGTAAACACACTTGTGGCTTTTCACTTCCATCTTAGTAGTCTGTCAATTCCCACATAGGAAAAACATTGGCTCCTTTAATATATTTTTTTCTTCCACAAATGCAGATTCTTCAAACTGTCTTTCACTAGCAAGGTTTAACCAGAAATATACTCTGAATTAGTTCATTTGTATTAATTTTAAAGGCCCAAACCTGCACATCATGAAAACAAATAAACATGGCCTTATCCTTCAAGGCACACAATTATACCCTACAATACATTTTATATTTAGATCACATCTGTCATGTCAGGAGGATAGCTCAAAGTGCTTAACACAGCTGTCCCTGGACACTCAAGCCAAGAGGGTTGTGGGGGGAGGAAAGATGACCGAAAGCACCATCAAACAGGGAAGTCTTGAGGCTCTGAAAGTGGACAGGAGAGGGGGATTATTTTGCCTCACGAATGTTACAGATACAAATAATTCAAATAACGTAATCAATTCATAATAAATGCAGGAGGATTCACAACATATTTTGTGGGGGGTTTTAAGGGGAATCTTGCCCTTTAATTTTTGCTTCTATTGTACTGTATCGGCTGTAAAGACACGTGTGTTGCTGCTGGAAGCCACTCCCAGGCCTCTGGCAATGCTACAGTTCAACCCACTGCTAGGTAACAATAGTTTGTTTTCCTTTACTCCCCCTGCCCCACCCCACGCCTTCTCTAGATCAGCATAAACTACGGTTATAAATTCCAGATTGGGGAAGAGTGTTGGTGGCTGAAACATACCTGCACTACAATTGAGCCCGACATGTAACCACACATTATTATTTGCATCAGAGCTTCAATGCATAAATGAACTAAGACTGCAATATCAATCAAAAATGTTGTACACGTGTCTGTGAGGTTACCAGGTAACCAATTTACGGGGCTAGTAACTGACAGCTGGCGAGCAATTCCACTTGGGCCTAGATTTACTCTATTCATGTGACGTCGTACAGCAAATGGTTAAATGTAGCCTTAACTTTGAAACAGTTTTACAGTAAATTATTTTCAGAACTACAGAAAATTGACTTCAAAGTTAAACCGAATTCATCAATTTGTCGAATTCTGGATGCTCTGAAATGTTACATTAACTGAATCTGAGACCCAGGTGTCATTTCTTTCCACATGTGAAGTGAAGTGATCAGATCCGGGTAAAATACAGGATAATGATAATTATCCTTGCATTTGATATAGTGCCTTATCACGCCTTTGAGACGTCTCAAAGCGCTTCACAGAATATACTGTAATGTGGAGTGACTGTATATTTTGTGGACGAAATTAGAGAAAGAGAGACACACATACACACTGACACACTCAGATGCAGTTAAACAGAGCAAGAGAGAGCGAGACGCACAAACACACATTTTATCATCTCAAAGGCAGGATAAGCGCTATATCAAATGCAAGGATTATTATTATATTCAGGTTTTTTACATCCACAATCGGCTAATCACAGTTTGATTCTGGGCTCTACCATATTATATGATATTTTTTCTACGTTAGATAGTTTAAGCAAATCATAGGGCGCACAGTGTTTCAAAGTTTGCAACTTATACACAATCTTTAAAATGACATATTCTGGAACTTTCTTTCTTGCATTTATGTGAGGAGCACATAATGCTCTCACACAACAGAAAGTATACTAGGACATTGAAAGGTAATGGAGCATTGCTCTACGCAAACTAGAAGGTCCCATGTTTAATTCATGGTTTGATTTGAGGTAACTGATTCCAGCTAGGGCAAAATTAGATGCTTGAATTGGTCTTGGCATTTAATGGGACTTCCTGTTCCTGATTGCTATTTAGTGATCCCTACATGAAACTGTGGATATCTGGTTCCCCAGGACTGGGATCAGTGTAATGGTCACACTCATCCACTCCCATAAAGAAATACCAATTGGGTAAGGTACAAAAGGATGGGTGGAACCAATGATGTAAAAAGCAAGAAATATTATTATAATCTCTTCCCCACTGCCTTGCTGGTGTCCGTCTTTGTATGCTCCAAACATTAAGAAAGTCATTGGCAAGTGATTGACAGAGATCAATGTTCACCGAAAGTTTATTCTTTGGCATGAGACATATCCAGGTACTCAGCCGAATTAAACATTTTCAAATTAATTACAATATTTGATGAGTCCCACAAATTACACCTCAGTTTCTGCAGAAAACCCGGAGGTGCAAAAAAATGCGAAACACATTGGAAAAAAAACTAAATACTCTGTAGAATACACACCAAAACATATTCTGCAGATTACTTGCTTTTCTCTACCTGCAGAACACATATACTTTGTCATCCAATTCACAGATTAAAGGCTAAGAGACTCCATATGGAGATATGGTTGTGCTGGGAGTCAAATATAATGTACAATAATATGTTTCTTGCAGGAGTTATTCATATGACTTCTCTAATAATTAGTCAGCCATTTCCAATATGGCTACAATAATAAGAACCTTTGCATTTGATATACAGTAGTATCTTATCACATTGAAATGTCTCAAAGCTCTTCCCAAGCTTTATTGTTAGGCACATTGACTGTATTTGCAGGTGGACGAGTCAGTCAACTTGCACACAACAATCGCCCTGGTTGTCTCACAGACAACCAGGACATGAATGACCAATTTTACTTGGGGGATTGTTGGCCCAGACACCAGGAGAAACTCACCTAAATGGACATTCACCTGAACAGGCAAATGCTACCTTGGTTTAACATCTCATCAAGAAGATGGTATCCCACACAAAGGAAAGACAGGAGTCTTGACATTTGCAAAGCCAGTTGGCGTAATCAGTGACAAACAGGTTTTGCCACAGGCTACTGAGTCTTTTTTTGTTTCCATTCCCTGTGGCAGTTTTACTCAACCTTTGAGTCTTTCTATGACTTTCTATCTGGCCTGCTGCTGTAAAGTCAAGCCCATCATTACTTTATGAGTTTGACAGCAACAGCACGGCAGAAATACAACAACAACAAAATTACACTTATAGGGCGCCTTTGACGTAGGGAGGATGTCGAGGCGATAGTATAAACATATTGGTTCTTCAGAGAACTGAACTAAGATAACAATCAGTCAATGGCCCTTCCTCATGTACTTGCTATTTTCAACTGCTGATAAGCCTTATGATTAGAACAGTTTATTCTGGCTTCATAATTTAGTATCTCATTAATGTTCACAAGCTGTCAGAGGAAATAAAGTGAACTTCAATTTTATAGGTGAGTATCTGAGTTTAGTTTTTTTTAATCTCTCTTGTTGAACTGGAAGGATTGCTCATGTTTGAAGTTTTACCATTATATCAGCAACTGTTTTTAATAATATTCAGCTTCATTTCAGCCACAAAAAATTCCTGTTCTGACGTGGCCTGAAAAGGTAACGTACGCAGAAAGTTCTCGTCCATAGTTCTCTTGCATTGATTCAGCCTTAAAAGCCTTTTACTCTTTTTTCCCATTAAATGCAATGAAACAAGGGAATCACAAAAAGGAACACAAAACAAACGCATTTCTACACACATACTGTGCCCATAATGGTGTGTTACTTGAAACATAACTAACCAGAGGTGTAGGAAAATTAAATCCATCCGTGCACAATGGCCACTAGATGGAGTCAGTATACAATTTAATTTATATTAAGAATAATCAATATTATTTTACATAGATTTGCAAAAAGGTTGCTGCAAATTAAGTTGCAATTCATGGAGAATCCAACTCAGTGCACCTGAGGCTACAACATACCTGACTGAGTTATTGGGCCTGAAATCACACAGTAAAGAATTAATTCTCCATTAGCCAACGCTACCCACCACCCTGTCAAGTCCTACTCATCACTAATTAGGGATCTCAGTTTGCCTTAAAAATAGTAACTCATTTTGAACTGTGTCAGTCTCAAGTGTAAGCACAACTCCACGCGTTTCAATGAGATTGTAATTTGTCTCACTTTATGTGATGATCAAGCTCACCGAAAACATTTCTTCAGCCCCAATAGAACACACCACCAATAATGAATAGTTTACTCAGAATTTTAGCTCAAGTTGTTTGTTAAAATCTATTTCTGTGGAATCTTTGAAAATATTTCTACAAATGTTCTGTGATCAAATTTGTTTGTTGTGAAAAAAATAAAATCCACAGCTGTCTGTGGGACACTGCTATGTGCAATTGGCTGCTCACAAAATATACAGTTAATACATTTTACAATATACTCTGGGAAGAGCTTTGAGACATTTCAACGACATGATAAAGCACAATATCAAATGCAAGGATTATTATATTGTACCTTTCAGTTTTAATTCCGATTATTATTTCTGTTTCATCTGCTTAAGTGTACAAGAGGAGAAAGGTGTAGCAATTAGAAGGGATAAGTATAGAAAGGAAGTGGTACTAAAGAAATTGATGGAACTCAAAGAGGACAAGTCATAAGAGACTTCATCGGAAAACGTTAAGGGAAAGTCGCGGAGACAAAAATAGACATGAGGACTACAATTTTTCAAAGATCCTTGGATATGAAAGTTGTGCCAGGAGACTGGATGGCAGCTAATGTAATGTTGATGTTTAAAACAGGAGAACAGGATCAGCTGAGTACAGTAATTATAGACCAATTAGTCGAACATCTATAGTGGACAAACTTTTAGAGGCTATAATACACAATAATATAAATAACCATTTAGAAAGGCATGAGTTAATAAAAAACAGTCAGCATGGATTTGTTAAATTTTGACAAATCTAAGCAAGTTCTTTAATAAATTAATCAATTTTCAGAAGGCTTTTAATAACTTGCCACATTAAACAAAAAGGGTGCTTGGTATTAATTGAAAGCTAACATCATGGATAGAAAGTTTGTTCAAGGATAGGAAACAGAGGGTACCAATACAAGGTTATTATTCACAATGTAAATACAGTGGTAGAATCCCCAGGAGTCAGTGATAGGACCACTACTTTTCTCCAGTTATTTGAATGATCTGGATTCCAATATAGGAAGCACAATTTCTTAAATTTGTAGATGACACAAAAATGATACATTGCTAGCTACAACAAAATCATTGTAGCTAGCAATGAAGAAGACTAAGCAACATTGGTGGGCTTCAAGACAGATTAGATGATTCTGCAGAAAAATGGCGAATTAAATTTAATATAGACAAATGTGAGGTTATAGATTTTGCGAGGAAAAATAAGGAGAGCAAGTGTATGTTAAATGGTAAACTATTAAAAAGAAGTGAAAGAACAGAGTTACCTACAGGCTAATTTGCATAATTTTTTAAATGTGGGAAGGCAAACGGATAAAGTTGTCAAGAAAACTAATGGAATCCAAGGGTTTATAAAAAGTGGTATAAAATATAAAACCAAAGAGGAAACACTAAACTTATATAAATGATTTGTTAGACCGCCGTGTCCAGTTTTGGCCACCGTACTTTAGTAAAGAAGTTAAGGCTATCCTCTTTGGGTGGGGAGGGGCATTGGTAGTCCGGTTCCTGCGCTCGTGTAAAATCCCTGACTATCCAGCATTGTAGGACATCCTCCCAATATTAAAAGCACTATGCAAATGTAATATTGCATTGTTGTCCTGGAGCTCCATCTTACATTATCTAACCACCATGAGTCAGTGCCTTCTCATTTTATGACAATGACCAAACATTACTGTGGCTCACGAACAGTATTTAGAGAGAAGAGAACTGAACAATTTTCACGGATTGTATCGCTCTGTAATGAACTAGTTTTTGAGTAACTCAGTCCTAATCATATTACATCATCTGATAAAAGCTTCCCAGAGTTGGCAACGCTAGGCAGGTGAGGCAAGGAACATGAAGCAGGCCAGTGGTCACTCAGTGGAGGGAGTGGTAGAGGTTGGTCGGGTTTGAAGCAGTCGCAGGGATGGAGTGGGTTAAGATCAAGGAGAGAACCTTGAACTCAATCACTGGGGGATGGGGAACCAGTGAAACAGGGCAAGGATGGGGGCAATATGCTTGAGGCACCTAGTGCAAGAAACAACACAAGCTGCAGAGTTCTGGATAGTCTACATCTTGTGAAGTGAAGGGGAAGGTAGTCCAGAGAGAAGAGTTAGCATGAAGTCTAGAGCTGATAAATTCATGGAATAGGATCTCAACAGCCACATAGAGGCAGTGGCAGAGGCAGTGGCAGAGGTAGGCAATGTTAAGGAGATGGGAGGAAAGCTGAATGGGTCAGAGCGTGAATTTGAGGTTGAAGGAACAGTTGAGAATTGAACAAGACACCAAGATTCTCTACTGGTGCTGTGAGGTGGAATGTGCATCCAAACGATTAGAAGGTGCTGAAGGGAGTCAAACAGGACAGCCTCTGTCTTGTTGACATTTGACGGAAGAAAGTTAGCTCTCATCCAGGACTTGATGTCAGTAGGGACAGCAGTGGTCCTGGAATGGAAGAGTGGAGACAGAGAGAAAGAGTTGGGTGTCATCAGCATACATGCGGAATTAACTCCTGGCTGCAGATGAAATCGATGAATGGGTACTGATAATGCAGGATTGATTAATAATTTAATATATAAATATTGACAATAGGTGTAGCTTGATAACTAGCTAGAACAGTGTGTCAATCTCTTGATTGTGGTTGGATGTTTAAATGTAAACCCTTGCGGGTGCAAATTCTATCAATTCTCTATAACCGCCTGCAGTATCTCGTTTTGGGTGCACAATAAAAACTGGGGAAGTATACAAGTTAAACTCCACTTAGATTTTGCACCAGAAAAAAAGCTCATAAACAGAGTAAGACAACAACAAGAACAATGTTAAGTTTACATAAAGCCTTTCACATCAGGATGCTACCTCAAAGTACTTCACAAACTGGTGTTTGAGCTGGGGGTTGGGGTGGTGGGGGTTGAGGAAGGTGTCTGTGTGTGGGGTGAGGGGAAAAGTTAGCAAAAGTACAGATAAAAATAGTGAATATTCACAGAATAGGTCTTATCCCCGGGCTTAAAATGTGGGGAGGGAGGGGCCATGGCAGAGGCGCTTTGAGAGAGAGTTCCTAGAGATTGAATGGCTGAAAGCTCCCCCACTAATAGATGAAGGACGTGATGCAGCCAGTGTTCACTGAGCAGAGGGAGCAGCTAGGGTAGTCGGGTTGCAAGAGTTCGACAAGACATGGAGGGTGAAGACATGGAGGGCTCCCTAATTGACAACTTAACAGAGTTATGCAGGGGAACTGGACATGCATATTTCTTAAATTACATGGGGAAAAGTGCCTGGTTTCAGAGCGTTCCTTTACATTATTTTAATGCGACATTATTTTAAAAATACATTATTTTAATACACAGGTTTTAATGAGCCTACTTCTTGTCACCAATTAGTTTTGTGCCATACAAAGTTTCCATCTGGACAGTCGTAGATATTACACTGGGTAGTCCTACACAATCGGAACCTCGAAACACTCCTCAATCAGTTTGTGCAAATGGTGTAAAAAAAATAAAGCTCAAGAGGGTTGGACTACATCTTCTTCCTGAGCCATCAATCCCTGCAGACTGTGGCACCAGTGCTGAATATATGAGAAAATAGGCCTCCTCGAAAGAGGCTATGAAAGTGTTGGTAGTGAGGAGACATTTCTGAAAATATTAGCATTGTCACAACTTTTTCTGTCCCCATTTAAATGAAGGAAAACACTTTAGTATTGTAGACTCTAGGACTCTAGACTATAGGATTAATAATACTTGCATTTGGTATGTCGCCTTACCACATAATTGAGACATTTCAAAGTGCTTCACGGAATGTACTGCAAAGTGTGTATTTGGGGAGTGAAATTCTCCTGAGGAAATTGTGGGTCAGGAGAGGACTTACCAGCTGAAGGAAAGTAAATCTGAAAACGGATCTCAACACTGATCCTAGCAATTCTTTTCCCTTCGATCTATCAATGTCACCTTTCAACAAAAATCTTCATCTTCATCGGATACCCTACTCCTCAACTGAAAGTAATCTTCTTTTAGAATAAGTTTGGAATGAGGTGATCAACCTTACTTGGTACTTACATGTACTTGGTAACATGTGAAGGCAAAAGCAAGTATTTTCTTCAACTATCTTAAAACATCATCATAATAATCCTTACATCTGCCAATAGTGCCTTTCACATTAGAAGAAATCTCAAAGTGCTTCACAGGATTTACAGTAAAATGAGGTGCCTATGTGTTTTATAGGCAAACACAACAGCAATTTGTGTACCGAAATATCCCACAAAACAGCAATGAACCGAATGACCAATTTTATTTGAGGAATTTGGACCGTATCTCAATCGCTTCTACCTCCTATTCCCTTAGTTTAGTCGAGAGATGCACAAGAGTTGGTATTATAATGGACATGAGCAGTATCCTTTATACAACTTGACAGTTATGTGTTGAAAGTTAGCCATGTGTCTAATCGTTTGAGTCCTGTACATTGTAACTCTCTCACTTGTAGCTGTAATGGATTGTTTAATTGTGAAATCATAGGCTACATTTTGAGCAATGTAACATTGCTAGTTTGTAGTGATTACATAGCATGTTTCACTGAGTTCAACATGAACCATGAGAAGATGTCTTTTTCACTTTTAAAATGATTTATTTACGTTTCATCAGTGTTTTGTTCATTCTGATGTTTTGATGAATTTAACTTGTCATAATAGGCCATTTTTGATGTTTGGTAGGAGTTATTTGCATGTAGGTACATCGCTTATACAAAAGGCTTTATGATAATTTGTTTCATTGAGATACGGTCTCAGAATAAATATTTGTCATGTTTCAGCGCTTTGGGACGTCCTCCCGACGTGAAAGGCGCTATATAAGTGCAATGTTGTTGTAAATTTTGTTATTGTTTTCCAAAAATGATCTTTTCTTCGACATTGGCACATTTCGGGGGAATAGGAGATATTCCTTTATTCTTGAGTACCTGTAATGATTTTCAGCACACTGAGTAAAGGGAGAAAAATGCCAATGTCCTTCTTTGTTTCCTTCTTTTGCATGCCCGGGACATCAACAAAAAGAATGCGGAAAGAGGGGCTCGAATGGTTCAAAGCCAGAATATCAATGTCAAGAATTTCAAGGCTGCAATCAACTTGACTATATAGAACTGGCGTTAAATACAATTCAGAGAGAGTGGAATCTGCCCTGAATAGGAGAGAAAAAAAAACATCTGAGAGAACTCATGTTTACTCTTATAGGAGGAAATAAGAATTGTCAGTCCTGCAACCGGCTGATAAAACAACCAACAACTTGCATTTGTATTTGCCCTTTACACGGGTAAGATCTCTCAACACTTAATGTGTCACCCAGGCTCAAGTGGTAGTACTCTCACCTCTAAGCCAGAAGGTTGCAGTTTCAAGTGACACAGTAGGACATTGGGCTCTGGGCTGACACTCAACTGCAGCAGTGCTGGTGAAGCATGGAATTGCCAAAGGTGCTGATTTGGACGAATTGTAAAACCAACTTTTTGGTGAAGTTCCAAAGCACTTTTTTCAGATTGAGAAGTGAGTTTCTCCTTGTATCCTAGCCAACAATCCTCCAGATAAAACTGGTCATCCTTCCATATCCTCACCTGCACAAAATCCACATATTTATCGCTCCCGTCCATGCCAGGCTTCATTGTCACCTTGACGTACCCATTCTTATCCAAGGCAGAGTTGGGCCAAACTCCAGGGGTGAGACATGTGAAAAAGGACAAGCTTCTCTGGTATGGCTAAACCTTCAGCAATTATGCTCCTACCCTTTGGAATTCCCTTCCTCTACCACTACATCTTGCCCTTGTCTATTTAGTTTTTAATGATATGCTCCTTCATTCATGGCCTTGCCCCCATCTATCTCTTCGACCTGCTGTCTCCCCATCAGCCTGCTCGTCCCTTCCGTTCAGCAGGCTCTGGCCTGCTCCATGTCCCTCGCCCAAACCACCTCGCCCAAACCGCCCTACCATCTGTGGCCGGGCTTTCAGCCTCTCTGCCCCCACACTCCGGAACTCCATTCTGCAATCCCTTCACCTCGCTTCCTCCCTTTCCTCCTTCAAAATCAGTCTGAAGACCTTCCTCTTCGACCATGCCTTCTGCTGCCCTCCTAACTCTCCCCCCTTTCCTATTCTCCATCCCCTGTCCCTTCCCCGACCGTTACCCCCCTGCTCGGCGCCTTGGGACGTCCTCCCAACGTGAAAGGTGCTCTATAAATGTAATTTTGTTGTTGTTGTCTGTATACAACAAGTTGCAATTGCTGTGTGGTTACAAAGACTATGCACGATATTTTGCATTCCAAACCAGATAATATTAAGTGGTCAAATTCACTGGGGACTTGACACAGGCTTGAGAGCCTTGCTAATCCTGCACAATGAACATACAATAAGTCTCTGTCAGTTAGTCTAGATATGTGTGAGAGACAAAATCATAATACTGTACTAGTTTAGTAATATTCCCTCCTTTAATGTTATTACTGGTCATTTTATTTTCCTCAAAATCCTTCAAAGTTTTAATTTAGAGATATTATCCAATTCCTTTTTAAAAACTACTGTGAATTCCACTCGAACCATTGTTTTTGATGGAGAAATCCATGTTCCTATAAACTGTGAAAGAGAAATTCTCACCTCTCACTTTGTCTTTGACAATGATCTTAAATGTCTGCCCTCCAGTACAATTGGCCAGTGAAAATTATTTCTCCATAATTAGCTTATCAACTGCTCTCCCATCCCAGCATGTGAATGGATGCTTTGGTGTTTTGCAAAAAAAAAGGTTTTGAATTGATTCATACAAAAAAAAACGAAATCTATCTTTCACCTTGTCTTGCCTGTGCACGAGTGTATGTCCCTTATTTTAGAGTTTTTTTTAGTATGTTAAACATATTACTGTATAAGGGTTCAGTTTACCTATACCTTTTATGATCTTCTATACTACAATAGAATATCCCCTGAGATTAACAATCCCAGCTTCATGGTCTCTCTTTGTAACTCAGGTGCCTAATTTGATTTATCAATTTAGTTGCCCTTAGCTGTCCTTACTGTAATATATCATCAAAATTTTGGCAGTGCTCCATGTGTGGTTGGAATAGTATCCTATACAAGTTCAAAATCTGTATCAATTAGTCGTTCCTCATAGCTCATTGCTCTAACACTGAAGAAATCCCTCTTGTATTTCCTTAGTGTTTGAGCACTGGAGTCGTGGAGTTCTGTAGCTTAGTGGCTAGAGAGCTCACCTCGCAAGCGAGAGGACTTGGGTTTGATTCCTGGGCAGGGTACAGTTTGGACTAGTTTCCTTAATCCACATCCCTCTGTTTACCTAGCAGTAAGTAGGAACCTGGTTGTTAGTCAATCGGCAGATCGATTGTCCAGAGATAATAATCCCTTTCAAAAAATAATAATAATTTGGTCACTATTTATGGTACATTACTGTGCACAATTGGCTGCCGTGTTTCACTCAGAAAATAGTCAATTCACTATATAGTACAGTATATTCTGTGAAGTGCTTTGAGAAAAAAATTACGATGACTCGAAGACAGGATAAGGCGCTATATCAAATCCAAGGATGATTATTATTATTATTGTTGTTGTACTGATCTGTAGTCTAAGCAGTCTGTTTATGTCACAAGAACCAGAACTATGCAAAGCACTCCGTGCAGCACTGTACAGCATAGGTATGATTTCTGCAAAACTGAATTCAACTGATTTGACAAATGAAGCCCAACTCCTTGTTTGCAAAGGGATGTATTTGTGTTACTCGTACTTTGTCAAGTGTCAACAGCTTCACACTGTCAACGTGGGTATTGCTTTTTCAAAAGCATCAGTGGAAGTTGGTCAGTACTCCCAATAGTAAAACTATCATTTTAAAACAGTACTTCTTTGTGTTGGTTGTCATTTATTGGATATTTCATACCTCCATACACCATTGGTACATTTAGTTCAATCATTAGAGGCTGAAGGCACGGTCACCGATGGTGGACCAGAGTGCACGAGGTACAAACAATAATAATCTTTGCATTTGATACAGCGCTTTTCACATCTTATCGACGTCTCAAAGGTCTTCACAGAATATACTGTAACGTGAATTGACTAGATTTGTGGGCAAAACGCGGCAGCCAATTGCGCACAGCAGTGTCCCACAAACAGTCGTGGACTGAAATGACCAAATGGGGGGAGGCCGGGGGGTGGGGGTTAAGCAGGTTGGATAGGTAGGGAGGTATGAGGGCATGAAGGGATTTGAGAATGAGTGAGAGGATCTTGAAAGCAAACCGTTCAGTGATTAGGAGCCAATGGAGCTTGGCAAGGATTGGTATGATAGGGGTGCAGAGTTTTTTAATAATTGGATATTGTGTATGGTGGAGCTGGGGATACCAAACACAATGTGGCATTTCATTTCAATCCACAACACTGATCTATAAAACAATCAGAAGAGTTGTTCTATTATAAAGCCAGTCAGTAGCAATTCAAGTGCCTTCTTACCTGCCACTCAGGTTATAGACGAGAATTGTTTTGATGTAATCATTTCTAATAGACTCTTAAAGTGGAGCCCACACATACTTCTAGACTATGGATCAATCACCTAGGACTAACATATTCCAGTAGAATTGCAGAATAATGGATAAATGGGAGGTAATTTAAAAGGTAGTGGCCTCATAACAGGGTTCAAATGACGTTAAAGAGAGCAAAGTTGAAGCAGTTTGTAACCATTAGCTGAATCAGGAGGTAAGATTACAGTCTGGAGATCATTGTAAGGTTTCTGTTACTCTCTTTCAACAGTGCATAGAGGTGAAATTTGCAACATGCTCACATGGTAATTAGCAAAAATTATTATGAAACCCATTCATCTCTTAGTGTTCGATAATTTACACCACACCGCACTTACCTTAAGTCAGTTTTCTCTTCTGCTGGATTCAAATTCATCTCTAAGTCTGCAGTTCACATTAGAACAGTGTTTGAAAATATTACGGTAGCAGTGCAACGTTCCTGAGTCAGCATGAAGGCAACCAATTTGAAGGGGGCGAGTAGTGGAGGGAATTCATTATCGAACAGTAGGAAAATTACAGTCTTTCATAATTATCGCAAGGAATACATTCTGAAACACTGCAAACACTGGGGTTCAGTCCCACATCAGGACTTTGAATTCAGTCTAGAATAGTCTGCAGTGCAGAGCAAGAGCTGCAGTTTTTCCCTTTGCACAGGAATATCTTCAGTGATCTTTTTTGTTTTCAGAATTATTTATTAAACAAAATGCAGTTTACCTCTCACTAATAATGTAAATCTTATTGACACTCATGTCAACAAATAGCTATTTCCAAGGTATTATCAGTGAAATTGCTTAGCTCCCGACATTATAATAATGAAACATGGGAAGTCTAACTCTAAGTTCCAACTTCACAACAGTTGGAATCAGAATAAAAAACAAACAGAATATTTCTCCAAATTATATTTTTAAAGAACCAGATTCTTTATTAACTTTTAAAGTCCACTCAAAGTCCCTGGTCAATTTTAAGTGGACTCAGCGGAGTCCTGTAGCTCAGTGGTCAGAGCAAGCAAGAGACCTGGGTTTGATTCCAGGCAGGGCAAAACCTTGGACAAGTTTCCTTATTCCACACACCTGATAATAATCCCTTACAAAAAACAATAATAAATTGGTAATTTTAATCCATGACTGTTTGTAGGCGACTGCTATGTGTAATTGGCTGCCAGGTTGCGCCCACAAATATACAATCAATTCACTTTACATTATATTCTGTAAAGCGCTTTAGGAAGTCTACAAGATGTGAAAAACGCCATATCAAATACAAGGATTATTATTATTATCTGCAGCCTGACATGTTCATACTTTTGCTTACACTACGCTTCACAATAAATATAATCACTTTGAGACATTTCAACAAAGTGAACAAAACTATATGAAATGCAAGGATTTTTATTTAATTTAATATCCAGCCATTACTTTCAAGAATTTTATCAACAAGTCCTTTCAGTAATCTTGGGACGTTCTCAGACATGAAAGGCGCTGTACAAATGCAATTTGTCGTTGGCTCCCTCTGCCTCCTCGTCCTCCTTGACCTGTCTGCTGCGTTCGACACAGTCGATCACACCATCCTCCTTCAACGTCTTTCCTCCCACCTCAACCTTCAAGGCACAGTCCTTGACTGGTTCCATTCTTATTTGACCCACCGTTTACATTTTGTTTCTTCCAACGGTTTTTCTTCAAACCCCCACACAGTTTTTCACGGCGTCCCTCAGGGTTCTGTTTTAGGCCCCCTCCTTTTCACCCTTTACACGCTCCCTCTGGGCGACGTCATCCGCAAACATGGGGTAAATTTCCACATGTATGCGGACGACACCCAGTTGTACCTTTCTGCCTCATCCCTCAACCCTCAGACCATCGATGTTCTGACAGCATGTCTGTCCGACATCGAGTCCTGGACGAGGGACAACTTTTTGCAATTCAACGTGAGTAAGACCGAGGCCCTCCTGATTAGCTCAAGCCAGCGCCTCCGCACATCGGGCGCTGCCAGCCTCAACATCCAAGGCTGCACTCTCCACCTCACAAAGCCAATCAGGAACCTCGGCATCATGTTCGATCAAAAACTTTCCTTCCTCCCCCACATCCGCGCCTTGACTGGCACCGCTTATTTCCACCTGCGCAATATTGCCAGGCTCCGCAACTATCTTACCCCCCGCGCTGCCGAAACACTCGTGCACGCATACATCACCTCACGGCTGGACTATGGAAACTCTCTCCTCGTCGGCCTCCCCAGTTCCTCCATTCACAGGCTGCAGGTCATCCAAAACTCTGCAGTCCGTGTACTATCCCGCACCCGCCTCCGCGACCACATAACCCCCACCCTCGCCCGTCTCCATTGGCTCCCCATCCTCCAGAGGATCGAGTTCAAGATCCTCGTCCTCACCTACAAGGCCTTACACGGCCTTGCCCCACCTTATTTAACCGATCTACTTTCCCCTACAAGCCCACCCGGACCCTCCGTTCAACAGGACTTGGCCTGCTCCAAGCCCCCCGCCCGAACCGCCCCACCATCGGAGGCCGGGCCTTCAGCTTCTCCGCTCCCACCCTATGGAATGCCATCCCTCAATCCCTCCGTTTCGTTTCTTCCCTTTCCTATTTCAAGGCCGGTTTGAAGACTTTCCTCTTCGATCGTGCCTTTTGTTCCACCCCGAACTCTTCTACCTCCACTTCGTGTTTCACCCCTTCCCAAACATTCCCCTCTCAGCTCGGGACACACGCCTCCTGTGCAGCGCCTTGGGACGTCCTCCCGACGTGAAAGGCGCTCTATAAATGTAATCTGTTGTTGTTGTTGTTGATTAAGTCGCAACATTTGCCATCGAGCTATGATATTTTTTCCCCGTTTTGAAGCTTTGCCTACTCTTTGAACCAAATCTTTACAAAGCTCCCTCCATCATTGATTTAAACTGCAGAGAGCTACGACATACCGTTAAGTAGTGAAATTAAAGCCAGTAAGAGCATGATACTCCCCAGGGAATGCACCCTGGAGCCATTACATACAGCAAATCCAACAAATACATATTATAAAGGATGCTTCAGTTCACTGATGTATTCAGCATTAACAATTAACAAGAGCAAACTTTATATAAAAACACATTAAATAATCAGAACTGTTACCATGATGCAATATGCAATTAAATAATTTTAAGCTACAGTATTATGAACTTTCTGTGGGTTCCCTCGTGTGAACAAATAAATTTAACAAATATCTTCTGTAGATTCTGTTCACCATTTATGTATTCACAGGCAGTGAATGTATATATACAGTATATACATTTTTAAAAATACAGCATATGATGTGACAGTTATCACCGGTGATAGCAGAATTAGAGAACGAGATCTCCTACTCCTAAAAATGTCCTACACTTTGATAACTATAGGTAAATTAGCCCTCAGCCCTTGACTTAAAAGTTACCCCTGTTGAGATTGCAGAATTTCAGTCCTAGTTTCGGGAACATTGGCTAAAGTTCCTGCTAAATTCCTGAGCTCCACATCTAATCCCATACTGTAAAATGCTAGCACTGCAACAACCAGAACCGTCCGACTTCCCACAATTTACTTTCCAAGTAACAACAGAACCATAATCAGAGCTACAGTGGGGATAAAGCCGCTTGTTTGTCAGGCACACCTCCCAACCTAGAATTATTTGGTTAGTGATCATCACAAAAAATATATTTCTAATGGTGTTTTATGTGCGCAAGATGAAGACATGTCTGACTGAAGCATATACCCCACAAGCATGCACACAAAGGCACACTATGACACAAACCAATACACAATATATAAACAAAATGTGAAAATACTGCAGAGGTCGTGGACCCGAAACGTTGACTCACTTTCCTTTTCCTTTTTGCTGAGCACGCCCAGCGGCTTCTGTTTTTGTTACACACAATTTATATCCTAACATGCATCCACAACAAACAGATATGTACACATATGTAACTAATTCACTCATGATATATACATACATAACATATACACTAACTCACACAAACACAGGACAGACACAAACCTACAACAACAACAAATTACAACTGTGTAGCCCCCTTCATGTCAGAAAGACAACCCAGGGTGCTTAAAACTCATGACATACATGCAACGCACTAATATACACCCACACAATACGCTAGCACAAAGCATTTGTTATTTCTATTTTTATGCTCCGTTGTCTTGGAACAATAAGATGATTCACAGCTCGCCAAAGTGAGTCATGTTTCAGCACACATTTCAGCTGAAAATAGTGTACTTTGGATCTGAAACAAATTTCAATAAAAAGTCTGTGTAGTACAGGAGCATAGCTAGCGTTCTGCTAAATTCAGCTGAATGTTAACACTGAAGCAATTGTGTCCGGCTCTGGCCAGCACCTTCCTGTCTGTGGCTCCGACTGTCATATCTAATTGTGTGTAAAAGCTGTTGTATGAGAACACCAAAATATATAGCAGATACAACAACAACAAAATTACATTTGTACAACCCCTTTCACATCAGGAGGACGTCTCAAGGCGCTTGAAGTCTATAGAAATGTAAAATGTGTGAGCGTTTCGTCCACAAATTCGCTTCACAGTATATTCTGTATATTATCAGCTTCACAATCTAAATTTTTTTTCACTCATTTCCTCTTCCAATTTTCTCTCTCCCTCCCTTCCATTTCTTGAAAGAGTTTGATTCCCCTTTTGCAAAGGTGGTCCACAGGTAGATCCTCAATAATTAATTGAAGTGACCGTAACTTAAGTGCGATTGACAACAAGTATAAGTAATCTTTAGCGGGCACTGCAAAGCAAATCTTATACTGTTCTCACCCAGAGTCTACCTTTCCTGCCAGTATCTCTGGATACTGATCAGACGAGGAACAGCTGGCTGGTTTAACCCTCCCTAGCCCAGGGGCACTGAGCCCAACTGTATTTCCCGACAGCTGCCCCAGCTCCTAACACCTAATTCAGTCAGACCAAGATACAAGTCCGCAACCTTGGTGAGTCCAGTCTGTACAACACTGCATTTATGAGCTTCATCAGAACACATAATTTATATTCCTCCCAAAATACATGCCAATATTGTAATTACCTGTAAGCAAGAAACTCGGATCTTATTAACAATTCAGTGCTAAATTATGGTGTGTGAAAGCATTTTGTAGTTTGGCTAGTTACTGGGTAACTGTATCATTGATATAAAAGTGCAGTTACTGTATACATGAAATGAGCAAATGTATAATCTAAGTGCAGAATTTGGTCTGGTGCCTGATAGTGAGTAGTAGCGCTTAACCGCTTTATGAGAGAATAATAACAATAATAATTATTAAAATTATTGTCAAACTACCTCCACTCTCCAACGTCCTTCTCCTTTCCAAGGTCCTAGAATGAGTCGTTGCTTCCCAGCCTCACTGCTTCCTCTCCCACCACTCCCTTCACGACCTCCTCGAATCGGGTTTCTATGCCACCCACAGCACAGAAGCAGCTCAGGTCAAAGTGACAAATGATATTTCGTCCATCTGCGACCGGGCTCCGTTCTCCTTGTCCTGCTTGACCTCTCTACTTCCCTTGATACGGTTCACCACTCTACCACACCTCCTCTCACCTCAACATTGACAGTTCTGTCCTTGAATGGTTCAGATCCAAAGTGCTTCATAGAATGCCAGCTAGTTCCTATGTTACAAAATGGCACCGCATATGCATAATTGACCATTATGGTGTGTTAACTTGCCTTGGCTGTCCGCAGGCTCAGTGAATGGGATCGAACCTTACCAATGTTTTAACCATAAATAAACCTAACCAAGAGCAATATAACTGGGCTGCACTGAACAGCAACTTGTATTTATATAAGCATCTTCGCTCAGGATAGCACCTTGGAGCACTGCACAATAGTGGAGTTGGATACTGAGTAAGGGAGACAGTGATCGATCAAAGAGTAACTCGCATGTACTGGAGGATGACCTTTGACCTTGTCCCAAACAACAAAATATTCTCAATGGCCATACATGGTAAGGAAAGCCTGAGTGCTGCCTCTTTGATTGCTATGCTTGATTGGCGGTTAGCGACATAGTTGATTTGTTCAGTTAACCCGTCAAGTGCTTTGAGTCCTGAGCTGGAAATCAAATGCATGATGCAGCTTCACAGACGTTGTCACTGAGAAGAGTATCACTGTGTTGGGATGGTTGAAGAGATCACATACCCGTGAGCACATCCTATTACAACTGGAACTTCATCCACAATTATACAGTCAATTCACTTTACAGTACATTCTGTGAAGCGCTTTGGGGTGTCTGGAAGCTGTGAAAAGTGCAATATCAAATGCAAGAATCATTATTATTATTAATTGATGTTATGAATTACTCATTTAAACTTTTTGTGATACCTGTTCCTTCTCCCCAGTTTGTGAATAGCCTGTTCTAAATGGTCGATTTCATTGCAAACATACAAGAATGGTTTTCCATCACTATAATAAACTGAAATCACACCAATGACTGCATTGTGGCTTTCAGATCAGCATTTTATTACAAATGCTGAGCAGGCAAAAATTGTTGGGCTAATCACATCACTCATTCCAAATATATCATTGCATATTTGGAAGAGGGAAAGCATTCAATATTTGGCCTGGGAAGAGGGAGAGAAAGTCAAACCCCACCTTCCCCATAACTATCAACTGCTTTCGAATGCATGTTTGGTTTTGATGTGATAATTATCACTGTAATAATATCACATTTTGACCACTTACATTTCAAGAACAAACTTGTGAGCGACTGCAGGCAGTTACAGACAAAGAAGGAAAGTCATTTTGAATCAAGTCCACTTACACTAAAAGACCAAAGTGTAAATAAAATATTGATGGGGGTAAAATGGCATTAGCTTTCCACTGAAATTCATTTAGTATTGGTGATACAACTTTAAGAGCATTTTCATGATTTACAAGAGTTTTATGACAACTTGACTCAGTAACAACTGGATTTATCCAGTGATTTGCTCACAGAGTAATGTATCAAAAGTAGTTTGCAAAGATGGTGGGTGCCAGATACCAAACAGGGAGAACAGTGGAGGGTAGTCGAGAGGCATAACCACAGGCATGGTTGAAGAGATACATGTGTTGAGGAAGCTTTTCATGACACATAGTGAGAAGGTGAGGTGAAGGCAGGGAGGTAAAGTAAAGGCATACCGGCTGAACACTGAGTGGACAATGAACATGCAACAGGCCCAAGTTTGCCAAGTGGAAGGGTGAGCATAAGAGTAAGGCTGGAGACAAACATAGATGGACGGGCAAGGATTGTAGGGACTTCTAAGTGAGAATGGGGATCCTGAAGTTAATCCACGAGCAGACAGGGAGACAGTAAAGGATAGCAAGCCGGTGGGGGAGATTGTGGGGTGGAGGGCAAATGAAGCTTTGTGCGGGTAAAGATGTGAGCGACCAGATTTTGGAACCAGCTGAGGCTTGTGAACAGTAGTGCTGGGGAGGCTAGCAAGGAGAACTGAAAGGAATTAAGTCTCATCCAGGGGTTGATGTCTGACATGCAAGCCGTCAGAACATCAATGAAACTGTAATCAATAATGGAAGCAGAGAAGTTGTTTTGGATGTCATTAGCGCAGAGCACCAGTAAGTCGTAGGGCAGTGTATACAGCCAAAAAGCTCTATACATGGTCAGTTCATGCAGAGCCATTCAGAAAACAATATTGATAATGCAGTAATAAAGCCACTTTAGAATCAGGAATGGCTGTACTACTTCAAAATCCTAACTACTAAAATAAATATTAAATACGTCCAAATACAAAGTGAACCTCACCCTCCTGTCAATCCCCTATCCATCTGGGTCCTACTTTAGTTTTGTAATTATTATTTTACTTTTGTCATACCTAATGTATCTGATCTCCCTATCCTATCCTCTTGAAGCTGAGAAAAGTGTTGTTGTGAACTTCTCTAAATTAAAACCCCACACAATGTAGTTTGATCTTATCTAACGTGAATGCAACCACACTTTGGAAACAAAATTTATGATGGTGAATAATTCAACGCCTGGGGACGCCCTCCCAATGTGAAAGGCGCTATACAAATGTAATGTTGTTGTGATAGAAACTATGTACCTCATCTTCTATGATGAAACCGTAAAAAAACTATTTCAAAAATGAAAGCCGGTACTCCCAGAGTTCTTCATCTCCGGGCTCTTAGTGAGAGATTGCTGTGTGCAAATTGATGTCCACCATAGTCACCATACGTAATAATAATTACTGTAAAGGACTTTGAGATTTTTCAACGTTCATAGGCATTATAACAAATGTAAGAATTATTTTTATTGCAAAGTGCATCCAACTGACATCCTGAATCAGTAATGGCAATGTAGTTGAATTGTGATCATCGGAATTAACTTTGGTTTCTTTCCACTGATAAGCTTGCAGTTGCAATCAAAGTATAAACTAGGCCAAAATATTGTATGCTGCGATTACGTTTGAATAGTTTTAGTGGCAAGAGTGACTCCTGGCTTCACCTCGACTGCATACATTACAGTCACCTGCTCACATTCCAGTCCTACAACCTAATTTCCTGAACAACCAACTAGGAGCTATAAAATTATAATTGTTTCCTTAGGCTCTAAATTGGACTCTGATTATGTTACGAGTTTGCCATTCCAAATCTCATCCTGGCACTGTGTAGTTAAGACAACAAACTGAAGGATCAATTGAAGTCATTTATTCTAATTAAATATTTGCTAATGTGGGGAGGGGGGTCTCTGAGGGATTTATTTGTTGATGACTAAAAACATAACAAAAAGCATTTACAACAACAAACAATAATAATCTTTGCATTTGGTACAGCATCTTTTACATCAGAACGACATTTCACAGGATATATTTTTGGTCAGCCGGGGGTCTGGAACATGTGAAAAGAGTGTTACTGATCCTACTTGACACATATTTGTTACGGACCACATTGCGTCACTCCCACACTTTGCTTTATAATGTACAGTAGCATCATTATTCATACGGACTGACTTTCACAATAATAAATATATTGAAGTGAACTGCTTGTTCCCAACTTGAATTTGTATAGCGCCCTCCACACCATATGGCGTCTCAGAGCACTTCACAATAGTGGAGCCCGAGGCCGCCAGGGGGAAGGGGAAGGTGACCATAGACGCAGTCAAACAGAAAGGTCTTCAGGCGGGAAATAGAAAAGAGGGTAGAGCAGGGTGTTGGACTGTGGGGGGGGTGGAGTCTTAATTTGAGATGGAAAAGTAGAGTTGGATGTCATCCATATACATGTAGAAGTTTACCCCATGTCTGCAGATGATGTCACCAAGAAGGAGAACATAGATAAGGAAGAGAAGGGGGTCAAGGATGGATCCTTGGGGTACTCCGCAGGTGACCAGGCAAAAGCAAGAGTAAAGGTCGTTTGCAAAGATGTACTGCTGGCGGTTGTGAGGCAGGACTCAAAGCAAGCGAGTGCGGTTCCACTGAGGTAGATGACGGAGGACAGACGGTGATAGTTGATAATAAAATAGATTAAAACAAACGGTTCCTGACTCACCCCGAGATTAAGAGCATCTCTGTTGGTGCGTCATTAAATACAGTACAACATCTGTTGTAAAGTACACACCTACATATGTGCACAAGAGTGATAAATGTTTGGAACAACCTATCAAGTGTGGTAGCAACAGAAGAACATTAGGGGCATTCAGAAAGAAAGTGGATTCTGTGTTAGGTAAGATACATTGAAAATGTAAGGGGCTTCACTGAGCAAAAACGGCCTTTTCCTAACCTTGACTTTGCTATGTCCTTAGGAAATAAACTCTGAGACCTTTTTGAAATGAAATCTTGTTTCCCACAACAGAGGTGAACTATTTCAGGAGTTTCAGTCTATTAGGAATCAGCAAGCTAAGATGTACATTAAGTTGTAGACATTAAATTATGCACAACCAGAATAGAAAGATCAGCATTTACAAAGCAAAGACAATAGGTTAGGCAAGAGAGTCAAGAAAGAGTAAGGAAAGGAAAAAAAATTGCAGAAACTTACACCTGTGAAAAACAGCATCTGAAAAGGAAACAAAAATTATAAAAGTACAAATTGGCCAGAAATAGAATAAATAAAGCATTGAGTTTTACTAGAAATTAACTTTTCTTTAAAAACAACTTAAATAATAAGTAGAGGTCTGCATAGTTTCTCACTCCCCTTTATCTTCTTATTTAATTTCCTCTCCAATTCAGTTCCAAGAACGACAACCTCTCCACATTAGGTCAGAGCCACCTCATGGGGCAGCGTGATGTACTCAAAGTTCTCTGCACAAGACCTACTTAACACTTAACTTGTTAAGTCCTGTAGCTCAGTGGTTAGAGCACTCAACTCGCAGGTAAGATACCTGGGTTCGATTCCCAGCAGCGCAAAACCTTGGGTAAGTTTCCTTACTCCAAACACCTGATAATAATCCCTCAAGAAAAAAAATACAATAATAATTTGGTTGATTCAATCCACAACTGTTTGTGGGACACTGTTGTGAGCAATTGGCTGTGCGTTTCACCCACAAATATACGGTCAATTCACTTTACTGTGTATTCTGTGAAGCGCTTTGAGACGTCTACAGGCATGAAAAGCACTACATCAAATGCAAAGATTATTATTAGTAGTAGTAGTAACATGGCAAGGAGTTTCTGGCAGAAAATCACCTCTTTGCCTCCATTTTTCCAGATGAGTGCATTTTCAACCTCAGTGTCAGCAAACCATTCAACTGCTATGAGACAGTACAGCTGAGCCCAAACATACCCTCATCAAAAACTCATAAAGGCATTCTATCCAGTGGGAGGACCATTAGGAGTGGGAACCTCGGTTGATTTCTCCCTTATCCTAACCTGGCGTGCTAAAGCCAATTGCAGGATCCGAACTGCTTTCAACAACAACAACAACAACTTGCATTTGTATAGCGCCATCCACGCCGGGCAGCATCTCAAAGCACTTAACAATGACGGAGTCCAAGGCCGAGCCAGGGGAAAGGGGAAGGTGACCGTAAGCGCGGTCAAAGAGAAAGGTCTTCAGGAGCAACCTGAAAATAGGGAAGGAGTGGGTGAGGTGAAGGGGTTGAGGGAGTGAGTTCCAAAGTTTCGGGGCGTCGTGGCTGAAAGCACAACGACCGATGGTTCCGGTTGAGATGACTCAGCACATATAGGGATTTGAATCTGTATGGTTACGAATGGTAAAAAAAAACTCCTCAACCAGCTTTCCTCGCAGTGTCAAATTACAATGTGAAACATCAGCCTCAGCTGTCACACCAAGATACTATTCAACATCAGTGTTAAAAGACTTAAATCATCCTTACATTTAATATTGCACTTTTCACATTGGGACAATGTTTCAAAGCATATCACAGGATTTACTGTAACATGTAGTCACTATTTTGTGGGCAACTGAACACTTTAAGTAAACCAGCAAATATAATAACCAACAGCAGGGTCTACACACTCACAGTGACAATAAAACATTTGATGGGGGAATACCGACTAGTTAGGTAATATGCAACAGTGTACTTTGTACGGATGAAGTAAAACAGTGTACACAGACATAGAAGACCTGTACAGCAATAAAATACACTCATTACAATGTACCTATAATATTATAAATATAGTTATTTGATATCATGTTGTTATGTTAAATATATAAATTGGAGCTTCAAACTATCAAAGTTGCTGTATATTTTTCACCCATAATATTCCCACCATTAAATGTTTTGGAAATAGCATTGCAACTGAGAACAGATTTGGTTAAAACAATGGTTGAAACCTCACATCCGGTCCACTGCAAAGATCACCTTTTTCAATCTTTGGAACATTGCCCACTTACTCGCTATCTCACTCACAGCTGCTGAAATAGCCATTCATACCTTCATCACTTCGATGGAGAGATCTCTCTATGATGACAATCGCGAAAATCCTGTCGTTTTCACAGATGAGAGCCTTGCATATAGACACTCTACTAGACGTACAGAGCAATGCAGCCTCCACAGTCCTAATGCTCTAAATTTGATGACATCCATTCATTCTAAGTGGACAATGCAACTTGGAGGGATTGTAGTGGGATGGTGTTGGGAGCCCTAAATTTTGAGTCAGGAGGTCAATGATTACTATTTGGTGACAAAACACACCTCAACAGTGATTCTCTCATGTTGTTGAATAATCCACCAGACCTCATCATCTAGCTCACACATCATGAATATCCACATAGGCAAGGAATCAGATGGTGTTAAAATAAGTCAGAGCCTTTTGGAGAGAAGAGAAATTTGGCAGGAAAAATATAGCGCTTTTGTATCATCCAGAATCACTCCACATCCTGTACAGCATTTTAGCTTCTGTCTATATCAATTAAAAAAAACAGCTTTTACTCATGAAAATAGACAGAATATATGATGAGGAGTGTGAGATATAATGTGCCTCACTATATTATATATAATAACCTCACTTGTTACCGCTCACAATGCACATACAAGACTCTGGGTCTGTCCTGGCCAGTAACTCAACTATCTACAGTTACTCCTGGCACAAATTGAGTGTTTCATGGGTGAACATTTGGGGCTGGATAGTTTCATAAATAAATAAAAACGTGTTAATGAATATCTTTGACTGCAGGATAAACAAAGCTGTCCGTGTTTTGGGAACACGATAAAACAGTTCAAATAAATGTTGGCTTTCATGCCACTTTATGCAAAATTAAGAAGCAGGTGGTGATTATAGACAGAGGGGAGTTGGTGGGTGGGGGGAGGATTTCTACCCATTGCTTAAGGGGCTGTAATTTCATCTCCCACTCAGAAACAAAGTCTAAACAACTTTTGGCTTTCCTGCTCCTTCAAAAGTGATCTACTCGCGACACTGTTTGGAGAAAACTGGCACGGACGAGTTCCTATTTCCGACTCTGTGAAGGAGCTGAATTAATACGCATGGTTATAATAAGACACTTCAAATATTCTGGGTTAAGAACTATTTTTAAAGTAATACCTAAATTTCATAAATAGTTTATGGAGAAGAGAAAGCAGAGCACAATGAATGTTTGGAGGACACAAACCTTAAGTTGTTTGGATCTGGAACGCATTGCCTGAAAGGGTGGTAGAAGTTGATTCAATAACAATTTTCAAGGGAGAAGTAGATAGTTATTTGGGGAGGACAGGTTTGCAGGACTATGGAGAGAGTGGGATTGATTTGAACAGCTCTTTCAAAGAGTCAGCATGGACATGATGGGTTGAATGGCCTCCTTCTGTGCCACATAATTCTATGATTCTAAGTTCTTCAAACTATATGTTCTTTTTCCTCTGAGTAGATATGAGTCACCTTATTCGACTGAACAACAGTATGACATGACAGGAAAGAGTCCTGCTTTATTTGAACTTTACGTGAGTCAGTATTGCCAGATGAATGGACCACTCACTGAATTGAAAACCAACTCCCGACATGATTAATCAGTATAGAAGCACAAGCAACAAACGAAACAGTAAGAGTGACCAGCATGTCAGTAATCCAATCATGAGCATGAATGCATTCAAATTGCACACCAAAAGGTAACCCCAGTGAACCAGTGGGAGTGATGAGAAAGGTTTATTCTATTCGAATAAGGGCGGGAACGTGCTTCAGTTTATCCTGTGATGCTGGCCAGCACAAAATGCAATTAAAAATGTAATATTTTGTGCACTGTTAGCTAAGCAATGAGAGCTACAGTGAAACACAAAGAATTTGTGAATCACAATTGATTTTTCATTTATGTCCATTTTGTACTACGTCCACTGAATATTAGTTATTTCTGTTATTTATTATAAGTAATATCTGTTATTTATTACTTAAAATTGCTTTACAATTATTTCTAAGTACAAAGGAATAAATTTGCTAACTTTAACAAACAGAAGAGAATAGCATTCAGCCCACAGCAATGAACTTACAACATAAAGTGCATTGAGCAGGATAGTCCCCACTTTGTTTGCCATAGCCTGAGACCATCACCAATCGAGTTTCAACAGAACCCAGCTTTGAGACCGCATTATAAAGGAATGCCAATTAGTGTCACATGGCTTCAGAAAATACTCCTTGATTATGACTTTCACTATACACACAGTTAGACCTCAAATATGTGACTGCATCCCAGTTTGAGATGTTCTGATGTGTTGTTTGCTCCTTTACTTCCACACAGCAATTCCCAAAGGTAAATCTTTCAAAGAAACATACAGTTTACACCACATTTGGGACAGATTTTGTAACAAATTATGATTATTGCTCAAAATGAAGAGACAAATAAGAAACCAAAGTTACTTTTGCTACAACAGATGGAAATTTAGGCATTGTTACAAAGACAGGTGCTGTTTCTAATTTTTCCACCAATTAGGATTTGTACTATTAGGTTGCTGTACATGTGAGCAATGCTCGTCAATTAAACTGGAGAGCCACAAATGTTATAAATGTTTGGCCTATAGTCAGGAGAAATTTAATTATTTTTAAACACTCTGGCACCAGCAGCTCCAACAATAATAATCCTATCACCCTTGCATTTGATGGAGTACCTTATATGTCAATTGACTGTATATTTTGTGGGTGAATCACGGCAACCAATTGTACACTTTGTAGATTGAAGTCAACAATTTAGTATTGTTATTATTATAACACCCGGAAAAGCAATCCATTAATTGACTAACAACCAGGTTCCTTCTTACTGCTAGGTAAACAGTAGCAAAAGTCATCAATATTTCTTTCCGGTCTTTCACAAGTTAATTTCTTACTGTGCTTTGAGCTCCACATCGGTGTAAGGAAGGAAGAAGGAATGGGGTAGTGTTACTGACGATATCTACATAGAAAATAATAGATACCTGGAGTGATTACTAGGCAGTAATCCCATCAAGAAAAGGGAGGAGGGGGTTCGGATGACACCGTGACTCACAGAGAGTAAAGCACAAGCAGTTTATAACAGGCATCTGAACCCAGAGATGAAATTACAGACTTGAAGTCACCCTTGTGCATATTTTTTGTTGTTTTAATAATACATGCCGAATTGCAGGGTAGTATTCTGGAAATGTTTGCACCGACACCAGATGTCTTAAGAGATGGGGACCACCAATTGGTCCATATTACTGCTATATAATTATAATAATAACCCTTGAGTTTGATATATTTCTTTCACTTCAGGGGTACTTCTCAAAGTGCTTAACAGGATTTACTGTGAAATGCAGTGACTATGTGTTTTGCAGGAAAATACGGAAATCCATGCTGCTGATGTCAATGTCACTTTTTCAACTAACAATCAATAGCTGATCACCCAGAAATAAGTCACATTGCTTACTTTTTTATAGCAGCTTATAATGTCGAAACATCTAAAAAGTGTTTCAAAGATAATTATTGCCAAATGTAGCGACTGTTCTTGAGGCAACCATCTATGCAAACAAAGTCTAACAAATAGTTACGCGATTAATTCATCTAAACGATTGCAGGGCAGACACATATAAGATTTCATATCACTCATACATACTATTCCCCTTTTTCATGCAATGAAAAAGGGGAATAGTACATTGTCAGAGGTATATGCACTTCAAGACGCTCGCTGCATGGAGTTTGCTATATGCTGTATAAGCAAGTTGTTGTTGTATGCATGCCACAACTTTCTGGCTCAACTACTTTACAAATTATTGTACAAAGAGAGTTATAAAAATGTGCCCTGTAAAAGTGATTGCTGCATCTTCAGCAATAACTGCATTAAAAGTAACTTTAAGAAATACTTTAGGAAGAATAATATTAAAGAGGAAAGAGCAGGAGAAAGAGTAAATACAGTAAAAGCCCATTTATCCATGAACTGATCAACCGTAACTTCCATATAATCGGCACTGCAAAAAAATCCCCATTCGATTAACCAGAATTTATCCAGCACAATGTAAATTTTTTTTGTGTTTTGGGCCGAATATCCGGCACGCACTTTAACCAGCATTGGCCAGGTCCCAAGGGTGCCGGATAAATGGGCTTTTACCGTAGATCTCGTCATAAAGTGAATACCAGCAAAGGCCTAATGAGTCAAATATAGTAGTCTCATTCTGTGCTATAAACTTTCAAGGATATTATGAATCAAATTTCAGGCCCTCAGTAATATCCTAGCTATGTGCTGAGAAATCATACTACTTTTAAAAGGAAGAGTTAACAGAAACATAATTTCTTTTATAATCACTACCATCTTTGATGCATTTGTTGCATCAACCTGGCTCAGTGTGTGGTGCTCTTTCCTTGGGAGTCAGAAGGTTGTGAAATTAACCCCATGTCAGGACCTGAAATTCATAGTCTAAGATGACTTCAACGCAGGGTAGGGGGAATGCTACAGTGTTAGAGATGCTGTCCTTCAGATGAAACATTAAACCGAGGCCTCTCTGCCTGTTCGGGTGGACAGTAAAGATCCCATGGCACTATTCAAAAAAGAGAAGCAAGTTTGTCCCAGTGGCCTAGCCAACAATCACCCAAATAAAATTGATCATTCACATCATAGCTGTTTGCGGGACATTGCTGTGCGCAAATTGGCTGCCGGATTTGCCCACAAAACAGTCACTGCATTTTACAACGCATCCTGTGAAGCACTTTGAGACAGTCTCCCAATATGAAACGTGCTAAGAATTATTATTTTTTCAATCTCCTGTTTGCTCTTTTCACTTTGATTAACTGGATAGGACTTAACCAATAATTATCTCTTGTATACTGTACCAGTAAGAAAATGCAAATAACAAACAGTGTTAACCCCCATCAATAAACATTATATGTACATATAAAATATATGTATCATATAATTACTCTTAGAACTTCAAATCAGTTTAAGCATACTTGAAATCAGCAAGCATATAAAACGCTAACTTATTTTCATCTAGATTTTGTTCTCAAAAGTAGCCCATGTTATTAAAATGCTCAAACAACTTGAAATGTACCAATCAAGTCATTGAGTGTACCACTCACCTGTGCCAGCAGCACTGATGAGATGTTAATCATTGTGTATTTTCAATACAAATATATGCATATATTATATATAAATCATTAGTCTGTCTAATGACGAAATATATAGTATTGGAATACTGTACTCAAACCACTCAAACTAATTGGCATCAGTTGGGACAGTCTGCTGGCTATGCCACAGAACTCTAATTCATACAATGATTTTCATACAAATGTTACTTAGACCCATTGAAAAACAATTCCCAAAGCATGCAAGCTGATCTGAAGATGAATTTGTCAAGTTCACTTTCAATCTTTTTTCAATCACAGTACATTGTAGGTTATTTTACTTGCACTTCATGTTGTGAATTCATGGATTAGCCCTCAGCCTTGCCTGCTCTGTTCACTAAGTTTACTGGATTTGGATACAATCCTAAAATATATTTCACTTTTAAGTTTGAATTACATTTTTAATAGATTATATTTAGAATTAAAAATTCAAGGATAGGTTTGCTATTTTTATCTAAACAAAGCCAAAATATTGCTAATTCAGCTCAATCAATTCATGGCCTGGAGCACAAAGCTTCAAATAACCTTTAAAATGCAGACATTTTTGGATACCTTTGGCATTTGTATCCCTGCATCTTCAAATCCAAGATATTATTTCCATGAAACCCTAGATGATATTATTTATTTATACTGTTATCTTCTTATTTTTAAATGACATGTCAACTGTGTTCTTTGACAATGCAGTATGCATAACAGACATAAAACAAAATCAGAACATGACAACAACAATAATAAAAAAACTTTGACAACAACAAAATAGAGTTAAGAAATGGTAGAAGTGTTCAATTTCAAAGGTTTTTTTTCCTTTTTATGTCGCAATACAATATTTTCAGTCTAAATTGTGTTATACTGTATTTAGCTGGGTGCAAAACTTGATTACATTGTTGTCATTCGACCTTATACTGGAAGTGAGCATGATGATACACTGTACCCAAAGATACAGTGGATACTATGCACCTACTATATAAACTCTCAATGTCATTCAATAACCCAAACACTAAAGAGGACTAAACCAGGAACTAATGCTTCATATTCTCTTTTCATTGTTTGAATCCTCAGTCTAAATAGTCAAAGGCACTGAAACTAGCAACTTAATTTGACAAGAAAACATGACAGGAGCCAGTCAGTTTTCTTCCACAGGAAGCGGCAATGATTATCTGGTTATTACAGCAACCACAGATGTAGCAACAGCTGGAAGGGCCAGTTCAAATTAGGTAGTATTTGGGAAATAGGGTACGTTTGAGGGGAAGGGAATAATCAATGCAACCCCACAGAATAGGTTGGCAATTCTTTTAACAGGCCTAGCTATAGCAGGCGCTGTTTTGCTTTATGCTTCTGCTTGAAACAAGCTTCATACCAAATGACTTGATAAAAGAGTGAATGACTTCTGGTACCCTGCAGTACCCAAGCTCATTTCTCTCTCTCTCTCTCTCTCTCTCTCACACACACACACAAATATATTATATATACGCACACACAAAGAGTCATGTATATTGCCCCATCTGCTGCTGCCCATGTTCTTCCTAATCTGTGGTATCAGTTATCAGCCCGCTCTCTGGGTTGCTTGTCTGAGGCTGCCTTTTGCTGTGACCCTCAGTTTTGTGGCTGTGGCTTGGGAGCGACTCTTACTCTCAGTGTGACTCTGTATATAGCTGTGGCTCTGTGTGTGGCTCTGTATATAGCTGTGGCTCTGTCTGTTTCATCACAGCCTGGTTGACAGGTCTGGTTGTAGCTGTGCCTGCTGCCCACCCTGCCTGCCTGCCTGCCCTCCCTCCCTCTCTCCTTCCCTGCCCTCCCTGCCCACCTGCCTTCCCTGCCTCTCTGCCTGCCTGCCCTCCCTCCCTCCCTGCCCGCCTGCCCTCCCTGCCTGCCCTCCCTGTCCTCCCGCCCTCCCTCCCTCCCCCCCCCCGCCTGCCCTCCCTCCCTGCTCTCCCTCCCCGCCTGCCCTCCCTGTCCTCCCGCCCTCCCTCCCTCCCCGCCTGCCCTCCCTCCCTGCTCTCCCTCCCCGCCTGCCCTCCCTGCCCGCCTGCCCTCCCTCCCTCTCTCCTTCCCTGCCCGCCTGCCCTCCCTGCCCGCCTGCCTTCCCTGCCTCTCTGCCTGCCTGCCCTCCCTCCCCACCTGCCCTCCCTCCCTGCCCTCCCTCTCTGCCTTCCATGCCCGCCTGCCCTCCCTCCCTGCCCTCCCTCCCCACCTGCCCTCCCTGCCCTCCCTCTCTGCCCTCCCTGCCCGCCTGCCCTCCCTCCCCGCCTGCCCGCCTGCCCTCCCTCCCTCCCTGCCCGCCTGCCCTCTCTGCCCTCCCTGCCCGCCTGCCCTCTCTGCCCTCCCTCCCCGCCTGCCCTCTCTGCCCTCCCTGCCCGCCTGCCCTCTCTGCCCTCCCTGCCCGCCTGCCCTCTCTGCCCTCCCTGCCCTCCCTGCCCGCCTGCCCTCCCTGCCCACCTGCCCTCTCTGCCCTCCCTGCCCGCCTGCCCTCTCTGCCCTCCCTGCCCGCCCTGCCTGCCTGTTCTCCTCAGCGAGCGCTGTCCGCTGCTGTGTGGTGCTGAACCATGTTACCGAGGCCCCGGCAGCGGGGCTGTCCTCACACAGGCTGGGGGGGGGGGGGGGGACCCCACTCTGGGGCCGGGGGCAGCGGGGGCCGGGGGGTAATAATATTATCACAAAGACTTTCCTATTGATGTACAAACAGGACAGTCAGGGGCAGCCCGGGACAGCTCTGCCACCTCACCACACACCTCACCACACACACAACACAGCACACAACACACACACACAACACACAATCATTGGGCTGAATAATAACAATCAGAAGCTGCCGCCCAGAGCCAGGGCTAGAGCTGGGACTGACTGACTGACTGACTGGGAGGAGGAAGATGGCGGCTGCAAAACCCAACCCAAGGCTTTTAGGCCAATTGGTCCACATGAAATACACAGAGAGCGAAGGGGAGAGGGAGCTCAGCTCCTCCAGCCCATTGCTTTGTTTCAGTGCGTTTGACGTTTCTACACATTTCTCTCTCACTCTCTCTCTTTTTCTCTTTGCAATGTGATGCAGTGTGTGTGTGTGTGATGGTGTGTGTGTGTGTGATGGTGTGTGAGTGTATGAGTGAGTGTATGAGTGTGTGATGGTGAGTGTGTGAGTGTGTGATGGTGAGTGTATGAGTGTGTGATGGTGTGAGTGAGTGTATGAGTGTGTGATGGTGAGTGTATGAGTGAGTGTGTGTGAGTGCATGAGTGAGTGTGTGTGAGTGTATGAGTGAGTGTATGAGTGTGTGATGGTGAGTGTATGAGTGAGTGTGTGATGGTGAGTGTATGAGTGAGTGTGTGATGGTGAGTATGAGTGTGTGATGGTGAGTGTATGAGTGTGTGATGGTGAGTGTATGAGTGAGTGTGTGATGGTGAGTGTATGAGTGTGTGATGGTGAGTGTATGAGTGAGTGTGTGATGGTGAGTGTATGAGTGTGTGATGGTGAGTGTATGAGTGTGTGATGGTGAGTGTATGAGTGAGTGTGTGATGGTGAGTGTATGAGTGTGTGATGGTGAGTGTGTGAGTGTGTGATGGTGTGAGTGAGTGAGTGAGTGAGTGAGTGTGTGATGGTGAGTGTATGAGTGAGTGTGTGATGGTGAGTGTATGAGTGAGTGTGTGTGAGTGCATGAGTGTGAGTGTGTGATGGTGAGTGTATGAGTGTGTGATGGTGAGTGTATGAGTGTGTGATGGTGAGTGTATGAGTGTGTGATGGTGAGTGTGTGAGTGTGTGATGGTGTGAGTGAGTGAGTGAGTGAGTGTGTGATGGTGAGTGTATGAGTGAGTGTGTGATGGTGAGTGTATGAGTGAGTGTGTGTGAGTGCATGAGTGTGTGTGAGTGCATGAGTGTGAGTGTGTGATGGTGAGTGTATGAGTGTGTGATGGTGAGTGAGTGAGTGTGTGATGGTGAGTGTGTGAGTGTGTGATGGTGAGTGTATGAGTGTGTGATGGTGAGTGTATGTGTGTGTGATGGTGTGAGTGAGTGAGTGAGTGAGTGTGCACACACAGCCTGTTGGGTTCCTCTTACCTGAGCATGGACTGTTCCTTCTCCTCCTCCTGGCGCTGCCTGTCCATGACGGCCAGGATGATCTTCCTCTCCTCCTCGGTCAGGTGGCTGAGGTCGGGCATGTCTGGGTCTGGGGCTGGAGGAGCGGGGCCTGACTGGCGAGGGCCCCGGGGCCCGACAGGAGCCGACATCTTTAGTGATGCACACAGTAGTGATTGCACGGGGAGAGGGGGGGATGCAGCCGGGAGCTGGCCGGGCTGGAGAGGCGCTGAGAGCGGGGAGGAGGAGGAGGAGGAGGAGGGGGTGGAGGAGGAGAGGAGGAGGAACCAGCTCCCGTCACATCCAAATCATCAGCACCGCTCGTTGCATTTGGCCTCATAATTCTCCCTCTCCATTTCGGGCAGATATATACACTCACAGGGAGAGGAGGAGGAGAGGGAGGGAGGGAGAGGAGGAGGAGGAGGAGGAGAGAGGGAGGGAGGAAGGAGGAGGAGGAGGAGGAGAGGGAGGGAGGAGGAGGAAAGAGAATCCGCGCAAAAAAATAACCCCAGCGAAACAAAAACCCTCCACAAACTATTAGTTAGGATCAGCGATGCATTCATTCCCTCCTGGTCCTCTCTCTGTGTCTCTGTCTCTCTCTGTCGGTGTCTCTCTTATGTGTCTGTCTGTCTCTTCCCCCCTCCACCCCCACTGTCTGTGTCTCTCTCTTGTTGTGTGTGTTTGTCTCTCTCTATGTCTCTCTCTCTCTGTGTGTTTCACTCTCTATGTCTCTCTCTTGTCTGTGTCCCTCTCTCTATGTCTCTCTCTTGTCTGTGTCTCTCTTGTCTGTGTGTGTCTCTCTCTCTCTGTGTGTCTCTCTCTCTGTGTGTGTCTGTCTCTCTCTCTCCCTGTCTGTGACTCTATCTCTCTCTCCCTCTGTCTGTGTGACTGTCACACTCTCTCTTTCTCTCCCTCTGTCTGTGTCTCTCCCTCTGTCTGTCTCTCTCTGTCTCTGTGACTGTGTCTCTGTGCTCACTAACCCATGATTTACCAGCACCTCATAGCATCTCGCCCTCCTTTTCCACTTGTCTATTATATATTTATCTCTCTATCTATCTCTCTCTCTCGCTATATATATATATATATATAACATATATATATATAAAGAAACCCCACAAATAAGCAAACTGTAGAGAGGAGAGTGGGGTGGACCACAGGAGGTAGAGGGTAATTTACACACAAACCACAAAATAATCTCAAAGTCGAGGCGGAGTCTGTGAAGAGACTGAGAACAGACACAGATAGAGGAGGTAATGAGAGGGAGAGAGAGAGAGGGAGAGAGGAAAAGGAGAGGAGGAGACCAGGAGCTCTCTCATTGACAGGGAACCAGCCGCAAAGTCTGGAGCAGATTATCTACCAGGACTTGGATCAGCATCAAAATGGATTGGACTCAACATCATCATCCCTCCCCTTTCTCTCTGCCCCCACCACCCCCCCACTCTCTCTCTCTCTCTTCTCTCCTTTGCCCTCTCTCCCCCACCTCCATCACTCTCTCTTCCTCTCTCTCTCTCTCTCCCTCCCCCTCTCTCTCTCTCCCCTTCCTCTCACTTCCCTTACCACTCCCTCTCATTCTCCTCCTCCCTTCCTCTCCCGTCTCTATCTCCCACTCCCTCTCTCTTCCCCTCTCTTCCTCCTCTCTCTCCGCCCTCCATCTCCCCCTCCCTCCCTCCCTCTCTCTCTCCCTCTCTTTTCTTCCTCTTCCTTCCTCTCTCCATTCTCCCTCCCTCTCTCTGCCCCCCCCTCACTTCCCTCCTCTCTCTTCCTCCCACCTTCCCTCCCTCTGCCCCCCCCCCCTCTCTCCCTCGCCTCTCCCCCCCTCTCTTCCCCCCCTCTCTTCCTTCCTCCTTCTCCCCACCCCACTCTCTCTCCCCACCCACTCTCCACGCCTCCCTCTCCCTATGCCCCCTCCCTCCCTCTCTACCCCTTCCTCCCCTAGCACCGTCTCCCCTCTCACTCCATCACTCTCTCTCTCTCTTTCTCTCTCTGGCCAGAGAGGAAGAAACAGACATCACATTCTATTTGATGAGATTTTATTAAGGTCGTTTCCCTTTGACATGATTAAACCCGGTTTGCGTGCATTTTTTTTCAAAGGAGGCGATGAAATGACCCACAAAATTATAATACAACACCCTCAGTCAGCAATGAGACCAGCTGTTTGTCATACTGTGCCTTGTTGGAAGGAAAGTGCTGATTCAGTCAACGTCTCACTGATGTTGGGTTATCTAGGCTCCTGCGTTGTTTTAGATGAATTATCATCACACTTTTCTGCCCTCCTTCACCTTACAGTTTCTCCAAACGTTCCCTAAAAGCTTCAGTCAAAGCGATTAAAGGACGAATAATGCTTACTGTTGAACATTGCAAAGAATCATGCTTATATTTCAGTCGAGATGTGAGAAAGGTTAATAACACAAGACTAGATATTCTTGAAAGGGAGATGGGTAGAGGGTTACAGGGTGACAATGTGCATTTACAATGTAACAAAAGAGAAAGGTAAGTAAACGACTGAGGGAAATAGCGCTTGCTGTTTGGGCCGTGATTTGGAAAATACGTGAGAAGTCATGCAATTGGTGCATATTGCTCTGGTTTCCTCATTGTAGCTGAGGTTCACTGGGTGACGTGTAAATGCATGTACATGACATGTGAGAGCATGCAGCCTCATCAGTCACAGTGTACAGAAGAGGTCTGTAAGTGCTGTCATATCAGGTCAATTTAAAGGACTGCGCTTGCCTTGCAAGCGAGAGACCTGGGTTCGATTCCCGGCAGGAAAGCTTGGACAAGTTTCCTTGCTCCACACACCTGATAATAATCCCTCAAAAAAAAAAAAATGGGCCATTTGAATCCACGACTGTTTGTGGAACATTGCTGTGCGCAATTGCCTGCCAGGATTTGCTCACAAAATACAGTCAATCCACTTTAGAGTATATTCTGTAAAATGCATTGACTGTACTGTATATATTGTGGCCGAAACGCAGCAGCCAATTGTGCACATCAGTGTCCCACAAACAGTTATGGATTGAAGTGACCATTTTGGTTATTATTCTTTTTTGAAGGAATTATTACCTCCGGGTAAAGCAAACCGTCAAACGACTAACATCCAGTTTCCTACTTACTGCTGGGTAAACATAGGTGTGTGGAGTAAGGAAACGTGCCCAACATTTCACCCTGGTGGGAATCAAACCCAGATCTCTCACTTGCGGGATGAATACTCTAACCACTAACCACTATTATTATTATAATAATATAATATTATTATAATAATCCATGCATTTAACATTTCATCTGAAGGGCATATCTATTCATGGTCAGAAACACATTTACTCCAAGTAAAAGGAAAGGCATTCAATACCTATCAGGGCAATACAATGGATGTATTAAAGTAATGCATTTACTAAATGGTTCGGAAAGGAATTTACCATATAAATAAGGATAGCATGTAGCTACATTTTCTGGGTTTCTTTGCACCATATGGATATGTTATTGGGATATAGTAGATAAGTTCTAGGGAATCAAAGCCAGGTGTCTCGCTTGCAAGGTAAGTGCTCTAACCACTGAGCTACTGTAGCTCAGTTTTTAGAGCATTCACCTTGCAAGCGAGAGATCTGGCTTTGATTCCCGGCTGGGCAAAACCTTGGGCAAGTTTCCTTACTCCACATGCCTGATACTAATCCCTCAAAAACGAAAACAATAATAACTTGGTCAATCAATCCATAACTGTTTGTGGAACACTGCTGTGTGTGATTGGCTGCCAAGTTTTGCCCACAAATATATAGTCAATTCACTTTACAGTATATTCTGGGAAGTGCTTTGAGACGTCCAGAAGAAGTAAAAACGCTACATCGTTTAAGGATTATGATTATAAAAGGATAAGTAACTCATGCTAAGCAATCTGTAGGGAAGCAGAGCAGCTCTGTTTATTATATGACATATGTACCTTTTTACTTCCCACTGATACAAAATTAATAGCATTGAAATTGCCATAAGCTGTTGCAATAGAGTTTCATCCTACTCCCCTAAAGCATATCTTGTCTACAAGAATATATACTAAAAAAATGCAATCACTTCCTAGAATTATCTATTTCCACTTTAAGTTTAAGATTAGAGATGCAAACAAAAATCAGAATGAATTATTCTTAATTTATTTCTTACAAAGTTCTGCATATGGATTCAATACATAATTGTACCTTATGTAAAATGAATATGTTCCTGTGCTGAACATATTCATTTTAAATCTGTTCAAAAATGTTCCCGTATAAAATACTGTCCAGCAACTTCAGTTCATCAAATTGTATTTATTTATATTTTAATAAATGAGGAAGATATGAGCATAAATTTAGCATTACAAAGTTCACACTATATATTAAAAACATGGCACAGTAATTTGAAGAATAAAACTTACCCTGGTCACATTCACAAAATTATAAGTCAGGCTTTGTTTTGCCAAAATTTGCTCTATGGTCCTGAATCTGCAGACTTTTGCTGCGGTTATGATTCAAGTGAATCAATAGCCCACTCCCCTTGCCAGTAAGTCCATTCTTTAGACAGTGAGTAACAGCAAGATGTGCCTTTGCTCACTGTGGAGGGCAACACAGCCAAACCTGAGTTTGCAACACACCCAAATTCTGCAAGACTGCACATACCAAAATCTGTTATTTGTTTCATTAATATTATAAAATAAATGGGGATGTTTTAATTCTCTCACTTACTGATAAAATCACCTCCTCATCGTTGTATCAGGCAAGAGCTCTATTCACTTTTGACTTTAATCCAGAAAGCAGGCAGGATCTCTTGATAAAACTGTAACTCAACAGATCCAGAAATTGTTGCTCAAGTAATGATAACAGACGAGTTTCAGCTTCAAGAGATGATTATGAATCTTAAATCCATTGCTTTTTTTTTCTATGTGTCCGACTCAGAAAGGGAATAATCCTCAAAGATTTTGAGAATCAATTTTAGATGAAATAAGATAATTTCACCTATTATCTTTGCCTAACTCTTAAACAGATAAATCAAATGTCATTATTGTCATTAAATGTGGAGTCTGCAACATCGAACATGAAAAAAATGATCTTGTCGAACATTATTCCAAACGTGCAGTTTTTTATTCAAAAGCTTATTTAAAACCTTGTCAGCTATTCCAAAGACTCGATAGATTTCTCTGCATAGACAAATTGAGCTGATTTAAGTGGTTGAATATATCTGCTAGATATGCAAGCTGAGCAAACCACAGTAAATCACAAAGGTATTGTGATTAAATGCACTGAATTATATTGTTTTTCAATTAAAACAACTTCCAGTTTATGTTGCATTTCACACCCTTGGTTTGAACTTTATCACCAAATATGTATTCCTTCTCAATGGGTCAGAATAACTAGTGATGATCAACCCCCAATACTTCATGCATAGAATTAAACAACAACAATCTGTACATTTGGCATTGCACCTTTCAAGTCAAGGGGCTTCACAAGATATATTGTAAAGTGCAGTGACATAGCACTTATAGGCAGGAAATTATGCCTTTTGCTCAGGGAGAGTGTCTCAAAGTGCTTTACAAAGACTCAGTGCCAGCCTGAGCTGGGAGGGAGATATGAGGGGTAAGAGGTTGGTGGCTGAAGAAGGAGTCAGAGATGTGTCCTTTGACAGGTTTTGAAAGCAGCAGTGGGGACGACGACAAGGCAGAGAGTTTTCTGAAGACAGATCCAGGTGGCAAAGTGACTGAAAGTTCACCTGCTAATACAGGATGGGGATACAATGGATAAGAGATGGAGTTGATTTTAGCAGATAGAGTGGCTGGAGAAGTAGATTTGCGAGAGAGAGAATGTGTGCTACTGAGTTCTAATGTTGGAGAGCTTGTGAAGGATGGAAGTGAGGAAGCCGGGCAATGGAAAAATCTAGTCTGTACCCGACAATGGATGAGAGTTTCAGCTGTCTGCAGGAGTGAAATAGTGGCAAAGGTGGATGCTGCCTTGAAGATGAAGAAAAGCTGACTTGGTCAGCTGCTGAGATTAAATGATTGAAGGAGAGGGGCTAACAAAGTACCAAGCTCTGGATAAACCGTTCAGGGTGGAGGGCACTATATAAATCCAAGTTGTTGTTGTTGGCTCTGTGAGTTAGAGTCAGCAATCGTGGAATTCAATATGGCTAATGGCTGAGGTGAGGAGGATGTGATAGGTTAACCCAGGACTTGATGTTTGACAGACAGTCTGTCAGAACAATGAGAGTAGATCTGGAAACATTGGTTGCATGTCATCTGCATACAGATGGAAGTGCAGCATACCATTGCCTCTATATGACGTCACTGAGGGAAAGCTTGGAGGTGAAGGAAAAGCTTCGAGAAGCAAGGATAGAATCCTAGGAAGATCGGACATGTCAGAGGAGGGACAAAGGAGAAGCTTTTAGTGGAGTTTGTTGATGCTGGAACAGGTAGGAGTGAAACCAGAAGATCATAGAACTACAGAAATGTACCAGGGAGGAGATGATGGAGAAGAAGGAATGTCCAATGTTGGCAAAAGCAGTGGGGAAATCAAGCAAGACATGATTCAAGGATTCAGTCCATTTGCTTTCAAAAATTGATAAAAGTTTAACAATTAGTTTTTGCTCAGTCTGGTGTCTGACACATTCGGAAACCCTACAATTATGAATTACAATTACATTAAGCACATCACTGAGCTCTGGAAGGAATTTCTTGACAGCCAAAACCTCTTAACATATGAAACAATGTGCTAGTTGACACCCAGTATGCTCTTCACTCTCACCACGACATCTCAATGTTTGCCAGTCAGTGCCACCACAAGGTCAGTGCAAGTTTTAATAGAATCATTCAACTGAAGCCCATGTTCTGACACATTCATTCCACCACTCATACTGTATTGTTTTTATGGCATTTCTGCACAACATCATGAAGCTCACCTTCATATAAATTCCTCACAACAACTATGAGAATTTCATCATTAGAAGTGTTAGTTGATTCATCCAAATAAATTCCAAACAAAACTTATTTTTCTCTGTTAAATTGGATTCAATATCTTCTGTAATATGAATGATTGTATATGAGAAAAATTTTTTTAGAAATGAATGCAATCCATTTTTTGGCTGTTGTACCTCCAAGGAATTCTGACATTTGCTATTGATGACATTATTATTTCTTCGCCAAACTTTGGCGAACATCTTAAAGTGCTTAACAAGATATGCCGTAAAGTGCAGTGACTGTGCATTTTGTAGGTGATACACTGTAACCAATTTGCATGTAGTAGAATCTAACAAATAGCAATGAAGTGATTAACCAATTTCATTTAACGGATTGGTTGGACTGAGAGAACTCCCTGTTGCACTTTAATTTCATCTTTCTTATTCTGGAAGAATTCCACTTGTTTACCTTTGGTTTTTAGGTGTTTTGTTTCAAGATAAGTTATTTTTGAAGATGACTCTCTGAGGTGTGAAACATTCTGTATCTTGGCACAAATGTAAACTTGATGCATAATGGGTCATATTTTCGATTGTCTCCTTCTGTGTTTTAACATTTGTCATCTTTCCCACCTGTATCGCACTTCTCTGTGTTAATGGCACAGAACTCTCTTTTGACAATGACATGTATAAAATCATTTGACACCATCTCTTCTACTGTGGCTATACATAATTTGCTGTGATATTAAACTTAATTCACGTGATTTAACAATTAGATTGAATGATCATAGGGAAGTGATTCTCTACCAGGTTCACTCAGTTCTTCTGTCGTTTTGGCATCTTTAAGATTCACATCACTCAAACTCCTCCACCTCAGCTCCCACAGCATCCCTCTGCACAGTTGTGTTATGCAGCATGACCCTCAGCACCACAGGAGTGGGAAAATGCTCTGAGACGCCTGTCCGGCGTGGAGGGCGCTATATAAATCGATGTTGTTGTTGAAAGGTAAATCAGCAACACGGTTGGCCCACAAACCGTTGAGAAACACTTTATTAGAGTATTGGCTTGAAAGGCTGTCGTTCTGTATATTAACCAGGATGGCCATCAAATCCTGGATATAAGAGGCATATTGAATATAGTAATCCACATTTTAGGTTATTCCTTCCAGCAGAAGATATCCCCAAGCGTATTTTCTTCAGCAACTGTCTTTCATTCAATTAATATTTGCCTTCAGGGTGGTGGAGTTAACCTTTGCAGGGTATCTTATAATGTGCCAACCACCTTAACGTTATGGAGATTCAAGGTCAATATTACATGCCAGATTAGAAAGATACAAATATATTGCAGAAATTTAATTTAACCTTTAATAGCAGAACTAGCAAATACTGGATAAGTTTACAAAAAACTCAGACCGGTGATGGGAGTAATGAGGATTTAATAATCCTTATGTTATGACATAACTATACCATTCCTAACAGCTCCTACACCAATTAACTCCTCAACAAAAGGAGGGAATCTAAAGGAGGGAATTTAGGAGAAACTACTTCACACAGATGTAGTGAGATTGAGGAACTTGCCTCCTGAAGCAGTGATTGAATGAAATAGTGTAGAATGCATTGAGGAGGAAGCTAGACCTTTACATGAGGCACATAAGCATAGAAACTTATCTATGGGAGGCAGTAAAAAATGTGTGAAAATTTGTATGGAGTATAAACACTGACATGAGTTGTTTGGGCTGAGTGACCTGTTTCTGTACATACATCTTTGTAATCTACATTGGAACAATATAGGTAGCATACCAACATAGGTAAAGACTTGGTAAAATAAATACTCCAAGGGCATAGTTGATAGCACCCCATGTTTTTTTGCAAATGTGAATAATAAAAAAAGAAAATTTAAAGCAACGATAAAACTGAAATGATACAAATAAATAGTTAAAAATGAATACAATAATAAAGTTACAAATGTAATAATAATGCTTGCATTTCACATAGAGCTTTTCATATCTTCTAGACATCTCAAAGTGCTTCTCATAATATACTGTAAAGTGAATTGATTGTATATTTATGGGCAAACCATGGCAGCTAATTGTGCACAGCAGTGTCCCACAAACAGTTGTGGATTTTAGCAAAAAAATTTAGTATAATGTAGTGTGTTTTTGCAATTAAAAAAAAGTAAATGAGTAGTTTCAGTGGTTGTTGTCTCAGCTCTGTTGTTACCATCAACACAACCTGGAGGGAAGCTTAATGTGAAGGTGGGTTTGTATCTACGCAGTAATCTATTGCTCACACCAGTGCAGGTGCAAGTCCCACTTAAAGGTATGGAAATTCACAGTATTGCTGCAAAAGCTTAAAATGCCTGAACCAGCTGTCACCACTAAACATTGTAGATGTAATAAACAGAAATAAAATGACATTTTTAATGGATAAAATAACACAAAATTAGTGCAAAAATAAAACATCTGATCATATACATGGTTTTACTTGTCCTCCACAATCTGGACCTCAGATCTATATACTCTGATCTGCTGATACATATACAAAGAAAATCCAAACATAAAAATACCTTCAAATCATTTTTAACACCACAAGTATTATGAATATTCCAAGAGTAATTATTTCTACTTGTTTATTGTTCTACTGCAAACAATACAGAGAAAGAATAAATAAAACTTCAAAAACTTCTTGCCAAAATAAAACTGATAGGAAATATAGTATGACCCTTTGCTATTTGGAATCATAGTGTATATTTTCTGATTACTGCCATATCCTGTAAAGTGGAAATTATAATATGCACCTGCAAATTACAGACCGATAATTATTGGTTTCATTTACAGCCAATTGCAATAAAACCCATTTGTGCTGAGATAGATATTAATGCACACACCAATTGTGGAATCTTAGATTCTTTCTTACATAATTAGTGTGATATAATTATCGTGGAGTCCTGTAGCTCAGTGGTTAGAACAATCGCCTCGCAAGCAAGATACCTGTGTTTGATTCCCAGCAGGGTGAAATATTGGGCATGCCTCCGTACTCCACACACCTCTGTTTACCTAACAGTAAGTTAGAAACTGGTTTTAGTCGATTGGCGGATCGCTTTTCTGGGGGGAATAATTCCTTTTTTAAAAGTACTCACTTCAATCCATGACTGTTTGTGGGACACTGGTGTATGCAGTTAGCTGCTGCATTTCACCCACAAAATAGTCAATTCACTGTACAACATTTTTTTTAACCAATTAAAGATGCCTTGAAGATGTGATAAGGAGCTATATTAAATGCAAGCAGTATTATATTTTATAATATGAAGCATGTGAAGGGTAGATATCACAACATTTTGTTCACCTGTATTATTGCAACCCATGTAGCTTCAAAGCTAAGTTTTAATTCTATGAAATAGTCCTCTAGACTTAATAACTTGGTGCCCACTCTCTGGAACTCCATTCCTTGACACTTTTCAAATAGAGCAATGCACTCCAGATTATGACATTTTTATTTCTCAAAATGAGTTTAAGTATTATAGCGTATATAGCTCTACCTGAGCAGTGCATGTTTAGCAGACATAACAAAATGCAGAAAATGAAACCTTGGCTTATTTTGTTCCTATAAATTGGCTTAATTGTTATTTTAGTAATTGTGCACTATACATCACATTATGGTTTAATTTAGTGTAGAGGATGTGGACTGACAGCAATTACACTAAAAGTCTCAATATTGGCAAATGAATCATACTGCTGTAAGCACTACGTGTGCAAACCACACTACCACATATGGGATGCGTCCTGCACTCATGTGTTGTTTATGCTATAGCAACACTCAGGTCTCTGTTTCAGACGGCTGTGAGTTCAACCTCAGCATCAGGGCCTGAACCTCATAGTCTGACTATAGGCTGTTATTCCGGTGTAGTGCCAGAAAGCACTGAGAATTTGTACATACCATCCTGTGAATGGGACAAAAGAAACAAAGTTCTGTTTGCCTATTGAGGAGGATCTAAAGATCCCATGATATTGCATATTCAAAAGAGAATGGAGTTTACTACCAATCCCAGGTGTCCTGGGATTTTGCTTTGTATAAAATGGACACACGCATTTGGTTTCTACAACAACCACAAAAACAAAATTACATTTATAGAGCGCTTTTCACATCGGGCGGATGTCCCAAGGTGCTGAACAGTCAGGGGTCGGGACCCGAGCATGGAGAGGGGCAGAGGGGAGGAAGAGGGGTGGGAGGCGGCAGAAGGTACGATCAAAAAGGAGGGTCTTAAGTCTGGCCTTGAAGGAGGCAAAGGAGGAAGCAAGGCGAAGGGACTGTGCGAAGGAGTGTGGGTGCAGAGAGGCTGAAAGACGGTCACCGATGGTAGGGCGGGAGACATTGGGCAGACCGGACGCTGAATGGAGGGGTTGGGCAGGTTGTAGGGAGTCAGCAGGTTGGTGAGGTAGGAAAGGGCAAGACCGTGAATGGCCTTGAAAGTGAGGACGAGGATCTTGAATTTGATCCTCTGGGGGATGGGGAGCCAATGGAGCCAGGCGAGGGTGGAAGTGATGGGGTTGCGGAGCTTGATGTGGGAGAGGACACGAGCTGCAGAGTTTTGGATGATCTGCAGCTTGTGAAGGGAAGAGCTGGGAAGGCCGACGAGGAGGGAGTTTCTGTAGTCAAACCTTCAAGTGACAAATGCATGGGTGAGGGTTTCAGCAGCCTGAGGGGTGAGGTAGTGGCGGAGTCTGGCAACATTACGGAGGTGGTGGAAGGCAGTGCTGGTCATGCTACAGATGTGGTGGAGAAAGGACAGTTCAGGGTCAAACAAGACACCTAGGTTCCTGACTGGCTTTGTGCGATGGAGTGTGCAGCCATGGATGTTGATGCTGCCAGCGCATGAGGTGTGGAGGCACTAATGCAAGACAATCAGGAGGGCCTCAGTCTTGCTGACGTTCAGTTAAAGAAAGTTGTTCCTCGTCCAGGACTCCATGTTGGACAGGCAGGCAGTCAGGATGCCGGTAGTCCTGGAGTTGAGGGTGGAAGCAGAGAGATAAAGGTGGGTGTCATCCATATACATGCAGGAATCCCATGTCTCCGGATGTCACCAAGGGAGAGCATGCAGAGGGTGAAGAGGAGCGGACAAAGGACAGAGCCACTGGTTGAGAACTGCTGGTCTAAAGGACAAATTGAGGGCTCCGAAGGACAAATACCAACAACAACAACAAATTTACACTTGTATACCACCTTTTGCAGCTGACAGTTGGTCACTCAGATCAGAAGTTGTAGAATCCTAACATCAGGACTTTGGACTCACATTGTCCCAAGGCACCAAGCCTGGCTTGCAATTTATGTTTATTATATTAGGCATTGCTCTGCTTCAAAGATTGCTGTTTCGGGGTAAGAATCAATAGTAAAAAAAAGTGTCTCAACATCGAGTTTGTTATAACTGGAGCGATTGCAATAATGAGGGTTTGTTCTATCGAGGTCAGTCTGTGGAACCTTTCATGTAGGGAGGATGTCTCAAAATGCTTCACTGGATATACTGCAATACTGTACTGTAACTTCCTTCCAAACCTGTAGACAGATGATGTGTCATTACTTCAGTTTAAACTGTAAATAGGATTTTATCTTTCAGCGTAGGTGTCATTTCTTCATCAAGAAATATGCTGACTATTCTAAATAAGCGTTATGACATTACTACTATGCTTATACATCAGTCAAAGGTATTCAATTGATGTTAGATACAATCTAAGAGTAAGCAACATCTGTTTCAGTTTGTCTTGGCAGTATTTCAAATTGCAATCAGTATACCACATTTTTTTTGTTTCTTCATGTACTGCTGGTAAACAGAAACTGCACTAATTTACTAAATTGTGCTGTCTATAAATCAAGCTAAACACTGATCAATTGTACAATTGTACAGTTGGGTTCCATTCCCGCCTCAACTCTGAAATGTTTCTGAGTTAGTTTAAAATTTATTAAAACTGCAAATCACTGGATGCCCCTTTTCTTTAAAACAATCTGAAACAGAATAATACAGAATCTTCTTAACACAAGTTTTGTGTGTTTAAATCATAATATCAATACATTTTATTCTTCTTACGAATAAGTCCAGTAGTTTTGATCAATCACAAGTTGCTTATGACACATACAGCTTTTGCAGTATTTGAGATTTCCTCTGAAAAAGAAGTTGGCTCGGTTGGTCACTCAGATCAGAAGTTGTAGTTTCCTAACATCAGGACTTTCAACTCACATTGTCTAGGTCAGGACGGTCCAACCTTTTGGTGGCTGCAGGCCAGATTCCCTATTTCAAAAATGTCTGCAAACCGCATACAGCATGGGTCAGCTGATGGCCCGCATTCGGCCCAGATGGTGTTTTGTATCATTGCCTCCCTCCATCCCTCCCTGTCTTCCTCATTAACATCCTCCCAGAACAGTGGCAGGAGCTAGTGCTTGGAAGGATTCAGCTTGGAGGGGAAATAACATTGGTCTGTCGGGAAAGCAAGTGCATCTCTTACCAACCACGTCCTTAGCAACTTAGTCCTGCCACTGCAGCTACTGACCCCATAGCTGATTGAGAGATAGAGGGGTTGGGAGAAGGGGAAGAGTGGCGAGAGAGGGGGAAGCCAGGATAGTGAGTGGGAGGGTATACTCCCTCTCCTTCCCTCCCACCACCCCCCACACTCTCACTCTCTCACATACACATCTCTCTCCACCAACAACTTGCACTTATATAGTGCCCTTGGTGCAGCGTAATGTGCCAGAGTCCTTCACAGTGAAGTCTGTGAGACTGACAAGGAGCCAAGGGGGAGAGGGAGGGGGTAGGTGACCATAAGCACAATCAAAAATGAAAGTGTTTAGGTGGGGCTTGAAGATGGGGAGGGAGGGGCAAGGCGGAGGGATCGAGGAAGAGTTCCTGAGTTTCGGGGCATAGTGGCTGAATGCATGGCAACCGACAGAGCGTAGAACACACGTGACAATTAGGAGCCGGATCTAGCCGAACGGAGGCACTAGGTGGTGGAGTGGGAGGTAAGCAGGCTACATAGTTCGACAGGTGCGAGGAAATGAAGTGATTTGAAAACACGTGAGAGGATCTTAAAGTCGATCCACGTGGTGGTTGGGAGTCAGTGTAGCCTGGCGAGGACTGGTGTGATGGACAAACGGAGTTTCATGCAGGTGAGTATCTGGGCTGCAGAGTTTTTAATTAATTGTGTGTATGGTGGAGCTGGGGAGACCAGCAATGAGGGCAATAGAATAGTCCAGCCACAAAGTGATGAAAGCGTGAACAAGGGTTTCAGCTGTGTCAAACGTGAGGTACGAAGGCGAGTAACATGACAGAAAATCCCTCAATTACTCTCTCACTCCACTTTTCACACTCTCTCTTCCCTTTCACACTCCGCCTCCCCCTTCTCAACCATTCTCTCCCACCTCTCACCAATGTTGCCTGCTGTTGCAACCAACTGGATGATACATTATGATGGACCTTGGAATGTGAATGGGGTTGAGCAAGTCAATGGTGGGCGACATTACAGCTACAGTTGGGAGGACTGTTGCTTCTGGAAGGATCAACAGGCAGCACTTTTGATGGTGATCGGTGTTGGCAGTTGGAGACAGAGAAGCCTCAATGTGGGGAGGAGATATTAATGTAAATGTTATCAAATAAAAATTAAAATGAGAAATAAAAATAATGGTCACGGGACTCTACTCACGAGCCATACAATTATACAATACTGAAACAAATTGGGGTTTTTCGTGCATAGTGTGGACATGCACATGCTTAGATTCTAGCCAACGGAAGTCTCAAATAGTAACACTGTTTTACAAAGGTAAATAACCCATCAGTCCTGACGAATGGAGGTTGGTTGCAATGGAGAATCTTTCGGCATCTTGGAACCTGTGATTTCTTTTTCATAAATGTACCAGGTGAGATTAGTTGCTGGTTAGTAGAGAACTCATCATCTATCAGCCAAAACACATTTGGTTTGAATCATAACTCCATAAAAAGTGACATTAACAACTGACATTAATAATGCTTTCACCCAAATCCCCCCCTTTCCCTCCACCCTCCCAGTCCCCGACCCCAGCTCGGGTCTGAAATAATGATAGTTCAATGCTATGTTGAGTAAGGAAACTTACCCAATGTTTGCCCCTGCCCAGGAAAAGAACTCAGGTCCTCTTGCTTGCAAGTTGAGTAATTTAAACTAAACTCCCCAATCGCTGTGTACATTAATATCTATCTCAGTAATACAATAATAATAATCCTTGCATTTGATATAGCGCTTTTCACATCTTTAAGTATCTCAAAGCGCTTCACAGAATATACTGTAAAGTGAATTGACTGCATATATGTGGGGAAAATGTGGCAGCCAATTGCACACAGCAGTGTCCCACAGTCGTGGATTGAAGTGACCAATTTATTATTGTTATTTTTTGAGGGATTATTATTAGGCGTGTGGAGTAAGGAACGTGCCCAAGGTTTTGCCCTGTCTGGAATTGAACCCAGTTCTCTCACTTGTAAGGTAAGTGCTCCAACCAGAGCTACAGGATATTAAACAAAATATTAAATATAGATTTTATTGTAATTGGCTATAAATGAAACTAGTAGCTATTGGTCTATAGTTTGCATGTGCATATTATAATTGCCACTTTGCACGACATGGCAGTATGCAGACAATATACACTATGATTCCAAATAATAAGGGGTATACTATATATTAGCAGATCAGAGTATAGAGGTGTGGTGTCCAGATTGCAGGGGTCAAGAAATCCATCTACATGACAAGATGAAAGATTGTTGGATGAGAAGGAGTTCTATTAGCAACTCCAAAACACTAAAATGGGAACAAATTATCTTGTACAACTTGATGGTGAATTGCTTTCACATGGGAAAGACAACTTCAGATGACCGGATGAATGGGGCAATGCAATAAAACTCTTAAATTGAAACTGAGCACTTTATAATAATGCACGCGATTTAATCAGTAAGGTTGATTAGTTAGATAAATCTGTCTCGTTAGTTTCCAAAATGAAGATTATAATGTAATACGAGTACCTACACTAGCTGAAATTTGAAATACATTTTAAAAACTGATGCATTTAAAAATACATTTGAATCATACATGCAAAAGGTAATGTATAACACAGAATTGTTAAGGATTATGCTTGCTCATACCTGCATTCACAAAGCTAATGAAGCAAAGTAACCTCCTTCCTAATGTTCCTCCAGCAGGCCACAATAGCCATTTATTTAGATGGTAATATTAATGAACCTTCTGTTTTCCTTGTTTTAAGATTTACATGAAAGCAACAGTTTAAATTTATTTAGGAACATAGGAATTAGGAGCAGGAGTAGGCCATTTGGCCCCTCGAGCCTGCCACACCATTCAATAAGATCAAGGCTGATCTTTTAATCTAACTCCATCTTCCCACTTTATCTCCATATCCCTTAATTCCTCTATCCATTAGAAATCTAACAATCTCAGTCTTGAATATGTTCAATGACTGAGCAACCACAGCCTTCTGGGGTAGAGAATTCCATAAATTCTCCACCCACTGAGTGAAGAAGTGCTTCCTCAACTCTGTTCAAAAAGGTTGACCCTTAATCTTAAAGCCCTGGTTGTAGATTCTCCTATTAGGGGAAACAGTCTCACACTGCCATGCCCCTTAAGAATCTTATGGGTTTCTATAAGATCACCTCTAATTCTTCCAATATTCTAGAGAACATATGCTTAGTTTACTCCACCTACCCTCATAGGTCAACCCTCTAATCTCAAGAACTAACCTTGTGAATCTCACTGCACGCCCTCTAAGGCGAGTATGTCCTTTCTTAAATAAGGAGTCCAAAACTGCACACAATATTCTAGGTGCGGTCCCACCAAGGCTGTATACAGTTGCAGCAAGACTTCCCTGCTGTTGTATTCTAACCCTTTTGCAATGAATGCCAACATGTTACCCTTCCTAGTTCCTTGTTTCCTGGATATGTTAATCGTCCTATTTTTCACATTTAAAAGGTTGAATAGCTTCAGCAAATATACATAAATTCTACATTTTCACTCAATATTAAGTGAGTGAATTCTCACAAAAAACATATTGTCAATCACTTTAATATTCCATTCATAGTGTTATTATGATTTTAGATGGTCGATGTGGTATTAAATTAATTATTCATTAGTTAATTATTCATTAAATTCTTTGTTGCAAAGTGTTATTTTAGTGGGTTTTGAGTCTGAAAATTTTGTCAAAAGAACACATCTCGGATTGTATAATGGGACCGTATGGGAAAACCTCTTCCGATTTATGACATTTCGATTTACGTGAGGTTTTTCAGGAACGCAACCGTGTCGTAAATGGGGGATACCTGTATGTTAAAAAGACAATTGTACAGCTGGTATGGCCAGTTTCTGCTAACTGTAAATACAGGTAAAGAGAAAGCAGTAGATGTTATTTCTATGGATTTCTGTAAGATATTTGATAGCATATAACATAAGAGGTAGGGTCTGTCGATATGGAAATTTTCCGATTTAGATATATCGATGGGCTCATATCGAGATATACCGAAATATCGATTTTTTCGGGTTTTTCGTACTGCGCATGCGCGCGCATTCGGGGTGTGCGTGCGCGTTTCCGGGTGTGCTTGCATTACGGGTGTGTGCGCATTCGGGGCCTATCTCCTCAGGAGGTAAATATCTTTCTCTCTCTGTGTCTCTCACTCTCTTCATCTCTGGGTTTTTCTGTCTGTGTGTCTCTGTGTCTCTCTCCATCTCTCACATCCCCCCCATCTCTATCTATCTATATATTTTCACATCACCTCGTCTCTCCCTCCCCCCCCACCTTCCCTCTCACGCACCCCCCACCCCCGTCGTCTCTCTCCCCCACCACCCCCCCAGCCGTCTCTTTCTCCCTCCCCCACAGCCGTCTCTCTCCCCCCCCCACAGCCGTCTCTCTCCCATCCCCCCAGCCGTCTCTCTCCCCCTCTCCTCCCCCCAGCCGTCTCTCTCCCCCTCACCCCCCCACCCAGCCGTCTCTCCCCCCCCCACCACCCCTTGCATACCTGTATATTGTATTCGAGGACTATGAATACAATATGGCGGCTTTGCACCTCGGTCTGTGCATTGTGTATAGAGATGAGCATTCTGGGTCTTGTAGTTCAGTGCGCTCGCATCCCGATTTTGTACCTCGATATATCGATTTTTCGATATATCGATATTTTTGAAATGTCTATATCGGCGTATCGATATGAAAATTATATCAGGTTTTAGAGATATATCGATATATCGCCGGACCCTAATAAGAGGTTATTTTGTTTTAAAAAGAATTAAAGAATTTAAAAAGAATAAATGTTCATAATAGAAATTAAACTCTGGATTGCTAGGATATCTTCATACATACTGAAATACTGATTTGGAATATTTTGCAACACATAGCTCTAGGATGTAAATAACATTTCAAAGAATAATCATGAGTCACATTGTGTGCATTGGGCTCTAGCTGATATTTCATTTCTTTTTTGGAGAAATCAGGTCAGGAAATTTTGTAATCCAAGCATTTGAGAGTGAACACCCTGCCACGAAATGTTAGAATGAAAACACACCTTATTAAAATCTGTCTTACTCCAACTGTTTTATTTGCATAATTCCATTATTTGCAGTCTTTCAGGTCATACTCAATCTATAGTGAATTATTTTCAGAAAAGTTAACATAACAAAAAAAATAGGAATAAATTTAAACTAAATTTTCTTTAAAACTAGCTCCGTAAAGTTGGTTCAAATTAGAAGATGACATTTATATTTTCTCTTTTCGGCAGATGATTTCATCAAAAAAAGTTCTCAATATCTAAGATGCTTTGTCCTGTGTTCTGAAACAGAGCCACTATTTCACCACTGCCACAATGTGCTGCTTCTTTTCTGGGACAATTTTTACAGATCCAGGCTTGCTATGTTTGCGACGATTCATTTCCCTGAAAGAAAGAAACAATTCCTTGAATGATACTTTTGTTTGGTAAACACAGAATATGTTTGCTGTTCTTACTGCATCATTTTATGTTCAAACTCTGAAATCATTCTATGGAAAATTCTTATGCGAATAAAGACGGAATTATTTACGAAACATTTTTTGTGAGATAGCATCAGCGAATCAACCAATTAAATTCTACTAATTTGGTCAATGGTAATGCCAACATTCCTGTTCAACAACTAGATATATTTCCTGTCCATTTTAGTGGAGAAAAGGAGGAAAAAAAAGTCCTGAATCTGAGTAAATTATGATTCTCTTTGCGACCAGCTCCCTGGTCTCTACCAATACCACTCCATGACCAGCCTTGTGAGTATCTACAATTGCCTGCATCGTGCTTGAGCTACAGTTGGCCCATTTCATTTCAGTGAGATTCAGAATTTAACCTATGAATTTATGAATTCAAACTCACATTCTAAAACTGCAGCAAAGCTCAAGTATTCTCGAGACCTACACATTTTTCATTAATAGACTGGTCTGTATTCTCCAATTTGTTATAGTGCAACATTTTTTTAAATTGCAAATGATCAATTTGGCCACTAATCGACTAAGAATACTGGGGTATTCAGTAGAATTTTTAATGATTTCATATTTCCACTTTCCATTTAGTATAATGAAATATTCTGAAACATACTTTCTACGCCTTGATTCTCTCATGATGCGGAGTTCCTTGGTCTGGGAATAGATCGATTTAGGCAAATGACGGTGACGGGCTATTCGCTTGATCTGAGGATGATGCAGGAATTTTTCTTTAAGTTTTTCATTGTAGTTAAGAGCAGCCTTTTCTCTTGGTGAAAGCTGTGGAAGCAAAAGACATTACGTTAACACGACTAAACCTGAAGTGGTTGAGATCTGGCAGAATATTTAGTCCTTTTTATTCATATTGAAATGTTTTAGTTTTGATACTTGATTTGGATCAAATACAATTTAATTTAGTGGATTTTGCTGGATACGGCAGGAGAGGAAGAGAAAAGCTATCAACGTATGCATTATCAATATGAATTAACCTAGCATTATCGTAATTAAGGGATTTGGGATATACAATCATGTTTATCGAAGCATCATTGAAGATTGGAGCTGGTTGTGCCTGCTTGCATTATGAAAGTGGAAGCACTTAATCTTTGTTAATCTTTGTTGGGATTTTACTCACCTCAACAATCATTTATAACAGGGTTCTACTATTTATTTATGAAGGATTTTAAGCGCAGTAGTGATAAAATACATTTATGACTCGCTTTCAAGGTTCTTTTGAGAGACCTGGGTTTGATTCCTGGCAGGGCGAAATATTGGGCAGGTTTCCTTACTCCACATGCCTGTTTACCTAGAAGATGTTTAAAAGAGAGGTAGACGTTTATTTGGGGAGGACGGGATTGCACGGTTATGGGGAGAGAGCTGGGGAGTGGGATTGAGTTGCTTTTTCCAAAGAGCTGGTAGAGACTCAATGGGCTGAATGGCCTACTTTTGTGCCGTAAAATTCTATGATAAGTAAGTAGGAACCCGGTTGTTAATCGAATGGTGGATTGCTTTTCCAAGGGTAATAAATCCTTCATTAAAAAAAAAAATGGGTCCCTCAATCCACAACCGATTGTGGGATACTGCTGTGCACAATTAGCTGCCATTTTTTGCCCAGAAAATATGCAGTCAAATCACTTTACATTATATTCTGTGAAGTGCTTTGAGATGTCTCTTAAGATGTGATAAGGCACTATATTGAACGGTATTATTATTATTGTCATTATTAAACACTCTATACCGGTTCTTGAATTTTTTTTTCATGCTAGGATTTTAGACGTTGCATGCGTCCATATCCCACATTTTACTCATTTGTTTTAAAATTACCAAATACGTTCAACATTAATACTCCTTGTAATCTTGTTTGCAGCTGTTAATTATATTAAGTACCCTAACATATCATTCACACAATTATAAAGTCTAAATAATTAGTGTTCTACTTTAGGAAGTTACTTTCATTAAAATGGTAAAGCTGCAAAACTAATTGGGGTCTGAAATCTTCACCTACAAGGATAAGACAAATTGTAATAAATTAAGAGAATGTCATTAATGACCTGTCCTTCACTAGCAATAATTATGTAATAACAAAAAAAAAGTGAATGTCCTGGTGAATTTGATACACAAAATGATTTAAAACCTTCAAATCTCAACCAATGACATTAAATGCTAGTTAAATCTCACATAAGTCATTCCATTATTTTATTAAATTCCATTATTTAACATCAGTAATAAAACTAACCTTTTATTTTACCCTCTGCTTTCTTTTAAACCTCTATATCTAATAGTTTCTCTATCTCTGAAACACCACCATCTCTATCCTTTCTATTTTATTTTCAACACAGCCAAAACCCCCTAAACTGTTAGGAAAATGACATCCCTCTCTTAAAGCTTCATATCCTAGAACTGTGGCACCAGTAATCACTCCTGCACTAGGCTATGAATGTCTACCATCGCTACCCCTACCCAGCTCGACTGCCAGCCTTTTTATTTCTTGTTTTGTACAACACAAAAACCAGCCATGCATCCTAATTAGTCCATTTCATCCCACATATATTAATCCTTCCATACCTTAGAATACGATGCATAGTAAAAATAAAAATTTGGTCACTCAATTCATGACTTTTGTGGGACACTGCTGTGTGCAATTGGCTGTCGCGTTATGCCCACAAAATATAGTCAATTCACTTTATAGTATATTCTGTGAAGCGCTCTGAGGTATCTAAAAGACGTGAAAAGCGCTATATTAAATACAAGGAGTATTATTATAATAGTACCTGCTGCAACCCACACAGGATATTCCATATTGTTCAATGATATGCATCACAATGCAACAAAGCATTCCAGCAGGAGTTTACTTTTTTTTTCGCATACATTCATCTGTTTATTTCTAACGGGAGGTTGTTTCTAAATTTGTTCCTTCAAAATAAATTGAAAATAGCTAGTTCCACCTCCCCATAATATCTTGGCAAAATAGTACATCTGTCATTCTATCATATTCTCCATAGAATATCCCATTTAGGAAATATACCCAAGATGTAGATGGTTGTGAATGTATGGCTCTTGCCTCCTTGAAGAGCGGTCTTAAGACCCACCGCTTTGACCATGGTTTCAGTCACCCTCCTACCTCTCTGCCCTCTTTCATCCCTCCTCAATGCTTGGGTGCTGACCCGACTGTCCAGTGCCTTGGGACGTCCTCCAGCCGTAAAAGACTCTACAAATATAATTTTAATGTCTGTTGTTGTAAATGCGGTCGAAGCGAAAGATCTTCAGCCATGACATGAAGACGGGAAAGGAGGGGACAAGGTGACGTTTTGAGGGAGGGCGTTCCAAAGCTTCATGGCATAGTGGCTAAAAGCATGACCACCGATGGTGAAGCGGAGCATTTGGGGGACAAGTAGGAGGCCTGACCCAGTAGAGGAGAGAGAATGGGTGCTGCTGTGAGGAGAAAGGAAGTTAGAGAGGTAGAGGGATGCAAATGAGTGGAAGGATTTAAACATAAGAGTGAGGATCTTGAAGTTGATTCACTCTGTGACAAGGAGCCAGTTGCGTTTGGCAAGGACTGGGATAATCAGGGCACGAAGTTTGGTGTGGGTGAGAATGCGGACAGCGGAGTTTTGTATGAGCTGAATTCTGTAGATGGCGGAGGGGAGACCGGCAAGGAGGGTGCTAAAGTAGTCCAGCCGAGAGGTGACAAAGGCATGGACCAGGGTTTTGGCAGCTGTTTGGGTGAGGTTTTGGTGAAGATGGACAATGTAACGCAAATAGAAGAAAGCAGTGCTGGTGAGGAACCACATGTGGAGAGGGATAACTGGGGATTAAACCTGAAGCTTACTTTGCGCATGGGTTCAGAGCTTTAAGGACCGGTCAGGTAGGTTGATATCAGAACCATGGGTCAGACGACGTTGACAGGAGCCAAACCATATGAGCAATTGTATGAAGAGTAGTGACTGAATTGTCTTACAGGCAGCTGCCACACTACTGAATTATCCTAAGAATATAAATTATTGGAGTGAGAAGATTCAGTATTTATGAGTGGGAAGTAGTGGATGTAGAAGTAATGGATAGATATTAAGGCAGGCTAATGGAGAAGAGGTGGGGGTGGGTGGGAGGGAGAAAGTCTGGTACTGAGTTCCAGAGAATTTTGCAGAATAGATGAAAGCTTGCCCACAACGGTGGGATGGCTTGGAAAGGGATTTGGAGCATGTCATTTTTAGCTGCATGGGAGGGAATAGCAAGGTTGGGATGATTGCAGAAGTGTGGTTCAAGTTGGGTGGAGCAAGGCCATAGAACGATTCTGAACACAAGGGCAAGAAACCTGAGTGCAATCCACTGAGGAAGGGAGCTGCAATTTACACAATTGTACCAGTGATTTATTGTAGGCCACATCCATTTACAACAAGCCTATGATGAGATTCATAAATAAATTTGAATGAATGAGGCCCATTGGTTGGGAAAATTATTATTTAAGGAAACTGGAATTGTTCTACTGTGAAATACTGTACATTCTTTGAAACTTAAAATTTTTGATTCATGGAGTTGGTAACATTGTCTAAAACAAAGTTTCATTATAACAATGAAAGCATCTTAATTTAGAACTGTTTTTAGATGGGCTTTGTACTAATTTTCAAATGATACATTTCAATTAATTTCCCCCTCGTGGACTTCATGTTGTCCACTAACTGCATTAAAGAAATAAGGTATTAGGTTTTATGTCATCTAGGTCATTTTGAACCTGCCAAACTAAAGAAAAATCATTTGGGTTTAATTAAATCATTCCCATCACTTTTATATCTCAATCAATGAGGAGTTCTAACCTCCATTACTAGTTAAATACATGTATCATACTCTTTGCAGTTCAGTTCATTTTCCTAACCCTGCTTAAATAGCTGGGTCTGTCTTAATAAATCCTTGTCTCATTCTTTTTACGGGAAATTGTTAAAGCAATCTAATTTCTAAGGGCTTTTACTCTAATTAAAAGCAATGATTTTCTTTAATTCAATTTAAGAAGAGAAAACTGCTGCTGATCTAGTATAACTGCAATGATTATGCAGAAAAAAAAGTATCAGTTAAGCAATTTATGAAGGCCTTCAAAATTATGTGCAATCTAATGGGATTTAAAAAAAAACAAATCCAAGTAATAAATTGCCAGGTCACAAAATCTACCCAAATGCTGAAGGTAATGTTAAGGAAGACACATTTTAACCATTATTAAGTCATCTTAAGTTAGTTGCTATAATAAAGCATGTTTAAGGCTTCCAGTGCTGCTCACTTCAGGGAAATATATATTTTATCACACAACCAAAAATACGTTTGATAAATTTCACCCAGTTACTTTGGTGGAGGGGCGGTGGGGGGAAAGAGACTGTTGGATTCAGAAGAAATGGGAGTTTTCTCAAAGAAACGCTCTTCAGTCACCATGGAGGTTTATGATTTTTTTTCAGTACTACATCCCAGTTATAGTATAGGCACAATGCTTGGTAGGTCGACCCGAGAGAGTTTACAAACGAAACAGCCAACGTATATACTCAGTTCGCTTTCTTTGTCCTACAGGACCCAATCAGTTAAGACAGCACAGTGCATGATATGATTGTCTTGCCCAATCAACATGCCCATATTAGGAGCGTTATCCAATGGTCACACACAATTGCTATATTTCTACAATACACAATTATCTGGTCATAAGCTGTTGATCTGGTCGAAATCAGTCTAGACTGCCACATAAACACAAACGTGTTGTTACAGGGTCACACACAAAACTGCTACATTCCAACAGAGACACATAAAAAGGCTTACTTCTAAGATTACCTATTTAATCATTAGCCTGTACCTCGATACCTTGATTTTATTCAGTTCCAAATTCAGTTGGAAAGGCTTTGCGACTGTGTTTTCAATGTATATGTTTTCTATGCTCCATTAAAATCCATCACATTATACGTTTAATCAACTGATATTTCTGGGTGTTCTTGGAAAGCTTCTTTATCATTTTCAAAGCACAATTGAAAAGAAGGGGACTATTCCCATAGAAAAATGCAATACAAAATTTCATTTGTATAGCACCTTTCTCATCGGGAGAACGTCCCAAGGCACTGGACAGTCAGGGATTTGGACCCAAGTTTGGGATTGGAAATGGGATTGAAATAGGGTTTTGTCACGCATATTCAACAACAACTTGTAATTGTATAGCGGCCTTCACATCAGAAAGACATCCCTGGGTGCTGGACAACTAGGGTTTTTTGACCTGGAGTTTTTGACCGGTGGCTGGTTAGGGTTGGAGGGTGGCACAGTCAAAAAGGTACTTGAAGGAGACCAGAGAGGGGGTGAGGGGGAGGGATTGTAGGATAGAATTCTAGAATGTGGACTGGGAATCTGAATGCCCGACCGCCAATGGTGGGGCGGGAAGTGCGGGGACCTGAATCAGGCCGGTCGGTGTCCACCAAGCAGAGGGAACGGACAGGCTAAGGAGAGGAGTGACCGCCGATATGGCTCTTTATGGGATGTCGCTGACACAAGAAATAAAATAATAATTTGATTGAAGCAGGAATATTGGCCAGAACACCAGGAGACATCGTGCTCTTCAAAATAGTACCATGGGTATTTAAACACCAACTAATTCACCAAAACAGATAGCAACGCATTCTCTGGGTAATATGTTAAAAGTGACAAATTGTTGAGAGATTTCAGCCTTCAGATAAGATGAAAATATTTTAATGGAAAATGGTCAAGGTTTATTAATCAAGCAAGATTGGCTTTGGTGCATAATTCATAGAACTTTGTTAATTTGTACTCAACACAGGGTGAGAGCAATGTAGATTTGGAAGAATAAACTCTAGGTTACTGTCAATCCAGATTCTGAAATCTAGATCTGAAGTGGGACTCAAACTCATGATCTTCTGATCTGAAGTGAGCGTGCAACCAACTAAAATGTTGGTTGTATAACAGTTTTTGTAAACACACTGGACAGTCTCCGAATTTTTATATTGGAGTCATGAGCCAGCATGGAACTAAAATATGTGAAGCAAATTTGCATTTGATAACTCTAGTATTTGATTAACTGGTCTTCGGACTTAACTCTGACTTTCAACTTTCACAGACGCAATGAAGCTGGATACCTCTCATACTGCTGTAATACAAGGGACATCTCCAGGATATGGTCAAACATTGCTTGAAGTTATATCCCCTGGTGATTGTTCCCATCCCACACTTCTTACAAAGAAAGCATGTCTGCGCTGTAATACTAATGTCAAAGGTATAAACATTGAAGAGCTACAAGTCCTGGCCATTTAAAAAAAAAGAGTTTTCCTGTGCAAAATCTTGTGGACTTTTAAAAGCACTTTATATTGAAAAAGTTCACTTTAAACAGCTAAAGTAGTTAGCGTAGTTGTACTATAATTGGTACAAAGGCAAACTAATAACTGCGAACCAAGATTAACTACCTAAAGTGGGCAAAAAGGGACTCCTAAACTGCAGGTGCAATGCAGAGTATGCATCAGTTCAATAATAACATTACCACAAATTAGTGTAAACTGTAAATAAATAAATGATTTCTAAGGATGGGGAAGGCAAGTCAAAATTGTCTCCTAGAATTCCTAAAGAGTTAGTCAAGTATAACATTTTTTTGTATTCCAATGCAGTGGGGGAGTGCTGAATTGTCAGAGATCCTGTTCTTTGGATGAGACATTAAACTGAAGTCCTATCTGCCTGTTCGGGTGGAGGTTTAAGATCCCATGGTACTATTTGAAAAGAGGGAATTTCTGAATAATAAGAACCAATAATCTTACAGATAAAAAATGGTCTTTTGCCACATGGTTCTTTGTGGGATATTGCTATGCACAAATTGGCTGTCTCATTTACCTACAAAATACACATTACAGTAAATCCTGTGAAGCGTTTTCAGCAGTCCTTACGAAGTAAAAATTCGTACACTAAATGCAAGGATTTTATAAGCTCATAAAATTGAATATTAAGGATTCATCCTAAAAATGTATTCGGATTGCCAGCATTTCACAGAATGCAAGGATGAATGCAGCACATAGAAAATTTACTGCTTCTTTAATGCTTGTGATAACAGGTACAAAGTCATCAAGGTTTTCAACACATATTGTATAAGAGTGTCTGGTAGAATAACAGTTCAAATGCCTGGTTCACAAACATGCGGCAGTATTTTCACCTACAGGTCTGTAGGTCATTTCAATCTGTCAGTAATAAATGTGTTTTATCAGCTGCTATGTTGAGAACAGTGGAGAATTTTCTCTCAGCCTACTGGAACATGTTTCCAGTCCAGTTCCACATCTGGACTACTAGCACATGCAGCAACATTACCTGCAGTCCTGGTTATGGACACATGATGGCAGGCTTGGGAAACGAGTACAAAGGTCCCACTTTTGCATTATAATCCGTAAAATTAATGACAGATCTAAGAATAGGTTTCTAAAATGCTGAGATTACCATCTTTTTTTTGTAAAAAAAAGGAAAATCAAATTAAATATATAGAGACAGACAGCTTTTTCGTTACATTTCAATTCACAAAATGTCCAAAGTTCCCACTATCAGTAATTTAAAGTTTCTCCAAACAATTTCTATTATAAAAAGACCAAGATATAATACATTTTCAGCGTGAAAATTGTATCTATAGAAATTTGTTTTATAAGTGCCAGTATTAAGATGAACAGATTTCAATAAGGGTATTAGTTTAAATTTTTTTAATGAATTTGGTGGATTTTTTTTGTGTGGCTAGATTTTTCTCCATGCAATAAGTCAGACGACTATATAAATTTAAATCAAAGGCCACAGGCCTGATAATAAACTATTTATATATACATCCATATATACATCCATATATATATATATATATACACACACATCTATAGAGATATACAGTATACAGTTAAGACCACTCTATTCAATATATTACAAATCCAAATACTGTAGAATGCAGGGGCCCGATGAATCAGGAATATATCAGATATGTGGTACACATGTGCAACTGATTGACACTGCAGCCAATTTAAACACAGAACAACCATGAAGTGAAGTGACTATTTAATCTGGGGGAATTGTTAGGAAAGGTCAAAGGAGAAACTCTATTTCACCAACAAAATATACAGTCAAATTCACTTTACAGTCACTTTAGAGACATCTCAAAGATATGATAAGGTGTTAAATCAAATTCCAGGAATCGTGTCATAGGAATCTTCTATGTTCACTTAGACGGTGAGATAAGACCTTTGGTTAACATCTCATTCAGAAGATGGTGCCTCCAACAATGGAGAACTCCTTCAGCATTTTGTCATCCTAGCTGACACTCAACAACCCCTGGATAAAGTGGTCATTTCATTTCACAGCTGTTCTTTGGAAGATGTGTGTGCAAATGAGTTATTATATCAAATGCAAGGATATTGTTTGAATAAAAGGAACTAATACAATGCATGCATTCATTAAACATACTGAAGAAACTAATTAAGAAAACATTTATCTATTAACTCAGTGCTGGCTGTTATTGGCAATCGTTATCCCTAGGAAACTAGTTTTTATTTAAGCTGTTCAGTTACTGATCAAAGCCCGATATGCCATTACTAAAGTTAATCAGTAGAAACTTTTATCAGAGTGTCAGGAACAAACAGGAGGATGGTGCCAGTCGAGAGGAGATGCTAGGTGGTGAATTAGGGAGTGAGGAGGTTTGAGAGGTAGTCAGGTGCCAGGGAGTGAATGGATTTGAACACGTGTGTGAGGATCTTGACGTTCGGTGATGTGGAGCTAAGTTTGCTCAGGTCAGTATATGGGTAGCAGAGTTCCGAATTAGCTGGATCTTTTGAATAGTAGAGCAGCTGAGACTGGTGAAGTGTGTATTAGGAAGTGACAAACGCATCCACGAGGGTTTGGGCTGCATTTGGGGTAAGGTACAGTCAGGGGCGGGCAATTTGATAGAGGTGGAAGAAGGCGCTCCTAATCGGGGAGCGAATGTGGGGGAAGGATAGCTGGAGGGATCTAACATGGACGCCGAGGTTGCGCACTGGTTTGGTGAGTCTGCGGGAGAGCCCAGGGAGGTTGAGAAGTTTGATCCGCAGGAGTGAAGATATTGACGGGAGCCTAGGAGTATGGCTTCCATTGTCCATATTCAGCTGCTGGATGTTTACACTCATCCAAGCCTTGATGTCTGCCAGACAAGCTGACAGAACATTGGTGGACCTGGAGTTGGTACTGGAGGAGGCAAAGTAGATTTGTGTGTCATCTGCATACATGTAGAAGTTTACTCCATGTGTGCGAATGACACTGCCTAAAGGAAGCTTATAGATAAGGAAAAGAAGAGGGCCAAGGATGGATCCCTAGCGTACCCCGCAGGTGACCGGGCAGCATTAGGAGAACCAATTTGTTGAGATGAAATGGAGACGGTTGGTTAAATACACCTTGAACCATGCGTGTGCGGTCCTACTAAAGGTAGATGAGGGAGGAGAATTGATGGAGAAGGGTGGCGTAGTCAAATGTGTCAAACGCTGCAGAGATCCAGGAGGTAGAAGGTGCCCTGGTCACAGATAGAATGTATATTTGTGACTTTGACAAACACTGTCTTGTGTGCTGTGCGCAGGACAAAAACCAGACTGCAGGGGCTCAATTAGGGAGAGGTGACCGAAGTTGACCAGCAACAATGCGTTACAGGACTTTGGCAAGGATAGATTGGAGATAGGATGGTAGTGGGTTTTTTGAGGAGGGTGTGATGACAGTGGGTTTCAGGGGAAATGGAACAGAGACTGAGCAGAAGGATTGATTGACCATGTCGGCGAATAGTGGGGAGAGAAGTGGGAGTTGAGTGACCTTGACTGAGGGAGATAGAAATGAGGGTAAAGGAGTGTAACAATAATAATCCTTGCATTTGATATAGCGCTTTTCACATCTTCTGTATATTTGTGGGTGAAACGCAGTAGCCAATTGCGCACAGCAGTGTCCCACAAACAGTCGTAGATTGAAATTACCAATTTTATTATTGTTTTTTTGAGGGGAGTGATTATTATCAGGCATGTGGAGTAAGGAAACTTGCCCAAGGTTTTGCTCTGACCTGCCTGGATTCAAACACAGGTCTCACGCTTGGAAGACGAGTGCTCTAACCACTGAGCTACAGGAGGGAGGAGTGGCAGGAACAGTGGCAGAGAGAGAAGGCGGTTTGAATGGTCTGAGTGGAAGGTGAATGTAATAATACTTTATTGTATCATTCTAGCACCTTTTACTTTCGGAGGACGAACCAAGAGCTTCTTACTGTAAAATGCAATGGCTGTTTGTGCTGTGTGGGCGAACTGTCCAATGCAATATTTTTGCTAAAAGTCAGACTGGGACACCCCAGATGAATTTTTTTAAAAAATATGCTTTAAAATTTTAAATGCTTAGACAGACACGCAAACATAAGGTTAAAAAAAATCAGATAGCAGGAGCAACATTCGTAAAGAATGGATAGAAGCTGTAATTAATTAATCAATTTATTAAACAATGTTGTTGGTTTTATAAATTTCCCAACAAGACTGGTGGTCATTCTATGGCTTCTGGAAATATATACTATTTATGTACACTTCTTTGACTTCCGTTTACATCATGTTGAAATTATAATAAATAATCCTTGCATTTGATAGAGGGCTTTTCACAACTTCTAGACATCTCAAAGTGCTTCACAGAATGTACTGTAAAGTGAATTGACTGTATATTTGTGAGAGAAATGCGACAGCCATTTGCACACAACAGTATCCCACAAACAGTCATGGATTAAAATCACCAATTTTGTTTTGATGGATTATCATCAGGTGTGTGGAATAAGGAAACTTACCCAAGGTTTTGCCCTGCCTAGAATTGAACCCAGGTCTCTCGCTTGCAAGGTGAGTGCTCTAACCACTGACCTACAGGACTCCCAGATTACACCATAAATGTGTAGAGCAAAATGTAATGCCACAGTAGTCAATACTGAAATAGCTTACATATCTTTAAAGTTTTCTTTAAAAAAAATACTTACTACACCAAGTTTTTCTGATGCTTGAGCCTTCCATAAACGAATATTCATTTCATCTGAACCACAAAGTATGTACTTGCTGTCTGCAGACCATTTAACACACATAACATGCTGCATACGTTTGGTATGATACACTTCCCTAGAAAAGATAACATGATTACTTTAGCAAACATTTTGCAGTAACATTACTGTTTGAAAATCAGGTATTGCAGGAAACAAAATGCAAAAAGGAACTTGAAGGATTGAGTCAAAAATAAACATTCTGCAATCAGTTCCATTCAGGGAACTAAATAGAAGCACGAAATAGTTTATCCATGATAATTTTATTTATTCTTATTGATTTTTTTGCTCCAGATTCCTGTTTAGGTTATCTGTATTATCTCAATTATCTATATTGCCATAAATAAGTCAAAATCACACACTGTACTATAATAATCCTTCAAAAAAAACAATAATAAAATTGGTCATTTCAGTCCACAACTGTTTGTAGGATACTGCTGTGCGGGCTGCCGCGTTTTGCCCATAAATATATTCTGTGAAGCGCTTTTGAGACATCGATATGGTGTGAAAACATTATATCAAATATAAGGATTATTAGTAAACAATTATTTTCAACTTTTACAAAACAGACGTATATGAAGTTGCATTTTAATTAAAAATAGCAACCATGTGAAACAGGTTACATTGTAAATTGTTCGAAGGTTGAAATGCATGCAAGAAATGTTAAGAGTCATGAAAATGGCACGTTATGCCATTAAGAGGCTTTTAAAAAAAATTCAAAAGGAGTTCCAATCATCCTAAATTAAATAAAATGTGATTTTACACATTTCCCATGAAATTAAGCGCATGACAACTTCTAGGCAACTATTGTTAATATTTTATGCAGCTATCTTTAACTCAATTATATTTACTTTCACATGCTCAGCAATCCGTTTCCCATCAGTGCAATATGACACAAAATAAAGATAAATAAATCTGCAGAAAAACACTTTTTAAATGATTTGTCAGGCCTTACCATTGCAAAAAAGGCTAGATTTTTTCACAGCTAAATATGATCTACCAATTGCAATCTTTTTAATACCTTTAGAATGTCAAATACTTATAGAGGAAGCAATATCTTGCATTTTGTTTTATAAAAGCAAATTAAGTCTTATTCCAATTGTGAGGAAAACGATTGGTTGAAATCCTGGAGTATCACACAGCACCAGGCTAATGCAAAGCTACTTTAAACCACTGTGGACCCCAACAAAACACAGGGCCGCTTATAAAGCAGGAGCCCTATAATAATAATCCTTGCATTTGATTTGGCACTTTCACGTCTTCTAGACATCTCAAAGCACTTCACAGAATATACTGTAAAGTGAATTGACTGTTTGTGGGCGAAACACGACAGGCAGCCAATTGCGCACAGCAGTGTCCCATAAAGAGTTGTGGATCGAAATGACCAATTATTTATTTATTTATTAATTATTATTGGAGTAAGAATCTTGCCCAAAGTTTCACCCTGCCTGAAATTGAACCCTGGTCTCTCCCTTGTAGGGCAAGTGTTCCAACCAATGAACTACAGGAGTCTACAGGACCCATGGTCCCATGGCTGGCATCCTGAGAGCCTGGTCAAACATGGAGAGAATGTCATTGTTGACTATGACCAGTGGAAGGGGCGGAAACGGGATTGGAGAAACTAGAGGAATAAATTTTGAAAGATGGAAAAGCAGAAAGGAGTATAGCTGGGAGGCCCCAACTCATCTTAGCACCTTGAAGAGGAAGGGGAGATTGGAGATGGGTCAGTAACTGAAGAGCTTGGAAATGTCAAGTGAGAGCTTCTTGAGGAGGGAGGTGATGACAACAATTTTGAAAAGGAACATGCCAATGGAATGTCTTCAAAATAAACGGCTTTTGTTAATGCTGACATTTGAAAACTATATTCTTCTATACTCAGCAAATAGGAAATTTCTGCTAAATCACTGTCATAACCTTTAAAAGCTGTATTAAAATCAATATGCAACACCTCTAATCAATGACACACTCGAATAATTATTTTTGTTTCAACTGTGTGCATATGAATTTAGAGGTAGTGATCCTTACAAAGAACAAATCAACAACATATTAAACAAGCTTGATTAAATTAAACTAAAAAAAATTAAATAAAGATCATATAAAGTGGATGGTGTTATGGTGTGGAGTATTATAGCTTAGAGCACTTGCCTCGCAAGCGAGACCTGGGTTCGATTCCTGGCAGGGCGAAACCTTGGACAAGTTTCCTTATTCCACACACCTAATAACAATCCCAAAAAGAAAAAAAAAATCTCAACACTAAACTTTCTACAGCTGTGGGGCACACAGAAATTGTAGTTTTACGGACAATATTTCACTCAATGACACTTTCATGCTGTTTATCCTCTGAGCAGTTCTGAAATTAAACAGGAGGTTAAACCACAATTTCCATTTCATAAGCAGAATAATGTATTTAAGAAAATAAAAATTGAAATGCCTTTTGATTAGATATGAATTCTTGTGGATTTTTTTTTAACAGGTCCCACATATTTAATCTGAACATTCAACACAACTTAATTGGCTGCTTGGAGTCTGGATTTCATTTATCCTACTTCACCAATTCACTGGGTCTACGCAGCTCTCATTGTAGATACAGTAGAAGCCCGTTTATCCGTGACCCGATCAACCATAACTTCCGTATAACCGGCACCGCAAAAAAAGTCCACATTCGATAAACCGGAATTTATCCAGAAAAATGCTTTTTTTGGTGTTTTGTATTGCTACTAAGTGCCTGATGATGGCGCTAGCTCAGAATGCTGCCGGTACTGTAAAGCAATGCACTCTCCGGAGTGTACTCTTTGAGAGAGGCAGAGGGTGAGTTGATTAATTTAGATTTAATTTAGCCAGAAAACAGCAAAACACACACCCACCCTGAGCAAAGCTTGCAGATCAATTCATTGGCTTTTATTTTAATAAAAAAAGACTCATCCCTGTAATGCTCGTTTTACAGAGTGCAGTGTTTCAAATTAATGCACACACACACAGGCATCGCAAGGCTTTTTGGAAAGAAAGTTAACTGAACTGAGCGGCCGCCGCTCACTCTCTGCTTTCTCAATAACACGTTTGCTTTCCTCTCTTCTGCCCCCAATGAGAACAGTGTCATTCAGACGTGTACCTTTTGCACTAGTTTAAAGATCTCTCTGAACTGCCTGGTCGCTGTGTGTAAAATAATTATAATTATTTATATATTATATTATCATATAAATGATTATTTAGTCTATTATTAATATGCTGTTTTCAATTTTTTTAAAAAAAACTGTGTTGGATTTTCTGCCGAATATCCGGCAGGTGCTTTAACTGGCACTGGCCAGGTCCCGAGGGTGCGGATAAACGGGCTTCTACTGTATTCCTTTCCAATCATGTAACTTCTGCTGCAATATTACTCAAGAAACGATTTAGCTCATCAGTAAAGAAACAAGCTCATTGACAAAGGAAATATTAAGAATCAAGAAAGAAGAAAAGGTAAGGACACAAATTGCACACAAAATTAAAGAACTATAGTAAAAACTTAGAAAAATTTACAAAAAATTAGTTTGGGGAATATTGGCAGTTACTAAAGTTGCCAAAGTAAACAAATTCATAAAGAAACATGACAAGATTTGAGATTAAAAGGAAGCAAAGCAAAATCTAAATAAATTAGGTTAGCACTGTATTTGTTTTCTCACAGATAAGATACGTTATTACAGCACATTATGGATCAATTGTAAATACTTATGTACTGTATATATGTATGGTACATTTTAAAGTTTAGAGGATCACAATCTGGATGAGAATAGTCCTCCTGTTTTCTTCCAAATAACAGGATTGGTTGACTGAGTGACACTGCTCATTAGACTAAAAACACAAGTAGTTTCCAAATTGGCAATCTTTACTTGGATGTCTCAGTTCCAAAGATATACGGTGCTCCAGACGATAATACAACTTTCTCTTCATAAATTTGCTGTTGGACAACATATAGCATCATATCTGGTAAACAATGCAAGTATACTGAGCAAAAAATGCTTGGAATTCAAAGTTTATTTTTGGAAGTCAATTAAAACAATAATGTGTGCTCTTCTATTGAATTCCAACCACCATAAAATCAAATGCAATTGTAGATAATGAGTAATCACAATTGATCATACTGCAGATTTATTTAAATGAACTAGAGGGAACGTCAACTTATACTATTAAGTCCATAAAAATATTAAGCAAAAAGCATGAGACCCAACAAGTCTGTCCATTTATACATTTTTGGACATTAATGACACTTCTCCAATTTCTTACACCTCATTTATACTTTTCATTTCAAGGCTTTCTCTGGTATTAATGACTAAAGGAATAACATTTACACTATCATATAAAGTGTTGAACATGGGATATGCTAGATGAAAAAATACCATAGTATTTCTAGTTTGCTTTCTACCATCCTGATAGTCTCCTGCTACAATAATAATGCAGATGTTGATGAATCATAGCAATCAATCTCTATTAATTAGTCTGCAAGGAAAACTCATCAGTGGTGAAAAGCTTTGAGAGCCATATACCCAAAGATGTTGTGTGTTAAATTCTCATTCTTAGATTTTTTCTCCCCATTGGCATCTGCCTCTCTGTTTCTGTCTTATTTCTTCTTGATGGTGTGTGCTTCCATGGGTGCTGGTTGGTCTCTGCTGCACTGCCCAAGTGGTATGTGTAAGTATTGTCAGTGAGGTTTGGGAGGCTGATCAACTGTACAGGGTGGGTGCTGACCCGACCTCTCTCATCTAGTTTCCATACATAGGCACATGCAGTAAAGGATGTGGTCGATGGACCAGAAATCTTGCCCGATGTTACCCTCCTTCATCCTGAGAAGTCCATGAGCCAATATAGTTTCCCCATAGAATCCCGATTGAGACCAGTAGACAGGAAGTTGAATCAGTGGGCTTTTGGACTATAAACTGCAGCTCTACTCACACCAGGTTTATGTCAACGTGTTTTTAAAAACACAATACTGGTCAAATCAATTGTGACTTTTCCATATAGTTGGGGACAGGGAAAGAGCAATTCAGAAAGCACTGTTCTGAACTTCCTTATAACCTATCAGAATAATGTCCCCAAATGGCATCCTATATCCTCCACTAGCTAACCTCTAAATCCATTTTATTAGCAATGGATAGTGGTCATTTTTTTTTCTGAACTCATACCTATTTGGAATTCAGTTAAACCTGCTTGAACATATTCACTTATCATTCATACAGCTATCAGGAAAGAAAATATTTCGGAGCAGCAATGATCTAGGTTAAGATTAGTGTGTGACCATTTTTTTCCGTTCTGAATTATTTTTTGACAAATGACCCTTCTCTCTTCGAAGATGGGATCTTTAATCCATTGAACAGGGAGATGGGACTTTGGTGTATCGTCGCAACTAAAGATGGCATCTTCAACAATGCAGCACTCCCATTGGAATGTCGGCCTAGACTTAAGATCTCGATGTCCTGACCATATTTATAATTATAAAACTTTTGGTTTCTGTCTTATTCAGTGCTGCAGGTAAATTTGGTATCTCAGTTTTAAGGCTACCTTAGGCTTCACAAATATAAATTTATAATTTACTCTAGATGAAATTTGCTGTTTGCCTCTAATGAACGAGCACAGAACTGCATTTTAAAGAACAGGTTACAAAATCACCGATAAGCAGTGATTAATGAATTGTAAATTCTAATATTATATAAATACAATTCAACCTTGACATTCAGATTCAAGAAGAGAGCACATAGCTAACAATACATAAATATGTTTTCGGTTTACAATAGGTTTACAATAGATTGTAGTACAGTTATAGTACAATACGATCTCTGCAGGTTTTGAATATACTTGCACTGACAAATCCATTTTGAACTGAAGACTGATTAATCCATGTTTTTCTTTCTAAAATGATTCATACACTTGCCATCACAGAACACATATCACAAAGTCATCATTTTAAAAATAGATAAATCTCCCGTGTCAAGGCAACTCATTCAATCTGGTGACATTTACAAGCTATTGGTTTGTACTGCCACGCCGTATTTTATTTTTCCTAATTCACACTTCGCTCATGTGCAACAACCATTTGTATTTTGATTGTATGTTGGGAATAATAATTCTTGCATTTGATATAGCACCTTATCAAGACTGAGATATCTGAAAGCACTTCACAGAATATGCTGTAAAGTGAATTAACTGTATATTTTCTGGACAAAACGCAGCAGCCAATTGTCCCACAGCAGTGCCCCACAAATAGTCGTGAACACAATGACCAATTAATTTTTTTTCGTGATGGTATTATCATGGTTTGGAGTACAGAAAAGAAATCGAACTCAGGTCTTCTTGCTTGTGAGGTGAGTGCTCTAACCAATACTCTCCAACAATACAGTAAAGTTCATGATGGTATGTAGTAAACATTTTTGTAATAAAAGGAGATACGAGTGGGGTGGGTTATAGTTCTCAAAATAATTTAAAAAGGGATAAAAATTAAAGTCACCAACCTGCTGTGCCCCTTGTTTGAAGGGAAGATACGAATACATTTATCAAAACTAGCGGAGACAAATTCCTTTCCTGTTGGGCAATAATCCACATCAAGTACAGCCGAGACGTGATCCTTGTGCACCACAAGTGGAGAATCAAGGAAGCGCATGTCAAATGTATACAAGCTGAAGAAGGAGTAAGGTAAGATTAAGATTTAAGCATAATTCACATGATTTAAATTATCACTACAAAAACATTACATTTCTACTCCAGTTTCCCATTTCATCTCCATTGTAGAATTTCTCCTCTCACTCAAGGCATTGAGCTTGCTCATTCCACTTTCCCATTGAAATGTAACATATGGAAATGGTGAGTATGCTATGTTTGATTTTGCTTATGGTATGCTTTTGTAGATCATGTATAACCTGAAAAGCAGCTTAGGGCAAACTTTTTTTTATGTAGTTTAATGTTTTACAGAGAACAACACTGCATTCTGTAAATACAATCTATTGTAAACAGCAAATAATATATTCAACAGCTTATACATTCAAAACAAGAACATCGGACTGGGTGATAAGCTACACTTCCAAAACGTGTAAGGCTCGTTACTTTTTTTCAGCACCAAAGTCTTCTCTCAAAAACTCATTTGAGAGGCTGCTACTCTATTAATAGCTATCATGCTTTTGATAGATAGCATTTGCACACACCACTAATGTAACCACTTACTATATTGCTGCTCAGTCACATGAATCTCCACATACTTCATCCAATATTTCACCTCAATTGAATCAAAACCAAGATTTACAAGTTGTCTCAAAATGAAAGCTAACTTGAAGTATAATTAGTTTATTCCTATTATGGGATCCAGCACAAAATGAGATTTATTCTGAAAGATTTAATTTCCATTCAGATTTAATCATAAAAACTATAAAATTAGTTTCGGTGAAATGTCTTCGTCGAGGGATATTCGCACTAAGAAATAGAAAACTTTGTTATTTTGGGGAACATAAGGAGGAATTAAAAGAGGAGGGGAAAAACTGCTTTTATTATACCTAAATACTAAGCAGGTGAAAACTTTTAAATTGTATATCTCTCCCCTCCAGCCCAATGCTAAGTGATGGTTAAGTGAAGTAGTTACTAAGTTAAAATGATGAAAGCTTTCAGGGTTCGGATTTTGCTAAGAGTTTTATGGCATAAAATGTACAGTAAAACGAAAACTTCTTGAAACGGACAGTGACAAATAATCAATTCATTCACTTATAATCAACAATAAATTCCCGTCAACTACTCTAAAACAAATCAATGATCCTTTTCAGGATAGTCACTGTGAGCATCCATAAAATTAAATTTACTGCAGTTTTAGCAAAAACCATGCAATAGGCTTTTGGCTGCAACATTCTTTGGTAAGCACTATCTATGTAATGAAGTACAAGAAAGCATTCCCATATAATAACATTACGCCCAAAGGCAGAGGGAGTAATCCCCTGTCTTCGCATAGATCAAGCTATGAAAAATACATTAATCTCACCCTCCTGGCAAATTTATTTTACATCACTCTTTTTCTGGGAGGGGAAAGAAAAGCAACTTTGTGATTCATTATATAAAGGGTTAGAACTTAAGTATTTAACGGTTTCAAGGACAAAAGAGAGCAGAATAAGCTAAGTAAGAGCAATCCGCTTTCCTTTCTTGGCCTACCATTGAATCAATATTTTTAACAGTTACTTACTTGTAGTCTTCATTTGCTCCAGTAAAAATAAAGGCCTCCATAGGGTTCCAACAGATAGTGTTGGTCCTCAGACTCATAACAACCTGTCAAGATAAAAGTTTGAATATTGAAAATAAAAAACATAATATTTAAATTCCATTTAATGTCATTTTCTAGATAAAATACCTTCTTTAATGGTGTTGCTTGTCTCATATCATATAGAATAATATTTCTATCTGAAGCACAGCTTGCAAGAAGGTAGGTCTGAAATCAAATAGAATAATTGACAATCATTAAACGAATGCAGTCATTACATTCAGCTTCAAAATAAATTATATTCATGATATTATTATTATTCAGAAATCAGAATAGTAATTTGAAATTAAACCAAATTTATGAAGGCAACCAAGTGGGTTTTGAAGCATAACTGATGGCAACCCCAGGCTACCATTTCACACTATAGGCAATATAAATGCATTTTCAATATAGAATTTACCTTAATATTCATTGTTCTCCCACCCCTGCCCAGTTAAAAACTAAGGTTTTCTTTATTAAGATTCAGTTTCTAAAAAAAACAAAAAACTTTTGAGCAATCACAATGAGCATTACACGTTCTCACTCTTCAAAAAAGAAATCTCATTCTTCAAAAAAAATACAGCTTGAAATGTACAAATAATAAAAAAATCTAAAGATTTTCCTCACCCAGAGTCTCAAACATTAAAAGCATACTCAATTCTTAATCTAGCTTCCACTAATATCCCTGCTTCTTAATGGATAATTTAGAAACATTGCCCGATTCCACAACCTGACCCCTCAGGCCGCTGAAACTCTCATTCATGCCTTCATCATATCCAGGCTCGACTACGCCAATGCCCTGCTTCCTAACTCCTCCCTCCAGAACTGCAAATCATCCAGAACTCTGCGACCCGAGTCCTCCACCGCTCCAAACTATGTGACCCCCATCTCCCCCATTCTTGCACAACTCCATTGGCTCCCCATGACCCAGAGGATTCAATTCAAGATCCTGGTCCTCACCTTCAAAGCCCTCCATGGCCTCGCTGCACTCTACCTCTGTGGCCTGCTCCATGTCCGGAGCTACGAGCTCCCGCCCCACCATCGACGGGTGCGCTTTCAGCCACTACTCTGTCCCTAAACTCTAGAATTCCACCCTCCCTAGCCTCCTTCAAGTCCCGTTTCAAGACCCTTCATGATTCCCAACGCCAGCTCAAGTCTGAAACATTGACTGTCCAGCACCTTGGGATGCCCTCCTGACATGAAAGGCGCTATATAAATGTAATTTTATTGTTATCTCTCAAAAGCGAATAACAGACTGCTAACATACATCAGTAAAAAAAAGTGAAGATCTTGGGCACAGCCTGTCCTCTAGCCATAGCAACTGAACTGACATTAAAGAATTCTCCCTAATTATTCTTTTTAGTTTTCAGATGCCATATCAGCCGTCAAAGTTGGCACGGTAACTCAGGTGATGCAAGCTAACATTTGAGTCAGTGAGCCACACCTGTCCTCCTCAATAAGTATCTAATTCTCTCTTTTTCATTTAATTTTATGTGTTTTTTTGTTAAGGGTCACTAAAGTTAATTTTAAGGGATCCCTGGTAGGGGAATTTATAGGTACCAGAATATCTAGGGTGGTGTTAACATATTGAGGTTTATTTTTTCCCCCTCTCCATCCAACTTCCCTTGGCTGCCTCACTCAGCTCAGGTGCCTAACCAGCAATGAGGAGTGCTTCAAGACATCCTATCAACGTGAAAAAGGCACAGAGTAAATGTTAATAATAATAATCATCCTTACATTTGATACAGCGCTTTTCACATCTTCTAGACGTCTCAAAGTGCTTCACAGAATATACAGTAAAGTGAACTGATTGTTATTATTAGTATTGTTATCATGTTTCTGGAAGGGGGAAATCACAAAACATTGCTTATGTGGCTTGTGGGTGTTTCTCAAACAGGGCATCCAGCCAGTGGCAGACAAAAAGGTTGAACCACTCTGCTGTATGGAATTAAATCACAGCTGTTAAGATAGGAAATAATGTGTTACTAGATAAATTAGCCACAAAACACAAAGTCCAAGTGTCCAGTGTCGGCTTAGACTGTACAAGTTCCTTTATGATGCAATAGATGCTGTACCAAATATAAGGATTAATAGTCAGTGGAATCTTATTGTTTCTTCATTTCCTCAAATTAGTTACGATCTTCACTTCTGATAAATGACAAGTTTGCCTCAGGAAAAAATGGTGGTCATATTACCTCTACAGGATTGAACTTGACACTGCTGATACTGTCAACTCCCCAAGTAAATGAACGAATTGGGCTGGTTCTCTGCTCATCCCAAATATCCACCTGTTGTCCACTTGTGGCAAACACACCATCTTTCCAATGATGATCAATTCCTGTGTAAATAGCCTAAATATAAAACATACAAATCACATATTAGAAAAAAAACAAGCCATGTAGATAACACTAATAAACAATGTGATAATGCTGGGTTAAAATACAATAGACTATTAAGATGTGTATCATTTATTTATGTGTAAAGACCAGTTTTGCTATATTTTGTAAACACAATTTATTTTAAGGGTCAAATTCATATAATAATTTTTAAATCCTTGCATTTGATATGGTGCCTTATCACGTCCTTGAGAACGTCTCAAAGCAGTTCACAGAATGTATTGTAAAGTGAATCAACTATGCGTTTTCTGGGAGAAACACAGCAACCAACTGCATGCAGCAGTGTGTGCAATTGGCTGTCGTGTTGGCTGCTCTAGAAACAGGAGAGGAAAAATAGTGAAGCACTTTCACTGGAAAGTGTGTGAATTTATTTTATTTTTGGAATGAGTCGGTATTTCTCCTCCCTACTCAGGCACAAATTTCCTGCAGTTAAATATCAACAAGACAGAAGCCATACTCCCGTCGATGTCTTCTGTCCCACAGGTCCAACCTTCTCAACCTATCCTTAAAATTCTCCCAACCTATGTGCAACCTAAGCATCAGGCTCGATCCAGATTTATCCTTCCCCCACCACATCAGTCCCCGACCAGCAGCACATTCTTCCATCTCTGCCACATTGCCCAGTTCCGTCAATACTTCACCCCAAAAGCTGCCGAAACCCTTGTCCATGCCTTTGTCACCTCTCGGCTAGACTACCCTAACACCCTCCACGGCAGTCTCCCCTCCTCCACCATTCACAAAATTGAGCTCATCCAAAATGCCACCGCCCGCATTTTCACTTGCACCAATCTTCTTACCCCAATTACTCAGTCCTTGCCAAACTCAACTGGCTCCCTGTCAAGAGTGGATCAACTTGATGACCCTCACTCTAGTGTTTAAATCCCTGAATACCTTGGCACCCGCTTTTTCTCTAATCTACTCTCTCCTCTCAGCAGTACCCGCAAATTCTACTGTCCACCGTCGGCAGTCGTACTTTCAGCCACTACACCGCGCAACTTGAAATTCCCTCCCTCAACCCCTTTGCCTCATCCCCTCCTTCCCCATCTTCAGGTTGCACCTGCCTGAAGACCTTTCTCTTCGACCGCACCTACGGTCACCTTTCCCCAAGCCCTGGCTCAGTCTCAGCCATTGTTATGCATTCTGAGATGCCGCCCGGCATGGAGGGTGCTATATAAATGCAAGTTGTTGTGGTAATTCTGGGCACTGAGTTCAATTATAGCATCCTTATTAAATCCCTTGGTAATATCAACGAACTCAGCACAGACCAGGATTCAAATCTGAATGGTTTCTCTTTCGATCCTAGTGCTGTAAAAATCTGACTGATTCACATCTTTACCATCCATGCCTCTCCATTGATTCTAACCAAATCCAGTGATAAGTAGTCCAAAAACCAAATAAAAAAACAATGAAAAGCTTCTAAGTGGCCCAATGAGTAAATGAACCAAGAGGTGCAGTACTTGCAGATTGAAGTTTTGATGTATGCTGAATTAGCTGGAGTAACAATAAAGATGTTAAAATTGGCCTTAATTCTCTTGGTCTGGAGCGAGAGCGACACTAATCAGGCAGGATTCTGGTTCCAGATTGCTATCAAATGACTCCATGCTCAAGTGCCCTTGCTGCACATCCCCATGAATTATATACTTAAAAGTAAAAGGAGTCACGTACCTTGCCAAGCATTGTATGTATAGGTTCTTCTTCTTCCCCATATGCAGGCTTCTCCATCTTCCATTGTTTGATGGTCTTATCATCACCAACCTTCAAAATATTGTAATTGTAAAGTTTACTTCAAGCATACTGTAGGACAATCCCATCATGACATGCCTTGCTGTGGTAGTAAGTGGAATCCTGTAGCTCAGTGGTTAGGGCACTCGCCTTACAAGTGAGAGACCTGGGTTCAATTCCCGGCAGGGCAAAACATTAAGCAAGTTTTCTTACTGCACACATCTGTTTACCTAACAATAAATAGGAACCCAGTTGTTAGCCGATTGGTGAATCAAATTTTCAGGGTCAATATTCCTTCAAAAAAACAATAATAATAAAAAATTGGTCACTGCAATCCACGACTGTTTGTGGGACAATGTTGTGCGCAATTAGCTGCTGCGTTTCGCCCACAAATACAGTAATAATAATCCTTGCATTTGATGTAGTTTACAAATGTAAAATTTGTTGTTGTAGTGCTTTTCACGTCTTCAAGACATCCCAAAGCGAATCGCAGAATATACTGTAAAGTGAATTGACTGCATATTTGTGGATGAAACGCAGCAGCCAATTGTGCGCAGCAGTGGCCCACAAACACCGGTGGATGGAAGTGATCAATTTATTATTCAGGGCTTTTTCTTGACGGATTATTATTAGTCAAATGATATTAATTAGTCAAATATACAGTCAATTCACTTTACAATCCATTCTGTGAAGCGCTTTGAGACATCTAGAAGATGTAGTAAGGTGGAAGATGTAGTAAGGTATCAAATAGAAGAATTATTATTACAATAAAAGCCCTTTTATCCGGCATCCTCCGGGGGGGGTCGACTAATTGACTGTGTCGGATAATCGGGCGACAAGTTACCGCAAACCCAACACAAAAAATGTACTTATTTCAAAACATACCATATTAATAATATACTAAATAGTAACAGAATATTGCATGGATACTTACCAATAAAGATTCCAGCATACTCAGTAAAATGATCGGGTAAAAAGCATTTTGTACCGATCGGTAAAAACCCAGATTTCATAAATTTAATACGTGCGCATGTGCACCCATTGTGGGAATGTGCAAAGTGAGCATACTCACGATTGCTGGAATGGGGAATTGCCCTGGAGGAGGTCCCGCAATCCGGTTGATCGGATAAACAGGCTTTTACTGCATTATTATTGATATTATTAGTCTGCTTATTTCTGGTGTTAATTGGCTGGCTCCCTGCTCATAGAACAGATGTAGTGGGCCTCTCTGTCTGGCAGAATCCCAGACATCACCAGAGCCAACGATGGCCATTTCTACAGTAATGCTCTAATTTTACAGACGCAAAATAATGTATTATAACACGGTTGTCCTGCATCCGTTATTGTTTTGTAAACATCAGGATTGCAAACAACATAAACAACTACCCAGGAATTTTGGTGCAATATCGATAGCCATATTGTATGCATGTATAACTTGAATTGTATCAAGTATTTCAGGAACTGGAGTCCTGTAGCTTAGTGGTTAGAGCACATGCCTTACAAGCGAGAGATCTGGGTTCGATTCCAGGCATGGCAAAACCTTGGACAAGTTTCCTTACTCCACATGCCTGATAATAATACCAAAAAAAAACTGGTCATTTAAACCCATGACTGTTTGTGGGACACTTCTGTCTGCAGTTGGCTGCTGTGTTTCGCCCACATATAAAGTCAATTCACTTTACAATATATACTGTGAGGCACTTTGAGACATCTACAAGATGTGAAAAGCACTATATCAAACGCAAAGATTATTATTATTTTAGTTTAAAAAGAATGAGATGATACAACAGAATCTTAAATTTCTCATATGTCAACCACTTAAGTACGCATCACTCAGAACTGATACCGCAAATTTAAATGATGACAACAAAAACATTGATGACGAATGCCTATAATTTTTTTTAAATCAAACAATTAACTGTATTCAGAATATCTGAATACAGAAATCGTCTGGTTTATTGTTTTACTTACTGAAAAGAATGAAGTTCCACAGAATCTGGTACATAGTCCTCTGACAAAGCCTGTGTGAGCTTGCAACGTTCGGAAGCATTCACGCTTCGTCAGGTTCCAAAGTTTTACCTACAATATAGGAAAAAGGTTAAGTGAATACAAGAACCAAGGTGGAGAGATCCACAGCAAATATAATAGTTCCCTTTTAAATATCAGGGAAGCCATTTTCAGATTTTTAAAATATAATTTTAAAATATTTGATTAGCAGGTTCAGTATGAATTGAAAGGAAGCACTCTTATCAATTTACTGAATGCAAAACCTCCATCATTTGTGAGACAGGATTACCTTTGTCATACAGAATCAAAGCACAAAAACGTTCTTCAACACCAACTTCCGTTGCCTTGATTAATGAAAAATGCACCAAAACTCCGAACACCCTACCAACCTACCCGCTCCCTCCGCTAAGCAGACTCCGACCCGTTTCACGTCCGCAGCCTCGCCCGCCCCACCATTGGGGGGGTGTGACTTCAGTAACAGCACCCACCCTCTGGAAGTCCATCCCACAGGCTCTCCGCCTCATCCCATCCCTCCTTCAAGATCCACTTTAAAACCCTCCTGTTTGACTGTGCTTTGGAACAACCTCCTTTTTCACCCTCCCCAATCCAGAACCCCAGCCCGGGTCCGAAATACTGTGCCCAGCTCCATGGGACGTCCTCCCAACATGAAAGGCACGATACAAATGTTAATGATGCACTGAAAACATTGAAACTTTTTTTTTGCAATATTGCAGTAACAATATCCATATTGTTCAAATAGAATTGAAATGATTATAACATTATTCGTTCACTGAAAAGATCAGATATCAGTATTAATTTCATGGGTTTTAAAAACCTAGTATACACAATACTAATTCTTAGATTTACAGAACACTTTAGCACGTCGTTAAAATGTTTCAAACGATTCACAGGTTTTCCTGTAGAGTGTAGAGACTTTATTTTAAAGGCGATAGCCACAGCCAAATTGTACTCATCAACATTCTCTGATAGCCATGAAGTGAACGAATAATTTTATCTGGAGGATTATTGGCCAATTTATTTTTGAAAAGTGCCACGGGATCAATCAGTATCAGCGGATAGCAACACAGTTTAATACCTCACCCAATAGATGATACTTTCAACAATTTGGTGCTCCCTAGCTCTGTAATGGAGAGTCAGCCTGAACAATACAAGTTCAAAGTCCCCACTTGGGAAACTCACAACCTTCTGACTGAGCGGCGAGTGCTATCAACTGTGCCAGACCGACAACTACAAAGTAAATCACTTGAAATCTTACTAGTAGACAATTAAACAGGATTTGTCTCCCTCTGCAGAGATAAGCATTAATTGCTACTTAAGCACCCAGGACAGGCAATAGGAGGAAAGCTTATGTTGAAATTCAAGACTTGTAGATGTGAGCTGTTGCTTGTGAGTGCAAATATACATTGTCTTCATATCTCTTTCTGTCTTCCCCTTTCTGTCCCTATCCATGTCCCTATGGGTTTGTTCTTATGATTCCCACTTTCTCCCCCAAAAATACAATAATAAAAATTAGTCATTTTAATCCATGACTGTTTGTGGGACGCTGCTGTGCACAATTGGCTGCTGCGTTTCGCCCACAAATAGTCAATTCACTTTACAGTATATTCTGTGAAGCACTTTGAGACGTTGATAAGATGTGAAAAGCGCTATATCAGATGCAAGGATTATTATTATTTATTATTATTTTTGTCAACTCTTTTTATGAATTTGTCTGCCTCCTCTGTCTATGACAAACTGTCTCACTCACTTGCTATTTTCGCCTCACTTTTACGTTGAGTAACACTGTAGGTCTCTATCTAATCCCTGCATCTTACTTCCACACCACCAACTGGTGGAGGCATCGCTTATTGGCTAAGGATGTGCACCATAGTGGCCAGGAGAATGGTGGGAATCCTCTCATGCATTTCATGATGAATTGTGTTTCTCACCTGGAAGCTTGCAGGGAGTTCTCAGTCACTGCTATCTGCCAAAAATCTGCATTTGTTGATTTCAAATGACCACTTGGTAACTATCCACCAGGTTCTCTTCAGGGCTGAGCTGTTTCTGAGGTATTTGGTGACAATGTTGGAAGTGAATCGGTGGCTATCTCTGTATTACCTCCGCCATTTCCTCACCCCTAAAGCCGCTGAAACCCTCATCCACACCTTCATTACATCCCGGCTCAATTATGCAAATACCTTGCTGGTCGGCCTCCCCAATTCCTCCCTCCACAGGCTGCAGTTAATCCAAAACTCTGCAGTCCGTGTCCTCTCCCGTTCTTAACTTCGTGACCCCATCTTCCCCATCCTTGCCCGACTCCATTGGCTCCCCATCACCCAAAGGATCCAATTCAAGATCCTGGTCCCTGCACAACCTCGCCCCACTCTACATCTGTGACCTCCTATCCCCTTACCAATCTGCCCGCCCCCTCCGCTCAGCAGACTCTGGCCTGCTCTATGTCCCCCGACCCACCCGTCCAACCATTGGTAGGCGAGCCTTCAGTCACCCTGCCCCCAACCTCTGGAACTCCATGCCGAAGTGCCTCCGCCTCGCACCCTTCCTGGCCTCTTTCAAGTCTCTCCTCAAGACTCTCCTCTTCATCGGCGACTCCTCCCCTCCCCCCGTCCTTAGCTCGGGTCTGAAGCAGTAACCTGTCCAGCGCCTTGGGACCGTCCTCCTGACGTGAAAGGCAGTATACGAATGTAATTTTGTTGTTATAGTCTGGTTTCCTAGAGAAGCAGGTCTGCAGTAATCCAAGGCACAGACAATGATCGACTAGACAGCCTGGCTCGTTGGCAGGATTCAGAGGAGAATCAAGTTACTTGGGGCAGAGAAACTTCATATTTATTTCTGTTAACCCTGCAAGACAAAGCCCTGAAGGATTTGATGGTCCAAGCTAGACAAGGAACAGGAAACATAACAGATTGTGCTCACAGTGGCAAGCTTTAGTTTTAGCCGTTAGCTCAATGCTATGCATACTCTGGATTCCCTAAACTCTTGTCAACTTGTGCCAAATACTTTCATGCATCAGTCAGGGGTCGTGATCCGAGCAGTGGGGAGGGGGTGGGGAGGGGGAGCAAGGTTTGGATGAGGGGGGGGAAAAGAGAGGTAGGAGGGCGACTGAAGGCACGGTCGAAAAGGAGGATCTTGAGACCGGACTTGAAGGAGGCAAGGGAGGGAGCAAGGTGAAGGGATTGTGGGACAGAGTTCCAAAGTGTATAGGCAGAAAGGCTGACAGTCCAGCCGCCAATGGTAGGGCGGGAGACACGGAGCAGGCCTGAGGAACGGAGAGGTTGATGGGGTTCAGTAGGTAGGAGGGGGGCAGGCCAAGCCATGGGGGGCCTTAAAAGTGAGGACAAGGATCTTGAATTCGATCCTCTGAGGAATGGGGAGCCAGTGGAGCCGGGGGAGGGTGGGGTTGATGGTGTCGCAGAGCCTGGTGCAAGAGGGCACGAACTGCAGAGTTTTGGGTAATCTGAGGGTTTCAGTGGCCTAAGGGGTGAGTGAGTGATGGGAGACGGGCAATTTTATGGGTGGTGGAAGGCGATGCTGGTCATGGCACGGATATAGGGAAGCAAGGACAGCTCAGGGTCAAACAAGACATCCAGGTTCCTGACTGCCTTGGTTAGATGGAGTGTGCATCCATGGATGCTGATGTCTGCAGCATGAGGTGCGGAGGTGCTGGCGTGAACCAATCAGGAGAGCCTCGGTTTTGCTGACATATAGCTGTAGAAAGTTGTCTCTCATTCAGAACTTGATGTCTGACAGGCAGTCTGTCAGGGCAGCAGTAGTCCTGGAATTGAGGATGGATGCACCAAGTACATTTGATTCTGCTACCTTCTCTCCCCTGTCTCCCTCACTCACATCTTCCCCTCCTTTCTCTTTGATGCCACTATTAAATATGTAGACTCACCTCTCCATCACAGGCCCCAGAAATGATTGTCGATAAACTCTTTGGGTGTTTAGCCAAGCAATGGACTCCATCCCTGTGACCATCAAGTGAAGCTAAAAATGGTTTTGCAAAAACACGTTCCAGTTTTGTTGCATTCAAAGCTCGTGTGTATTCCCGTGGGACTTCAAATGGATGCAGTGTAGGATCATAGTTCCTAGGAACTGAAAATATAAAATTTACAATTCAAATAAAGGAAAAAACTCAACAATGAAATTCAATATTTACTAAAGATCCAAATAAATACATATTAGGGAGTGGGCTGTGTCCATGCTATCTGAGCAATAGATTAAGTAAACAATATTGAGGAAAAAAAAATTTAACTTTAACATGGCAATGCTGTACACATTTAGAAAATAAATCTTCCTAACAACTTACAATAATAATAATCCTTGCATATGACACGACAAAATTACATTTGTATAGCGCCTTTCACATCAGGAGGATATTCCAAGGCGATACAGCACCGTATCACAGTTTTTAGTTGTTTCAAAGAGCTTCACAGAATTCTATAAATAAGAATACTAATCCTTGCATTTTGATATAGCACTTTTCACATCTTAGACGTCTCAAAGCGCTTCACAGAATATACTGTAAAGTGAATTGACTGTATATTTGTGTGCGAAACGCGGCAGCCAATTGCACACAGCAGTGTCCCACAAACAATTGTGGATTGAAAATGACCAATTTTTTTTATTATTGTGTGTGTGTGTGTGTTTTTTTTTTATAGATTATCAGTCGTGTGGAGTAAGGAAAGTTGCCCAAGATTTCGTCCTGATCTGCCTGGATTCAAACACAGGTCTCACATTTGTAAGGCGAATGCTCTTACATGTGGAGCTACAGGAGCTCCACATGTGAATTTACTGCATTATTTGTGGGTACAACATACAATCGCACATAAAAACATTTATGTTACTTGAATAATTAAAATCAGTTGCATTATTGAGCAATTTAATTAGTAGAAATGTAATAATAATCCCTGCATTTGATATTCCAACTTTTGTATTCAAAATGTCTCAAAGCGCTTCACAAAATATAATGTAAAGTAAATGCCGATATATTTTGTGGGCAAAACGCAGCAGCCAATTGTGCACAGTAGTGTGTCACACAGTCGTGGAGTTAAGTGACCAATTTATTATTATTCTTTAAAAAGAATTATCATACCCAGAAAAACAATCCACGAATCAACCGACAACCGGGTTCCTACTTACTGATAGGTAAACATTACACATTAAGTTCACGTCAACTCTATCCCTCAAAACTACAGTAATGTAGTTCCTCCACCCTATTGCCCAGCTCCGACTGTACATTAGCCCAAATGTAGCCCAAACCGTGTTTGCTACTTCCCACCTGGATTACTCAAATGCACTCCTCGCTGAGTTTCCCCAGGCAACAGGAGCTTCTTTACCTCAGTGGTTACAGCACTCGCCGTACAAGCCCGTGTTCGAATCCATGCAGATCAGGGCAAAACCTTGGGCAGGTTTCCTTACTCCACATGCCTAATAATAATCCATCCAAAAATAACACAATAATAAAAATTCACCATTTCAATCCATGACTGTTTGTGGGACACTGCTGTGTGCGATTGGCTGCCCCATTTCGCCCACGAAAATAGTCAATTCACTTTATAGTATATTCCGTGAAGCGCTTTGAGGAGGCGATAAGATGTGAAAAGCGCTATATCAAGAACGTAAGGATTATTATTATTATTCCAAAAGTCCAGCTCATTGAAAACTCTGCTGCCTGCGGACTAACGAGGACCAAACGCGGAACCCCATCTCACCAGTTCTGGCCAGGCTCACCATCAACGAACAGATCGACTTCAAGACCCTCACAACCCTGACACGCGTGTTCAAATCCCTTCACTCCATGGCATCTCCCCATCTCTCCAACCTCCTCAATCCCCATTCCACCGGGGACCCGCCTGTCCCTCGCACCCTCCGCCCCACCCACCGCAGGAGGTCACACATTCAGCCACTACACCCCCGAAACACTGGAATTCCTCAAATCACACGAGTCCCCACGGCCCGGGGTCAGTGCCCGTGTCCACAGTCCCCACAATCCCCACGGCCCGGGGTCAGTGCCCGTGTCCACAGTCCCCACAACCCCCACGGCCCGGGGTCAGTGCCCGTGTCCACAGTCCCCACAACCCCCACGGCCCGGGGTCAGTGCCCGTGTCCACAGTCCCCACAATCCCCACGGCCCGGGGTCAGTGCCCGTGTCCACAGTCCCCACAACCCCCACGGCCCGGGGTCAGTGCCCGTGTCCACAGTCCCCACAACCCCCACGGCCCGGGGTCAGTGCCGTGTCCACAGTCCCCACAATCCCCACGGCCCGGGGTCAGTGCCCGTGTCCACAGTCCCCACAACCCCCACGGCCCGGGGTCAGTGCCCGTGTCCACAGTCCCCACAACCCCCACGGCCCGGGGTCAGTGCCGTGTCCACGGCCCGGGGTCAGTGCCCGTGTCCACAGTCCCCACAACCCCCACAACCCGGGATCAGTGCCGTGTCCACGGCCCGGGGTCAGTGCCTGTAACAGTCTCCAGAGCCCCGAGTTATATTCACTAACACACGTGGAGCCTCTTGAACCAGGAGCACGGGCCTGGGAGCCGCCCACCGGGCAAGGCTTGCTCACCTCGCTGGATGTCCTGCTTGGTCTCTCTCACATACAGGTCGGAGTTCCGGCACAGCATCTTGACTCTCACGCCTGCCATAGCCGCGAACCAACCGGCCTGAGCAGCGAGGCCCGGAGGAAGAGAGGGGGGGGGGGTGGGGCGGGAGGAAGGAGGGGGGAGGGCAAGTTTCAACAACCAATCGCTACTCGTGCGCTGCACGGAGACTCGACTCACAGCGTCAGGAGGTCACGGAGCAAGCGTTGTGCGTGTGTACGCGCATGCTCGCGAGTCCGTGCGTGCGCTCATGCTGTTGCTAGGGCTGAAGGGAGACGCCGGGCGGCGTTGCCGGGTTGGGCGGCTTTAGTGTTTTTCTTGAACTCTTGCGTGAAAGAAAACCGACTTGGGCGGGCACCTCATTTTAAAAATCTCTATATATTATTAAACCCACAAGACTTGTTTTTAGAGTTAGCACAAAAACCTAAATCGGCCACTTTGCTGCCCATTGTTTCGCCAACGCGCTGATATTGGGCATTTTTTGGCGGGGGGGGGGAGGGACTAGTATTTGGTTGCCTTCAGGTGACTACACACGTGTTTTCATCGTCTCGTGGCGACCCTGTGACGCGGGGCAGGGGCGGGGCCACTGTCTGCGCCCGCGCACAACACACCACCCGCCGCCCTCGCGCGCGGCTGAGGGGAGCGAGGGTGGCAGTTGCTGTGTAGTGCGCAGTCGCTCAGTGTACAGCGGAGGCCATTGTCCATGTTCATCCCTGTTTGAATCTCACCTCTTGAGCCGCAGCGGCTCCTGCTCTCGGCTGACAAGAGAGCAATGTGTCCCAGAGACGCCCAGACAGGCCCCGAACAGCCGTCGTTTCGGCTGGTGGACATGACGAAGCTTTACCGCCTGGTCAGGTACGAGAACCTGGTGGCTGGAGTGAGCGGCGGAGTGGCGGCCACCTTGATCCTGCACCCACTGGACTTGGTCAAGATCAGATTCGCAGGTAAAGCGCAAGGCCCGGCGATGACTGTTTTGGTCAGTCCGGTGTTTGGTCCGACGCATGAGGAAACCCATTGGCGTGCTCAAGCATCCAAACCCAAGCAGGCTCCATGTATGTCAACTACACGTGTTTCAGCCAGGTGCAGTTAGCATCACTCTCGGCCCCCAAGACATCGAACGAATTACATTTATATAACCCCTTTCGTGTCGGGAGGACTCCTGGAGCGCAGTGGTTACAGCAATTGCCTCACAAGTGAGAGACCTGGGTTCAATTCCCTGCAGGGTGAAATGTTGGGTAAATTTCCTTCCTGCACACATCTGTTTACTTAGCAGTCAGTAGGAACATTTTAGTTAGTTTTTAGTTGACTGGCAGATTGTTTTTCCGGGGGTAAGTAATACCTTTTTTAAAAAAATTGGTCACTTCAATCCACTATGGTTTGTGAGACACTGCAGTGTGCAGTTGGCTGATGCGTTTATCTCACAAAATGCAGTCAATTCACTTTACAGTATACTCAGTGAAGCTCTTTGAGACATCTTAAAGACATGATAAGGCACTCAAACGCAAGGATGATTAAAATACACACTTACTGCATTTTACATTATGTCCTGTGAAGTGCTTTGAAACTTCTCGGTAATGTGATAAAGTTCTATATCAAATGCATGGATTATTATAATTACGCATGGAAATTACCCTGTGTCTTGAGAAGAATGTGTTGTCTCCCGAGACAGATGTATCCTGCTTACCAACTTCCAGATAGCTTGGCACAGATTGGTGAGAGCCTACGTTTGGGAACACCAGGTTAATCATCTTAAACTGCACGGCTGGCTATTACTTCCCACAGCTTGTCCAGTACAACTGGCAGCTCAGGAACCAGATCACTGAGACAGCCACAGAGTTTTGACTCGATTCTGACATTTTATTGCCAAACATGTCACCTGTTGTGATGGGCCTGGTGCTAGCTTGATGGAGGGGACCTAGTGACAGCTCATAGTGAGGGGCCTGGTGATAGTGGGTGAGAGGTCCCAGTGATACCTGATCAATCTCCTAAACTCCCTCTATCCAATTGCTTGGTGACCCTATGTATAGCTGAAGTGGTTTGCGATGTAATCCCTCATGAAAAGTCCGATATAATGGCAAGTTGTTATTTTAATACAGATACAGTGTTTGTTTGGATCATTCAAGTATTGTATTAGTAGTAGTGAACTAGCTACATTTGAGTTGCTCCATAATTTAGAAAATGGAAACTAGAGTATAGGTGACAGAATGTGAAAAAGAAGGATAGCAGAAAATATTTGGGAAAGAGCAAGTGACTATGAGAGATGATGTCTGAGAGAAATACATCCAACAACAACAACAACAACAATTTACATTTTTAGAGCGCCTTTCACGTCGGGAGGACGTCCCAAGGCGCAGAACAGGAGGCGTGTGACCCAAGCTGGGAGGGGAGTGTTTGGGAAGGGGTGAAACACGAAGGGGAGGTAAAAGAGTTCGGGGTGGAACAGAAGGCACGGTCGAAGAGGAAAGTCTTCAAACCGGCCTTGAAAGAGGAAAGGGAAGAGACGAAATGGAGGGATTGAGGGATGGCATTCCATAAGGTGGGAGCGGAGAAACTGAAGGCCCGGCCTCCGATGGTGGGGCGGTTCGGGCGGGGGGCTTGGAGCAGGCCAAGTCCTGTTGAACGGAGGGTCCGGATGGGCGTGTAGGGGGAGAGTAGATCGGTGAAAGACTGACGAATGAGAAGAGCAGATAGATACTCACATAGAACAACAACAACTTGCATTTATATAGCGTTCTTCATATGATGTAGTCCACAGGGAGCTGTGATAGCATAGACAGAAAGTGAAGAAGAGAAAGATAGAAACACATTGATTGAAACAGGAGAGTGAGAGAATCATTCACACAAGTACTTTTGCCACTGAAGCTCCTTCCTAAAAATGCTCAGGTAAACTCTCATCTGCACTTGTTATCGTTAGCTGGGCTACTTTGTCAGTAGAGTATGTTCTAAATCCTTATTGATTGAGCTAAGGATTAGTAAAGCATCTGTGCCATCACTGAAATTATATTATAGACTGCCAAATAATGAAAATAAATTGAGAATGAAATCTGAGTGCAATATAGTGACCATATTAGCTATAGGGTTATAATTGTATGAGACCCTAAATAAAAGTTTCAAAGAGTTTAAAAAGTTCTCAAACTAAAAATGTTCAGAAATTATTAAACACCAATATTTGTTTTATGCAGTGAACGATGGGTTGACCATGAGACCAAAATACAATGGAATTGTACACTGCTTCAAGAGCATTTGGAGGCAAGAAGGAATCAGAGGACTTTACCAAGGAGTCACCCCTAATGTTTGGGGTGCAGGATTATCTTGGGGATTGTACTTTTTCATGTAAGTCAAATAACCCAAACTGAATTTAAAATAGAAATTCTCAAAATCCACCTAGGAGTAAGTACTTAAATATATATGTGGGCATTTCCACGATAAAGGAGTAAACGTGTGACAGGGAGGTCAGAAAATCAAATTGATTGCTGAACACTCATTTTTTGTACATAAATGCCTTAGAGACCATTCTGTATGTATCTTGTAAGAAATACATAACTTTTTGAACTGAATTATTTTTACCACCTCTGAAAGTTCACACCTCATGCACTTAACGCTTTGAATGGGGACAGACATTACGAACGTGGACATTAGAGGACGGAATGTCATGAGTGAATTTTCAAAATGTCAGAGAAGTAAGCAATCATCAAGCTTACCAAAATAAATCAAACCACAAAGTAATTACTTTATGAATTGAGAGCAAAATAGGATTTTAAAAAAAAATTATCCTGAAATCCCATTTCCCTCATTCGTAATTCGGACGGGGTTACGAGCGTGTCGCATTTTCTAAAGGGACAAAAATATGATCAGGCTCTTGAATGAAACAGAAACTTATCAGCTTTCTGTCTTAACACTTGATTTATGGATCTCATTATATTTAATGATAGTGAGAGTTAAAAATAAGATCTGAAATAGGTTTCAAAAGTAGCCTTCTTTGCCGTGTCACATTTTAGAGGTTTCTAGAAAGAGTGGACATGATCTTTAATTTATTGTCATTTAAAAAACATGTCTCATTTTAACACAAAATTATCTGGGCTATCTCTTGAGAGTTTGTTATCTCTGATTTTCATGCTTGGAAAAAAAAAAAATCCACCCTTCCTCAGAAAATGGCATGAATATTTTGCCTTGCACAATGTACCCCATTACCGTGGAAATGCCCACATATATATATATATATATTCTTAGACTTTTATCCAGAACAATTGCTGTTTTGACAGATTATCCTGTAAGAGATCAAGTCCTGAATGAGTCTCGCCAACTTAATGTCAACAAAACTAAAGCCATGCTGTTTGACTCCTGCCAGTGCCTCTTCGCCCCTGGGACTGATCATATCAACCTCCCAGGTGCTCACTCCAACCCACGCAGCCATTGCTGATTCTCATCATTTTATTCAACCCTCCCTTTGTGCCTTCCATCTGGTCTTTGACCAAATCCACCATCTCTGCAAAATGGCTCGTCTGTCCCTACCTCACGCCCAGCACAACCAAAACACTCGTCCACCCTTTTGTCATGTCCAGACTTGATTTATGCAAATCCTTGCTTGCCTCAACCCTCAACAAGCTCCATATCATCCAGAACTTCACAGCACGCATTCTTTCCTTGCTATTATCCAGCAAATGGACATAAAGATCCTTGTTCTCGCCTTGAAATGCTTCCATCCCTTACCCGACCCTAACTGTTCTGTGATCCTACTTCTTCCCCATTCACCTGCTCTGCCAATTTAGGCATGTTTCATCTCCTCATGATCTCTGGAACTCTTTCCATAAATCACCACTCTCCCTTGAAAATGTATCTTCAATCTTCTCTTTGAATGCACCTTTGGCCATCTCTTTCCTATTCTTTTCCCCCAACTTCTCCTCTGCCCAGCCCTCTACCCCGTCTGTGTAAAATGCTTTGAGACGTTTTCCAAATTCAAAGTTGCTATGTAAGTGCAAGTTGTATTTATTTTTAATTCCTCCTTAAATGCATTATTGGCTTTGGAAGAATAAGGTAGAACAAATAATTAAGAGTAGAGATCAACATGCAAACTTAGCCTTCAAATGGTTGGTATGTGCCTCAATGTATTCTTTGAATCTGCTTTTACAAAAACAGTGACAATAATTTGAACATATTAGTGTCTTTCATGTATAAAGAGAATGTCTCATTTAGCTTTACAAAAAAACTAAATGGGAACCTGAGATTGGGTGGTGTGGTGAGTGAGTTAAATGGGAAGTGCTCAAAAGCCCAAGTAAAGAGATGGGTTTTGAAAGCAGGAAGTGTGTGTGTGGCTGTCCTCTAATATCTCAAAATAGTGTCCAAAAGTTTCAGAAAATGTTCAAAAGAAGAGACAAATTAGTAATTTGTGTTATATTATGAATCTACGCTTTCATTTTTAAAAGGTAAATGTAAATAAATAGACCTTTGCACAAATATTTCCAATATCACATAGAACATGCCAGTAGCATTAATACTCGTATTATATCCAGATTTTTAGAAGAGAAAACAAATTGCCAAAGCATTATTGTGATCCAAACATTTGGCACAAAATTATTCATAATATTCCTTATTTTTGAGATGGCTATTTAGTTATTAAGTGTAGGTATAATTATTTTCAGTTATGGTGCCATTAAAGCCTACAAGCAGGATGGTCGAGAAACGCAACTTAGTGCTGCTCAACACCTTGTCTCAGCCGCTGAAGCAGGTGAGTAGTTTCAGAAATGAATCCTAATTTTAAGTGCTGATAGATAAATAGAACTAACCTAATGTGTTGGGAAGTTTATGAATGTATTAATATTTGTATGTATGATAAAATAACTGATTATTGTTGTGGCATTCAGTTGCAGTTTACTTCATTCCGTATTTCAATCAGATGTTGTATTAAATATTCTATTTAACATGATATGCTGCCAACCTTTTTATATGATGGAGTAAATATAAAATAGAAATGTATAAATAGAAATAACCTCTACTTTAAGCATAAACAAATTTCTCATATACATATATTTTATAGGTGCAGTGACTCTTTCTCTCACAAATCCAATTTGGGTGACAAAGACACGGCTAGTCCTGCAGTATGATGCAGGTGTTGACTCATCAAAGAGACAGTATAAAGGCATGTTTCATTGCCTTTTGAAAATATATCAGAATGAGGGTATCCGTGGACTCTATAAGGTGATTTAATATGTTAAAATATGACACAGTTATACCAGTGATGGAAACACAACTAACAAGAAGCAAGAAAAATCTTGATTGTTATATGTGTCGTATGAATTGCCATATCAGCCATTCTTGTGTGTTCTCTTGAGCAAGATTGTCACAACGAGCAAGTTTGTGCCTGCATCAGCTAGGTAAACTCAATTAGGCAAACAGGTGAAAAAACTGCAACCCTCACCCCAATTTTGCAACTTGTTCCCCCTTAAAATATGCTTTAAAAATGGTAAAAATATCACTATTTTCTGTTTGTAGGGATTTCTACCAGGTCTCTTTGGTACATCACATGGAGCACTCCATTTTATGGCCTATGAGGAGCTGAAGAGGGAATACAATAAACACCAGAAAATGCCAACAGATACCAAACTGGTAGGTGTTATTTTTGAATCATACTATGAATGACATAGGAAGTAACTGACATCTCCTTGGAACTGGGCTGGTGTTGTGAATGGTAACAGAATGTCAGAAGCAAATGCAGAACTCCAGAACATTGGTGATGACAGACTAGCCAGCCAGGCTCATTGGCCAGACTTGGAGCGGCAAACAATTCTGCAGTACTTCCAAAACTGCTGATGGCAGAAGTACCTCAACACGTAGGTGTTGAGGTACTTCTGCCATCAGCAGTGTTGGGAGTACTGCAGAATTGTTTGCCGTTCCAAGTCTGGCCAATGAGCCAACCCAATGGTCTCAACCCATATCAGGGTCGTGGAGGTCCTCAGTTGGGTCATGAAGGTTCATCAGAATTTGTTGTTTTTTTAATGTTCAAAATGCTTTTTTAATGCTTAAAAAAAAGTGCCCGAGGTGACTATGCCAACTAATTTGTATGAAAGAGCGTACTTACAAGTTGCACTGAGTCCACAAAAGAGACAGAGATAATGTTTTGGCTGAGCTTTGCTTCAGTCATGATTTCGCCCCCTAGGAGTGGGAGGACCTGTTGGAGGCTAATTTGGGTCACAGCAAACAAAATGTGGGTTGCGATGATCTGTTGATAGTTAATTTCGGTCGCAGCAAAAAAAGGTTGGGAACCACTCCTTTAGGGTTTCCAAGCCTCAGACCTTATCAACATGTGTCCAATACACTCACCCATATACAATTGTTCTGTTCATTATTTTTTAGTATTACAGTATGTAAGAATTGCAATCTGTAATATGTTTGTTATCACCAGTAATATCACACCATCGCTAAATGCAGTCACTGGGAGCAAGGTTTGTTTTCAATAATTTTCCGTTAGCCCTGCAAACTAAAGCACAAATGGGTAGCATTGTCCTAGTTGGGTAAGTAGCAGGAAAGCTTACCAGACAGTTCTCACTATGCCAAAATGTGCGTTTTTAAACTGGTTAAACTCCCAGCAGTACCTCAATGCACACTCTAGAGTCCTCAAGCCTTGGAAATCATTAACTTGTGCCTGATCGACTTCAGAGTTAGGTAAGCAGGGACCATTCCAGAGAATATGCACTCCATTCCACACATAGAAATTTCTCTGTGTTGGTATCATACGTATAATTTACTTTAGTTTGATTGAAATCCTTGAAGCGAAAGGAACGTTTCTAGAACTTAAACCTGCATCAATTATTGATTATTCGAATAAATAAATGTTCATTCAGATTATAAAGTATTTATTTTGTGTTCATATGATTCAAGGTTCCAACGCCAAGATCGATTTTCTTTTTTTCTTGTCTTGACAACTCCTTATCCTCCCCCCCCCCCTCCTCAGGTCTCAAGCAATAACTGTTCAGCACCTTGGGACATCCTGATGTAAAAGGCGCTATGCAAATGTAATTTTGTTGTTGTTGACACTTCATGTAGAGTTGTGCTGTTCTTTATTTCTAGTAATAAAGGTAGACCCCGTTTAACAAAGGGGTTAGGGACTTTAAAACCCTTCGTTAAGCAAAAATTTTGTTAAGCGAGATTTTAACTGTATTACTGTATTTGGCTGCAGCCAAAACGCCGCCCCGACCCTAGCCTCCCCGCTAAAATCAGTTTAGTTCCCAGCAGTTCCGAGCGCCAACATTTTCGGTGTACAGGTTGAGCAGCCAAAAGTCTGGAGTTCCAGAATCCGTAATGTGACAAAAATTGCAGGAATAAAAATGCCAATCCTACCTGTGCCAGGCCAGGACTTCACAATCACCACACTGAAATATCGCAACCTGGGCACAGGCATTTCCGGACTCGGGACACACTTCTTTCTTCCTCCCCCTCCTCTCTTTCTCTCTACCCCCACCCCCCTCACTATCTCTCTACCCCCCACACCCCCCTCTCTATCTCTCTACCTCCCCCTCTCTTTCTCTCTACCCCCCCACTCCTCTCTATCTCTCAGGACACAGTCGATCACACCATCTCCTCCAACGTCTTTCCTCCCACCTCAACCTACAAGGCACAGTCCTTGACTGGTTCCATTCCTACCTGACCCACCGCCTACATTTTGTATCTTCTAACGGTTTCTCCTCAAACCCCGCACAGTTTCTCACGGCATCCCCCAGGGCTCTGTCCTTGGCCCCCTCCTTTTCACCATTTACATGCTCCCTCTGGGCGATGTCATCCGCAAACATGGGGTAAATTTCCACATGTATGCGGACAACACCCAACTGTACCTCTCAGCCTCATCCCTGAACCCCCAGACCATCCATGTTCTGAAAGCATGTCTGTCCGACATTGAGTCCTGGACGAGGGACAACTTCCTCCAATTGAACGTGAGCAAGACCGAGGCCCTCCTGATTGGCTCAAGCCAGCGCCTCCGCACATCGGGCACTGCCAGCCTCAACATCCAAGGCTGTACTCTCCACCTCACAAAGCCAGTCAGGAACCTCGGCATCACGTTCGACCATAAACTCTCCTTCCTCCCCCACATCCGTGCCTTGACCGGCACCGCTTATTTCCACCTGCACAACATTGCCAGGCTCCGCAACTATCTCACCCCCCACACTGCCGAAACACTCGTGCACGCGTACATCACCTCACGGCTGGACTACGGAAACTCTCCTCATCGGCCTCCCCAGCTCCTCCATTCACAGGCTGCAGGTCATCCAAAACTCTGCAGCCCGTGTACTATCCCGCACCCGTCTCCGTGACCACATAACCCCCACCCTCGCCCGTCTCCACTGGCTCCCCATCCCCCAGAGGATCGAGTTCAAGATCCTTGTCTTCGTTTTCAAGGCTTTACACGGCCTTGCCCCGCCCTATCTATCTGATCTACTCTCCCCCAATAAGCCCACCCAGACCCTCCGTTCAGCAGGACTTGGTTTGCTCTAAGCCCCCTGCCCGAACCGCCCCACCATCGGAGTCCAGGCCTTCAGTTTCTCCGCTCCCACCCTATTGGAATTCCATCCCCCAATCCCTCCGTTTTGTTTCCTCCCTTTCCTCTTTCAAGGCCGGTTTGAAGACTTTCCTTTTCGACCGTGCCTTCTGTTCCCCCCTAATTATTCGACCTCCCCCACGTTTTCTACCCCCTCCCGAACACTCCCCTCCCAGCTCGGGTCACACGCCTCCTGTGCAGCGCCTTGGGATGTCCTCCCGACGTGAAAGGCACTCTATAAGTCTAATTTGTTGTTGTTGTTGTTATCCCCCCCTCCCCTCCATCTCTATCTCTCTATCCCCCTTTCCCTCCTCTTTATCTCTCTATCCCCCCTCCCCTCCCTCTCTATCCCCCCCTCCTCTCTGTCTCTATCCCCCACCTCCCCTCTATCTCTTCTCCCCTCCCCATTCCCCCCCCCCCATCTCTCTATACCCCCCTCCTCTCTATCTCTCTAACCCCCTCTCCTCTCTATCTATTCCCCCCCGTCCTCTCTATCCCTCCTCCCCTCTATCCCCCTTCCCCTCCCTCTCTATCTTCCCCCCCATCTCTCTATCACCCACTCCTCTCTATCTCTCTACCCCCCCCCCCCCCCACCATCTCGACTTACTATTATTGAAACCACAAAGCATCCTGCCGCTTAAGCTCCTCCCATATGGGAGGGGTTGCACTGCACTGCTGAACTGGGGCACTCTAAAGACTTGAGTGTGAGTTGCTGGGGTAACCAGAGAGAAATTGCGCATGAGAAGCTGCGCACGAGAAGCCCGCGAGATTTAAAATGTGTGTAAACATTCATTTTAGTGAAAGCCTTTGTTAAGCGGAGAAGTGGTACAAATAGAAACCCTCGTTAGAGTGAAGTTTCGGTAACCGGGCGTTCGGTAAGCGGGGTCTACCTGTACAGCACTTGGGAATTGGAACCTGTAATGTATTTGTTATCACCAGTAATATCACACCATTGATGAATGCAGTCAGAGGCCAGTCCATAACTGGAGAATCAGCTGGTGGCTGGTGTGGACCTCGGTCCAACTTTATCACAATGGTCAACCCCGAAGCTGCTTGGTCACAGCTTACAAATGTAGCCTTTTTAAACACGCAGGTTGTCAATGAATTTACAGAGTTACTTTAATCTTTACTTATTTGTAAATGTGTATATATCACCTTGAGTCAATTGATCGTACTCTGGCCCAGTCTGATCGTAGTCAGAGGTTGTTGGTTCAGGTCCCACGTTGGGGCTTGAAACTACATCTAAATTGACGCTCCAGTGAAGTGCTCAGTTGTGTGCTGCATTGCTGGAGGTGCCATCCTTCATATGACATGTTAAACCGCAATCCTGTCTGCATTTCAGGTGAATGGTAAACAGCCCGTGGCACTAATTCAAAAGGGAAAGGAGTTTCTCCTCTTGTCCTGGCCAACAATCACCCCCTTAAAAAAAATGATTCACTTTATAGCTGTTTGTGGGACATTGCTGTACATAAATTGGCTGCCACATTCATCCACAAAACACACAGTTACTCCATTTTACAGTATGTCCGGTGAGGCGCTTTGGGACATCCTCCAAATGTGCTATATCAAAGGCAAGGATTATTACTTAGTATTAATATTATATGTGGGTCTCGATCATTGTGTGTTATTTAATTGGAACTAAATATGCAACAATTCAGAATTACCAGTAATGTGATTTCAAATGGGAGAGAATGCGGGTGTAGAACTTTGTGATTAGTGCTTGAAATAACAGCTGCTTTCTAATTCTAAATGTTTCCTGACCAGAATCCCTTGGAATACATAACAATGGCGGCATTGTCCAAAGTATTTGCTGTGTCAGCAACATATCCATATCAAGTAATACGTGCTCGCCTTCAGGACCAACATAACCAATACTCTGGAGTAACAGATGTCTTTCGAAGAACATGGAGGTGAGTTTATGAACAAACAAACAAACGAACAAACAAACAAAACTTACATTTATATAGCGCCTTTCACGTCGAGAGGACATCCCAAGGCTTATGCCTTCATCACGTCTAGGCTGGATTACACCATTGCCCTGCTTCTTGGCCTTCCCAACTCCTCCCTCCATAGGCTGCACATCATCCAGAACTCTGCAGCCTGTGTCCTCTCCGCACCAAGCTCCGTGACCCCATCTCCACCATTGTCGTCCGAATCCGTTGACTCCCCATCACCCAGAGGATTCAATTCAAGATCCTGATCTTCATCTGACAGCCCTCCATGGCCTTGCCCCTCCCTACCTCTGCAACCTCCTCATCCCCTACTAGCCTGCCTGCTCCCTCTGCTCAGTGGGCTCCAGCCTGTTCCATGTCCTCCAACCCACTCGCCCCATTCCATCACACAGTCCCTCTGCCTCGCACTCTCCCTAGCCTCCTTCAAATCCTGCCTCAAGACCATCCACTTTGTCGGTCCCATCGATCACCCTAAAACGCCTCCTTTCCCTCCACAATCTCGACCCTAGCTCGGGACTGAAACACTGATTGTCCAGCGCCTTGAGAATGTGAAAGGTGCTATACATATGTAATTTTGTTATTATTGGTGGTGAAACACATACAAATGTTTTAGTTTACTATGAGTTTGATAACAAGCAAATACAAAAACAGATCTAACCTGTTAAATGACACTGTTTAACTGCCACGATTTACCGCCATAACAACTGTTTTGTGTTGATGTAAATGATTGAGCATTTTGAGATGTTTCAATGGGTTAATGGACTTAGTGCTTTTTATTTTTTCTATAGGGGAAAGGATATTATGATTTGTAATAGGAGTTTTAACTCATGGTGATCCACTTCTGATTACTAACAAGTATTATTATGGCAAGTTGAGCCCAGTCGTTGCATATGAAACACAATTTAATGTTTAATATTGATTCATTGCAGCTGCTCTTACAAATGCAGATACTGCTGATAAGTGTAGAGTATTAATCATATCAGCTTTTGTTTTCCTTCATCTAATTTAAGATGTTTCCACGTGTGGAAGACCAGAACCAGGGGCCATAAATATAAAATAGTCACCAATAAATCAAATAGAGAAGTCAGAAGAAACTTCTTTACCCAGGGAGTGATAGGAATGTGGAACTTGCTATCACAGGAGTAGTTTAGGCAAATAGCATAGATGCATTTAAGGGGATGAGGTAGTCTCTACTCTAACTCCAGCTACCTGCCTTATCCCCATACCCCTTAATCCCTTTATAAATGAGAAATCTAAATGGTTTTTAGTTGTGGAAGGGCAGGAGGAAGCTCACGTGGAGCATAAATGCTGGCAGACAACAATTGGGCCTCTTTCTGTTCTGTATATTCTGTGTACAAGTCTGGCTAGGTTCTGACTTTAGTCAACAGTTGTGCATTCAAGCCTCATATCGGGGCTTTTAAATTTGTGGTCTATCTAGGCTGATACCCTAATAGGTGCCGGGGGAACACTGCATTGTTGGAGGTGCTGACTGTTGAATGGGATGTTATACTGCAGGCCCAACTACTTGTTCAGGTGGAAAAATCTAAGATAGCAGTTTCCTGGCAGATAAAATTGGTCATTTACCTTATGGCTGTTTGTGGGAAATTACTTGTGCAAATTGGCTCTCGCGTTCACCTACAAAATCCGGCCGCCTCACTTCACAGTGAATCCTGTGAAGGACTTTGAGATGTATTTCAATCGTGAAAAAATGAGCCATGGTTCCCAGCCCATATAGACGGTCTTCGGCAATAAACTGTGCAGGGAGCTACCTGGCTACTAAATCATGTTTTATTCCGCCTTCATTTCAATCCAGGAACTAAACTATGTATAAGTGCAATTTTATTGTTCAATCAACTGAAACAAAACTTTTTTTTCAGGAACGAAGGGGTTCATGGATTCTACAAAGGAATCATTCCTAATGTGCTTAGAGTGACTCCTGCGTGTTGCATTACATTTGTGGTATATGAGAATATATCTCATTTCTTATCTGATTACCAACAAACATAATCTGTTGGATGCTTATGAGAAGTTGAATCACTACACTACGGTGTAGGAGGGGTGAGGAAATCAACTTGTGTTTTCATATAAGCACTTGCACATCATATCTACAGAGCTGCCAACCCTCCCAATTTTTGCGGAAGCCTTCCGCTTTTACATGCTCTCCCGATCCCAGATAAATAACTTCCGATTTTTTGCCATTTCATAATTTAAGCTAAATCCCCCTTGCACCACAATGTTCAGTAGGGGAAGGATGGAAAAAATCAGTTTAATGGAGAAGAGAAAGTGAAATACTACAGAGAGAAGTGTTGTTGCTGATTGATTATAACATAGCAACTGGGTCCTGGTACTATACGCTAGCTGTTTGCACACACAGTACCTCTAGATCCACAAGTGCAGCTAGACCACATGTGGTAGTAAAGATGCTGACAGGCAGGAACCGCAGAGCGGATGAATACACACCAATACGCGGATGAATGCGGTCCCTTGTTTGGAGGAGTGAAACTTGAAAATTTAAACCACGGATGTAAATCGCAGACATGCAAAATTAAGGTGTCCAGGGTGCCTGGATGCCTGTTAATGTCGAGCTCTGGCTTAACTATTGGCTGATACACGCCTCTTGTTTAGCGCCTTGGGACGTCCTCCCGACGTGAAAGGCGCTATATAAATGTAAATTGTTGTTGTTGTTGTTGTTGTTGATAGAGGCAATAACAAAATCCTGAAAATGTAACAAACCTTCCTGAAAAATTACTACAACCTTCCTGAAAATCTTCCTTGAAGGTTGGCAGCTCTATATTTTAGACATCCAGCTCTTCAAACTAGTGATAGTTTGATGACTGCTCTTGATTTATTACTTTTTCGTAAATCTACAGTGGCTGCAGGTTATGAAATGATGTACAAGCTTAAAATTCAAGTTCTCTACTATGTAAGAGTATTTTTTATTAAAGATTTTAATTTAAAGGTCAGGAGTCCATATAAACCACTAGCAAATAACATTTAGCAGGCAACAATTCCAATAAATAATGATAAAACTTATCAGCATGCCATGTTGTTGCAGAGATCTTTTGTAATAATATATTTTAAATGTTTTGTTAAATTATGCAACTTTAATTGGAATTAATGATTTAAAGTGTAAATAAAGCTAATCATGGTTGATTTGGAGAACTTTGGACTGGGTCAATTCTCAAGCCAATGGGATATTGTGATGCAAGTGAAGCTAAATACAGTACTGTATTGTTATTGCTTAGACTTACTCCTGGTTGCAGATCCCATAAAAGGGAAAGATTTGACTTTCGTACCTCAGGTACTATTGATTACAATAAAGACTTGCATTTACATAATGCTCTGCATGCAGGGTAGCATCTTGGAGCGTATAATTACCGTAGTGCCAGCTGAGATTCAACATTTCTGATTTCCGCAGGGTTTTCCCTGACTTTTACCTGTATATAGACAATCACCAATTTCATGTATATATTCACTGTTAAGAGGAATAAATTGTAGTTCTGTGATAGGTGGACCTTTCACATTCTGAATATAACAAGTGGAACGAAGGAATCTATGAACACAAACCTCAAGACAACATGTTTCTTTCCTTTTTTTAATCAAATTTCTATTGAGAAAATATCTCAAGACTGGATTTTAACATTTGTTGTACAGCACACATAGGATGAAAAGATTGATTTCTACAACTATTCCAAGAAAAGGCTATTTGCAAGCTGTTCCATACATACTACTCCTCAAGATGCTGTATTCAATTTTGCAAAGTACAATTTAGAAAAATCTTGTTTACAGATATTACATTTTGATAAGCAATGTTAGACAAAAAGCCATTTGTATATTGAGAGAGTAGAGCCTTAAACGGCCATTTAAATTTGCCATTTAAAAACTTAAGTGAATTGAAAGTGTCCCTTTTTAATCTTGCTCTACTCAGGAACCAAGTCTTGTAGCAAATGTTTTACTAAATATTGATGTTAAACATTTTTAAAAAATCTAAGTGTGTTAGTTTTGCATTGTAATATTAAATGAAAGAGCCTTGGAACAGTTTCCTGTGCGACATCAAATTTATTTTGGCAACTCCTCGATGATAAGTCGTGACACTGAGTTCCAGCCAGTTGAAGCATCTCCCTGTGGGTACCCATCTGAACATGTACCAATCCAGACAGAAACGTCCACCAGTCCGGCAGTGATTCCTTCACAGAGACCTTCAACTGGTAAAGTTAAAAAAAAATGTTAGATTGGTGTAAACACATAACGTCCAGAATTATTTTTTTTAACAGGGCTGTATAATAAGGGCTTCACCATGTGATAGGTATCAGCCAGCATGGGACTCATTGCATTGCACACAATTGGCAGAATTATAGATACTTGTTTTTTTCAGTTTATTGCTATTGATCTGTTACTGCAATAATCCTAATAATCCTCACCTTCAAAGCCCTCCTTGGCCTTATTCTCCTGACTTCTACACACAGGCATTAGGAATGGGGGACTCTAGATTGTGATCTTTATTTCCTCCCTTTCTTAGTAGATCAATGAGTTGGCCTGGCCCTTACTGGACTATATGACTCATTATGAATTACGATATTGTGGACTACATTTATCCATGATGGAGTCGTTACCCCTTCTTTTTCCCTGTTCGTCGTCGTTCCCTCCCCTACCCCCCCCCCCCCCCACCACCATCTAGTTTAACAGGTTTTTACTTGTGCACTTTCATACAAACCTGAAGATGTGCGATGGATGTTAATGGTAGAGTTGAATTCCGGGCTTCCTTGATCAAGATAGATGATTGCTTCAATTGGCAGTGGACCATGGCACTCCGCCCCATTAAATGTGAAGTACCAGCGCTGGCAGCAAGCAGTTTTACATTTTAGGCGAAGTGAACCAGTGAAAAGTACTCGCAGAGCACTGTCTGTGCGCATCTTGGTGAATGTACATTCCTGAAGCAAGGGATCAATTAAAATAAATATCTGTTAACATGCTCAAATTAAATAGTAATAATAATCCTTGCATTTCAAATAGCGCTTTTCACATCTTCGAGATGTCTCAAAGAGCTTCACAGAATATACTGTAAAGTGAATTGACTATATTTGTGGGCGAAATGTGGCAGCCAATTGTGCACAGCAGTGTCCTACGAACAACTGGATTGAAGTGACCAATTTATTATTGGGGGGGGGGGGGCGTTTCTTGAATGATTATTATCAGGCATGTGGAGTAAGGAAATTTGCCCAAGGTTTCACCATGCCTGGAATTGAATCCAGGTCTCCAGCTTGTAAGGCGAGTGCGCTAACCACTGAGCTACAGGACTCCACATTTTATCAATTTCCAAACCAAACAGGGCAAAGTTACTGGGGAAAAAAATCATTTGTTGCCAGTGCATTAGTCTAAATTTCATCATTGATTGTTTGCAATTTACTGCAAATCAACAATTTATGAAAACTTCATTTTAGTTTTTTCTGAAATGTTATGCAAGTTTTATATTTTGCAAACTTGGACTTGTTTTAAAGTATGTATTGATCAACGCTTTCCAGTAACTGCTACCAACAATTAAAGGAAGAGTCAATGTTGCTCTGCATTGAATGGAAAGCTCACTTATCTGGTGAAAGTCAATCCTGATAATGTCTGAAAATCAAGGAGATATTGATTGAGTTGAAATAACAAAACCAGTGTCCTGTTTACATTGAGGAAAATGTAGACAAGTCAAGAATTTAAACTATTGACCACAAGCTTGCAATTGATGACATTCCAAAGCCTTAAATTAACTAGTAAATAATATTAACTATTAATATATAACAGCACTTACAACAAGAAGTTGCATTTATGTAGTACCGCTCATGCAGGCTAGTATCCCAGAGTTTGGCAGCACCACAACAAACCAGGGGTAGAGGACAGGTGACTGCAGGCCTTGTCAAAAAGGAAGGTCTTTGGGCATGACCTGAAGCTGGGGAAGGAGGGGGCCAGGCAGAGAAATTGAGCAAGAGTGTTCCAGAGTCACGCAGTGCCAAAGGCCAGCCACCAATGGTGGAACGCAGGGCACATGGAACAAACAGTGGATTGGGAAGTAAGCAAATTGGAGAGATAGGGAGATGCCGGGATATAAAAGGATTTGAAGGTGGATGTGAGGATATTGAAATCAATGGTTGAGTTGGGCTGACCAACTTCTTATTAGACGTCCAACCGAGCTGAACTTGCTTGTCTCAAATACCCAGTAGTTTTACTTCATGCAATCATTTTCAGGTCATGTGAAACACCTGAGGATAATTGGATGATCAGTCTGTGCCTGTCATTAAAAGAAAACTGCTTTCAGGTCATACTCCCTGAGCACTGTGCCCACAGAGATCATTAATGTAATTCAGCAGTTCCATTTTATTTCAGGTGACTTTATCAAGCATCCCCTTCCTGAACCCCCACCCACCACCATACCCAACATGTACCCACACCAAGTATGGGTACAGTCTTAAGTTGCATTTGTATAGTTGGAATTGCTTTGCTCCCCAAAACGACACTATGGAATGTTCCCTCAAAGTTCCCACTAGCTCTTCCCTAAGGCAGCTAAGACTCATCTATACCTCCATCTCCACCAGGTTTGATTACTCCAATGTCCTACTTGTTCAGCGCCTTGGGACATCCTCCCAACGTGAAACGTGCTCTATAAATGTAATTTTGTTGGTGCTAGATTTGTCAGCTGCAACCTGCACATTCTCCTGCTTACAATCCAGAACTCTGCAGATCGTGTCCTCTCCTGCACCAAGCTCATAACCCCTATTCAAGCTTAACCCACACATCCCTGCAAGTCGAATTCAAGATTCCCGACCTCACTTTCAAGTAACTGCATGGACTCATCCCACTCAACCTTAGTGATCTCCTGCAACCCTGTACTGCTCCCTCCACTTAGGAAACACCAGCCTGCTTCAACACCCAAACCCACTCACCCCATCATTGGTGGGAGGTGAACTTATAATTACTCTATCCCCAGTCTCTGGACTTCCCTTAGTGTTGTACCCTCCCTGCGACCTTCAATCCCACCTAAAGACCCATCTGCTTTTGCCTCCTTTGCCCAACCCATGATCATAATCAAAATTTTGTTTCCTGCGATTCAACGCAGCCAGCCAGTAACTTTGCATGCGTCAAGGGGTTAGCACATCATTTCCTGCAATTCAGTGCAGCTGGTAAATGCGGGAATAATGGAGGGTAGGGGAGCGGCATTACGAGTTATGAGATGTTTAAAACTAGTGCAAAGAAATGTGGATTTAATCAACTGAATGGTACTTTTATGAATATTTGATTAATAAAGATAAGTTTTATTGTAGTGCAGTGTGTTTGTAGGGCAGTTTATATTATGTTCTTATAGTGTAGCATGTTTGTATGACAGTTTATATTTAGATGTTATAGAGCGCTATGTTTTAAAGACTTGTTTATAGCACATATTATAGCGCATTATATTTATGGGACTCTATATTATGGTCAGATTCCGGGTTTATAGTGCAGGGGTGTAAATTCAATTGCTCCTCAAACCATTTACTCCAGGTTGTCAGGAGCGGGACTTCGGCCAAATCTCGATTCATAGAATGTACACTGATTTGCTCCCAAACACGCAACACTAATAAAAACGCAAAATAATGCAAGTGCTGGAAATCTGAAACAAAAACAGAATTCGCTGGGAACACTCAGCAGGTCAGGCAGCATCTATGGAGAAAGGAAAAGTGAGTCAAAGTTTTGGGTCCATGACCCTTCGTCAGAATTCTTGAGTTTTTTATTTTGGATTTCATGCCAGTTTAGTCATGAGTTCAATGTGAATCACAGATAAATGGAGTCCTGTAGCTCAGTGGTTAGAACACTCACCTCATAAGCAAGAGACCTGAGTTTGATTCCAGGCAGGACAAAACCTTGGCCAAGTTTCCTTACTCCACACGGCTAATAATAATCCCTCAAAAAATAAAAATAAATTGGTTCTTTGAGTCCACAACTGTTTGTGGGACATTGCTATGCGCAATTGGCTGCCGCGTTTCGCCCACAAATATACAGTTAATTCACTTTATGGTAGATTCTGTGAAGTGCTTTGAAATGTCTAGAAGACATGAAAAGCGTTATATCAAATGCAAGAATTATTATTATAACACAATATGTAATACAATGCTCAAAAATATTATTGGCACAAGTTGTGCAAATAAGAGCTAATATTTATTAGCAGACAAGGGATAATCCCCCAAATAGTGTTTTATTTTCAGATGCTGGTTTATCTGCTAACTGCTGTTTGTATTTTAATTTTAAAACATGTCAGCATTTGTAGTTTTCACTTATATTTATGTGATATTGAACCTCTGCCACTGGAGGGTGCCAGTCACAGCATCCTCTCAGCCCCAGAAACGGCTTCTCAGTACTGTACTGTACTTAAGAAATATTCACATCGATCATTGCATCAAAGTTCCCTATTGTAAAAGTCTGCCCAATTTGACTTTTTTTCCTTCTGCACACTTATAGTTTGTGGAAAATTGTAAAATGAGTGGAAAAAAGGAACAAAACAAACCATATAAGGGACAGGAAAAATAATGTTTTACAAATCCAGAACAAATCCATTAAAGTAAGCAAAAACACTAAATGCAGTGTGAAAACATTATACACAAGGAAATTACATTAAAAAGTGATTAAAACAGAAAAGAGACATCAAAAGTTCTGAAAAATCCTTCGTTTTACAACAAAGAAAAATATAATACAGTGTAATATAAAACCCTTCGGATCCCAACTTCACCTTGAGTGCCAAGGCAGAAATGTTAAGTCCCTTGGTTTGACCTCCTGACATGAAAGGAGCTATATAAATGTACCTTTGTATTGTATTCCCAGATTATGCTAGGCTGGTTAAAGTTTTGAATCAATACACCTTTTTATCCCCATGCAAACTGTTCATCTTTATATATCATTTTGGTAGAGACCAATGAATTTCTTCCTTTGACAAAAGATAGGTAAAAATTTATAAATTACACAACTGTAATGTATTTTGTAGTGTATAAACATAATGTAATGACTGCCCAGCAAATTTTCTACTGAAAATTTCAAGAGAAACTCCAAAAGAGTTATCAATCCAAAATTCCTCTGGCTAATTAATCCCACATTTCGGCTGTCACAAAAATAACATTTACAAATATCTACTATAAGTACTGATACAATTCGGAAACTCACAGGAACCCACTTCCACACAATGATACAGTGCCCAGCGTTACTCTCTCCTCACCTCTCTACTGGGTCTGGCCTCTTTGCCCCCCAAATCCTCCGCTCCACCATCAGCGGCCGCACTTTCAGCCACTGTGTCCCCAAATTCTGGAACTCCCTCAATCCCTCCGCCATTGTGAAGCGCTCTGAGACGCCATATGGCATAGAGAGCACTATATAAATGCAAGTTGTTGTTATAAGGTCTAAAGACCTACGATAATTGAACTTTATAACCACAACATACAACTTCATAAGCACATGAAAATAAAACTTTAAGTATTCACTTGGCCCAATCAAATTAATCCACAACCTGCTCACCGCTTCTTGTTTGTGATTGTGTGTTATTTAGCATTTCAAAATAATTGAGAAAAGCACCTCCTGAAATATATAGTGCACCCTCTACTGTAGGACAGAATGAAAGAAAGAAAGAGTGAGAGTGACAGAGAGATGATGAAAGGGGGGATAGAGAATAGATGCTAGCTGTGTTTCCTCTATGGAGCACAGAGAATGACCAACTGTGCTTTCTGCATATGTACGCACTGTGCAGGAAGTGTACTACACTCTTGGTCTGCATTACACCTGTGGTATCAGCAAATAACAACAAACTTGAGCATGCAATAACTGGCCTGCCTTGAAGATTAAATTCCTCTGTTCTAGAAAGTCAGTTTACACAAAACACCTCTTCACTACACCCATTGACAGACTATTTTATAAAGCTCCCAAAAACCACCTTTTATAATCCATGAGGATTATAGGAGTTATAGTTTGGCCAATCTTTACTTATTAGATGTTATGTTTCTTAACAGATTCAAGGGAATCTCACACAATTGTTTAAATATTGCAATTTTCATAGTCTTATAATAATCCTTGCATTTCATCTAGTGCCCTATCATGTCATTGAGATGTCTCAAAGTTTCACAGGAAATACTGCAATTTTATGGTCGATACACAGCAGCCACTTTGCACACAGTAATGTTCCACAACATCCATGAAGTGAATGGCCATATTTGGAGGATTGCTGACCAGGATATCAGGAGAACCTCACTTCTCTTTTTGAATAGTGCCATGGAATCTTTAATATCCACCTGAACAAGCACAGGGGTGGGAGGTGTGTGGAGTATAAGCAATGAGATGACTTATGGATTTCGGTCTCCTATCAGGTAGAACTTCCATTTCATAACATGTATTCTATTTGTTGATATATGTTGTAAAATTGAATTGGTCAAATAATACTGTCAAATACATCATATTTAAACTATCAAGCCACCTCACTTACCGCGATTTTGCCAAGATCAATGCCATAATTCAGTGAATTCCAGGCACACTGTTTGAAGTTAATTTTCCAGGGCTCCTCCAATATCTCTCGTAAACACTCGCCCTTCTCTCCCTTGATCCCATCACGTCCTGGGATACCTGGTGTCCCTGGGATCCCATTTGTTCCAGGATTTCCCTCCCTGCCAGGAACACCTTGTGAACCCCGCATACATGCTCCATTATACTGCAACAGTGGGAAGAAAGCACAAATTATTACCTTTTTGCAATCACGATAGTACTGAATACACCATTTGGTTTTAAAATAAAAGAACACTTTTCTACAATAACAAAATTACATTTGTATAGTGCCTTTCACGTCGGGAGGACATTCCATAGGCACTGAAAAATACACCAACATCTGAAGATTTATGGAACTTGTTTGTGGACACCATCCATACTACTCCTCAGAACAAATATTTATGAATAGAAATATTAATCTCAATCATATACAATAAGAAAAATACAATAATCCTTTAATTTGGTATAATGTTATTCACGTCAGAATGATGCCTCAAAGTGCTTCACATGATACACTGTAAAGTGGAGTGACTTTTCCTATAATCTGAAATCAACTCAAAATACATATACTGTATACTAGTGTATATACAATATACTGGTATATATTATATATATTGCTGTCAAATGTAATGACTATATTTATAGGGAAAACAATAGTTAATTTTTTACAAATCAAAAGTTCCACAAACAGCCAGAAAGTGTGTTGCCCAGGACATGGGAGAAATTAACTTTTTTTCCAATAGTGTCATGGGATTTTTAATATCACCTGAGCATACATACAGGACTTCAGTTTAACATCTCATCCAAAAGTCGGCGTCTAGAACAGTGCATTGCTCCTCAGTGTGAGTTTGAACCTTACAACTTCTGACCTAGAGACAAGAGCACCTTCTAGCTAACTTTTCAAGCTAACAAGCAGAATAAGAAATAAACCTTACCTCAATAAGATGGCTTCAGGACTCCTTCCCCCACATATCCTGGGTAACAGATGCAAACTAATCTGCACATGTCAAGTTCTAGAATTTACTATTGTTGCCAATGTTTAAATCATTTGTCATTAAAGTTTTCCATACATTAGATGACTAATCTTGAAAGGATTAAACGATTCACCTCCTCCCCCTCTTCCTTCCCCCATCTCATCCCTCCTCCTCCAATCATATTCAGCATAATATTTGGGCCTGAAAAAGATCGCCACTACATTCTTGCTCTCAACCACAGAGATGGCAATTTCAGCTAAAAATAAAATGCTGAATGAATGCTGGGATCTGTGAGGCAGCTGGTTCACTGGGTGGCTTAATTACTGCAGTGATTTTTTTGTGCAAGACATCATTTGAACATGGAGTCTATTCCTAGAAATGTCCCAATACCATTATAACAAATACCATTCACCCCCATGTTCATTATCAACTTGCATATCTCCAGGAACAAAATATGTCACAGTGTGATAATTATCAAAGGTGTCAGCTTAGCTAAGTCAGTAGAAGTTTTGATTATGGGTCAAAAGGTTATGGGTTCAATTTCCACTTTGGGATTCTAAGCTAACAGCCGCGGTCAGGGAGCTTTCCTTCAATATTTGTGTTCATAAAATATACAGTTAATTAACTTCAGAATATATTCTATGAAGCATTATGAGGTGTCTTGATGTGATAAGGTGTTAACAATAAGGATTAAACTTCCATATGTTTGCAGATGCAACCAACTTTATCTTTCTGCCTCCGCCCCATAATTCCAGGACCACTCCTGTACTGACAGACTGCCTGTCAGACATCAACAACAACAAAATTACATTTATCCAACCATGGAGGTTGATGCTGCCATTGCCTGAGGTGCAGAGCCACTGGTGTGAGCCAATCAGAATGGCCTTAGTCTTCAACTTTCAACTGTGGAAAGTTAGCTCTCATCCAGGACTTCGTTTATCTTATTTTATCTATAATAATTAGATTGTTGTAATACACAATAATAATGTATTATTAGAACCTGCTAAATTGAGGCTTTTCTAACCATTATGGAAAGAGGCGATTGAGCAGGCAATGGAAAACCAACAACAACAACAACAAAATTGCATTTATAAGTGCCCTTCACATTGAGAGGAAATCCTAAGGCTGGACAGACAGTATTCCAGACCCGAGCTCGAGATAGGGTTTGGGTAGAATGGAGGGCAGAAAGTTGATCGGAAACATGGGTCAAAGAGGAGGGTCTTGAGGTGGATTTTGAATGAGGTGAGTGATGGGGCGATTTTAATGTTCTGAAGAGTGTGGGGAGTAACAAGGTGAACGGGAAAATATATGTTTAGTAAACAATAAGAGAAAGGTAAAAGAGCTAGTTTAGGATAGGGTGACTTGTGCTCATACATTCTGTTGCTTTCAATGTTGTCAACAAAGGCAGCTTGTTCAGCTGGTCTTGAAGATCTTATAGTATTATTTCAAGGGACATTTACCTGATCTGCTGAGCAATATGTTTGCTTTCTGCAAATCTGGCAAACAACAGATTAATTGGTTTTACACATCATTGCTGGTTGTGCAAGGTTGTTGATTGCCACTTTTGCCTGAAAAGCAATATTTAATCTACCCTTCAACATACTAACTTGTTGTGTTAAGTGTTTTACAGCATGAGGTGCTAAAGATAATTAATGTAAGTGTTATTTAATATTATGTCAATTGACAGATGCAAATAAGATTTGGAATAAATAGGCTGGATTTGCTAAACTTGCCTAACCTTGAGAGTCTTGCTGAAATGATGCAGTCATCGTTGCAACTTACATTCAGTCTCCAAAGCTTCAGTGATTTTTCTTTGGCCCCGAACAAACTTTAAGGCTTTGTGCTGCAATTGCTTTGCCAACTCCTCATTACTGTTAAAAACTCCCAGGGGAAGGAAATCCGTTATATTGTGAGGCTCCAATTTAACTGAAGGAAAGGGTGTATAGACGGTTAATGGGTGTTTGGTTACCTCTGGTTTGTAAATAATACACAACTCAAGGCAGGATTGAGACTCAATTGAGGAACATGTTCCGCTAGAAATTTGTTGCGAGGAGCAGATTGCGTGTGCTGCTCAGAATCAACCAGTCTGTATGCTGGCAGTTTGGGAAGCTATTATAAGAAACCATTGCTGTTACGCAAAGGCTTTTGGCGAAAGAAAAAGAAATACAACAAGTTACCTTTTCCAAGAAGTCCTCCTCTCGCTGACGAGCGTTCCTTCTCTTCCCTGGTTCAGCGCCAAGTGAAGGCAGGACAAGGCAGGTGAGGAGCAGCACCAGGACAGCCACACAGCCCATGTTACCAGAGCAATGGAAGGCGAGGGGAGCAAAGCCAAGTCTGAGCGCTAGACGTGCTGCAAGCAATCACAGTCTGCTTCAGATCACTAACATCAAACACAAATCTGCAGGGATCTCAGGAATTTCAAATGCAAACACTGACTCATTTCTGCAATGTGCAGCTGCACTTCACATCGAATAAGGGTAGTGAAAGTTTGAGTTTGAGAACTTTGCAAGCAGCACACAGAGAGGAGGAGGGAGACAGCATACAATTCAGGATGAAATGCAAATAGAGGCAAGCCATGAAACATAGTTGTGGTTGCGAAATGGGTCTGCTCAGGATATACTGTGCTCTCTCAGTCATACCCGCTGCCTGTTTTGAGAACAAAGATTGGTCTGTGCTCCTTCACTGGATGAATGAAGCATTTTAAAGTTGTGATAAACGTGGCTTGTCAACAGTTTTGGACAGAAAATGAACCACAAATGATAGAATACCTAATATTTCTAGCTTCAAGATTATGGTTACCATGGTATTTTTTAAAAATTGTAAGTGTAGTGCTGTCTGGACACATAGGCAATTGTTGGCTTGCATGGTTGATGGATAGTCACTGATAATCCGCAGCCAACCCACACACACTACTGAAAACTGCTTCTTACTCTGTTAACCAACTATAATGAATGTCCGTGCCCCTTGCTTTGATTTACTAGTGACTGTTCTCCTTGGGGGGGAGGATGGGAGAGGAGGTAAGTGGGGTCTCCTTGACCAAAATGGGCTCCAAGATGATATGCTTGGCAATGGAATGTCTGAATCCAGCCAGTCCTCTATGGTGGTCTCATGAGTCCGGTTCCTGAGGCAGGCGGGTCTACTCTATTCCAGGGCATTGCTGATGGCACCACAGCCAGCCTGGCCCATCGGCTTTGCTGAAACGAGAAGGGAGTTTCTCATGGTGTCCCACCAACAATTGCTGATATTGTTTTGTGGAACTTTGCTGAGCACAAATTGGTTCCCACATTTTTAAGAATCTTTGCATTTGATATCGCTCCTTTTGTGTTGGGAGAACTTCTCAAAACGCTTCACAGTTTCCTTTTACAGTACAGATTTCAAATCCAAATTGCTCTTTACTTGTACAACACATATTTATATAGTGCCCCCAAATTAATAAATATTAGAGTAAATCAAAATCTGTGTTTAAAATTGACCAAATCCCAGTAATAATGCACTGTATTCCTCCATCAGTAATGGGAAGTAATAAGACGGAGCAAAGACTGCTGACATCCTAAGTTCAAATTATATTGTGCAGTTCAGTGAACAACGCAGTTGAATAAACCACAACTTATCTAAAACATCAGTATTTCCATCAATTAACAACAGGAAAATCATGGATGGACTGGTATTTTTTTAGGATAATTATCTTGGCTGCATTTTTTAAAACCAAAATAAACTTGAATGTTTATTATAAGTTATAGAAATACCACACTTATAAGCTTACTCCACCAGTGATTTTTTTTAACTGTAATTGCAGAAAACAACCTCAGAAATCCCAGGACAAAGTGCAAGTGATGCATTTTGGAATGAAGAATGAGGAGAGGCAATATAACTTAGATATAACCTAATGTTAAAAGGAGTGAAGGAACAGAGATCTGAGAGTTTAATGTAAATAAATCTTTGAAGGTAACAGGACAGGTAGATAAAGCTGTAAAAAAAAAAGCATTCAGGATACTAGGCTAGGCTTTATAAATCAAGGCACTGGAGAGGGTGCAAAGGAGATTTACCAGTATGGTACCTCCTTGAGATATCAGGAGAGGCCAGATAAACTAGGATTATTCTCTTTGGAGCAGGGAAGATTAAGAGGAGACGTACTAGAAGTATTAAAAATGATGAGGCGATTCGATGGGGTGAACAAGGAGAAATTACTTCTACTCTGGCAAGTGGATCAGTAACCCAAGGACACGATTTTAAGTGGTGGTTAAAATAAACAGAAGGGAGATGAGAAGAAATGTTTACACGCAGCGAGTTGTTCGGCTCTGGAATGCATTGCCTGAAAGGGTGGTGAAGGCTGATTGAATAAAAGCTTTTAAGAGAGCAGCAGAAAGGTATTTGGGGAGACCAGGTTTGCAGGGTTCTGGGGAGAGAGTGAGGGAGTGGAATTGATTTGGACAACTCTTTTAAAAGAACCAGCACAGACACGATGAGCCAAATGTCCTCCTTCTGTATAATTCTATGATTCCATGACATATAAAAATGGTTGGAAATACTAGTCTCTAACTTCAAGAATCCTACAAAGCATCTTTCTCCTACCTCTCTCCAAGCAGCTTATTTTGTTTCTCCACTTGGTATCTTGCTCCTCTTCAAACACACCAATGGCCCTCCCACCTCTCCCTTGATCAGTATTGATCCCATCCCTGTAACGCTTCCAAGACACCACCTTATCTGAAAGGCACTATACAAATGCAAACTGTTGTAGCTTGCTCTCCCAAAGAACCATTCGACATATAGATTCCAATAGATCAGCAGCATTAAAACACATGGCACAATGTTGCCAATTGGTTGCTAATATTTTCACAGTAAAGCAAGTTAAATAAAGTCCTTACTTTTTATAATGGAGCTGGGAAGAATTTTTTTTAAAAATCACTTCACATCATATCAGTTTAAATCTCAAAAAGTTTTTCGCTGAAATAACCATATACTGTAGTGTGCAAGGAGGGACAAACAGTGTTTGTCTAAGAAGGGATGAATCAAGTTCCATAATGACTACAAGCTGCTGATAGCCCTCAGGCTGAGAATGGTCAACACAAAGCTTTATACCAGCCAGAGACTGAATGAAAGTGGGTGGATTTGGAAGCGGTTTCTTTTCTATAACTTAAATTTATCTCGTAACTCTGTGCTGTATATGTGCTAACGTTTCTGTTTTTATTATATAACAGAGAATAAGCACACAGAAACAAAGTAGAAAAATAATTACCGAAGGAACTGGAAATAGTTACAAAATATTGCACCAAATAATAACACTAAAAAGTTATTCTCAACAGAAAGGCATGAGCTTGTGTTCTTATGTATTTCTGTAATGAAAAAAAATTTCAATGGCATTAGGTCCATGTCATTTTTTCTCCCTAAAGTTATAAATTTACAGCTTGGAAATCTTATGTACGAATCTTCAAAATCAGAGTTCATGGGAGTTTTCTAGAGAGAATTTGACAAGTTAACACGGGGAAAAATGTTTAATTCAGAATATGGATATGGACATAGATTTGGAGAGACAGAAATTAAGATATCTAAGTGGGAGTGAAAACCAACAGGGAAGTTATAGATAACATAACAATAGTGCTTGCATTTTATATAGTTTTTTATATAGTTAGTGCTTGAATCAATTACATTTGTGCCACTCCCTGACGATCAAGCAAGGGTATTAAAAGGAGAGAGAGAGGGAAATCTTCCTGGAGTCAAGTGAGAGATTTGCAAGAAATGAAGAACCACAGTGACAATTTAATTTAGGGTAATTAAATGTTGAGCACATTGTGCCATCTAGTGGTCAGCTGCAACAGTGCATCAAATTGCATTTACAGGTAGACCCTGCTTTTAATGTCGTAGTTTAGTTCTTGAAAAGTGCGACTTCAAACGAAACGACGTTAAGCGAATACATTTTTTCCACAAGAATGAATGTAATAATAACACAATAATAATAAAATAATTCTTGCATTTGATATAGCACTTATACATAAGATGTAGAAAGTGGAGTTAGGTTCTTTTGGACATTTTCCGTCAAAAGTTTCATTAAAAAAAACATTATACTCGCTCCCCGACTGCCTGCCCGGCTCACTCACTCATTGCCGGTCTCACTCGCTGCTGGTCTCACTCGGTGCGGCCTCACTCGGTGCCGGCTTGGCTCACTCCCAGATACTAGCGTCATTGTGCCCCCTTTCCATCTGCTTGTGAACGATGTAATAACGAACGTCGCAACGTTAAATGAATATACATTCCCAATGTATCAGCAACGTAATAACAGGAAAATGTTGAGCGGGACGACGTTAAGCAGGATCTATCTGTATGTATAATTGTATTTTTTTATTGTGTTTACGGTCACCTCGCCCCTCCTCTCTCCTTGGCTGGATGTGGCCGTCAGATCACGCCACTGTCAAGTGCTCTGGGACACTACCATGCACGAAGGGTGCTATATAAATGTAAGTTGTGTATTTTATTATCATTTTATGCAGCGCCTTTCACATTAGGAGGATGTCCCAAGGCATTGGACAGTCGAGCTACACTCCTGGGTTTGATTCCAGGCATGGCGAAATAATGGCAAGTTGTCTTACTCCACACCCCTCTGCTTACCTCGCAGTATTTAGGAGCCCAGTTGTTTGTCGATTGGCAGATCGCTCTTCTGGAGGTAATAATTCCTGCTGGGCACAATTGGCAGTTGAGTTTCACCCACATAATATAGTCAATTCACTTTACAGTATATTCTGTAAAGCGCTTTGAGATATCTCAAAGACGTGTAAGGTGCTACATCAAACATTAGGATTATTATATCCCTTAATACCTAATAATAATAATTCTTGCATTTGATGTAGCGCTTTTCACATCTTATCGACGTCTCAAAGCGCTTCACAGAATATACTGTAAAGTGAATTGACTGTATATTTATGGGTGAAAGGTGGCAGCCAATTGCGCATAGCAGTGTCCTACAAACAGTCGTGGATTGAAATGACCAATTTTTATTATTACCTATTATATCAAAGCCCTATTTATAACATTGATGTGTTCAACATATTGCATAGCTAGATTCCATTGCACATTTTTGATATTATGTAAAATACAGCCCCAAATTCAACTTGTACAAAAAAATCTGGTTGCCACAGAGAGGATCAGATTGTTTTGTCTTTCAGGGTACCAGTTCAGAGTCTGCCCTTCTAAATTCATTAGTAACTTCCTTCCAGCTGTCGACATTCATATGGTATTGTCCTAGCCACTAGTTGTTTTTTTCTTTCCAAAGCAGTCAAGAGAAGGGAAGTTTCTCACGGGTCCTGGTTCATGTAGTCTCCAAATAAAATTAGTCACTCAGTACATGACGGTTTGTGGGACATTGCTGTGTGCAAATTGGCTGCACCAGATTTTACGCCAAAAAAATAGTCACACCACTTTACAGGATATCCCATTGAAGCGCTTTGAGATGATTTTCATGCCATAAGACATTATAACAAATGCAAGGATCATTATATTCTAAATATTGGAAAACAAAAGGCAAATAACTTACACTGACTAGAGTATACATCTTGCTAAGACAGAACTAAATTTTACTCTTTGACAGATAAAACAATGTGTTTTGGAGTGTTTTCATGTTCATGATGGATGGTGTTGGCTGTTTCCAAATATTTGCAGCGGAGTGTGTAGAAATTTAGAGATAATGCTCAGAAACAAACTGGCTCTGACACAGAATAAAAACTTACATTTCTATAGCGCCCTCCACGTTAGCCGGTGCCTCAGAGCGCTTCACAATGGCGGAGCCTCAGGCCGAGCCAGGGGGAGGGGACAGTATGCAATCTACTATATAACAATAGTGAGCTGATTGCCCACATTCAAGTTTTCAAACAACTTGGCGACACATTCTTTTTTTTGTTGAAAAAGTATTTTATCATTATTATTATCAGAAAGTACGTCATCAGTAAAACAATCAAAGACCGAGGTTACAGAGTTGTGAACAGAAATTCAAACTTGTGCAAAAGCAGTAAGTCACAGGCCACCCCCACTAAGAAAAAAACACTCATTTATTAAAATACAAAATATATATGTATATAGCAGCAACACTCCTTCCCCCACCCCAGAGCTAAATCTGAAGCAAGCGATAAATAAATCATCAGGGATATGCCGCTGTCCATTCCCCTTTCATACTACAGTACAGGCATTTAACTGCTCATTTCAGAGCATGTTTGAATGGAAGAACCTCAATAGTTAGCATTGTTACACAATTATGTCCACAAAGTAACTCTTATGCCAACTCAGGTTCATTCTAGAGTCTCCAAATTACTACAGGTTACTTATCATGAGTGTAAAAAAAGACATACAATCAAATTACTTATAACTTCTTTCCCCTCCCCAGAGAACACCTCAGCTCCCCTTCGGTTAAACACAAGTGTGTAATTCATCTACATGGCAAGTAGAACTTTACTGAGCTTTATTCTCTTGAAAATGTCAAAACAAATTTAGTTTAACCACTGAATGAGCATGAAAGTTATTTCAAGTGTATTTTCCTTCTGAATGAACTCAAGCCTTACTAACTCTGGGGCTCTAGTTTGAAGAGTTGATCACCTTAACTGAATCAATACATGCATTGTTATTGGCACTTGCTGCAGCCTGAATTTAACATCGAGAATTCTACAGACACTTAAAAGTTATCCCAAGTCAGGTGCCATATTGATTGATCAATAACTTCCTCTTTTGAAATGTAGATTAAGACACTCATTTAAATGCCGTTTCTGTTCCCTTTCTGAGCAATTTGTTCGCCACTTGGCACAAACACACTTTGCTTCTATTCACTTTGTGACCCTGGTGCAATGCAGTTAGTAGGAAACAAATTTGTTTATTTATCTCAAAGCGACAAAGATGGTCCCAGAAATGTAATACTTTACACATTTTTAATGCTAATCAAGCGGAGAGAGGGCAGAATTTTGGAGTCATCGGGATCTGATAATACACTGGCCAGGTGCAATATAAAGCTCTGTTTATTCTGATCCTACAGTGTAGCTCAAAGCCAATCATAGAAGAGCAAGTACAATCCATCAGTGTGTGCCCCTTTTCTTACTCGTTTGTCACATCAGACCATACTTACGGTCTCCCCATTATTACCATTTAGTTGTGGGAACTTGAATAATTGCTGCACCAACAGAAATGGCCCAAACAGAAAACAGAGAAGTTGCGTTTGATATTTGGGAAAAATTATGTATTCTGGGCTTAGTCCCTGACTGTGCTTTCCTGAATCAGATCTAAAGATTAAAAAAAGGGGGCGGTTAAAGTCAGGTTAGAACCAAGCAACAAACAGGGCCACTACTGAATCCCAAACCTATTCTGCACTGGTGCTCTCTACAGGTTTGTAATCAGCACTTAGTTGGAATACAACCTTAAAATTAGAGTTATAATAGAGAACCAGAAATATTTCATGAAACATGGGGTTGTGACAATAAGGAACAGGGGCCAGTGAGGCAGAATAATAGGAATTTTTGTAAATTAGATTGATCTGATATATCTGATATAATAATTGGCTGAGCAGGCCTGAGGGGCTAAAAGGCCTCCTTCTGCTCCTACAACAGCTTATCAGCAGGTTGAGAAGAGAAAAACATCATTAATTTAAAACAAATGCAATATAAAGGCATTCGAGTGTGCATATTCACTTAATTTGTATAACTAAAATGACCATGCCATTGTTTTGAGATATAGGCCCTGGGATATTCAGAATTGTAGAAGCCGCACATGCTGCTTTTACATGCCGGTCAAACAATCCTAGATTTTAACCAGAGGAGCTTTGTCTGCATGGGAGCAAGATTTATAAGCAGATGTACCTAAAAAACCAAGCATGAGCAAGTCCATAGATTTGGGGCCAAATTATGGATAGCCTTGGCCATAAGATAGGATCCTTGCAGACAACAGACAGAGGAGACTTCCATTAATCTGGAGCACTCAACCATATCCAAAATGAGAAAACCCTTGATGTATCTTTTGCACATTTGTAGTGTAATTTAACAACTTTTATCTGTCAATCTCTAAGCTCATGCTCGCTCGATCAACAATTGCACACAATTTATTATAAAAAGCTTAATTTAAAGCTGCACAACAGAAACACCAACCTGTTAACATAAGACACAAATGCACATGCCATAACCATTTGTGTAAAAAAAATTGTGTTTGTACTAAGCTTTAAAAACACACCAAATTAGGAAAATAAATATTAATTCGAGTTGTCCACCAAATAGCTTTAGCACACATGAAATACTAACTACAATAAAGTTACCAACAAGCTTGCATTCAAATCACATTTTTGGTGTAATTCATCAAACATACCATTAAAGGTAGCCACAAAACTTGAGCAACAGCTTAAGGTATACACAGCCATCAATGCTCTTGTCGATTTTCATTAGAATTTTGCTTTCGGCACTGACTAGTTAGGCCGACTGACCTGTTTCTGTGCCGTTTCCTTCTATGCAACTCTATGACATTGTTAAACCAGAATAAAAGGCCTCGCTGCAGAGGAAGAAAATACTAAATTCAAAACATTAAACATAACCCCTTACTGTCAGCGCAGCTACGCAAAGAGGAGAATCAACCAAATGCCACTTTGTTCAGTGTTCTCTAAAGGTTGGGTTCAATGCTCTATTTGTTTGGAAAATAAGACAACGAATGGTATTCTCACCATCCATAAACAGAAGACCAGAGCATTACTAAATAAAGATTGCCACTGTACACAAGTCAACCCTCACATACACACTTGACATATTTTTCTGCCACCATTACAATAAGGAGGCACAAATGGCACAACCTATGCCTGTTTTGGCACCTGAATTTGCAAATGGATACACAAAGACCAGAAAGCAAACAAACTGTTTAACAAAAAAAGAGACGCAAGAGTATAAAGAGATGCAAGAGTCAAAAATAAAGGTCAAAGGCCGGAAAGGGCGCATTATTATAGGGGATGAGGGAAGAAATACAGTAATGCAAATAAACGGAGGGGTAAATTTTACAAAGAAAACTGTAGATCAGCAATGAGATCTTCAATTGTCAGATGGGAAGTGCAGGTAGGGTAAATACCATTCTTAACCAAAGGTTGGGTTAAAAACTGGAGTGTTGTGGAATTAATAATGAAGAATTACAATGCAGGTAGCAGTGGTGCCGTGTCTCTTTGATGCTGAATATTTCTGTGCTTCCATGTAGTTGTGGGTGATTTAGTTCAGGCAACAAAACTTGGTTTATACTTACAGCAGGTCTACAATAACATGTACAAATCACAAAGCAGATGTTGAAGATTATAAGAGGCAGAAAAATCTGAAGTGGAAACAGGTAAAGCTCAAAATCCCCAGCAGATCAATTAGCCTCTGAAAGACAGAATCACAATAAGATTTCAGAAATGTCAGCAGGATTGATAGACTGGGGAAAGGCTCCCAATGCTGATTGTTCCAGTTCTGATGGAGGATCAAATCTCAAACATTAACCTGTGTTTCTCTTTCAGGTGCCAGTTGACACATTGTGGATTTCCAGCATGTGCTTTCTTTAGCACAACAAATGTGTTTCGTGTAATTAACTTGCTAATGGATAATCTCTGGGCAGTTTGCAGCACACACCACAGCTTTAAGTGTATGAGAAACACAATTCCGCAACAATCCAAAGTAGCAACAGTTCAGAGAGTTATTGCATTGTAGTACACAAGTAATGTGTAGAATTACAATGGGTTTCAAGAGGGATGTGAACAGGTACATGAAGGATAGAGGCTTGAAGATGTATAGGGATAGGATTGAATGAATACCTAGATCTGAGAGTTATGAAGACTTAATGGACTGAATCACCTGCTTCTTTGCTGAAAAACTTTGGAAATCTCCATCAATCCCTCCACCTCCCCCCTCCTTACCCATTTTCAGATCGCAACTGAAGATGTTTCTCTTTGAACGTATTCATGGTCAACTCCCCCCTGCCCAGTTTGAAGCATTCTAGCGTATAACCTTTTTCTCTGAGAATTGAAGCAATCCTGGCTTTTCCCTCTACTTTTTTTAATACTACACTTTTCGCTTAGAGTTGCTCCACTCTGTCATGAACACAGTTTCTACCAATCTCCACATTCAGATGTATTCAATATATAGTATTGCATTGGTATCCCTCATCTGCTTACTCTTTAAACATTAGCAATGTATGTTTACACGCTCTTAAAAACTCTTCGAGATACATGACAAACAATTCAAACTGGATTTCTCCTCTCTCCTGGTCTTGAACGATTGTAGAAGGAACATGCAGTGGTGCAAATAACTGGGAGGGAATGTTATTGACTAAACAAAATGATGCATGATCGAATCACTCTGTTTGCCGTCAAGCTATTAGCAATATTTACGATTTACAGCAAATAATATTCTGCACCAGCCCAGTGAATTTCAAAACGCCAAAGCAAATCCCTACACTTCCTACCATTTTCCTGGAAAAAATGTATTCAAACCAAAATTTAGCGAAAAACCCCATGCCATCCACTTCAACGCATCCCGTTCGTTATGTACAAATCACACATGGCTTACTGTATTGGACCATAATATCTGTAACAGCAGAAATGCTAGGGAGTCCTACACAGGAACCCATTCTACAACAATACCTGTGGACAGAGGAGGTACTGCACATTACTGACCAGAAAAAACAGGCTGCATAGTCCTTTCCAGTCTCGCACGCTCCTTTGTTCCTATCACAAAGAACATACATTTCAAGGCATGTCAAGAGGTTTTATAAATTGTAGAACTTTTAAACCCCTGAATTAGCAGTCAGCTAAGCTCTAAAAAAATCAACTAAAAACATGTCAGTTGATTTATATAAACTACCTTTAGATTCAATAGAAAAATATACCACATAAGAATGCTTCTGCCCTTCCTTTGCAATGTACAAAGATAAGGCTGAGTTCACATTTCCACCTTACAAACAGAAGTGTACAACTCGACTGCAAAATGGCACAACATCAAAGAAGGACGATTTTTTTCTTTTAAATTGTGCTGAGAAATTTACAAAAATGGTTGCACTCGTCCATGTACCAATATACAGTAGTTCCGACATCTGGCTTTCCCTTTATATTAAAACTGATGACGTTCAAACCATTAAAAATGGTCGTATTTTAGTATATTTAAACTGCTATTTAGAAATTGAATAAAAAAAGTAAGTAGCTTTACATCCACACTGTGCTTTAAATCCAGTTTGGACACAACTCATATCCTTTGCATTCAAAAATATTTACAAGAGCAACTCCCCTCCACCCCCTTCCTTGTAGGTTTTAAATCCGAACCACTTCAGGAATTGAACTTGTTATTTTTCTGGATCTCGAACATTTCTTGGATCTGGTGTTGGATGAACGAGGAGGGAAGTAGAGCCCTTGGTGCTACTGGTGCGGGAATAGCTGGGGATGAGGAAACGACCACTTGGGAGAGTGTGTTCCTCGGTGAAGTCACCTCTTGGTGTCAATCTACATTGGAGGAAAACAAAAGCACAGTAACAATTAAATCCACACACAGGCTGCAATAAGAATATGAGACATGGCTTCACACCGTGGTCCCAGGAAGAACAAAATGATTGGTAACTTGTGCAATCGCTTCCTAACCCCAAGACCCTCTATAAATGTTTAACAATGTAATGGACAAATTTCATGCGCAGCAAAATATATTGAAGGCATTCTGCGGCACACCTATTTTGTATGTCAAAATAATAATAATAATCCTTGCATTTGATATAGCGCTTTTCACGTCTTCTAGACGTCTCAAAGCGCTTCACAGAATATACTGTACAGTGAACTGACTTGTGAATTCACCCTTGTGGGCGAAATGCAGCAGCCAATTGCGCACAGCGGTGTCCCACAAACAGTCGTGGATTGAAATGACCACTTTTATTAATTTTATGTAACTTACTGTAAGTGCAAAACTCGGAGAAAAGCATTTGTTTTTACCGTCCGTCTGGGACCCGCTGTATGCTATCGGACTGGTTGCTTATTCGGCCGGATATGCTTCCACCCTTACTCCTTTTCTCCAGATCAGCAGACAGCCCACGCCCTTGTAAACTAAGGGTTGCTTGTTCGTGGGTAGAGGTATTCAATACGGAAGGATTATGGGGTAAGAGAGTACCCTGTTCACCGATCTCATGCGGTAGCACTTCAAGGAAAGGTTTAGCTTCCGCGAATGTCTCTTGGCTGAAGGATTCTTGATTGGACGTAGGTAGGGTTGATGTGTCGTGGTTGGCCATGCCTGTAGTCGAGGTCCCCATGGACTTGGAGATGACTTTCAGCTTGTGGGAACTTGACTTGTAGTGTTTCTTTTTGTGCTGTACTTTAGAATTGTGTTTCAAGAAAAACTCGCAAGACTCCTGCAGCACCCTCCGGCTTTCACTTATGGGGCTGGGGAGGTGGGGGGTGGTGGGGAAAGGAAAACACAGTTAGACTATTTTTTTATCGAAGCCAATCACTGAAATCTTTTCAACATTTCCAATGCAGATACTTAACACTTAACACAGCAGTAGTTTTAAATTTAAATCCCTTTTTTCCTCTCTCCACAACCAACTCCCATGTACTCTACTTCTTGATCTTTATATGTGAGGCAGTGAGAACACACTTGCTTACTGTTAGTTAGCTCTGTGGAGGAACTCACACCGTTGACCCAGAACCTGGTCCTCCTCAAAGCAATGTCTTGATATACCAAGTGATCTCCACCAGTGTAATGGCAACCAGAGTCCCAATAATGTACCTGTTGTTAGACAGCCCTGTCCAACCCAAGCACATTTAGTGAAGTTAAAAAAAACTGCCCTTACTCTCTCTTGCGAGCTTTATGAAAGAAGTTGGCCCACTCAGAACACGTTTTTCTGCTGCCAACCCAGAAGACTGCTGGAATCCCGACGATTAGTGTCATCAGATACTTCATCATAAACAAGGACAAGTCAGGCCTGGTCAGAGTTTTTACCTGGAACATAGAAAATATGCCATTACTGAATCTCAGTAGAGAATAGAGGTGTTGGGGGGGGGGGAAGAATGAAGAAACTACATAGACAGGAAGGATTGATAATAAATTACTGAAAAACAAAACAGCCACATGTAATTTAGCCAAGGTGAAAAGCACAACCAGTGTTGTAACGTGCAATACCTGAGAGGAATTACTGTACAGCGCAACACAATGAATGACAATTAATTTCCCAAAACTACAGATGCTAGAGCTGAGCTATTCCGTTTGCTCTTAAGTGCAGCAATTTTGACAAAGTGTGATTACAGTATTTTCACGCTATCAGCACCCATCATCAATGTCACTTCTGTCAGCAGTGAGAAGGGTTCCAGGCCTGAGAGGCAAAACAGCAAAATAAAATCATAGAATTTTTCAGTACAGAAGGAGGCCATTTGCCATTCCACTGTGCTAGCTCCCTGTAAACAGTGTTTAGTTGCACTCCCCTACCTTCTCCACATGCCCTTTTTTACTTCCCTTTTCAGAAGTTTGTCCAATTCCACAGAATATTTATTATGGATTCTGTTTCAGTCATTATTTTTGGAGGTAGGGCATTGCGTGTCTTAATAATCCCCTGTGTAGAATCATTTCTCATAACCAACATTTTGTGTTTTTGATAATGATCTTAAATGAATGTTCTCTATTTACCAACTCACCAATCAATGGAAATGGCTTCTCTAAGTTTACTTCATCAAAACACCTCATCATTTTGAACACCTCTACCAGGTCACTCGTCAACGTGCTTTGCGCTTTGAAAAGAACCGTATTGTCTCTAGTTTCCCAAACCTAAATCCTTCCAACCCAGTAGCATCCTTTGAACTCTCTCTACAGTCTTTCCATTTTTGCCAATGTAAGATGTTCAACACTAGACACAAATACTTCATCTGCTGAATAATGACGGTCTTCTCTTTTGCATTCAACAACAACAACAAAATTACATTTATAGAGCGCCTTTTACGTCGGGAGGACGTCCCAAGGCGTGGAACAGATAGGTCGGGACCCGAGCATTCTAAGTTAACCCTGCTGGGAATTAATAATAACAATAATAATAATCCTTGCATTTGATATAGCGCTTTTCACATCTTCTAGACAGATAGATAACCTTAAGGGAGCCAAGTGTCCTTAGTTATAGTTGAGGAAGAATAGTATAAAGAAATTTGGGCAAAGAACAGATATATGTGATTGGAGTTGGGAGCTCCAGTTAGGGTGCTAACACTGCCAGTCATGATGGACTGAAAGGCCTCCTGTGATGTAAGGTTTCCATGATTTCAACAGGTAAAGGACACATTGTTTGTAGTCCATCGCCAAGAGCTGCATCAGGATTGCGTTCTTGAAGCATTTTCAATAGCTTTACGAGGATTAGGAACGGAGAGGTTAATGCAGTGTAACTAAACTAAGTTCCTCTTTAGACTATGATAATTATGTTTAACAATATTTAGTTTTTTTAAAAAAAGTTACAATTTTAGAAAATGAGTCAGAAAATCAGTAATTGGAATTTTTTCAGACAAATCTTATAAATACTGTATAATAAATTATCAATCATCCACTGTAATGGAAGCTGTCCCACCAGGGGATAATGCAATCAGATTCCATAATAAATTAGCAATAAATTAACCCCACAAGTAAAAGCCTTAACAGCTAGCTGAACAAAGGTATGGGAAGCTTGCCAGCCAGTGATTATAATAGCAAGCTTTGTTATTTGAGCTGGTTAAACTCCAGCAGTAACTTATTGCTCAATCAGGAGTCCCCACACCTTCATTCCTAGTATTCCAAAGTGATCTTGGAAGCCTAGGACAACCCCAGGCTTCTCTTTTCAAATATCAACCGGTTCCTCTATCCTCCCTCTCACGACTCGCCCATCCTCTCTTCCAACTGTGAGGAGATGCTAGAGTTTCTTGAGACCAAAAGGAGAGGATCCGTTCAGCCGCCTCTGCCCTTCCAACCTATTCCAAATCTATCTCTGTCTCCACCATCGACCTCACTTCTGTCCTGACAGACTGCCTGTTGCACATCAATTCTGAATGAGAACTAACTTTCTACAGTTGAAAAAACCCCACAAAATACTTCAAGACAGTAGCCCTGCTGATTGACTTGAGTCAGCACCTCCGAACCTCAGGCATTGGTAGCATTAGCATCCACAGATACACGCTCCACTTCACCAAGCCAATCAGGAACCTGGGCATCTTGTTCGAGACCTCAACTGTCCTTTCTCTCTCACATCCATGCCATGAACCACCCTGCCACCACCATCTCTGCACAATGCCCTACTCCACCTCTACATCGCTCCTCAGGGAGTCAAAACTCTCATATACGCCTTCATTACAACCAGGCTCCACTATGCCAATCGACCCAGCATTCATCCTCCCTGAACCCAACATCCCACCCCACTTGGGTCCTAATCCCTGACTGTTCAGTTCCTTCCTTGGGACGTCTTCCCGACATGAAAGGTGTTTTACAAATGTAATTTTGTGTTGTATTCTGTGCCTAGACTTTCCCACATGAGATGAGTAGAGTTCATCTCTTGGGAGATGAACTCCAGACCAAAAAAACATGAATCATCCGCTTTACATAGCGGACTGGGAACCAGAGTTTGGGAGGGTGGGGTAACGTTGTTAACAGCACAGTTGAAAACTAATCTCAACTAACCCTAGACAAAGGACACGATTTGGTGGGCGAGCACAGGAAAGAGACTGAGAATGGAAACAGCTTTGGGAGGGCAAAGGGTCAGTTTTACAGTGGAAACATTTTACATTCTCACCACAAGCTCATAATCCGTTGATAAAAACAAAAGAACAAAGAGCTTGCCTTTTTAATACACTTTTTATCACATCAAAACATTTCAAAGCATTTTACAGTAACTACCGTCATGTATTGACTGTTTTTAAAGATAAAATAAAGACTAGATTATCATTACTGACTCATTTCACATATTAAAAAAAACTGTTCAATTTGGCTGCAAAATACAGCGATTACACTTTACAATATAACCTGTTAAGTACTTTGAGTCATCCTCCCGATGTGAAAGGTGGTATATGACACATAAGCATTATCTTTCAATACAGTCAGATTGCTTTTAGAATTAAAATTAGGGTGGTTAATCAAGGCTCTTCTGTTTTATTTTCAGCAGATTCTGAAATGTAACCAAAAACTCACTGATGAAAACCTGAAGAGGCAATGAGTCCAAGGTTGCGTGAAATAAACTATTGATTGTTAAACTACTGTATATTCAATAAAAATTGATTAGGCTATATTCAGATTTTGCAATTTACTTTCACTGCATGCAATACCACAGAAATGCAAATTCATACTTGAGAGACTTTTCATTACAGAAGAATACATAAAGGGGAAAAAGTGCATTTCACATGAAAGAATACTTGCAGGGAATACTTGATGAAACCGCACTCTAAGGAATTAACATCCGAAATTGTATCAGATTCACTTCCTAACACTCTACTTAGTCTAGTGTATGGGAATAACTGCAATTGTAAAAGCAATTTGTGATGTGAAGCAAACTAGTCTTCTTGAATTGGCTAACAAAGTGCATTGCACCTTTCCCCTGTGGCTTGGTTCTGCTCATTCATTAAAACCTATTACATCCAGCCTGAGAAGGAGCAGAAAAAAAACAAGACAGATAACAATCTTAAAATAAATATGTATTTTCATCAGTGAACAATTAAAAGTGTGTGTGCGTAAAATGCCAATGAAATGTTATTGAAAATGATTACATTCTTGAGCAAACAAAATATTTCAAATACCCGGTGTGAGGTGATGTGATCAGTGACCACCCATGTAGCTAAGATACTCACAAAAAAGCAAGCTTTATGTGCTATGATGTCCTCCCGATGTGAAAGACGCTTTACAAATGTAATTTTGTTGTTGTTGTATGACTATCCACAACTGCAACACTGGTGAATGTTTGGGTTGGAATGAAAACACGAACAGTATTACAGTACTGCTGGACATTGGCTGTCACATTTACCCACAAAATGCTCAGTCAATGTACCTTATATTACATCCATTGAAAATATTTGAGGCACCTCCTGATGTAAAAGATGCTTGTTACATGCAAGGATCATTATTATTGATGATTATTATTAATAAACTATTCTGGAATGCACAATTTCTTACGGTACCTGTTTGGGGCATGGAATGTAATAACTCTGACATTTGTCATAGATCCACGTTGTTTCCCAAGTTGTGCGGACGGCTTGCTCATAAATGTAACAACCCAGGAGAGCGACCAGAGGCACCAGGTACAGCCCACTGAACACACCGATTCGGATCATGAATTTCTTCAGTTTGCCCTGGTTTCGGCCGTCATGCTGCATCACCTGCCGCACGTGATTTAAGGAGATGATTCCGGCCAGCAGGAGAGTCAATCCCACCAGCACACAGAGGCACAGTGGCATCAGGATAAAATACCGCAATGCGTTCAGATCGTAGAGGCCGACAAAGCACACGCCGCTGATGTTGTCGCCTTCAACTTTGTTCAAGGCCAGCAGCATTATAGTGAGTACTCCGGGGATTCCCCAGGCTACGGAGTGGTACCACACGGCTTTCTGCTCAATAGCTTCACAACTCCACTTCATGCCTGCAGCGAGGAACCAGGTAATGGTCAAGATCACCCACCAAACAGTTCCCGCCATGGTAAAGAAATACAGCAGCATGAAAAGGATAGTGCACCCCTTGTTCTGCGCTCCGAGCACAACAGTCTCCACGGTGCCCAGCTTCTCGTCTGCCTTGTTGCACACGATGCTGTTCCCTGAAATAAACCCCACAAAGTACATCAGCGACACGACGCTGTAGCACACTGCGTAGAAGATGATCGGCCGCTCCGGGTAGCGGAACCTCCTGACGTCGATGAGGAAAGTCAGGAAGGCAAAGAGAGTCGCACAAAGGCAAAAGATGGAAATGACGCCAATGAAACACTTGGCAAAGACCAGTTCATCTTCTTCGAAGTACATGTTGGAGCAAGGAGGCAAACAGTCACCCACTCCCAGAAACGAGGAGTCGTGGCCGGCGAGGATCTTCAGTTGCTTTGGGCACCAAAAGCCATGATCCTTCACTGCTGTCTGCAGAGTTTTCTCCGTGAAAGGAGAGCTTGAAACTGGTAGGACCTCAGAGCTGTGCTGGTCATCACTGCAATCTTCAAACCTTGAATCAAAAATGACCATTGAAAACTTGTTTTGGGACTACAGTAGGATAAATGGACTTTGCACACAGTTTTTATGTAAAAAAAACCTTCAATCATTTATCTCCTCGCTGAGATGAGAAACTTTGCTACGTAACATTCATATTTCGCACAATTACCTGATCTGATATTCCCAATCCTTATGACACCCTCACTTTCGCTGGTTGCATCACTCCTCTCTACAAGTGTTGGTCTACAATGGTAGCACAGAAGTAGGCTCTGTTCTCTCCCAATGATGTCTAAACATTAACTGCAAATTGATTTGTGCTCTGACTTTACACTAGTTGTGTAAGTTCATCACTGGAATTGCAAAGCAATATAGAGGGTGGATTAAATTTCAGTACTAAATCATCTTGAATTATGAAACAAACCTAGCGATAGAAGAGAAGATGCTATCCTTCCAAACTTGGGAGAGAAGGACCTTAAATTGCACAACACTACATTGAAGAATAATACTTGCATGTAATATTGCACTTTTCATGTCAGGGGGATGTTTCAAAGGAGCTTGATATGATTTACTGCAAATTGTAGCGACTATGTATTTTGTAGGCAAAGGTAGCGGACGATTTGCACACAGCATTGTTCCACAAAAAGCCTTTATGTAAATGGCCAATTTTATTGGTGGGAGATTGTTCTCCAGGATACCAGGAAAAATTCTCTGGTCTTTTCAAACTTGTGTTATGCATCTTTAACATCCACCTGAACACGTAGTCACAAGTTTGCTTTAAAGTCACACCCAAAGGATGCAACCTGCAACAACGTGCAAGTGCATTGTACAAGTCACCACTTGTAAGAAGTGATGCTGGCAATCTCTTGCTTCCAGTAGATAGCAGACGCAGCGCACAAAGGAGACGTTGGTAACATGTACTCTACGTAGTGCACATGAGCAGGAAACCACATCAACTTATGGCTTCCTGAGCAGAGTGTGTTATGCAGAAGTAATGTCAACATCAACCTGATGATCTTTGGGTCAGCCATTGTTCAGCACCGGAAGTAAAATTCAGCCCTGCCGATGAACGCAAATCCACAACAGACTTTACAATACATAAGGCAGAATTGAAGCAGTGTTCCCCTGTAATAACTAAGCCAAGTTTCTATACTGGTTATTCAGTAACTAGTGACATGAAAATAAGCAGTACTGAATGGCTCTAATGCCTTCATCCAATTGTGAAATAGAAAAGCTAAGACACAGGCCCCCTTTAACCTTCACATAGAAAGATGTTCCCTCTCTTACTTACCGATCGCATTGAAGCTCCTCTGGCCAGGTGATCCCAAAGGTATCTATCAATTTCTCACAGTCCCGCAAAACATGCTCGCAATGGTTTCTGCACGGTGGAATGATCTCAAGGCTCTCGGTACATGCTGGCACAAAGGCACTGCATAAAAATGTCTTGATGTCCGGGGAACAAACAAGATTGATCAGTGGAAGGAAAGGCTGTAAAAGACAATGAAAATAGTTGTTACTCAATGGATAGAGGCATTCCTCATCATCTGGGGGTCCTGTTCACTAACCAATATCTCCCGTTGGCGTATGTATCCCTGAACTTAAACTTTAGGTGAGGGCAAGACTGACTGTGACGCCCCAGATTGAATAACCTGCCAATACTATACTCACTATCCGAATTCACACATAAAGAATGTCTATTTGGTTGAGAAAATTGTGTTTCTCACAGAATATTCTGGTATAAATTTTTAAAAATTAAACACAGAAGTTTATTGCCTGACTGTTCTTTTTAAATACAAGAGAATCCAGAATTATCAGTTACATTAATTATAACAACTACAAAATTAGCACTGTTCAGTTTAGTTTTTCCAAGGGTAAAATCGGGGTAGAATCATCTCCAAAGAGATTTCCCAGGATTTTCAAGGAGAAATGTTGTTGCTGGGCTATAAAATATATTCAATAGTAACTTCTTTTATTAACCCAAGTACTTTCAATGAAAGCTGCACTATGCATCTGACACAGGCATGCTGTTTGTTTGAAAAGTGAAACATTAGCTACTCTATCATGTGCTTAAAGATCTGATTAACATCACTAATACCACCAGGCTAGGAGCTGGCACTGAGTACTGTGTGTATACCTTTTGTTGTGGAGGGTTAACGTTACAGTAACAAAGCTGCCAACATTTCAATTTATTCCACTGTTGAAAAAACAACCATTTCCTCAACTCAACCTGCACTGTCTAAAAATTTCACCAGAACAAATAGAGCTATTTAGAGCAACTGTCGTTCATAAATAACGATACAGAATATTCATGGATCGCAAACATGGATCAAATAAATACAGATGAGTAGAATAAATCATAGTCTGCAAAATGGTTTGCTCTCTGAAAAAAGGAAACTGTCAAGAAGATATATATCACATTGAACAAGGAAGACAGACGTCCTAATAATATAATCCTTGCATTTGATATTGCGCTTTTCACGACTTCTAGATGTCTCAAAGCACTTCACAGAATATATTGTAAAGTGAATTGACTGTGTTTTGTGGGCGAAATCCAGCAGCCAATTGTGCACAACAGTGCCCAACAAACAGTCATGGATTGAGCGACCAAATTATTATTGTTTGTTTCCCCACTGCCTCACCCCTCACGCTGCCGAAACCCTCGTCCATGCATTCATCATATCAAGGCTCGATTACGGAAATTCCCTCCTTGTCGGTCTTCCCGGTTCTTCCCTTGACAAGCTGCAGATCATCCAGAACTCTGCAGCTCGTGTCCTCACCACATCACACCCGCCCTCGCCTGGCTCCAGTGGCTCCCCATCCCCCAGAGGATCAAATTCAAGATCCTCGTCCTCACTTTCAAGGACATTCATGGCCTTGCCCCCCACTAGCTCTCCAAACTGCTGTCTCCCAATGAATCTCCCCGCCCCTTCATTCAGTGGGTTCCGGCCTGCTCTGTGTCCCCCGCCCAACCCGCCCTACCATTGGACGAGCTTTCAGCCACTCCCACACTCTGGAACTCCATCCCACAGTCCCTTCGCCTCGCTCCCTCCCTCGCCTCCTTCAAGGCTGGCCTCAAGAACCTCCTCTTCGACCGTGCTTTCCGTTGCCCTCCCAGCTCTCTCCCTCCCCTCCTAGCTCTCCGCCATCCCTCCTCCCTGCCCCTCTCCCTTGCTTGGGTCCCGTCCTCCTGACGTGAAAGGCACTCTATAAATGTGATTGTTGTTGTTCTTGAGGGACTATTGCTTTCAGCCACTGCGTCCTAAAATTTTGGAACTCCCTCCCTCAACCCCTTCGTCTTGCCCCTTCTTTTCCATCTTCAGGTCGCGACTGAAGAGTCTTCTCTTCGACCGCGCTTACAGTCACCTTCCCCCCCACCCCCAGCTGAGTCTCGGGCTCCGCCATTGTGAAGCACTCTGAGGTACCATTCGGTGTGGAGGGCTCTATATAAATGCAAGTTATTGTTATTATCGGTGGTGTGGAGTAAGGAAACTTGCCTATGGTTTCTCCCTGCCTGCCCAGGTCTCTTGCTTGTGAGGCGAGTGCACTGCCCATAGAGCTACAGGACTGCTTTTGATAATAGCCTTGGAGTGATATCCTATCAAATGTGTCTGAGATCAGTTGGCCCACTGTCAATAAATCAGTTATACTATACCTTGGCTATAATATTCCAGATTAAATCTAAATTATCTCACCTGTCATTCAAATTTAATTACGCCATGGGAGAAAATAAAAAAAAGTGCATTGTATCAGTCTGAATTTGAGAGGATCACTTGCAGACACCTCCATAAATCACTCACATAAGGCAATCTTATGTAACTCACAATGCTTCAGTGGTCTACTCTACATATTTAACGTTTATTGTCAGCTGGGATCCATACCCCATACAGAGGAATTCATTAACCTATTGCACGCCTCAAAACAATCTTTTCTCCAAGAAAAACAGGCAAACCAACCCAAACCAAACACCCATAAATTGTGAAAACAAGGGCCAGTCACTTTGGAAAGTCCATTCTCAGCAAATTAAGCTATTTTGAAAGAAAAGATTAATCCATTCTGAGTTTGTCCAACTCTGTAAGAACTCCAAACTATTAACCTGTGGAAATAAAAACATTTAAAAAAACAGTGAAGCTAAAAAAAATTGTTGAGTGTTTGTCAGCCTGTTCATGTGGACACAACTCAAATAGAGAAAGGAGTTTCTCCTGGTTTCCTGACCAACAGTCCCCCAGATAAAATTAGTCATTCACTTGCTGGCTGTTTGTGGGATATTGTTGTATGCATATCCCTTCAACCACAAAATACAATCACTAAACTTTACAGTAAGTCCTGTGTGTGAGTTAGGCATCTTGACATCAGAGAAGAACTATATCCAATTGCAAGGCTTATTATTCTCATGAGGTAATACATTGTTTCCGCATTTGCTGTAAATGATATCTGGCTGAATACTCCTCCATTTGCTATGAGTGGGAAATAATTTCACCTGTCATGCTGTGAACCAAATACAGTATCAATTTGCCCCCAAAATAGCTTTGACCTTCAATTTTATCCTATTGCCACAGCAAACTGTTCAATGCGACTACAGATTCCTTACATTTCAACCACTTTCTGAATTTCCATTCCCTACAGTAACTTTTCTTTTATTGCTGAGCAAAAGAGAGGAAAATGTTTAGCAAACAAGTGACAAGCCTTAAGGCATGTAGCTCACTCATTATTTTATGATTATTATTCACCTCTCAACCACTTTCTATTTCTAACTGAGCTCAAGGGGCATCAGAGACTTGAGAGAGGGAAGCCTGGCAGATAACTACTTCAGGCCTCAAAGTAATGGATCTGAAGCACAGCTACTTCTTGTAAAGATTTCTACTGCTGCCCTTGATCTTAGTTCCAGCTGATCGCTCTCAGAGAAAGGACCTGAGGACTTAAGCCTGGGTTCCATCTAACATCTGAATTAATTAGGATTATCACAAGAAAGGGATGAAGGTTAGAAGAAATTATTTTGCATAGAGGATTGCTGGAATATAGAGTAGCTTACTAGGAATGGCTGTTAAAGCTGAGAAACAGAATTTAAAGTGGGAACTGAATACTAGAGGGAAGTATTAATGGCTCTGCGGAAAGAGCAGGAGAAAGCATTCGTGTATTGGAGAAGCTAGCTAGCAAGCGTGTGCTCAGATATGAAGGGCAGCTGTAAATCTTCTAGAATTCTACTTAAAATCAAAATAATAATTTTGAATGATCACTCTCAAAATTAGTGCATGTGCAATATAAATATTTCTGATATCGGAACAACTCACTTAGTTTCATTTTCTCATGTTTAAAAGCTTGTTTACTTTTGCCCTGGCTAGAGCATAATGTTTAAACTTCTGCATCCACAAAGTACTGTCTACCATTAATTACCATTTACGATATTTCAAATTTCTTCCTTTCTTGCTCAGTTATCCCATTAGTTTCTGGTTTCCAACTGAATGTGACGCAGTGCCGTGTGTGAAATGAACCTGGGGCACTATTACCCAAGTGATATTAAGCCAGTGGTATCCTATACTCAGCTTGAGAAACTTTCTCTGCACCTACAACAAATCACCTGAACCTGGCTGGAACTGATGTGCAAACAGCCAAAATGAAGCATCCTGACTTTGAGTGGAGATTGTGACTGGGGCTCTCTAAATACTCATAAGGACTCATTACATTTTAAAGCACAGACATTATGTCTGTGGAGTGAGACTTAATTAAGTCTGTGGAGTCTAACCATTGTAGCTCAGTGGTTAGAGCACACGCTTCTCAAACGAAAGGGCATGCGTTTGATTCCCAAGATGGTCAGGGCAAAAGGTTTGGCGAGTTTCTTTTCTCGCATGCCACTGTTTACCTATTACAGTAGTAAGTAAGAACACAGTTGCTAGTCATCGCTTTTCCAGGGGTAATAATTCCTTCAAAAAATCAAATAATAGGTTACTCGATCTACAGTTGTTTGTGGGACACTGCTATGCACAATTGGCTGCTGGGTTTCGCCCACAAAACATACAGTCACTGCACTTTACGGTATATTCTGTGAAGCAAGTTGAGATGTCTCAAAAGCATTTTAAGGTGCGATATCAAATGGAAGGAATATTATTAAGCGGTTTTACATGAATGGTTTTCAAAGAATTCCAGGAATTCTTCAAATTCTGTTTAGTACAGAACAAAACTTAACATCCCATCACACATTCTCCCCCTGCCACCCGTGTAATTTTTATTTTATCTGGTGTACATCTCAGTGTTCCAACTGACTCTGCACTGTGTCATAGAAAAGACATCTTTAACAATGCTCATTTATAATGATATCTACACCAGATTTTGCATTTGACCTTTTCAAGGCAAGAAGACATCAAAAAGTTCTTCACGGGATATGCTGTAAAGTGCAGTGACTCCCCATACCCCTTCAGGACCCTTTCTTTCAAATGCCTGACACCTCCGTCTTGAAAGCTTCAATGGACTTTGCCTCCACCATGTTTTTCAGGAGGGTATTCCATATTCTCAACTACTCTCTGAGTAAAAGCAATTCCTAAATTCGCCTGTCACTATTCTTGTGGTGACCTTGTAACCTTGTAACTTCGACCGTGCCTTTTGTTCCCCCCCAAACTTTTCGACCTCCCCTACGTGTTTCACCCCTTCCCGAACACTCCCCTCCCAGCTCGGGTCACACGCCTCCCGTGCAGCGCCTTGGGACGTCCTCCCGACGTGAAAGGCGCTTTATAAGTTTAAGTTGTTGTTGTTGTTGTTGTTATGTCTAACCAGTTCTGGCCAGGCTCCAATAAACAGATCCACTTCAAGAGCCTCACTCTCATGTTCAAATTCTTTCACTCTCTGGCAGCTCCCTACCACTCCGCCCTCACTCACTCCATCACCCGGGGCCTCTGCTCAACTGGCTCCAGCCTCCTGCTCGCACCCTCCGCCCTACCATCAGAGATCATGCCTTCAACTACTACACTTCCAAGAATCTGGAACACTTTCCTTCAATTCTTCCACCTCACCTATCCCCCTCGCTTTTTTCACGTCCCGCCTGAACACCTTCTTCTTAGACTGTTCTTACGGCCACCTTCCCCCACCTCCAGCTCAGAGTCAGGCTCTGTCACTGTTAAGCGCTCTGAGAAGCTAGCCTGCGTGGAGGATGCTATCAAAGTATAAGTTCTTGTTGTTATTGTATGTTCCTGTTACTGACTCCCCTATCAATGGAAATAACACCTACGATAACAAAATTCCTCATGATCTTGTACACTACAGATACAATTTGACAGTAACAAATACAGTAAAGGCTGGCTCATTTGATAATAAATGAAACAGCTATCAATTGGTGCATATGATAATAATTCTTGCATTTGATATAGCACTATTCACGTCTTCCAGGCGTCCCAAAGCGCTTCAAGGAATATACTGTGAATTGACTGTATATATGTGGGTGAAACGCAGTAGCCAATTGTGCACAGCAATGTCCCACAAACAGTCGTGCATTGAAATTACCAATTGATTTTTTTTTGGAGGGATTATTATTAGGAGCGAAGTAAGGAAACTTGCACAAAATAGAGAACAAGTAAATCATTCTAAGCCTATAAACATGCAGCTAGACATATCATAACTATAACACTGTATCCACTATTATCTAGTTCACCTGTAGTGAAGATCTTCTAATAGCTTGGGATGACAACGAAACCTTGATACACTTTGTTTTAAAGGAAACATTATCCGAGCCATTCAACTTCTATGGGGAGGGGCAGAGCAGAAAGGAGAAAAGCACCTGATGCTCTTGCTTTGTGTATTTGCAATCCCACCTTCAATTTCCAAATACACGTACAGGGTATTAGCAGTCACTGTTTGTGTGGACTACCGCAGGCAACATTATACAAGTTTAGCTCAATGGAACAAAAATCTCCATACAGTATTTTGGCATGCATGTGAGGTTCCCATGGTGAGGGCTGCAATTTTTTTCTCACAAAGCAGCTTTCAATGGAGCAGACTCCCATTTTATACAATTTGACAACGGGCACAGCTGCCTTTTTTGTGAAAAACAAGCCCTAATGTTATGTGTTGCAACATCAACAACGACAACAAAATTACATTTGGATAGCGCCTTTCACTTTGGGAGGACGTCCTAACATTAGAACATTTCTTTCTAATTCAGAACGCACATGAATAGACTTGTTCTGTCCAGCAAATGATTTATCTTTAAAGTTGTATATATATCCATATACATACAGACCTTATAGTTCCAGTTATGCCTGGGCTATACAGTGTAGTTTAATAGATACTGCTGACCATCAACTAGAACAACAACAAAATTACATTTCACATCGGGAGGACATTCCAAGGCACTGGACAGTCAGTGTTTCAGACCTGAGCTGGGGTCGGGTTTGGGAAGGGTGTAAGGAAAGGAGGGGATTTGGTGTGACTGATGGGACCATTGAAGGGGAAGGTCTTAAGTCGGGACTTGAAGAAGGCTAGGGAGGGGGCGAGATGAAGGACTGGGGGATGGAGTTTCAGAGTTTGGGGGCAGAGTGGCTGAAGGGAGTGATGACAGCTGACACACCACCAAATTACATTTCTATAGCGCTTTTCATATCAGGAGCTTGCCCCAAGGCACTGGACAGTCAGGGATTTGAACTCGAACAGGCGGACTGAGATCAGGAGGATTGGAGGGCAGGGAGGGTAGGGGTAGTTGCGTGACCAAAGATACGTTTGAAGAGAAGGGTTCAAATCCCCAATCCATCACCCAAGATCCTCATCACGATCAATCACTGCCCCATCTCCAACCTCCCATCTTTATTGGGAATAATTTGGATGTCCTGATGCAGATCAATGGATGGAGCATTCTATTAACATCCCAAAAGACCTCCCACCAACCCAACCATTTGTGTCAACCTGGCTTGATTGGTTGGACTCTCACCTCGGGGTCAGAAGGTTGTGAGTTTAAGACACATGTCAGGACTTTGAGCTTCATTTGGTCCAAATTCCATGTCTGCTGTTTTGTGCCTAAATTTCTAGGGGTAACTCACAACAAGACAGAAGCTCTGCTACACAACTCTCATCAGATCCCTCTCACCTCTGGCACTGACCACATTGACTGCATAAATACTCAGTCCACCTCATAGAGATGCTCCAGAACCTCAATGTCTCGTTCATCCCCCAATTATCCTTCAAAGCCAGGCTTTTACTCACTCAACTTTCCATCAAGTTCTCAATATAGCTCCCCATTTAACACCACCTCTCCCATAGGAGCCAATATCCTCTTTCACACTTTTATTACGTTCAGTCTCAATTATTCAAACGCCTTACTTGTAGGTCTTCCTTACTCCTCCCTACATAAACTGCATACCATTCAGAATATGCAGCCAGTGTCTTCTCTTGCACCATGCTCTATGAGTCAATCACCTTCATCCTCGCTCAGCTGCATTGATTCACCATCTCTCAGCAGATTCAATTCAAAGAGGTAACAACAACAAAATTACATTTATAAAGCGCCTTTCACGTTGGGAGGACGTCCCAAGGCGCTGAACAATCACGTCAGGACCCGAGCGGGGATTTGGAGTAGGGGGAAGGAGGAGAGTAGGAGACGGGGAAGAGTTATGAGGGGAGCAGAAGGCACGGTCGAAGAGGAAGATCTTAAGACCAGCCTTCAAGGAGGAAAGGGAGGAAGTGAGGCGAAGGGATTGCGGGATGGAGTTTCATAGTGTGGGAGCAGAGGCTGAAAGCCTGGCCACCAATGGTAAGGCGGAGGACGCGCGATAGGCCAGAGCCTGCTGAACGGAGGGTGCGGGCAGGCTGATAGGAAGATAGCAGGTCATCAGAGAGATAGGCAGGGGCAACAACAACAACAACAATTTACATTTATATAGCGCCTTTCACGTCGGGAGGACGTCCCAAGGCGCTAAACAAGAGGCGTGTGACCCGAGCTGGGAGGGGAGTGTTTGGGAAGGGGTGAAACACGAAGGGGAGGTAAAAGAGTTCGGGGTGGAACAAAAGGCACGATCGAAGAGGAAAGTCTTCAGATCGGCCTTGAAAGAGGAAAGGGAAGAGGCGAAACGGAGGCAAGGCCGTGAATGGCCTTGAAAGCGAGGACGAGGATCTTGAATTTGATCCTCTGGGGGATGGGGAGCCAGTGGAGACGGGCGAAGGTGGGAGTGATGTGGTCGTGGGGCCTAGTGTGGAAGAGCACATGAGCTGTAGAGTTCTGAATAATCTGCAGCTTGTGAAGGGAGGAGCTGGGAAGGCCGACAAGGAGATAGTTCCCATAATCGAGCCTAGATGTGATGAATGCGGTAAGAAGAGAATACAGAAGAGAACACTGTACAGGAGGTGACAGAAGCATGAATACTGGTTTAAAGTGCAGTGAGGATGAGGCATGGGTGGAAGGGCAGTCTTGGATCAGCTCAGGATCAAGCAAAATGTTACGGTTACGCAACTTCTGTTCAGCCTGAGTGAGTGGCCAGAGAGGTTGATAATCAGAGTCAGAGGCACATAGGTGCTGCAAAACCCAAACAAGATGGCTTCAGTCTTGTTTATGTTCAGATGTAGAAAGTTATGGTTTGTGCATACAAATTGCATTTCCATTTATTATTGCTGCTCATACTCTCACTCCATGTGTCCCAGTTCCCTTGGGACAGCGTCCTGACATGAAAGATGTTATATAAATGTAATTTTGTTGTTGTTCCCGGATCTGTTTACTTCTCACTTCCTATTCATCGCCCTCAGTATAGTACCATGTTTGAAAATGTGTTGTGAAAGACTCCAAACTTGGGATCCACTGCGTTTCGCAGTTTGTCTCCCCAGGGGCTGGGGAGAAAATCTTACAGTACCATATCTAGTTTGATCTGTACAAGTTCTTTATGTAAAGTACTCCTTTGTATAATTCTGGCACTCTGGATCAATTCTATCTTTGGGTATCATTGTACTGTAGACATATGCATTATACAATACTACATATAATATTCACACACACACATATATGGCTGTCTACATATAGAAATTAATCACAAAACGTATAACAACAATTACCAGCAGAAAAGATATATGTACTGGCAAGCAGAGATGTACTTGAACCAGGATATAAACTTGCACAAATATTTAGCACATGGATGAATCTGGACTGTGAAGCATGAGAGCATGTAATACCAGGACACATGTGTCAGGAAATATTATCGCTACATTGATTCCTGTACATTGATGAGTCTCTTCTCTCGCTCTATCTCCATCCACTCCACCCCTGATTCTCGGCCACCTTTAATAGTCATATTAAACAACAATGTATGGACAATAAACTGTAATTAAGTCTTACCTCCATTGCAACGGCAGCAATGTCCTGATCATAATGTTCCAACTTGTTGGGGAAAAACGTCATGTTATACGTCAGATTCTGACATCGATAGATGTTTATGGGTTCACAGGTGAACAGACTGTGACCTAATGTCAAAGGCACTCCCAGCAGGGCTAAGAGCCAGATCGAAATCGGCTCTAATCCATTCATTGTGGGAATCCAATGAACAAACTTCAGATCTATGATCAAGCTTTAAGAAACAGAATCACGCTTGACGGGTGATTTTCAACCACCTTCTTTCTTATCCTGGTACATTGCATTAACAGTACTGATTAATGCCAGTCACTTTCAACCAAATGGGTTTGAAACACTAAAACTCCAATGGCTCATTGTATCTTCACCAAGATGGAATTAATCCTGGAAAGAAAACAAAAATAATGTTTGAAGTCAGTGTATCACAGAACATTTGTATCCAATATTCACAGCATAGAAATAACTAGATGACACTTTTTTTTCCCCTCAAAAGTTCCACACTGAAAATCCTCCACACAATGAGCTATTGTGGAGGAATTATTTCCAGTGGTCCTGCTGGGCAAAGAAAACTTGTGAATGCAGGGAACGAAAGTATGACGGGCTGACGACAATCCCTACACTGCAGGATTGAAACATCGTTTGCAGAGAATCTTAAAGAGGAATCATCATCACATCATTAAACTTTTGGGAAAGTTACTCTTTCACCCCCAAGAAAATACAGCATGCAATATTCAGGTTTTTGTGCATGGTGTTAATATAGCAACAACAACAACTTGTACATATGTGGAGTCCTGTAACTCAGTGCACTCGCCTCGTACGCAAGAGACCTGGGTTAAATTGAGCCTCTCTAACCCAACTGCTCTATAAATGTAATTTTGTTGTTGCTGTTTACTCCGCACGCCTGATAAGAATCTCTCAAGAAGAAAAACAACAATAAACCGGTCACTTCAATCCACGACTGTGTGTGGGACACTGCTGCGCGCAATCAGCTGCCGCGTTTCACCCACAAATATACAGTCAATTCACTTTACAGTGTATTCTGTGAAGCGCTTTGGGGCGTCTAGAAGACCTGAAAAGCTCCACATCAAATGCACAGATTATATATTACGTAATATATGTGAAGTAAGCAGTGAAGACAAACACATGTGGCATTCGAAACCCCACTTCGAGTTTGGTTAAATTGAGCCTCTCTAACCCAACTGCTCTATAAATGTAATTTTGTTGTTGCTGTTTACTCCGCACGCCTGATAAGACTTAGCCTTTCCCCACTTAGCCTTCGGTTAAGGGCTGGGGAAATTTATGTTTCTGAGTGATCAATCAGATCAATCCAAACTTACATTTATATAGTACTGATATATTTATATATCACGCCAAGAGAACGTCCCAAGGCGCTGTACAGTTAGGTACGGACAGGCGTAGGAGGGGACGTGTCGGGGCAGGGTAGGAAGAGTAGGAAAATTGACTGTATATTTGTGGGCGAAACGCAAATGATCCAAGTGGCATGCCTAGATCTGTGTCTGGTTTGGTGACTTTGAAGCAGTGATGGGTTCCCACATGCATCAGACACCTAATGAAGACAACATTGGGCTTGAGCTCGGTTTGCATGAAACAATCTGCCAAATTTTGTTTAACAAAATCCAAACCCACCCATGGAACCATAGCCCCAGTAAACAGTGCTTTGAGAAGTCCTGTCTCACATGAAAAGCATATTCTCTATTGTACAGAAAGGTAAATAAAGAGGCTATTTTTTTTTTGGGGGGGGGGGAGGGGAGAACATTTGCAAAGAAATTAAGACACATTCTAAAATTAAACGCCGTGCGGGTGTGTGAGCGCGGGGAGAGGTGGGGGAGGGAGAGAGGGTCCTCACTGTAGCTACAAGAGGACAAACAACGAGTGAGCCATGGCGCTGCACGCCGCTGCAGTGAGTGCTGGGGGGCTGAGATTTGCAGCGATCGCCACCACCTCCCACCCCCCCCCCACCCCCCGGGGAGCTGTCTGCCCTCAGCCACCCCCCCCCCCCCCCACCCCCGGCCTCGGCCCCTTTGGGATTGAAACGCGAGGCTGGTGCTTTGCCAGCAAAGGAGAGGAAACGCGAGGCCCGGGGAATAACACATCGAACACAAGCTCCATGTTTAACACACACACAGACAGACAGACACACACACACAGAGCACCAACCTGATGTAGTTTCAAACACACGCCAACGGGGAGTGAAGGCGTCGCTTGCAACAACACAAAGCAACAGTATCCCTGAGACACACACACTGACTGACTCACTCACTCACACACTGACTCCCTGGCTGACTGTCTGCCCACTGTTACCTGTTGCTCGTGGGGCAGGAATGGAATCCTGGCCCAGATCTCATCCCCCGCAGGAGCGGAGTCTCTCCCCTAACCCAGGCCAACCACCAGGGGCGCTGCTGCTCCCCACCCCCCCCCCCCCCCCCCCCACAGTGAACTGGGAAGCTCAGCCGCTGGGAATCTCTCCAATAGCAGGTGGCATCTATCTATCTATCTATCTATCTATCTATCTATCTATCTATCTATCTATCTATCTATCTATCTATCTATCTATCTATCTATCTATCTATCTATCTATCTATCTATCTATCTATCTATCTATCTATCTATCTATCTATCTATCTATCTATCTATCTATCTATCTATCTATCTATCTATCTATCTATCTATCTATCTATCTATCTATCTATCTATCTATCTATCTATCTATCTATCTATCTATCTATCTATCTATCTATCTATCTATCTATCTATCTATCTATCTATCTATCTATCTATCTATCTATCTATCTATCTATCTATCTATCTATCTATCTATCTATCTATCTATCTATCTATCTATCTATCTATCTATCTATCTATCTATCTATCTATCTATCTATCTATCTATCTATCTATCTATCTATCTATCTATCTATCTATCTATCTATCTATCTATCTATCTATCTATCTATCTATCTATCTATCTATCTATCTATCTATCTATCTATCTATCTATCTATCTATCTATCTATCTATCTATCTATCTATCTATCTATCTATCTATCTATCTATCTATCATAATAATCCTTGCATTTGATATAGTGCTTTTCCTGCCTTCTAGACGTCGCAAATCGCTTCACAGAATATACTGTAAAGTGAATTGACTGTGTATTTTGTGGGTGAAACAAGGCGACCAACTGTTCGCAGCAGTGTCCCACAAACAGTAGTGGATTGAAATGATCAACTTATGATATTTTTTAGGGATTATTATGAAGCGTGTAGAGTGAGGAAATTTGCGCCAAGGTTTCGCCCTGACAGACCTGCCTGGGAATCAAACAGGTCTCACGCCTGTAAGGCGAGCGCTCAAACCACTGAACTACAGGACTCCTTACACCAAATGCAAAGGTTATCATCTTGAAGCGTTTCATGGAATATACCGTCAATTGAATTGACTGTAAAAAAAGTAAGTTTTCATGTACAAGCTGAAATGCAAAAAAACAGCAACAACATTGAAACTGGTGTGAAATGTAGATTTTTTCCCCCCAATACCATCTGAAAGAGGGGGAAAAAGGGTAGTTTGACAATTTTTCAGAACCGTTCGCTGGACCTTTCGAGTGTTCCGTGGAAGCCTTTGCTTTCTCACGCTGAATTCTAAATATATCTGGTTTTTTAAAAAGGCAAAATACTGCAGAAGCCAGAAATCTAAAATAAAAACAGAAGTTGCTGGGAATAAGCGGCAGGTCAGGCAGCATCTATGGAGAGAAAGACTGTATATTTGTGGGCGAAACGTGGCAGCCAATTGCGCACAGCAGTATCCCACAAACATTCCTGGATTTAAATGACCAATTTTCTTTTGAGGGATTATGATCAGGCATGTGGAGTAAGGAAACTTGCCCAAGGTTTCGCTCTGCCTGGAATCAAGTGTGATCTCGTTGCCTGAAATCAAACCCCGGTCTCTCACTTGTAAGGAGAATGCTCCAACCACTGAGCCACAGAACTCCACAGCTTTAAACGCTTGTTGTCAATATGTGTATTATCCATTTTTCCTAACTTTGGCCCCCAAAATATGTTTGAATGCTTTTTATTAGAGAAAATTAATGCAAGTAGCTGCAGTATTTATATGGCTACAGATCATATTAATATGTTTACAATAGTGTTTAGAATAATAACTTACTAAAGGATCAATAAATTGTGCATTACAGTACAATTGGGATTTGTGTTATTACTAAGCTGCAAGTTTTAATGGTATCACTACTGTAAATTCTTTTTTTTCTACACCACTTTTCCAAAGCAAATGAGACACTGGAGATTTGCAGTGACTTTATGTTCGGAGCATTGAAGAGTGTATATTCTGGGATAAGCCTGTGTTCTCAAATGTCCATTAGTTTAACAGCGGATCAGTTTTTCCAATGACAGCTCTAGTTGATTTAATATGAAGAATCTGTTTATGTCAACTTAGTCTTTGAAGTTACAATTTCTTACCTTATGAGCATTGAGTCAGTTAAATACAATATAGCCTGCGGCAATACTGTACTGCCCAATACTCTTCTGCTCAGTTCACCAGGAGTCAGCAAAAGATTAATGCCAACCCACACTGGTGAAAAACATGAATGGTAAACCAATGGATCCAACCTGATCAACAAAACAAAAATTAAATGCAACCAGAAATGGGTTGAATGTATAAAGCCTTACAGAACACACTATATACAATATGAATTGAGCTGATGAGAAATATCATTAATTTGGATTCTGCACCTTACGGATGTTCAGTCCAAATGTTCCTTCGGTAGAAAATGTCCCTTGTTTTTGATATGGAGTCCTGTAGCTCAGTGATTAGAGCATTCAACTTGCAAGCAAAAGACTAGGGTTTGATTACTGGCAAGTCCAAATTTGGGGCAAGTTTCCTTACGCTACATACCTCTGGTTACCTAGCAGTAAGTAGGAACCCGGTTTTTTAGTCAATTGGCGGATTGCTTTTCTTGGGGTAGTAAACAAATCATAAAATAATAATAAAATAATAATAAATAAAATAATAATTGTTTTAGGAATTTAAATTACCGGTACCTGAAAATTATGACCCTAAATAAGATCCCATTATAATTACATTTGTTAGTGCGAAACAGGCAAAAGATTTTTAAGAACCGATACATGAAAATAATGTTCTTTGCATATGTTCTAACGTTCATGGCAAACTATTTCCCTTTCAAATTGCTCTCTCCATGCTGTAGTTGATGGTTCATCCCTTAACTTTTTGCTTTCAATGCAAGTATTTCTCAGAGGTCTGTGTTCTCTCCCATTTTGTTGCATTTCCATATCAATAACCTCATACTTGGAACATTCAGCTCTGTCTATCATTTGCTAATGATGGAGTTCTGCAGCTCAGTGGTGAAAGCACTCACCTTGCAAGCAAGAGACATGGGTTCAACTCAAGGTAGGGTGAAACCTTCGGAAAGTTTCCTTACTCCAGTTGCTTCCAAACTTTGAATACCGGTGCCTCCCCCTAACTCAGCAAAGTTTTTGTTGAACTCAACCAACCTTCACACAGCTGCTATACATTCCCCAAGTGCAAACAACTTCACTCTCTGATCTCAGCTCAAACTATTGAAATGATTAAACCTCATTTTACTGTGCCTACTACAGTGTCAATCTCTGTGTTCCTACATTCTGTGTTCACCAACTCTATCCTCAACCCACTCTGTGAGCTCCACATTAATCTAACAATATCTCCCTTGTCCTGTCCCCACACTTGTATAGCCAAATGAGTCCTCAGTCTAATATCTCATCCGAGAGATGGCACTTCCAACAATGCACTGCATTGGATGTGATCTTAAAGCTCAAAGTCCCAACGTGGGAGCTTAAACCCACAACCTTCCAGGCTGACACACTCACAATTAGACAGAGGATATTCTAAATTATACAACTCTAAATAACACTAGCTGGTGATCAGAAGCTTTGATGTAATCCAATTCCCTCCCCTAGAAAGTTATAATATTTATATATTTACCGTTCCAATGTGTGGTCACTAGCACACATACAGTACTGCAAGCCATTCAAAAGCTGCAAAGGCTCTGTGGGTTTCAAGTCTGCAATGCACAGGCAAATCTTAACAACAACAATAAAAAAAATTACATTTATATAGTGCCTTTCACATCAGGCGGATGTCCCAAGGTGTTGTACAGTCAGTGTTCGGACTCCAATTGGGGTCGGATTTGGGGAGGATGGAGCAAAGGGGGGGAAGAGGGGTGTAACCGATAGCACGGTCAAAGAGGAGGGTCTTCAAGCATGACTTGAAAGATACTAGGGTGGGGACAAGTTGAAGGGATTGCAGGATGGAATTTCAAACGTTGGGGCAGAGTGGCCGAAGATGGTGGGAACAGATGGGTCGGGGGATGTGGAGCAGGCCAGAGCCCGCTGAGCTGAGTGTACGGACAGGTTGGTAGTGGGTTAGGAGGTCACAGAGGTGGGGCGGGGGGACGGCACAAGGCCACAGAGGGCTTTGAAGGTGAGGACTAGGATCTTCAATTTAATCCTCTGTGTGATAAGTTTGGATACAAAATATTCATTCACTTTTGACTGGTGCTGTTTGATGTTGACATAAAGCTCTGTGATGAATCACACAAATATATGCTCAATGACATTTGGCTGCAGTTGAAACACACAAAATATATGCTCAATATTCAGATAAGTCATTTGTATAGAGTTGAAAACATTTACAGTTGTGCTATGCAATTTTGCCCCATTATTCTGAATAGCACATTAGCTGGTTGCTGTTATTTTTAAAATTAGTGACCAGCAGATGTATGCCATGATATTATTCCTATTGGTTTAATGAGGAACACATGGTGCAATAGCAGTACAGCGAGTCCTGTAGCTCAGTGGTTAGAGTACGAGAGACCTGGGTTCGATGCCAGGCAGGACGAATTTGCCTCGGGCAAATTTCCTTACTCCACAAGCCTGATAATAATCCTTCCAGCAAAACGAATTTGCCTCGGGCAAATTTCCTTACTCCACAAGCCTGATAATAATCCTTCCAGCAAACATTGGTAATTTCAGTCCACAATGTTTTGTGGGTCACTGCAGTGCGCAATTGGCTGCCGCATTTCACGCATTTATATACAATACAGTCAATTCACTTTACAGTTTATTCTGTGAAGTGCTTTGAGGTATCTAGAAGACGTGAAAAGCTGTATATCAAATGCAAGAATTAGTAATATTAACGAGTAAGTCAGTGGGCAACTTAAAGTATACTAGCTTAAGTATCTGTTTTATAAACAAAAATGAAAATAGTGTTAAGTGGTCAAGATTATTTCTTTTTTTCTCGACTGCTCAGCAAGAGAGTCCCTTTTTAATCTTCATTTATCAGGAATTTGAGCTAATAGTCTAGGCTGACACTCTATTTCAGTGTTTGGGGAACACAGCTCTGTTCGAGCTCCCATCCTTTGTTAGAGCTCCCAACGTCTCAGTCTGAAGAGGTGCATGTTAAAGTACCCACAATACTATACTGTGCTCACAAAGAGGGAGTTTCTGACCAACAATTCTCAAGATTAATTGATCATTCATTTCTTGCTTTGTGCAAATTGACCGCTGTGTTCATCATCTATAAATGCAGTCATTAAACTTCACAGTACAATTCCTGTGAAGCGCAGTCATGTGAGATGCTTCCCCAACGTGACAAGGTACTGATAAAATGTAAGGATTAATTATTATTGTTCCCCTGCTCTCTCCCACCAGTACTGCGAGAGAGAGAGAGAGAGAAGATGCAAACCTGCACCTGTTTTGGGATGTCAGCGCTTTGGGATGACCTCCCGACGTGAAAGGCGCTATACAAGTGCAATTTTGTTGTTGTTGTTGATGTTATCTCCCCCATTTGGCATGGCAAAAATGAAGCACTGAGCAGAGCATGGGAAATCTAATCTGCATCCTCCCACTCTGCGACACTGAGTGCCACTACTCCAATGCTCACAGAGGTGAGTTGCTCAATGTACAATTTAATTGCCAGATGTTAAGGGGGTGGAATCCTAACGTTGGCAACGATACATTGAACAGTGGCAATTAAGTCTGGTTATATGTCATGATTTCTACTAGTTATCCAAATGCACTTTCAGAAATCTGAAGATGAAGTATATAGTTCCTCCAGGGAGCCTTGAACTTGTTACTGTGTTAGGTGCTAATATGCAGCAAATGAAGTACAGTAATGCTATATTCAGGATTTATCTGAATACAACCCCCCATCCTCCCAAAACCCATATCCACCAAATACTTATAGTAGGGAGAGATCATAGATAGATATTTGAGATGGCAAGAATGGCATAAAATAAAATCCTAGCTAATTAACAGCTGACCTCATTCACCCCATCATAAGTGAAACATGATTATTGTTGACATCCTATTAACTGAGAATAGCTCATGTGAATAAGGAATGTTCACTCAGAGGGTGAAAGACTTGAATTATCCTGATTCAGTTGGTAGCTCTCTTGCCTCTGACTCGGAAAGTTGTGGTTAAAGCACACCAACACCAACTTGCATTTATATAGCACCCTCCATCCCTGGCAGTGCCTCCTCGTCGGCTTTCCTGGCTCTTCCCTTCACAAGCTGCAGATCATCCACAACTCTGCAGCTCATGTCCTCTCCCACACCAAGCTCCACGACCACATCATTCCCACCCCTACCTGGCTCCATTGGCTCCCCATCCCTCAGAGGATCGAATTCAGGATTCCTTTTTCTCACTTTTAGACCATTCACAGCCTTGCCCTCCTATATCTTCGACCTGCTGACTCCTCATGAACCTGCCCACCACCTCTGTTCAGGGGGCTCCAGTCTTCTCCATATCCCCCCGCCCGATCCGCCCTAACATTGGTGGGCAAGGCTTTCAGCCTCTCTGCCCCCAAATTCTGGAACTCCATCCCACAGTCCCTTCACCTTGCTTCCTCCCTTGCCTCCTGGAAACCCAGTCTTAAGACCCTCCTCTTTGATCGTGCCTTCTGCCACCATCCAAACTGTCTTGCTTCCCTCCCACTCCCTCCCTCCCCTCCCCTCCTCCCTACCCTGCCCTGCCCCTTGCTCGGTTCCCGACCTGACTGTTCGGTGCCTTGGGACATCTTCCCGACATGAAGAGCGTAATGTAATGTAAATGTAATGTTTTTGTTATTGTCTTAGACTATTTAACAGTGGCGGAGCCTGACTCCAAACTAGGAATGGGGGATGGGGGTGGGAACCTGCCTGGATTCAAACAAGGTCTCACGCTTGTAAGGCGAGTGCTCTCACCACTGAGCTACAGGCTTCCATCTTGTAGGGATGGTAGGGAGGTACCAGGAGCCAATGGATTTGAACAGGAGTGTATAGATCATGAAGTCAATCCGTTCGATGATGGGAAGCCAGTGGAGCCTGGCCAGGTGATGAGATGTGGGTACGGAATTTGGTCCAGAAATGGAGGAAAAGGAGTGTAAGGACAGGGGGGAGTGGCAGGAGCCATGGCGGAGGGAGAAGGCGGTGTGGATGGTCTGGGTGGGTGAAAGCGGACAATGGGGGTGAGGGAATGGGGAGAACAATTAAGCCAAGCAGATGTTTTTCATTTTTGAGGCAAAGAAGTCGAGGACCTCTTCGCACTTTGCGTCTTATGTGAGGAGAGAAGGGCTCGAGGGGGTGCACGGAGGAAGTGATAAAAGGTAGAAAATAGCATCTTTGGATTGTTGTTTGCTTCCAGGATGACTTTGAAGCAAAAGTCAGTTTTGGCTGTGAAAGGGAGAGGTGGTAGGTGAGGAGGTGCTAAAGCCACAGATGGTGATTTCTGCCATCTGCGTCCAGTGTCAGGGTTTGTTTTGAGTGAGCGAAGACGACTGTTGTATCAGGGGGAACGGATGGATTTGGAATCAGCCCTGGATTTCAGGGGAGCCGGAGAATTCAAGGTTGTGGAGAGATGGTCATTCAGCAGCTTCATGTATGCATCAGGATCGTTATAGATGGAGGGCCAGAGGGAGAGGAGGTCTGATGAAGAGAGGGCATTTGTGAGGGACTGGGGTGGAAAAATGATGGAGGACTTGGAAGAGGGGAGGAGGATGTGAGCGGAGAGAGACATGAGGAAGGCGTCTAAGATGGCCTTGTCCGTGATAGACAGATCGGAAATGTGAAGGCCATGTGTGTGGTGACAGCTTCAGAGCACAACTCTGGTCAGGACTTTAAACTTACAGATATGCCACTGCAGTGCCGGGGTACTGCTGCATTGTCAGACATGCCATCCTTTGGATGAAACGTTAGTTCAAGTTTCTATCTCTCTATTCTCTGGGATGTCCTCCCAATGTGAAATGCACTATACAATTTTTTTTGCTGTTGTTATTCAGGTTAAACATGTTAAATATTCCATAAATTTTTTTGAAAATCCTTGCATTAGGTGTAATGCCTTATCCCAACCATTATGAATTATAAATTATAATTATAGATTGTAAATTCCGGGGGATTTATTGGCCAGGACACTGGGAAAAACTTCCTACTCTTTTCAAATGGGCCAATGGGATTTTTTTTACATCCACTTCAACTGGAATGCGGGACCTTGATTTAATGTCTAATCTGAAGGACGGAACTCCAACGATGCACACATTCCCAGCACTGCATTGGATTGTCAGCCTGGACTGTATGTATGTAAAGTCCTGCATGCATGAGGCTTGAACCCCTGCAACCTTCTGACTCAAGAATGCTGCCAACTAAGACAAGCGGACACCTGGCACTTTCTCCTGGTGTCATGGCCAACAATCCTCCGCATAAAATTGGTGATTAACTTCATGGGACATTAGTATGCAAATTGGTTATTGCAATTCCCTCAATAAAACAATCACTATACTTCACAGTAAATCCTGTGAAATGCTTTGAGAGGTCCTCAAGGTGCCATATCAAATACTAATTATTTAGATGTGATCAGCTCTTCTACACAGGATATTGAGGCTCAGCAAAAGGATTTGAGTGTAAAGCCATCAAAAGATTTAACAGCCTCAGAGAATTGGGTGCAAAAAATGTAATCTTTGCAGAGTTTATTAAATGGCATGAAAGATCATTAATATTCTTTGAGAATATTTAATGAATATTGAATATTCATTCATTCGCAGAGAGAATTCAATGAATTGAATTGGCCACAACAAGTGAATGCACAAGGCCCCGTATCTGGTAAATCCTGATGTTTCTCCCAGTCAAATTGTCAGGAAAAGAGATTCAATGGCACTTTAAACATTATGTGTGTTAAGCTGAGCGTGATGCAACAGACATTACATTCACTCTTTAAACAAAGCAATGCCAAATTATTGCCATCCTAAGTTTTTAATGAGACGTAGTACGTGACAGAAATGCTGTTAAATGTAACAGCACTTACCATGCTTAGTCTAGTGACTAACTGGAGTGTACCTGTCAGAGACTGTAAGAGAGCAAGAGCAATTACTGAGAAATATAACTTTAGGGTAATGTATTTTGACCCTTCTACAACTCTCTGGTAATTTTAACAGTACAGTTATAATGCAATGACTTTTGACATTCATGGCTATTTAAGTCTATTTTCCATCACAGTTAGTGGGACTACATTCATTCCCACCACCTTCCGCTTCACCCAGCTGAAAGAGCGTCTTCTTAAATCATAATAGGAATAAATATACAAAACATCAATCTGCTAAACAAAACTAAGTAGCTGTGCACTGATCATTTAAAACTGTTCAACCAACTTCAGCAAAAATGATCAGAAGGTTTCACATCGAGACCAATAATAATAATCCTTGCAATTGATATAGTGTCTTATTACATCTTCCAGACGTCTCAAAGCTCTTCACACCATACACTGTAAAGTGAATTGACTGCATATTTGCGGGTGAAACACAGCAGCCAATTGTGCACAGCAGTGTCCCATAAATAGTCGTGGATTGAAATTAACAATTTATTATTTTTTTGATGGATTATTATTAGGTGTGTGGAATAAGGAAACGTCCAAGGTTTCATCCTGCCAGGAATTGAACCCAGGTTCCTCGCTTAGAAGGTGAATGCTCTAACCGTTGAGCTACAGGACTCCAAAATGCTCTGCCACAATGTGTGTCTGGGATTAAATCATCGAATGAGGCTAGATTTTAAATATTACTATACTGTTTGCTTCACAATTAGGACAGAACTCTGCAGCTTGAAGATTCTCCTGCACCAGGGTTGGTGAGCCTATGGCTTCCCACCTCCCAGTGGATCAAATTCAAATTGTCCTTGTGTTCAAAACTCTCACAGCCTCTTCCAATCCAACCTCTATGAGCTCCTGCACAATTCTCTCTACTCAGTGAATACAGGCCTACTTCAAGTCCCCCCAATTTGACCCTCCCCCACCAGACCCTCCCCCACCATTTCAGTCATTTTGCCCTCACGTTCTGGAACTCCATCCTGGCATCCCTGTGTTTTTTCTATTAAATATTTTTTAGTATTCTTTCATTTACTAATATAAAGTGAAGCAAACCACACATATGCATACAAATACATTGGAACATAGGAACAGGAGTATGTCATTCAGCCCTTTGAGCCTATTCTGCCATTCAGTTAGATTATGGCTGATCTGTACCTCTACTAATCCTTTCAATTCCAATTTCCTACTTTCTCTCCATATCCCTTTACTATCCTGACTATCAAATACTACCAAATTTATCAGCCTCCTCTTGAAGGTTTGGATGGATCCAGCATCCACCACTTTTGGGGGAGAGAATTCCAGATTTCTACCACCCATTCTGTGAAAAGTTACTTCCTGATTTCACTCTTAAATGGCCCAGTTCTAATTTTAAGACTATTCTCCCTTATTTTGGATTCCTTCACCAGAGGAAATAGCTTCTCTCTATCTACCCTATCAAATCCCTTTATCATCTTAAATATCTCAATCAAATCACCCCTCAACTTTCTAAACTAAAGACTATACAATGCAAGTTTACTCAGCCTTTCCTTGTAACTTAACCTTTTTAGCCTGGTAACATTCTGGTGAATGTGCATGGCATCCCCTCCATGACCAATATATCTTTCCTGAGGTGTGATGCCCAAAACTCTCCAGGCGGGGTCTAATTAATGCTATATACAGCTGAAGCATAATTTCTTCCGCTTTGTATTCCAGGCCCCTCGAGATAAAGGCCAACATTCCATTTGCTTTTTTGATTATGTTTTGCACCTGGGAACTTATTTTTAGTGATTTGTGGATATAGACCCAAATCTCTTTGCTCCTCCACAGATCATAATTTCTCCTCATTAAGAAAATATTTTGCCTTATCATTTTTCAGTCCATAGTGGATGACCTTGCACTTCCCTACAATGAACTCCATCTGACACAGCTTTGCCCACTCACAATCTGTCTCTATCCCTTTGTAACATCCTACTCCCCCATCTGCACTACTTACTACTCCTGCACTACTCCGATCTTAGTGTCATCTGCAAACTTGGATATAAAACTTTCTATTCCTTCATCCAAATCAGTTATATATTTTCACTAATAATCATCTGTGGAACCTTATCGAGTGCTTTCTGAATGTCCATATGGCGTGATACCATGTTTCTAAACTTTATGACCTTTACAGGCTTTTAAAAATAAAAAAAGTTAGGATGTGATGTATATCCATAAACAGTCACATAATAAGCATGTGTTATGCTTATTGGTGTGACTGTTTATGTATATACATTACAAACAGGCTTAGTTTCCCCCCTCCTTTTAGATTTTTACTCCTCTCAGGTTAATATAAGTCAGTGAGAATCTGCAGATATCCACTTTTAAAGCCCAACCTAAGCCCTTTGCTTTGGACTGTGCTTTTGGTCACCTTCCCCACCAACTTTCGCTCAATTAATTGTATTGAGATGCCCTCCTGGCATGAAAACAACATATTTATTTAGCGTCCTCCACGCTGGGCAGCATCTCAGAGCGCTTCACAATTGCAGAGTCAGAAGCTGAGCCGGGGGAGTGGGAAGGTGACTGTAAGGGCAGTCAAAGAGAAAGGTCTTCAGGCATGATCTGAAAATGGAAAAGCAGGGGGCAAAACAAAGGGGTTGAGGGAGGAAGTTCTAGAATTTGGGGGCATAGTGGCTGAAAGCATTATTTAAAGTGCTATATAAATGGAAACTTGTTATTGTTTTTACAGCATTGTAAAATCCATGGCTATTTCCCAGTTGAACTATCTTGTTTTGCACATTATCAATGTTTTGTTTTGACTCCATGTCACATCTCTGTTCTGCATTAGCTCACATTTGCAACATGCAAATACAGGATTTCATTTGCAAGTGGGAATTGAGACTGCTGAACAACCCTCAAACTCAGAGGCAAGAGGCAATCAGTTGAGTTAGGCTGACACCTGAGCTGTATGTATACAAAGTGAGTTACAGGTGGCTTTGAATTTGTAACTAACTAGCTGCTAAAAGGATCACTAAATCATTGGCTATAATTAGGAGAGGACCTGAGTTTGATTCCCGGACAAGGTGAAATGTTGGGCAAGTTTTCTTACTCTACACATCTCTGTTTACCTTGCAATAAGTAGGAACTTACTTGGTTGTTAGTCAATGGATATATTGCTTTTCCCAGGGTAATCATCCCTTAATAAATAAATAATAATAATTTGGTCACTCAATCCACAACTGTGGGACACTGTTGTTTGCAATTCGCTCCCGTGTTCCCCTCACAAAATATACAGTCAATTAACTTTACAGTATATTTTGTGAAGCGCTTTGAGATGTCTTAAACGGTTGATAAGACCCTATATCAAATGCAAGGATTGTTATTATTAATATCTGTAATTTGTTTGTAGAAGTGTGATTACACATGGCTTGCCCCAAGCAAACCATGTGTAAGTACACCTTTATAATCCTCAGGCACCTGTTTAACTATTACAATTACTTTACAGTTGTTTATACCAATTAAATACCAATGGATTATGTTGCTTCACTTTGTAAATGGATGCAGAAAACATCTATTGAGTTTGCCCTTTTAGTTGTAAATCACTAATCTGATTACATTTAAAGCAAAGCATACGATCGTCCAATGCACCTAGGGGGTGAAATTAGTTTTGTTTCATAAGGTGATGACATGTGATGAATAACACATTAAATGGGATATGAAATGCCAGATTTTTTATTGTTCTGTAATGAACCCCATGATGAATTATTCCCTCCTTTCTGATCTACCATATTTAGAATCGACGTCTCATGCCATTTCTACAGCATTATGGCGCCATCTTGGGGAATTAAGGTGCCAAATTCAGTCCAATCTGTCATCCTGGATACATGGTTTGAGCCAGGCAGGCTTATCAGCAATGGGACAGCATTTAATACAGGGATTCGCTTGGAATACAATGAGTCATGGGGAGTGGGTGGAAGAAGAATCATTGGAAAGGGGATGGTTAATTACCATGGAGTTAATTATTGAACTGTAGGCAATTGGTGACATTTTATCACAGCAAGTAGCTTATGAAAGGTTTTTACCCTTTTTTACCCCACACTTTGAATATGATGTAAATTGATCTGAAAATAGAATACAGCATGACTCATGCAAACCAAATAGATCATTATAATAATGAATTGCATTTATTTAACACCTTTTGTAAAATAAGCATTTTGAAACAACTACAGAATACTATTCATTGAATAATATTTTACTATTGATAAAGTATTGATTAAAATTGAAGTGAATGTTGTTATAGAGACAAGCTCAGCAGCTAATCTGAATTACATTGCTCACAAACCAAAGCTATGTTTGGTAAAGAGAGTAGTCAAAAGCTGTGAATCTGGAGTCCTGTAACTCAGTGATTAGAGCACTTGCCGCGCAAGCGAGCGACCTGGGTTCAGTTCCCAGCATGGCAAAACACTGGACGACTTCCCTTACTCCGCATGCCTGATAATAATCCCTCAAAAGATAAAAGAAATATTAAAAAAGTGGTCACTTCAATCGATGACTGATTGTGGGACACTGCTGTGTGCAACTGGCTGCCGCGTTTCACCGCTAAAATATATAGTCAATTCACTTTACAGTATATTCTATGAAGCATTTGAGACATCTAGAAAACGTGGAACTCGCTATATCAAATGCAGAGATTATTATTATTATTCTCTAGTAGTGAATTTAGGGAAGGAAAGCGATTTTAACCGGGGTAACTGAGAAAAAAACATTTATTTGCAATGGCATTGCACATATAAATTGCAAGATAGACAGAATCTAAAAGTAACACTTTCAAAAAATGATCTGGAAGATTACCAGCAAATACATACTTAATCTGTACGTAATATAAAATGTTGCAAACAGTGTGCACTATAAATCTATGTAGAATAAATAAACATAGCTTTAGGCAGGCCTAAATACAAAGTTACACCTAGGTATTGACCTGCCAGAATATTAAATTGCTAAATACATGCTCTGTTAATGTAGAGTGTAAGTGTCGCCTGTGTTATTTTGTTCAACATGATGCAACACTAAAAGAGTATTCATTGCCATGGAACAAATATCTGTGGTTGAAGGACTATGAGTCAAACAACTATCAATTTCCTTTCCCTGCTGTCACACTGAATACCAATGCGAGAGCATAGTTCAGGATTAATTAGGTACATCATGAATATGCCAAACAGAAGCTGCTCACTAAAATATAGTAAAGATAGACACAGGCATTGTTCACATTTATATTCAGTGTTGCCCTTGTTTGACTTACTTACAGAGTACTAATGAGATAGGGCTGATCATGTTTATAACTGCTAAAAACTGAAAACCTTGATCTTTGGAAACCAGAACCAAGGGGCTCCGGGATGCAGAACAATGAAGTGACATTTGGTATCCCCTCGAGATTAGTAACACAGGTTGATACACAGTTCAGTGAGAATAAACAAACGGGTTTGTGCTTGGCGTAAGTTGAATGTCAGCAAGACCGAGGCCCCCCTGATTGGCTTGCAGGGAGAAGCATTGGGCAAGTTTCATTACTCCACATGCCTCTGTTTACCTACCAGTAAATAGGCATCTGATTGTTAGTTGATTGGCGGATCACTTTCCTGGGTGTTCAAAAATAATAACAGTTTGGTCACTCAATCCACAACTGTTTGTGGAATACTGCTGTGCGCAATTGGCAGTAACATTTCGCCCACAAAACATACAGTTAATTCACTTTACACTATGTCGACATTTTGGGTCCATGGCTGCTCGTCAGAAGGTATGCAGACTCAAAACATTGACTCATTTTCCTTTCTCCATAGATGCTGCCTGAGCCCCAAGTGTTCCCAGTGATTTCTGTTTGTTTGTTTCAGATTTCCAGCATCTGCAGTATTTTGTGTTTTGTTCACATTACAGTATATTCTGTGAAATGCTTTCAGATGTCTCAAAGGCATGATAAGGCACTATATCAAATTATGTATTATAAATTAAACCAACTCAAACCTTTTCAATCCAGTGTTATGTTCCCCAAAGGCTACAGAATTGTTGAACATATTGAGGGATCTGCTCTATCGCCACACTATTGCTTGCTTCCAATCAAAAATATTAAGGGATCCATGTTTAAATATTCCTTCAACTGAAACACATACTGAAATTGAGCTGCAATGCTGTATTATTGAACCATATAAACTAGAAAGGGATAAGTGTGATCCCTGGCTGGGTAGTATCGGCTGATCTGTCCCCTATGTTATGGGGGAATAGAATCAACAAAGATTCTATTTCTGATATCTATCGAGAGACACATTGCTGGAAATTGAATGTAAGACGAGGATAGATTGCTGCCATCATCATAATAATCTTCGCATTTGATACAGCACCTTTCACATCAGGAGGACTCATGGTGCTTCACAGTATTGTGAATTGTTTGTGACTTTGTATTTCATACATAATAGTGGTAGCTCATTTCACACACAATCTCCCTCAAACAGCCATGCAATGAATGGCTCATTTTATTTTGGGGATTCTTAGCCAGGACACCGGGGAAAAGTCTCTTCTCTTTTTCAATAAGGGATCTTTCACATCCACCTGAACAGATGGATGGAACCTGAGCCTCATGCGAAGGATAGCATCTCCAACAATGCAGCAACCCCCAACACTGCATCGGAACAGCAGCCTAGACTCATGGGTTAAAACAAAGTCCCTTCATAAGGATATCCTTCTGACTCGGAGGCGAGAGTGATACCAACTGAGCCAGGCTGACCACACGAATGAAGAATTATCACTTGGGGGATACAATGAAAGATTTTGATTGCTGAAGAACTGTAACTCAGCATGAGTCACCGACATAGTATAGGAGGAGGAGGAAGCAGAGAATTGGAAAGCAATTAGACGAGCTTTGCTCATTAGTCTGATCCTCCCACGGATCCACAGTTATCTGTTGACTGTGAAATCAAATTAAATGGAAATAAATGCAGATACTGCATGTAGGAAATACAGTAATAGGTGGAATATTCCATAAGTGGGGTCGAACATTGCCAAGGAAGATAATGATAGAGACCTGGGTCTGGTAGTTGACTTGTTCTTCCTTCTTGAAAAGAAACCCCACAGAAGGAGCTATAAGATGTTAAATGGAAGAGAAAAAACAAACAAGGAATCATATTTTCAAATATGCCAAGGCATCAAAGCAAAAGGTCACAGTTTTAGTGTTCTAAAGCATACATTTAGGACAGACATTTAGGACATACATTTAGGTCTGCCTGAATTGGTCTGAACAGGCAGAAGGGGTGTTTATTTATCCAAAGGAGGCATCTCCAACAATCCAATTGTACTACAGTGTCCAAACTTTACATTGTAATGTCACCTTAGGCTATGAGGTACTGTATCTCAGAGGCAAGAGTGCACCAACTGTGCCAGACTGACACACAATTAGTATTTATTACTGTTGTTTAACCAAAAATAACATGAAGAAATTAATTCATAGAAAATTTGACTAAAACCAGAGCAGTGGTAATTATAAATAGTACTCTTATTTGTAATAATATTTATTTAAAAATAATAATCATAATTTTTTCACTCAATCCATGACTGTTAGTGGGACATTGCTGTGCACAATTGGTTCCACGCCCACAAAATACACAGACAATTCACTTCATGGTATATTATGTGAAGTACTTTGAGACGTCTCAAAAATGTGATAAAGCACTATATCAAAAGCAAAGATTATTATTTTGTTAACTACTATTGTTGAATTTTTGAAAAACCCTTTCTAATATGGATATACTGACATGAATCACAATTTATTGTTATTATGCATATGATTCTGTCTTTAAGCCACAGTGTTTAAGTCAAGGATTGTGTTAATTTAAAATGCATAATTTAAGATGTGGTCTGCAAAATCTATTGTAACCTCTAGCATCCCACTCCCAGGCAATTACGGTTGTTGAGTTTATATTGTATGTTAAGTTGTGATTCCCTAACCCGCTATAATATACATGGGGGCTGAGCCAGTACAAATTGTTCTGGACCTCCACTCCACTCCTCCACTCCTAAGTCCCACCTCAAAACCCTCCTCTTTGACGGTCCCATCGGTCACCCCAAATCCCCTCCTTTCCCTCTACCCTCCCTGATCCTGACCCCAGCTCGTGTCTTAAATACTGTCCAACACCTTGGGATGTCCTCCTGATGTGAAAGGCACTATACAAATATAAATTTGTTGTTGATAATGTTATATAAGCAGGAGGATGTGTTATCAGGAGCATGAGATTCATACCCATTGTATGAATGGGAGAGGTTGATTTCAGGAGCAATGGAATTTATACTCACTCACAGTGGGTTGAATTATATTGGACTAGTTTTCCTGTGATCCCTACAAAGTTTATGGGCTGTCCAATGCTTAAATTGAGAACACAGAATATTTTTTTAACAGAGCTGACCGCATGAACATCCATTTAATAACATTGAAAATACTTACATCCAACAGAACTCAAAAATGAGATGCTTCTATTTTGACTCCCACACATGGGAAACATGGGATATGATTTGAACTTTCCAATCCACACCACTGTACTGCCAATAGATAAACAGCTTCGCTCGAATGCAAACACAATGCAAGTTTATTGTGTGATGTAAGTGGGCGTCATAGAAAAAAATGTTATGAAGCAAAATCAAGGCCTGAATTACACTCTGTTTTGAAGAAAACAAGGGAAAAAATGGCAATTATGTTTTGAGATGTCGCATTTTTCCCTACAAAGTGACACTTGTTGAGGGAATCTGTAACACAATCTGGATGTTTGGTTAATAAATTGTGAAGATAAACATGTTTTATCCTAGTGGCTTACAATGATTCAGACATTAGGACGCTGAAATCAAACTAATATTTCAAGGGGAATAGCGGTAATAGGAAAAGTACTGGGGAAGGTGCATGACATCATTGGTTACCATAGCAACTGTTATAAGATACTGTACTGGCTTTTTTTGGAATAGGTTCTTTTATATATCTTTTGTTGTGTTGGTTTTTAATTTGCTGCATTTATATTTCCTCATGCATGAGAGAATATAAAAATATTTTGCCTGGTCTGTGCGTTAGTACATTGTATCCTTCTCATTTTATAGAAGGGAAGAAACTCACAATAAAAGCTTGGCGTCAGTCAGCTGAAACAGGCTGGATGCCAATTCAAAGCTCCTTCTGATCAAATACACTCAAGCAAACCTCTACATTAATCCAACAGCTCAATTCAACAAACACACACATCTTTCTTTATGAAGCCTGGAATAAACCACTATTATGTCTATTAAAGCTTGTAAACTGTGGCATTTTATGTAATGAAGGCTTATTTTTCTCAGCAGTTTTATTTCCTCATCCCTCCTTCTTGAAATCAGCAATGTGTACTGAAAGTGTGGAATGAAAGAGATGGAATAAATCTGACATGCAAGCTTGCTTCTACAAAGTCTATATTCCAATGAATCAAGTTACCCAACCTTGCTAATCTTCTGAGGGAAAGCTCTGCCAGTCTATATAATTTTAGTGATCTAAGAAGTAGTCAAACAAATAAGCCTTCAGAATATCTAGCACAGGAGCTGCATTATAAACCCATGATTAGCTCTCCGTCACACATGAAAACCCTTGCTTGACAGCATAGGAACTTTTGTGTTGCGCGAAGTCATTGATCATCTCAGTTGTGCATAAAACATAAAGGTTTTCAGCACAGAAAGATCCCATTTGGCCCAATGTATTTATCCATTACTTGTTTTTCTAAGTCGCCTTTTATCACTAATTCCATATTTCAGTTATTTCCTCACATCACTTAATATTTTTATTGATTAGAGGTTGAACAACCACCACCAACAACAACTTGCATTCATATAATGTCATTTGTCAGGATAGTGTATCAGAGCATTGTAGAGTGGTGTGGTTTGATGCCAGGCATGGGAGAAGGAAGAGTGAGAGTTGACAGGTGCAGTCAAAGGTGTAGGTCTTCAGATGGATTTTAAGGATAAATAGTTTTATTTTCTCATCCCTTTTCCTTGAACTCGAACTGAAAGCATGGGATGAAAGAGACAGAATAAATCAGACATGATTCATGAAGAGCTTGCTCCACACATTTGATTCTGTGCCGCAGTAAAACCCTTGTGAACTCTGATCTAATTTGCACCTTGTTAGTTTGGAACCTGTTTCCTCCAGTTATTCACTGGCAGAGCTGCTCACATCTACAGATATGCCTCGAAGCAACTTGAACACTGAGTTAAGCACATCTCCTACCATCATAGGAAAGAACTACCAGAATTAATTCCAAATGCAGCAAGCTCGTTTTAGTGACAGCCTGAGACATGAAACAGCATTTCTTTCACTGTAACGTCATTATTTTAGCTCATCCGAGTGAGAGAAGCTACATTCAGCAATGTAAAATAGTGTCATGGAATCTTTAACATTGTATCCAAAGAACAGCCCCTCCATCAATACAACACTTCCCCAGTACTGCATTCGAATGTCAGCTTAGACATAATGAGTTCAAGTCCTGGTGTGGGATATCGGTTCACAGGAGCCGAAAGCTGGCAACTGTTAAAGAGGTTAGAGGGTGAATCAATTCAATTTGTTCTCGATCACTTCCTCATGAATTGGCAGAGGATTGGAAATAGTAAGCCTGTGGGACTTGGCCATCTCCTACATTAAATGGTCAATAGATTCAGCATTGTTTAGATGCAAATTGTGATATGTCACTGGTGATAATAATCACGTTGAAGAGAAATCTGCACTAATTTATCGGCTGTCTGCACAGGTGACCTGTGCTCCTCAATGGTATTACAATGATTGGTTCTGAAGGCAGTCTGCAGCCACCATTGGATGGCTGCAGAGAAGGGAGTATTTTCTGGTGTCCTGGCTAACAATCCCCAAATAAAATTGGTCACTTGTTTCTAGGATGTTTGTGGGGTATTGCTGTATCCTGCAATTGTACTATTGTCTTTGCCTACACAGTCACATTTAATAGTAATCCTTGCATTTTATTTTGTACATTTCACTTCATCTAGACGTCTCAAAGAGCTTCATAGAATATACTGTAACGTGATTTGACTGCATATTTGTGGGCGAAATGTGGCAGCCAATTGTGCATAGCAGTGTCCCACAATCAGTCGCGGATTAAGTGACCAAATTATTGTTATTTTCTTTTGAGTGATTATATTTTCATACTAAATCCTGTGGAGTGCTTTGAGATGTGATAAGGCACCATACCAATGATGATTAGAATTACTATTATACAGTATACCTACAAAAAGGATAACACTTACAATACTGCACACTTGCTTTCATTTGGATTCTGTGAGGATGGCTTAAGCAGCGTCAGTGTAATTTTCACTCCTTGCCTGATGTTTCAATACCATAGATACTTCAGGATCACCCTGAGATTATATTACATTACAACAGCGCAAAAAGCCTTGATTGAAAATCCACCTCCCTCTTGAATATGTCCAGAGAGGTTGCTTGCGTGCTGAAGATGACAAGCGAAGCTCAAAGATTTCAGCAAGCCTTTTACAAGCATAGAAAACAGACTCTCCAAGCACACTTAGGAGATTTGGGTTGAACTCAGGCTTAACACAGATTGAGTTCAGGCTCACTGATTCAGATCCACTGCTCTGAAGATTGTGAAAAAGATCATTGTCAGTATTGGAAAATTCCAGATTTGATGAAAACATCGACATCCTCGCCCTGACCGAAACCCGGGTTACCCCAGGTGACACTTCCCTCTGATCGAGGCCACACCACCCGGCTACACCTTTTACCAAACCCCAAGGCCCAACCACCATTGTGGCAGTGTGACTCCCATCTCCTGGTCTACCCATGGCATTTCCCTTTCCTCCTCTGCAACCTTCCCCTCCTTTGAACACCTTGCTCTCTACCACCCCTCCAGTCTTTCCCTCAAAATCTTCCTTGTCTATTGTACCCCCCAAGCCCTCCCCCACCTTCCTCTCAGACATCTCCACTATCCTATTTTCCCTCTCCCTTTGCTCTGAACGTCTCCTCATCTTAGACGATTTCAAACTCCACTTCACCCCCTCCTGCTCTACCTCCAGTAACTTCTCCTCCGGGGGCAATGGGAATTCAAAACATGTCTTACTTAATATTGTTCTTTAATAAGAAATGAACCTGTTTAGGAATACCACAAGTCTTCGAATTTTAAGAACAACAAGCCTGTACTCGAACAGTCTGGTCTTGTCAGCACAATTCACAAAGATTGTACATTTAATTGCGTCAGTTGAAGTCCTGTGAGATATCACTCTTTCTTATGAACTTCAACAAGGTTTTAATGATAATAACAATATTGATAAACAGAATTATAAAAATAATAATAATAACCCTTGCATTTGATATAGCACTGGGGAGGACATTGGGGAGGACATCTCAAAGCACTTCACAACAATAAACAAATTACATTTGTCCAGCAACCTTTCAACCTACAACAACAAAATTACATTTATAGAGCGCCTTTCACTTTGGGAGAATGTCCCAAGGCGCTGTGAAGATTTTACTATGAAGTTTAGTGATTGTGTAAAGCAAATGATAGAAGTAACATGACAGAAGCTCAACCCTCTGTATAAGGAGTCCTATAGCTCAGTGGTTATAGCATCACTCTGCACTTTGCTTAAGATGACATGTGGAAGCTTCATGGATTCAATGGTCTAAACGTAACAGCGATTAGGGCTTTAAAGATACAAAACTTGAGATGAACATGCATTGTTTTCTCTGCACACGTTTGATAGAATCTGAAAGTTAAAATTGCTCATAGGTGAAAGGAGGACAAATATTGTGATTCTTTCACACTGAAAGATTGTGGGGATAGGAAGTAGCTCAGTGGTTAGAGCACTCACCTTACAAACGAGAGACCTGATATTGATTCAAGGCAGGGTAAAACCTTAGGCAATTCTCCTTACTCGAGATGCCTAATAACAATCTCTAAAACAAATAATAATTTGGTTAGTCATTCTACAACTGTTTGTGGGACACTATTGGGTGCAAATGGCCGGCGCATTTCGCCCACAAATATGCAGTCAATTCACTTTACACTTTATTATGTGAAGCGCTTTGAGACATCTAGAAGATGTAAGAAGGCACTTTATCAAATGCTAGATTTATAAAAATAAAATGAGAACAGTTAATGATGCTGATTGTTGCTATTTGTAGGTGTAAATTGGTACATATCTAAATGTAGTGGTGTTTGCACTATAGCCATGGCCTTAAATTCCAGTCAGCACTTATAGAGATGTATGTCAGTTACTTATGGGCTTCCTCCATTATAATCATATATCACCAAAAGTAACATAATCTCAGCCAATAGTGGGTGTCTTTACGGTGGGTCCCAGTCTGCAATAGGTCCAGCCACTCTGAGATGCTATCCCACATTAAAGGGTGCAATATAAATTCAAATTGCTGTTGAGAATGGAATCTGAGTCAATTCAGATTGTTTTGTCTTCAATCTTGAAATGACAGCTTTGCTTCAAGACAAAAAGAGTGTGCAGACAAAATGGAGCGCTTTCCATTTTCAGCAAATAGTGTGATGGATGAGTGAACGCATTATTTGGCAGCTACAAAACAATTGACTTGGTAAATGCCAAGTCTGTCAGACAAGGCACCTAGCTTTTAACCGCAGGAGAAGAGAATGAACAGTGAGGAGGATAGTAGCCATCTGCAAGAGGATATAGACAAATTGGTAAAGTGGGCAGACACATGGCAGATGAAGTTTAATGCAGAGAAGTGTGAGGTGATGCATTTTGGGAGAAGAAATGAAGGGAGGCAATATAGGCTAGATAGTACAATTTTAAATGGTGTAAAGGAACAGAGAGACCTGGGGATTTGTGTTAGTGACTCATTGAAGGTGGCAGGACAGGTAGACAAGGCTGTTAAGAAGGCATATGGGATACTAGGCTTTATAAATAGGGGTATAGAGTACAAAAGTCAGGAAGTGCTGACTAACCTCTATAGGACTTTGGTGAGGCCTCAGCTGGAATACTGTGTTCAATTCTGGTCACCACACTACAGAAAGGATGTGAAGGCATTGGAAAGGGTACAACGAAGATTTACTAGTATGGTGCCAGGATTGAGGGACTTCAGCTATGAGGAGAGGCTAGATCGGCTAGGGTTATTCTCTCTGGAGCAGAGAAGATTGAGGGGAGACCTAATAGAGGTTTATAAGATCATGAGGGGTTTCGACAGGGCAAATAGAGAAAAACTATTTCCACTCGTGGGTGAATCTGTGACTCGTGGTCACAGATTTAAAATAGTTTCAAGGCGAAGTAGAGGGGAGCTGAGGAGAATTTTTTTCACTCAGCGAGTTGTTCGAATCTGGAATGCACTGCCTGAAAAGGTGGTGGAGGCTGATTCGATAACAACTTTTAAAAGGGAATTAGATCTTTATTTAGGGAGAACGGGTCTATTAGGCCATGGGGAGCAGGCAGGGCAGTGGGATTGAATCGCTCTTTTCAAAGAGCCGGCACAGACTAGATGGGCCGAATGGCCTCCTTTTGTGCCGTAAAATTCTATGATTCTATGATTCTAATGCTTCAAAGCTTCTTCAAATGTGTTAGCAAATAGGAATGTGGAGCTTTTCGAAAATCCAAACAATTCGTCTCAGGTCAACTGAACTACTAATGCTGCAGGGTGGGAGGCGAGGGGGTGGTGTGAATGAAAGAGAAGTTCTTAGTTTGGAAGACAATCAGAGAATGCCTCATATCTCTGACATCACGTCAAGATCATTACTTGGACCCTACATTGTAGAGTGATTAAACAAAATGACTTACCTGCTCACAGAATATTTTGGGGAGTACAATATGATAATAAACTACATATAATATATTATATATTATACCCATAATGTACACATGTAAATATTTACATAGTTAATGAAAAAACTGTTAGAAACATGTTTTGATGATTCGTAAATGCTCTAGGTGAATATTTTGCCTTCAACAAGTGGCAATGCTGTTAAATCAGCAGACTGAAACTATAGGGGATTTTTATCCTACTCTTTGTGAACTTGATGAATACTGGAATTCGGTGTAAAATGTTATAATAATAATAATAATAATAATAACAATAATAATAATAATAATAAGAAGAAGAATACTCCTTGCATTTGATATAGCGCTTTCCACATTTTATCAACGTCCCAAAGCACTTCACAGAATATACTGTAAAGTGAATTGACTGTATATATTTGTGGGCGAATCGCGGCAGCCAATTGCGCACAGCAGTGTCCCACACACAGTCGTGGATTGAAATGATCAATTTTATTATTGTGCTTTTTTTGGAAGGATTATTATTAGGCGTGTGAAGTAAGGAAACTTGCACAAGGTTTCGCCCTGACCTGCTTGGATTCGAACACAGGTCTCCCCAGCTTGGTCTCCCCAGCTTGCAAGGCAACCACCGAGCCACAGGAGCTCCACAACGCTTTTGTAGGTAATAATAATACGTTAGATATCTCAAACATGAGACAATTGAGCCAATTATTAGAAGAAACACCCTCCTGCTTGTCGGTCTTCCCAATTCCTCCATCCACAGGTTGTAGATAATCCAGAACTCTGCGGTCCGTGTCCGTTTCCATCCAAGCTTCCTGACCCCATCTCCCCCATCTATGTCTGATTCCATTGGCTCCCCATCGCCCAGAGGATCCAATTCAAGATCATGGTCCTCACATTCAAAGCCCTCTACATTCAAAACCCCACCCTAAATCTGCAACCTCCTAACCCCCTAACAACCTGCCTGCCCCCTCCGCTCAGCAAGACCACCTACCCCACCATTGGCAGGTGAGCCTTCAGCCACTCTGCCCCAACCTCTAGAACTCCATCCCGTAGTTCCCTCTGCCTCGCCCCCTCCCTGGCCTCCTTCAAGTCCCACCTCAAGACCCTCCTCTTCAATGGTCCCATCGATCACCCCAAAACCCCCCGCTTTCCCTCCACCCTCCCCGTCCCCGACCCCAGCTCGAGTCTGAAACAATGACTGTCCAGCCCCTTGGGATGTCCTCCTGACGTGTAATTTTGTTGTTGTTGTTTACACTTTTGATCCTGTTCATTGCTTCTTGTTCCTTACAATAACACCTATTTACATTTACATCCTTCACACAGGTAGCCTTGATGTTCTTCATGTCCATTTCATACTGAGTTACGCTGCTCATCATCAGGGTTACAAATAATACCTGCTATCTGCTCGGTAAGGGCTCAAACTTGTGCTTGAGAGCTATCTAATGAACAATTATTTTCCCTATTGGGGGGGAGGAGATAAACAGGGTATCCTCAGGCTCCAGTGCAGAGAATCTTCCTATTGAGCTTCTGCTAACCCTGCATGCCAAAGCCCTAATCGGTGGGGTGACCCCAGCTGGACAAGTACCAGGCAGCTTGCCAAACAGTGGAGAGCTGAAGAGTATGTTTAAATCCCGCACAGATATTCATGAGCAGGAACATCAGTATGCAGAGTGAGTAGCAGATAGCTGGAGAATTTACTCTGACTCATCTTTCTATCACATTTTCCAAGAACATGTAAAATGGTGCAGGATTTTGGTTTAGACTTTGCCAACTTGCAGCAGAATTAATATGAAGTGTTTTAGACACGCTATATATTTCCTAAAATTGTAGTAATAGTAATAATAGTAACTAAACTAAATTAGGCTTTATTATGCTAAGTAATTAAACTTAGATAAAGAAATACATTACCAACAGTTTAATGCATACAAGCCATTCTTCTATGTAGAAAATCCCCCCAAAAAACATGAATATGTTTGTATGACAACTTATACAACAATAAAAAGGATAACATTCTAATGTAAATGTTGGTCAATCGGTGAATTCTCTTCAGCTTTTGACAATTTGTATAGCATCCTGACGTGTAATAGAAAACCACTGCAGAATAATGGGACAATTCAGAGCAATTCTAATAATATGTTCAGAAAAGTCACTTGTCAATTCTCCAGAAGAATCTCAACCCACAGAGTAAAAAAAATGAAGTGTTAATAAATAATTAAAGACTGGATACAATTTGCCAAGGAAAACGCTTCACAACATGTTTATCAGACAAGTCAGACATATCAATTACAGAAGTATGTTTTCTATTAGACATTGACAGAGGTACTAACTTGGATATCATTTTACATTATAGTTTTTTTAAATTAATAATTGTCTAACAAGTAACACAAACTTTTTACACATGAATAAAGGCAAGTTGGAATAGACCTCCAGATAAACCTTTTAATGTTCCATCTAATACAGTTTATGTATATGTTATATGTATTATCTCAACGCAAAAGCCATTGAAACAGTGGTCCATGCCTTTATCAACTCTCGGCTGGACTATTCAAATGATCTCCTCACCGGTCTCCCCTCCACCAACGTTCACAAAATCCAGGTAATCCAAAATTCTGCCCTGCGCATTCTCACCCGTACCAAACTTCGCTCCCCATTTACCCCAGTCCTTGCCAGACTGCACTGGCTCCCTGTCTTGGAGAGGATTGATTTCAAGATCCACACTCTTGTCTTCAAATCCCCCCATTCTTCTGCAACCTCCTACCTCTCTGACCTCCTTACTCCTCAGAACAGCACCCGTTGCCTTTGCTCTATCGGGTCTGGCCTCCTCCGTGTCGCCACAAATCCTCTGTTCCACCGTCGGCGGCTGTGCCTTCAGCCACTATGCCTCGAGGCTCTGGAACTCCCTTCCTCACTCCCTTCGCCTCGCCCCCTCTGTTCCCATTTTCAGGTCACGGTGAAGACCTTTCTTTTTGACCGCGCTTTTGGTCATCTTTTTCCCCCTGGCTTGGCCGCGGGATCCGTTACTGTGAGCGCTCTGAGACGCCGTCTGGTATGGAGAGCGCTATATAAGTCCCAAGTTGTTGTTGTTGTTGTTACAGAGCTGTGTGTAAAATATACTTAGGATTAAATACAGTTAGACTGAATATTATGATATGCAATTGCAGCGATTCATAACCGCACTCTGTGGTTAGTAAATTCTCCTTGTGGAACTGTGAACTCCTTCTCATAACTGGAGATATGTCAAGGTGACCTGAAAAGAATGTCAGAGTGGAGTTCCCACAGGAGGATATGATGCACTTTCAGGGATGGGAAAGAATCCCATTTATTCAATTTAGAAGCCCTTATTGAGGAATCCTACTGTGTGTGAATCTTTGCCATTTAGACTCTAATTCCTCTTGAACTGCTGGTACAGTGAAAATGTCATGGATGGCTATTGGTCAAGGTAAGTGAAATAATTAGCTATATATTGTAGAGTCTTGTTCAATTTACTTTGTTGGGGGTGAGGATAAGTTTGTGAGCGTAATGAAAGAGCACACATTTAACAACGATCACAAAAGGGGGAAGTTTGAAAACAAATTTGCACAAATAGGCAGCTGAGAATGTGTAATTCTCTTTCAAAAACCACTTGCATTTATATAGAGCCCCTTATGTAGGATAGTGCCACAAAACACCTGACAGTAGTGGAGCATGATGCCTAACTGAGGGGATGGGGATGGTGACCGGAGGCATGGTTGAAAGCAAGATGTTTAGGCACAACCTGAAAATGGGGAAGATGGGCAAAACGGAGGGATAGAGGAAGAGTGTGCCAGAGTTTCGGAGCACAGTGGCTGAAAGCACAGCCACCAATGATGGAACGGAGGGCACAAGGGGGAGGCAGAAGCCTGCTGAACAGAGGCCTATGTCTTCAGCTCCACTATTCAAAAGATCCAGCTCATTCAGAACTCAGCCAAACCGCATACTTACCCGAACCAAACTCTGTACACAAAATCTCACCAGTTCTGACCAAGCTCCACACTCTCTCCCTATCCACTGAACGGATGACTTCAAGATCCTCACACTTATGTTCAAATCTCTTCACTCCCTGGCACCTCCCTCTGAAATGCTACCCTGTGTGGAAGGCATTATACAATGCAAGTTGTTGTTGCTGTGCGAAATCACCTTGGAGTGCAGAGTCTCTCTGCCTCACGCTAATGCTTTCAACGAGTGTCTTTTAAATCTGACAAAAGAAGTGATCCAGACTTGATGTGAGGTGTTTTGTGCTCACTACAATAATGCTGTATCATTACTAAGCTCAATGCATTCTGTCCGCATTCTTGTTTCATAGATAATTTTTTTTTAAATTATTCAACAACTTTGGTTAATTCACAGCACAAAATGTGACTCAGGAGCAATAGCAAAAATAATAAAAAATATGTTGTTGAATTTAAACTGAATGATTTGACTCAATCTAATTCAAAATTGAATTAATGACACAGGAGAAATGCAAGGTGGTTATTAATTATGTTGTTAGATGATTAAATTCCAGTAACACGTTGTTGAACAAAATCCTTCAATACTGAGGATTATCTGGACTAATTAAAGCTGATATTAAATTTTGCTTTGAGTGCCTTATAGTTTAGTGTTATTGTTCCCTGTGTGGTTTGTGACTAACGCTGACCGTAGAACTGAGCACACTAACCCATATAGGATTATATGTTTGCATTTGGCATTTCAGGGAAATTAACTACTGGGTAATAAAATTAAATTATACAAATGATTCTTTCAATTTCTGTACCAGAAAAATAAAATAGTCATCTTAATTATGTGTTAACATATCCTAAATGCCTCAATTATATGGGAACCATCAACATTTCCTACTATGGTAAACTGTCTTGTATTGCCATCACAGTACTCTGACTGCCATTGTTGAGGAGAGCAAATGTCAGCACACAGCTGTATGCATACTTTCCATCAGATCAAATCCTGCCTGTGAAAATGCTTGCAGAACAAACATTAACAATATCAACAACAACAAAATTACACTTGCATAGCGCCTTTCCCATCAGGAGGACGTCCCAAGGCGCTGGACAGTTACTGCTTCAGACCCGAGCTGAGGAAGGGTGGGGAGTGGGGGACTAGGAGCTACCGAAAGGTCCGTTGAAGAGGATTAACATCATATTGATAGGTTACTGAGGATTACAAGCTATGGGTGCGAGTTTCACAACTGGAAGAAATCTTGAATTATCAAAATTGGATGGGTAATTTGTAAAATACTCAGTTAGAACCATTTATAAAAATAATCCTTGTATTTGATGTATCAAAGCACTTAAACAGAATAATCTGTAAAGTGAATTGACTATATTTTGTGGACAAAACAAGGTAACCAATTGCATACAGCAGTGTCCTAAAACAATAAAGGATTGAATGACCCCTACCTATCCCTCCTTCCACATTTTCGAACCTGTCTTCCCTCCTCTGTCATCACCACCATATCGACATGAAACCAAACAACTGCTCCCTTGAACCCATCCCCACCTCTCTCCTCAGCTCCACCTCCTCTCCCCTCTCCTCTCCATAACCATCAATCTCTCCCTATCATCTGGCACCATTCCCATTAAAACAGCTACAATCATCCCCATCGTGAAGAAACCTTCCTTGCACACATCCCTGCTTTCCAGTTACCGGCCCATCTCCAACCTCCCTTTTCTTTCCAAAGCCCTTGAAAGAGTCATTACTTCCCAGCTTCACTCTTTCCTCTCATCCCACTCCCTTCACGAGCCCCCTCCAATCAGGTTTCCGTGCTACTCACAGCACAAAAACTGCTCTGGTCAAGGTCACAAATGGCATCCTGTCCATCTGTGACCAGGGATCTCTCTGCCTCCTTTTCCTCCTCAACCTCTCTGCTGCCTTCGACAACTTGGACTACTTAATCTTCCTCCACCACCTCTACTCTCACCTCAACCTTCAAAGTTCTGTCTTTGACTGGTTCAGGTCTTATCTCTCGCACTGTCTCAAATTTGTCTCCGCTAATGGTTTCCCTTCCAGTCCCCGCATCGTCTCGTGCAGTGTTCCTCAGGGCTCTGTCCTCAGTCTTTCCTCTTCAACCTCTACATGCTCCCTCCTTGGTGACATCATCTGCAGACATGCAGTCAATTTCCACATACTGTATATGCAGATGACACCCAACTCTAACTCTCTGCCTCTACCCTCGATTCCAGGACAACTAGCATCCCGACAGACTGTCTGTCAGACCTCAAGAACTGGATGAGAGACACCTTTCGACAGCTGAATATTAGCAAGACTGAGGCCCTCTTGATTAGCTGATGGCAGCGCCTCTGTTCCTCAGGCATTGGCAGCATTAGCATCCCCATATGCACATTTCACCTCACCAAGACAGTCAGGAATCTGGGCATCTTGTTCAACTCTGAACTGTCCTTTCTCCCCCATATCCATGCCATGACCATGGCTGCTTTCCACCACCTCCACAACATTGCTGACTCTGCCACTGCCTTATCCCTCAGGGCGCCTATACCCTCATACATGCATTTGTCACCTCGACTCGACTATGGAAACTCCCCAACTCTTCGTTCCACAAGCTGCAGATCATCCAAAACTTGATAGCTTGTGTCCTCTCCTGCACTAGGCTCATCATCATCCCCACCTTCAACCAGCTCCACTGGCTCCCCATCCCTCAGAGGATGGAATTCAAATCCTCATCCTCACTTTCAATCCCTCCTACATCCTTGCCCCCTCCTACCTCTCTGACCTGCTGACTCCCTGTAAACCTGTCCACTCCCTCCGTTCAGCAGTCTCCGGCCTGCTCCATGTCTCCCACCTGACCCGCTCTATCATCAGCAGCCAGGCTTTCAGCCTCTCTGCCCCCATGCTTTGGAACAGCAGCCTACAACCCTTTCGCCTTGCTCCCTCCCTTGCCTCTTTCAAGGCTCAACTCAAGACCCTCCTTTTTGACTATACCTTCAGCTGCCCCCTACCTCTCTGCCTTCCCTCATCTTAACCATGCCCCCACTTCCAAATCCTTGGGTCCTGACCCCTCACTGTTCGGCATTGGGATGTCTTCCCGATGTGAAAGTCGCTCTACAAATTTAATTTTGCTAGTGTTATTGTTGTTGTCTGTCTCCTCCCCTGACAGCATCACCATCCAGGGATGCATACTCCATCTCACTGAGCCAGTCCGGTACCTTGCAGTCTTGCTTGACCTTCAGCTGTCCTTTCTATCCATGCCATGATCTGCTCTGCTTTGTCCACATCCACAACATCGCCCGGCTCCACTACTGGCTCACCCTACAGACTACTAACTCTCATCCATGTTTTCATTACAACCAGGCTCGACTACACCAACTCTCTCTTTGTCGGCCTTTTCAACGCTTCCCTCCACAAGCAGCAGATCATCCATAACTCTGCAGCTTGTGTCCTCGGCCGCGCCGGGCTCCGCGACCCCATCACCCCCACCCTCGCCAGCTTCCACTGGCTCACCATTCCCCAGAGGGTAGAGTTCAAAATCCTTGTCCTCACTTTTAAGGCCCTCGACTTCCTTGCTTTTCCCTACATTGGCAACATGCTAACCCCACATCAACTTGTCTGCTCCCTCCGCTGAGCAGGGTGTCGCCTGCTCACCCTGCTTGGATATTCTCAGCACAACCAGATCCATTCCATTGTGACTGTGACATTATTGCTACCCTCTTATTTAAAAAATACGTGCCTTTTTATTGAACTCAATTTTCGGCTTTTTACTCACTGAAGTCATTATTGTTACTTCCCAAGATGAGCTACAAAGTTTATTGCCTCAGTATTGGCAGACCATTCTGTTTGCCGTAGTGAGGTATCTATGCATACATGACTCAGAGATAAACAGCTGAGTTTGGATGACATAGTGCAAAGGGAATATATGACCGTGGTTTCTGGCTGTCTGTGCAGTGTCTCTTTACGGATGGAGGAGTCCTGTCTTCGTGGAGTCCTGTAGCTCAGTGGTTAGAGCCGCTTACAAGTATGAGACCTGTATTTCGAATCCAGGCAGGTCAGATCTAAACCTTGGGCAAGTTTCCTTACTCCACACGCCTAATAATAATCCCTCCAAAAACAACACAATAATAAAATTGGTCATTTCAATCCACGACTATTTGTGGGACACTGCTGTGTGCAATTGGCTGCTGCATTTCGCCCACAAATATACATTTAATTCACTTTACAGTATATTTTGTGAAGCTCTTTGAGGCATCTAGAAGAAGTAAAAAGCACTACAGTATATCAAATGCAAAGATTATTGTTATTATTAGTATTATTATCAATATCGGTTTGTGTTTTGTCAGCAGGTAACTAAAGAGCAGGCTTATTTGGTATACATTGGGAAAAGTTAGCAGAAGGAAACTGAGGGATCCCTAAATTAAAATTTTCTAAACTTGTTTTTGGCGCATGCTTAATATCACAGACAGGAAGTGTTCCTCTGCAGGTTTGCTCCTCTCAGGGTCCAAATGATTCCATTTGATTTTAACCCTGAGGAGAGTAATCCCCTTTTACTCCATTTTAGGCCATAAACTGGGGTATGTGATTATTTTCTTAATCGTTTCCCAAGATTGTGTTGTGTAGAAGAGCGAAACCTTTTGCTCTCCTGGGCTAAAAAGGTACTTTTATTGATCAGGCAGAGGTTTCAAGTCTAGCCACCTGAATATTTCAAGTTAACACTTTGGCTGACGCTAAAGGGTTTTTAGTCCTTCACAGCAAATAAACTCAGGGAAACTAAAATTAAAAACATACTACTCCTACCAGGAGTCTTAAAATTCACAAAGTAGGCTTAATAGCTAAGATCTTTTAAGCAATCTCAATGGACTCCATTATTCTGTAACAGTAAATTTTATATGAAGGGTAATAATAATAATAATCCTTGCATTTGATATAGCACTTTTCACATATTTAAGACGTCTCAAAGTGCTTCACAGAATATACTGTAAAGTGAATTGACTATGTGGGCGAAACATGACAGCCAATTTCACACAGCAGTATCCCACAAATAGTTGTGGATTTAAAATGACCAATTTATTGTTGTGGTTTTTTTCTGGGGATTATTATCAGGCATGTAGAGTAAGGAAACTTGCACAAGGTTTTGCCCTGCCTGGAATCAAACCCAGGTCTTCCACTTGCAAAGTGATTGCTCTAACCACTGAGCTAAAGGCTCCTAAAAGAGTATTTTTCCTCCTTGATATTGAGAGATCCTTCTTTGTCCTGTAGTTTGTTTGTTCAAAAGGAAAAACAAGGCATTGGAGATTCTATATGTGGAATTTGGATTACTCATGAAAGAATCTTGTTAAGAAATACCACAATTACCTCCAGTTATCTTATCTGGTCTCATTGCCCATTTCTTCGCTATCCTCTCAAGAGTACAAAATTGGTCTTAAATTGGATCAGTCTCTTTCATTGCTCAATACATCACTGTGGAGGGAGAAGGGGGAAGTATCCTTATTCTCACATCCGCGGACAAACTGTAGGATTCTGCAATTGGAGAAGATACAACTATTTGGGTGCCAATACATTTTAGCACGAAACTGCAATGAGATGAGTGAGCAATAATGTTGTGCATTTTAGGTGGGTTTTCTGCCCAACTTCTTTTATTGACATGGCTACAATTGTTAATGAAGTCAAATATAATGAGTTTAAGGCAGGAAAATAAAGCAAACTCCAATAAGCCTTTTTTTTATTTACAAATGAGAATTAATTTTATTTTGTACTTTCACATGAAACAAGATTGCATATGTTACCGTAAAATATTGACAATCATTCAGTACAATATAGAATGCATTAGTGTTAGCCAATAGACATTACTGTAGTGCAATTAGGCAAGGAGTAATTTAATAGAAGAAATATATTGTGGCAGAACTTCCTTGTGAAGTTAAGTGCAGTGACATTGGCAGTGTGTGAACTAGGCAGAATGTTGAATGTTAGGGCATGTTGCAGTTGTAAATGCAACACTTGCAAACTAAGTTGCAACCTCACCCATAGTATTGCTTCTACAACAATAATAATCCTTGTACCTGTAGTTTTTATAGCACCTTATGAAGTCAAAACATCTTAAAGTGTTTCATAGGATTTACAACAATAATAACAAATTGGATTCATATGTTGTCTCGCAAGTCGGGAGGAAGTCCCAAGTTACTGGACAGTCAAGGGTTTGCTCATAAACTGGGGCTGGATTCAAGAGGGGATGGCAAGGGGTTTGGGGTGGGAAGATGAACAAAGATACCATCATAGAGGAAGATCTCAAAACGGACCCTGAATGAGGCAAGGGACAAGGCAAAGTTCCTCTACAGGGGAGTTCCAGAGGGTGGGAGCAGAAAGGCAGAAGGCCCAATCACCGATGTAGAGTGGGCAGGGCGGGAGACATGAATCAGGCCATTGCCTGCTGAGAGAAGGAACCAGGCAGGTTGGTAAGGTTTCAGCAAGTCGCAGAAGTAGGGAGGAGCAAGACAGAGTGTAGGTTAAATAGCTATATAGCTATCTCAGAGCATTTAAGCGCTCTGAGATGCCGCCCGGCATGAAGGGCACTATATAAATCTAAATTGTTGTTGCTGTAGCTATCCTATCAATGCTGAGGTGAGAAAGCGCTGATGGGGCCATATAGGAGGACCTCATTCTTGTTGACTTTCAACTGGAGAAAGGTAGCTCTTATCAGGGACTTGGTGTCTGCCAGCAATACATTAGGTCAGCAGTGGTCCTGGGGTCGAGGGTTGAGGAAGAGAGAGAGTTGGATGTCATCCGCATACATGTTGAATTTTACCCTATGCTGGGGTAAAATTCAATATTAGGAGCATGAGCTGTAGTAGGAGCATGTAAATATTAAAGAAAAGAGGACCAAGGACAATTCTGAGAATTGCCATGCATGAAGGATCTAGGGCAAAAGCAGTTAACAAATACAAAGTAGAGATAATGGGAAAGGTAAGAGTGAAATCAGGTAAGGACAGAACCGTGAAAATGTAGTTAAGAGGAGAAGCAATGGAAAGGAATAGCATGGTCAACAGTGCTAAAGGTGGCGGAGAGATCAAGAAGGACAAGGAGGCAGAGAAAGCCCTGATCATAGTGTATATAGTGTAATATAGTGGATATAGTGTAATTTATAACTTTGATCCTAGGGCAGTCTCTGTATTGTGAACAGCATAGATTTCAGATTGGAGGGGTTCATGCAAGGAATAGAGGAAAGAGCAAAGTTTGTAAGCAATGACTTGTTCTAGAACCATGGAAAGGGAGGTTGGAGTTGAGATGGGAGTTAGGGGACTGGGATATGTTATGGGAGGGTTTTTTGAGGATGTGATTGATGACTGCTGTTTAAGCGCGCGGGAGTCATGTAGGTAGGTAAACGGAGAGGTTCACAATAATAATAATGATAATAATAATCCTTGCATTTGATACAGCGCCTTTCACGTCTTTGAGATGTCTCAAAATATCAGTTAGCTGGGAGTCAGGGATGTGGAGCGTGAGGAGATGGATAGGGAATTGAGTCAATGGAGCAGATGGTGGGCTTCATTTGGGAAATAATGGAGGTAAGAAGAGAGGGAGATGGGGTCAAATGGGTTGAGGGGGAGGTGGGGGGAGGGGGGTGGCAGTTGCAAGGACAAAAGCAGCAGAACGGAACCCTTCAATGTTGGAACCCGAGTAAGTTCATCATCTCCTCGCAATTAGATTTGGAGGAGAGGATGGAGAGGGCAAGGTGGCAGAGGAGCTAGTTTGTGGTAGAGAAGAGGAGACTGGGGTCATTCTTAGCCTCCAGGAAAAATCTGGAGTAGAACTGAGGTGAGGGTAGAGCAGTAGGTTTTGGTACCGTCCAGATAAATTCACTGGGTGTAGTGACTCTGCAATTCTGGGCAAACTCACCAGCCAAGTTGTGCACAACAACCTTCCTCAAACAGGCATGAGTTGTTTCTCAGCTGAGTTACTCAAAATGACCTTTCATTGGTTTTCACAATCAATTTGCGATGGATCACTTTCGTCTGTGCTGTAAAGTTTTGATTTCTGACTAAATTGTTTTTCAAAATCAAAACTCATAACAAATGCTGGAATTTCAAACTAGAACTCACTATTGGCACAGTGGCTTCTGATTCATGAATATTACATTCAATCCCAATTGTAAAAGTCACTGCACTTAAGAGCATCAGAAATTTTCAAAATATAACTCCAAAGACAGAGCCTACGTTTAAATATGCAAGATGTGAATAAGATTAAATAATTCAAAAATTATTTACACTTCTGAAATAAGATAAGAACAGTTTGGCTGAATGAGACCTAAACAAGACAAATCTGAACTGGATCAACCAATAAAGTATAAATTTTAATTTGTCTTGCTGGCTGGGTGAGGTAAACAGTCTGTTACCAGAAGCGATGGTATGTTCCACAGACAAGAGCTGTATTTAATGCATTCAATTTTGAGTCTTTATTAAAGTTTCAAGTATGGTCTCATCAAAGATAAATATCAAGCTGCCAAAACTACAAGAGAAGCAATAATATTGAAAGAAATCGCATCATAATTGCATTTGTTTGCCATATTGATATTGCCGAGAATTGTAACTGTTTATAGTAGTGTATCATGTAATATCTAACTTGCATGCACCAAATTCCAGTTGACACTATACTTTTCGTAGTACAGTGTATGCATTATGAGATAAACAATTTGCTCAGCTTCAAACCACGATCTGCTGAGTGATTGAATATTTGACAAACCTAGTAAGGTAAAGCTTTTGGGGACTGGGTGGTGCAGTAAATTAGGCATTGACTTTTCATCTTTGTGACCTGTTTTCAATTCAGCCCAAACTGATGAGATGAAAGTTTCTTCTATCTGCAGGTTGTGAGACAAATAAGTTGGGGGCAGTTTCGACCTTAATGCACTGGTTTCCAAACTGTGGGGTGAGACTCCCTTGTGGGGCGCGTACCGTTGGCTGGGGGGCGGGCGGAGCTGTAGAGTCTCAAGCTCCAGAGTACGTGTAAAGCCAAGACGGAGCTAAGGACCCGAGTGTGTGGAGCTGAGGCTCGAGTGTGCAGAGCCGAGTGTGAAGTGCGGGGGGGGGGGGGGGGGGGGGGGCTGTAACGAAAACATTCGAAAACATTGCTGAGTTAGGAGGGGCGCTGCTATTTAAAGTTTGGAAGCTACTGTCTCAATGTGTATGGCCACACAACACAATACTGCTCTTAATTTGGCACTAAATCGGCAATCTCACATAAAGGCCATAGAGTGGTTGTTGCGGAACGGTTTACATGGTTGCACATCTGAAGATGGAGCTGAGGCACATTGTTGGTGCAGAGTAGCGGTGGCCTTGTACTGTATGTAATTGTTCTGCTTCTGTCCCATGTGTGCTTGATGCTGACATTAGATGCTTGAAATGAGATAGATTTCCCACTTGTCAGCTCTCATATGCAAAATATTCTGAAAAATCGATAAGTGTATTTCCCAGTAAATACTGTAATAAGACATATTCAAACCGCCTCTGTCACAGTTACTGTATATGCAGAATCGATATTATCGCATGTGTTCATTCCGACATGCACAAATAATAATAATAATAATCCTTGCGTTTCCTTGTGTTCACATTGGATATGCACAAATAAACGATAGACAATAAATTTAAAACCAACTTCAAAGTGGAAGCAGAGATATTTTAAAAAGCCCTCAGAATTAAACATAACCAGTGCTCAATATTAATCAAGTACAAAAATTGTACTTAAAAATCGTGTCGCCTACGAAACCATTTGTGACAGAACAAACACCATAATGAATTGACTCTCACCGAACCTCTTTCCAGCAATAGTCAGTGACCATAAAACAGTGCGTGCTTCAGAGCTCATTCATTCAATCTATGGATAAATATTGCCCAGAGAAAGATTAAAGGTGACTTAACAGCCAAATAAATAGCATTGTTTTGTGAATCTCAATTTGTGAGACAACAGTGAAAATGTGACATGCAATAATGTGGCTAGCACTGGTGATAATTATCACATCAGTCATTTTCAGGCAATTCTTATCATCCTTTGGTGTTCCTCCTTGCACACAAAATAGTCACAAAATCTGAGCCCGAAGAAACCTATGCCATTATTAGCCCGCACAAGTCTGGCATTTATGTGCCTTTGTTTTTTATTTCTTCTGTCACAACTTTCACCCCACGGTATATTTAAAAATATTGAGAAACACTCAACATTACTCATGCACACCTTCATCAAGCTGCAGAAAGGCAGATTTATTAGGATGAACATTGGCCATCATTGAATTAAAACAAAACTTTTGCGTCTGTACGAAGGCCGAAGGACAACTTATAGAGTGAAGCATTTGGTTTGCAAATTCCTCACTTTAGGCTCCTTTACTAATGTGCGTGAATAATACTAGGTGGTAAAAGTGAGGCACAGCATGCCTAATGGATACTGCACTGCAAAGAGCACAGCATCCCTCAAATTGATCCATATGGACTGAACTTAAAACAGATTCTGAATGATACATTGAGAACATTCTGTCTCACTTACCTATTATTTCTAGCTTCACAGTGGTTTGAAATGAACGCGTGAGCAGTAAAAGTGAGATAAATAATCCTTGCATTTAGAAACATAGAATCATAGAATTTTACAGCACAGAAGTAGGCCATTTAGGCCACCATGTCTGTGCTGGCTCTTTGAAAAAATCTATCCAAATCGATCCCATTCCCCCGCTCTCTCCAAATAGCCCTGCAAATCTGTCCTCCCCAAATAATTCTCTACTTCTCTCGTAAAAGTTGATAATGAATCGGCTAACACCACCCTTATAGGCAATGCATTCCAGAACCAAACAACTCACTGCGTGAAACAATTTCTCATCACCTCCTCTCTGTTTCTTTTAGCAACTATTTTAAATCGGTGTCCACCGGTTGACAGCCCATTCGCCTCTGGAAATTTGATATCATGTCTTACCATGTCTCAACAGGCTTCCACACAGTACGTGTGTAATAATATTATACTACTGTACTTATTGAAACTTTGAGTTATTTCATCACAGCTAGCATGGCAGTGAGGATATTGCAATTGTAATCAGTAGCTTTGGGATGGAAAAGGGAAAAATCAACCAGCCAATTTTTTAAAAAAAATTGAACGCCAACCTTGCTCATGGCAAACATTGTTATCCAGTTGATCGCTGCTGATCCATGTGTGATGGCAGGACTGGGCTTGTTTGAGATCTTCCTCGTGGTTAAAAGATCTGCTGGTAAGGGTAAGAAAGTTCTCTTGCCAATAAATGTAGTGACTTTGATCATGGTCCCCAATTTGCAATGCTGGCAACATGATTTTATATAATGATCCCAGCTATATTGCAGGAAACCTACTGCAAATCTGTTCAGATAATGGAAGTCAAACATGGGATTGGACATCCAAGTGGAATTCCCGAGAGTTGGTCAGTGACTCACCTGGGATTTGCTAGTTACAATTGTTTCGCAAAATTCGCAATTATGTGTGCTAACAATGTACATCATCAAAGGTGCTTCACTGGAAGAGGAACTGTACCCCTCAGCTTCAAGGTTCACACTTGAGATCAGCCACAGGCAAGACACTGCAAGCTGGCAGGGCCTATAATAATAAGCCTTGAATTTGATGTAGTGTCTTGTCAGGTCTTCAAGACATTTCAAAGCGCTTCACAGAAAATATGTAAGGTGAATTGATTGTAACAATAAATTGTCATTTCAATTCATGACTGTTTGTGGGATACTGCTGAATGCAATTGGCTGCCACGTTTTGCCCACAAATATGCAGTCAATTCGCTTTACAGTATATTGTGTGAAGCTCGTTGAGACATTGAGAAGACATGAAAAGTGCTAAATCAAATGCAAGGAGCATTATTATCATTTAATATTATTTTGTGGGTGAAATGCAGTAGCCAAGTGCACTCAGCAGTATCCCACATACCATCATGGATTGGGTGACTACTTTGTATAATTTTTGTTAATGGGATTATTACCCTGGAAAAGCAATCTGCCAATCATCTAACAACCGGGTTCCTACTCACTGCTAAGTAAACAGAGGCATACGGAGTGAGGAAACTTGCTCAAAGTTTTGTCCTGTGTGAGAATCAAACTCGGGTTCTCTGAGTTGCGAGGGGAAATGCTCTAACCACTAAGCTACAGGACTCCACTATGGATTGCATCCCAGCAAAAGACAATGCGTTCACAAGAGGTGTGAAGAAAAATAGGCCGGTGAAGCAGCCTATGTAGATCAATTCAAAGTGATGCAGTATCTCCAATCTGTGTAAAATTATAGCTTCGACTGGATCTGAACACAAAATCAATGGATCTTACCCAGTCTTTGAACGCAGTTATTCAGAATTCCCAGCAAACATCTTACGTTGATTAGTGCTGTCTCTGTCACTGAATTTTCAATGGTTGCTTCTCAAGGCACACAGAATAATTATTTGTTCTGTTCAGCTTGAAGGTTTTACCGTTTCATTAGGAAAGGCATCCTGGAGGGATGGATCCAGTTTAAAGTGCAGATTAGTATTGATCTCTCTATCCCTGTAAGACCCTGGGTTAATTGCTTTGTTTACTTCACGTAGCTGTCCATTCTTCTTCTGTCCGTGTCAATTGGGCCATTACTGCTTGCTTCTTTTGCTGACGTTCTGCTGGCATCCCGTTTTCTCTTTCAAATAAGGAAGCAATACATTATTAGATTTAGAAAGGATTCAAAAGTCATATTACAGTCATAAAAAAATTCTTATATTCTGTCTCACGAATGTCCCCAAACGTTCTATCAATTTGACACGGATTCGGATGAAATGCTTTGCACAGAAAATGAAAACAATGGACATTGAGCATGAATTACCAGACTGCTCTAATTGAGAGCAACCAAGTGATTTTAAACTCATCTAAATCCCAATAAATTATTTGCAGCTTTGAACTCATTCATTTATTTGTATATCATAATATATATATGTGAATATTATCTGATCATTTCTTTCTTGGTTTTGTTTCTTGTAATTTAACTGTGATTCTACTACTGATAATGAAAGAAACATATTATACTTTGGGACCACAAAACCAAAGCGTTTAAAGATTTTGAATCTCCTGTTGATTACTCAGATTTACCAGTTTGGGGCACTGCAGGTTAGTAATGCATTTTGGCAGATCATTAATGAGTTGATCACATAAAATGTCAGTGGTAATGACATCTGCTGATTGCCTTTTCAATAAATAAAATGCCATAAATACCCACAAATGTTCCAATGCAATATCATTAAAGATGCAATCATGTGCTGTAGAATTTCAGATTTCTGAAAGTACACTGAAAAGCTACAACACCAAAAAAAATTATCAGATGTGAGCAGAGAACCACAGCAATCTTTAGCACAGGAGGAGCCCATTGTATTTGTGTTGGAAACACCATACAGTTCCAATTAGTATAAGTAAAAGGTAAGAAATGTATGAACATGCAGGTCCAGCAAGTGGCATAGCACTGAATATCCTCCCAGCATATTTCTTCTTCATTATATCTACAACCTTCCATTCCATTAATAGGTGTCAACTTTGCTCAGTCGGTAACACTCGTCTTTGGGTCTGTAGGTTATACGTTCAAGCTTCTACTCTAGACTGACACTGCAGTGATGGGCTTGCTGCATTGTCAGAGGTTCCATCTCTCAGAGGAGACATTTACTAAGACACGAAAGATCCTGAAAAGATTCAGCTCATTGTATCTGTCCTGGCTCTTTGAAAAAGCAAGCTATTCAGTGCCATTTCCCTGCAGTTTATTCATTTTTTAATTATTTATATAGACTCCTCTTGAAAGCTAATATGAATCTGGCTTCAACTAACAGATCTTGAAAGGCATTCCAGTTTAACAACTTTTCTTTGCTAATATCCCTCTTTGCTCCCTTGTTAATTATCTTAAATTCATGTCCTCTTGTCACCGACCAGTAAAATCAATTTCTCCCTATCTACTCTATCAAAACTCTTCAACATTTTAAACACCTCCATCATATCTCTCCTCAACCTACTAAATTTCAATGGACATAGGCCTAATTCCACTAGTTTTTGCTTGCAAGTCTAACTACTGATTCCTGGTTTTATCCCTGTAAATCTCCTCTGCACCCTCTTTATAATTCTAACATCCTTCCCAAAGTTGGGTGACCAAAACTGGATGCAATACTGTACTCAAATTGGAGTCAAACTAATGATTTATTCAGATTAAACGTCTTCTATTTTTTGCCCCTATTTATAAAACCTAAGGACCCATTAGCTTCCAAGTCAGTGCGCTTCTTCTCATTTTAAAATGTTACCATTTAGTATTTAGTTTTTCTCCCTATTATTCCTCCCAAAATGTTTAAATTATACCATCCTTTCACTGTGCCTCTCTGCCTAATCTAGTTTATGCACTCCTGAAGTTTCTTACAATCATCTCACTGTTCGCTACAGTCCCTTAGCTTTACATAATCAACACTTTTAAAAATGGTGCTGTGTATCAGAATCTAGATATATATATCCCAGAAGATGTCATGCAAACTCATGGGAATTCCCTCCAACATAATCTACTTGCAAACAGAGTTCCCACAAGTTACAAAGATCTGTGTCGTACATAATCTGGTTGCCAGGAGAACCCTCATAGATTTTTAAGCGAATCTAAGGTTGCAAGGGCAGAGTGACCCGCAAATGTCCATTCTAGTGAGTTGACTTCACTAACCCTGTAGCTTTATGTAATATACCACTCAGCATTCTACAATAATTTCCTAACATTCATTTGATTGGGAAGAGCTCCAGAAATGTTTCTGGGAGTTTGACATGCCAATATTTACTTCTGAGTGAAAAGAGCAGTTACCCCTCATTCAAAATTGACACTTGCTTGCTTTTGTCTCATTGGTTGATGTGGTCTGAATATAAACTGTTACAGGATTAATGACTGGGTTACAGTGAGGAAGGAGTTGAATGCTCAACTGATTTGTTTGTGTGCTGTCCCTACAATCGTAAAGAGGGGCCTTGGGAAGTATGCTCGCCCATATGGTTTGGGTGGGAGTTGAAAGTTGTTTGTACAAGTCATTGCTGCTGTCTTGAAATTTTTCCTGTAGAGTGAAGTACTGTCATTATATGGAATGCCAGATAAAATGAATGCAGTCAACAACAAAATTACATTTGTAGATCGCCTGGGAGGACATCACAAGGCGCTGAAAAATCAGGGTTCAGGAGCCAAGGGTTGTGGAGGAGGTTGGGCAGGGTTGGGATCATGGCATAGTCAAAAAGGAGGGTTTTGAGTCATGCCTTGAAGGTGGCAAAGGAGGGAGAAGGTGAAGAGTTTGTGGGATGGAGTTCCAAAGCAGGTGGGGCAGAGAGGCTGAAAGCGCAGTCCCCAATGGTAGAGCAGGTTGGGTGCAAGACACAGAGCAGGCTGGAGCCTGCTGAATGGAGGGAGCGGACAGGTTGATCGGGGTCAGAGGGTCAGAGAGATTGGAGGTCAAATCCATGGAGGGCCTTGAAACTTTGGAGGAAAATTTTAAATTCTATCCTCTGAGGGATATGGAGCCAGTGGGGCCAGACGAGGGTGGGGGTGATGTGGTCACGGAGCCTGATACAGGAGAGGACACGAGCTGCAAAGTTCTGGATAACCTGCAGCTTGCAGAGGGAAGAGTTGGGGAGGTCGAGACAGACAGAGTTTCTGTAGTCGAGCCATGAAGTGACGAATCCGTGTATGGGGGTTGGCCTGAGGGCAGAGGCAGGCAATATTGCGGAGGTAGGGGAAGGCAAAGCATGTCATGGCACAGCTATAGGGAATCAAGATGATTAGTTGCACACACACAGCATCAGATTGTTTCCCACAAACTTTCAGCTCCTGTAATTAAATGCTGGCAAAAAAGGAAGATTGAACTTGTCATCTCCCCAGGCTCAATGATCCTGATGGTGTTGCCATAGCAACATGGATTGCAAACAAGCTTTTTGGGTTTGTTATTCTCATTGCGACACATGATCATTGGGCATCCACGCATGGAGGATGTAGGATATTATCCCTGCTCGGGTCCAAATCCCTGACTGTCCAGCGCCTAGGAACTGCCTCTCGACATAAAAGGAGCTATGCAAACGTAATTTCGTACTGTATTAACTCATATCACAAAAGCCAGGTCAAGTTCTAAAATCCCACAGTAACAAGAAAGGTGATTTGATGAAAGCTGAGAAACTTGAATCTCACTCAATAGAATTGATGCAGTCTGGCACAGCTTGCGCTGAGCTATAGACAAAATTGATCACCAGTATATTTCAATCAGTATTCAATTTGTTAAAAGGGCACATTGCAATTTTTTCTCTTAAATGTGGTTGTCGGGGAGTGTGGGGTGGCAGTGTGAAGCTTCTTTGCTAACCTAATCCTACAAAGAAAGATTTCAAGTTATTTTCTAATTAAATAGTGGAACAGGCTCAAAGGGCTGAATAGCCTACTCCTGTTCCTACGCCCTGCAGATAATATCAATGTTTGGCTGAGGCTATTGGCAGGAGTCAAAAATAGCAGCTGTGTTAAAGCCATAATTAAGCCAACACAATGGGTAAACAACAACCACAACAAAATTACATTTGTATAGCGCCTTTCACGTCAGGAGGATACTTCAAGGCACTGGACAGTCAATGTTTCAGACTTGAGCTGGAGTTGGGATTGGGGAGGTTGGAGGGACATGAGGGGTTTTGGGGTGATCGATGGAACCGTCAAAGAGGATGGAGCAGGCAAGTTGGGAAGTGGTTAGGAGCTCACAAATGAAGGATGAGGTGAGGCGATAGAGGACTTTGAAGGTGAGGACCAGGATCTTGAATTGAATCCTCTTGGTGATAGGAAGCCAACAGAGTCAGGCGAGAATGGGGAAGATGGGGTCGCAGAGCTTGGAGCAGTAGAGGACGTGTGCCGCAGAGTTCTGGATGATCTGCAGCCTATGGAGGGAGGAATTGGGAAGGCCGACAAGCAGGGCATTGGCGTGGTTGAGTCTGGATATGATCAAGGTATGAATGAGGGTTTCAGCGGCCTGAGGGGTGAGATAGTGGCCAAGTCGGACAATGTTGTGGAGATGAGGGACAGCAGGGCATGGTTTGGAATGTGGGGGTGGAAAGACAGTTGAGCATCGAACAAGACACCTAGGTTCCTGACTGGCTTGGTAAGGTTAAGAGTGTAACCATGGAGGTTGATGCTGCCAGCGCCTGATATGTGAAGGCGTTGGCGCAAACCAATCGGTCTTGTTGACATTCAACTGTCGAAAGTTAGCTTTCATCCAGGACTTGATGTCTTTTTTTCAACCCAATGTTTTGTTGCACAGAAATTGTCAATAGAAACGTCAGATTAAACATATATTGGCAGATTGCAACGTAGCACATTGAAAACAACATTTTTAAACTCTAGCATTTTAGTTAGAAAACAATTAAAAAAGTGCTGAAGTTTATAAAGTTACCTCATCTGTTCTGAATAAATGCTTCTTCTGCTTTGAAGATCCTGGGATGTGAATTCGTTGATGATTGTTCACTTTGTGCGTGTTTGTTCCAATCGTAGATGTCTTTTTATCAGCGCTCACTTTTTCACGCATGCTAGATGGCACAGTGACACGAGCATGGGTTTGAGTTCCCTCTTCCAATGTACCTAATCAAAAGGAGGATTTTGTTTAAGGCTCTGGGTGATTTCATTTAGTAGATAAGAATGATAAATATCCAATGTTACACAATGTACATTCTTTATTTCATACACACAACAAGGTTGATCCATAATCAATGTTGTATTTACATGGTAGGTTTCCCTAGTTGGTTTGCTTTTCAAACATCTCAAAGTGGTTTACAAAGATGGAGAGGGATCCAAGCTGGAAGGAATAGAGAGTGTATGGGTAGGTGCCTGAGATGGGTCTTTGATAGGTTCTGATAATACAAAGAGGGAGGGAGAGAGAGAGAGAGAGAGTGGGGGGGGGTGGGGGGGGGGGGGGGGTGGAGAAAGAGGCTTTATGGTGGAACTTAAAGATTGAGAGGGGGAGAGACAGAGGGGTACAGAGGTTCAGTATGTGGAATCTGAAGGCTCAGCAACTGATGGCGGTGTACTCTGAGTGAGAAACATGCAGCAAGCTTGAGTTCCCCATGTTGTACAGTGTTATTGTGCAGGCAATTGACAAGCTGGTATGCTCTCATGATCTAATACACGGGCAAAGGAGATATGAACGATAAGTGTAGGTACACAACATCTCCACATTCCAGTAATTCACTAACTGAGCCGAGTGATTCTGTCTCCAGGCTTGGGCAGCTCTTCCATATTGCATTGCTGCTAGATAACCAGAGCTCACTAATCTCACTAACAAGAGAGACATAGGACACATCGCTTGCTGAGATGTGAACAGCAGTGTCATTTTCCCCCTTGCTGCATGTTTCAAGGGAAGATGTCCACCTCCCCCAGAATACTAATACAGTAAAACTCACGTAAGTCCTATCAATAATAATTATCATTATAGTTGAGCACAAATGAAGTGGGATAAAACAGGAAACCAAACCGACATTCATTCTTTCAATGTGTGGCCTAAGGATTTTCAACTCCCAACATTGAGCAGAGCAGAGGTTCACATATGGGTCAGTGGAGGAAGGCATCGGTCATGGCCAGGAAACAACCTTGCACCAAGTGTTTTACAACAACAAAAAAGTTTATTTTGATATTTTAGCTATCTTATTTTACAGCCAGCCATTTTCTTAAGACTCTTGCACCTCTCCAGCACACGGCTATATATTGTGGTGCTGATTCATTAACTGGTTACTGATGCCCAATTATCAATTGGAGCTGGAACATCAAACAACCCTGATTGAAGTCCAGCCCTTGTTAGTGACAACAACAACAACAAGATTACATTTATATTGCACCTTTCATGTCAGGAGGACATCCCAAGGCACTGGACAGTCAGTACTTTAGACCCGAGCTGTGATTGGAGAGAGTGGAGGGAAAGGAGAGGAAGGGGGGGTGACTGATGGCACAGTTGAAGAGGAGGGTCTTGAGGTGGGATTTGAAGGAGGCATGCGAGTGGGCAAGATAGAGAGATTGTGAGATGAAATTTCAAAGGTTGGGGGCAGAGAGGCTGAAGGCTTGCCCCCTGATGGTAGGGCAAGTGGGTCAGGGGCATGGAGCAGGCAGGAGCCCGCTGAGCGGAGGGAGTGGACAGGTTGGTAGGGGGTTAGGAGGTCACAGAAGTAGGCTGGAGTAACGCCATGGAGGACATTAACGGTGAGGACTTGAATTTAATCCTCTGGGTGATGGGAAGCCAGTGGAGTCAGGTGAGAATGGGGTTAATAGGGTCACAAAGCTTGGTGCGATAGAGAACATGGGCTATAGATGATAATCATTCTGGATAATCTGCAACCTATAGAGGGAGGAGTTGGGAAGGCCAACAAGCAGGTTGTCGGCATAGTCGAGCCTGGATGTAATGAAGGCATGAATACGAGTTTCTCAGCGGTGAGGTTGTGGTGGAGATTTGATATCCTCCCTACTTGATAGTACGCTATACAAATGTAATTTTGGTGTTGTTGGAGCACATATAGAAAGCTGGGGCAGGGTTATTGTTGGTTTGCTGTGCTGGCAGGAACCTCACATCAAGTAAATAAATCAGAAAACAGTACCATATTCACCAATGCCTTTTATGAGTGGGGAGAGAAAAAGGATACACTGACATTAGCTGCGGAGGAGAATTTTTCCCAAAAGTGGATGGGTGAAATCATCTCTCTCTGAGAAATGTTGAGTCACAAGAAACAGAAGGTGAAAGAGATTTCAGCCCACAGCATGCTGCTTCAGATAAAAGAACTAAGCAAATGCAAATCAGGTGAGAATCAGAGTGCAAGAGGCAGTGTTGGCAGAAATGATCAAGCTCTTTGAAAACTAAAGTCATAGGATACAGTCCTAGTAATGATGGGAAGCTCCAGACCAGTTCATTTCTCTTTCAATTGAAAGACTCTCCCAGTATTTTTTTTAAATGGTTAATTGTTCCAATATTCAAATTAACACAATAATTAAGAAACCTAAATGTTGTGCCTTTGTGGTGTAATGACTAATGCACATCATACTGGGGAGCAGTGTTACCTAGAAAAACTCTCCTCTCAGTTTTGTTGACTGTGTTTTTAATATGGTGTGAATTTTTCAGTACACATTTTTTTAAATCATGGGGCAGGTTACAATGATTGTAACCTCCAAGTGGGGAGAAATGTTTGTGGAAGTACATATTTCTACACGCTTTATAAATGTTCAAGACAATGTGATGTTAATCGCTTTGATTGTAAAAGTAATCAAGTATCATATTATCCATGAGAACAGAAGAGATGACCTGGCCAACAATATCCCAGATAAAATTGGCCGCATATATATTGGATGTTTGTGGGACATTTAATCAATACATTGGTATAAATTGTACAGAATTTGACAAACTAAACATTTTGCTTTGTGTTGCGGGTTCCAGTTGAGAGTCAGGATCACAATGGGATCATCCATTCATTTGTGTACTTTTTTTTTTGAAAAAAAGACTAAAAATGTAGTTTGTCAGCAAATTGTGTACTAGCATAGGGCACAAGAAACTGAGTGAAGCAATAGGGCCAGCGCCTGCCACATAGTGCACTGCAGCCCTTTTGACTGCTTGAGGGCTTCATTTTCAGATTAGGATAGGACTGTTGGAACATGGCACATTCATTAAAAAAAAATCACAGGACCAAACTAATCAACAAGCACAAACTGAACAATGTACCATTTCCTTGGATCTGCCTTGGGGGTAAGCACAATGTTTTGATAGAAAAGTGGAATAGTTTCCATTAATACGGATATCAGGAGAATCAGGAGAAGCAATTGCTTATTGTAGTTGTCACAAATATATGAAAATGGCAAAGACAGGTGGTCTCCCATTTTGATTGATGTAATACGTAGATTAATTTCATCTGTCCTGTCAGAATGTCTGAGGTCTGCTGATAGACTTCACAGCTAAACCAATTAAGAGTACAATCAGAAAACCTATTTTCACACAAAGATTGTGAAAACACGGAATTAACTGCCCCCAGAAGGTTGCAGATGTCAATTCAAATATTTAAGAGGGATGTGGTGGACTTTTGAGGGCAGGATTAATACATTGTACATCAGCATTGGAGAAAATACAGCATAAATTAAAAAGGATGTTACGAGGGATTAATGGATGTATTTATCAAGAAAGACTGGACAGGATGCATCTTTTCTCCACAGTTATTCGAGAATCAGATAATAATAATAATAATCCTTGCATCTGATATTGTGCTTTTCACATCTTATCAACATCTCAAAGCGCTTCACAGAATATACTGTAAAGTGAATTGACTGTATATTTGTGGGCAAAACACAGCAGCCAATTTTTCACAGCAGTGTCCCACAAACAGCCGTGGATTGAAATGACCATTTTTAATATTGTAGTTTTTTTTGGATGGATTATTATTAGGCATGTGGAGTAAGGAAACTCGCCTAAGGTTTCACCCTCATCTGCCTAGATTCGAACACAGGTCTCATGCTTGTAAGGCAAGTGAGGGTATTTGGCGCCCTAGGCAAGCCTTAAGATATGCGCCCCCTAGTAACCTTTGATAAGCCAATGTTAATAATGTACTAAAAATTCATATAATTAGTTATCAATGAAAGTAATGGTATTAGTTATACATTTATTTAGTTATGAAACATACTTCTATTTTATTTAAGTATAAAGCAATCTCCGGTCAACTTACTGCTAACTCCCACGTCTCTGCACTATACGCCAGCAGACGACAGCAGTAATTTTCACCGCGCGCAGCAAACCATACATGCTGTTACCAGGGCCGGCACCCCCCAAATTTTGCAACCGACCGCCTAGTTCGCCTAAAGATAGCGCTAACCTGGCTCTAACCACTAAGTGACAGGAGTTCCATAGAAGTGTTTAAGATTAGGAAAGGATTAGATAAGGTTAAACCTCCAGCGTTATGCCCCTTTACTCCTGGATATATGAATGTTGGCAAGTCATGGAGCCTGGTGCAGAAGAGCACACAGGCGGTTCTGGATGATCTGCAGCCTGTGGAGGGAGGAATTGGGGAGGTCGATAAGCAGGGAGTTTGCATATTGGAGCCTGGATGACAGGGAATGACAGGAGAGGAAAGAGTGAAGTTGGGATGTGACAACTCTTTCCAGGGCCTTGGAGAAGAACAGCAGGTTGGAGATGGGGTGATAGCTGGAGAGTAGGCTCCGGCGATATATCGATATATCGGTTATATCCGATATAATTTTCATATAGATATGCCGATACAGGAATTTAAAAAATATCGATATATTGAAAAACCGATATATCGAAAAAAATCGGTATATCGTGAATGTCGGTATATCGTTCCTGGCATTGCAACCTCCTGGGCCTAGAGCATGGAATGCGCATGCACATCCGAATGCGCGTGCACTGAACTACAAGACCCAGAACGCTCATCTCACTACACAATGCACAGACCGAGATGCAAGCCGCCATATTGTATTCATAGTCCTCGAATACAATATACAGGTATACAAGGGGGGGAGGGAGAGAGACGGGGGGGGGGGGGGGGGGGAAGGCCAGGGGGGAGGGGGGGGGAGAGACACGGGGAGGGGGAGGGGGCGGTGGAGGGGGCTGGGGGGGAGGGGAGAGGGGGCTGGGGGGGGAAGGGGGCTGGGGGGGGAAAGACGGCGGGGGGGGGGGGGAGAGAGACGGGGGGGGGAGAGACGGGGGGGATGTGATAATATACAGATAGATATATAGATAGAGATGGTGGAGGATGTGAGAGAGGAGAGAGACACAGAGACACAGACAGAAAAACACAGATGGAGAGAGTGAGTGTGAGAGACACACAGAGAGAGAGATATTTACCTCCTGAGGAGATAGGCCCCGAATATGCGCACACCTCCGAATGCGCGCGCACCTCCGAACGCGCACGCACATGCACAGTACGAAAATCCCAAAAATATCGATATATCGGTATATGTTGATATGAGCCCATCAATATATCGAAATCGGAAAATTTCCATATCGATGGACCCTACTGCAGTGTCTGGATAGGTCCAGGAAATGTTTGTTTTAAGGATAGAGGTGATGACAGCTGTCTTCGGGGGGTGGGAAAGTGCCTGTGGATAAGGAGAAGTTGATGATGTTGATTACAACTTGAAGTTCTATCCCCTACAACATTAACACTGCCCTGAGCTTTTAATCCTGATGAGGCTGTGTGTTTTCACAGCCTATATTTCATGAAGCAGAATTAAAATAATCATTGTAATTGTAACCATGAAGTGTAATAGTAACTCTTCCATTTGATATAGCTCCTTTCATGTCAAGTGCATGTCTCAAAGCATTTCACAAAATGTATTGTAAAGTGTAAAGACTGTGTATTCTGCAAGCAAATATGGCAGCCAATTTGTGCATAGCAATGTGCCACAAAAAACCTTGAAGTGAATAAATTATCTGTGGGAGATTTTTGGTCTGGGGAATAAGGTCAGACTGTGGGTGGTTGGCGATGTGAGTCTGTACTCTGCACAGCCAGCCTGCCTTTCATTCAAAGCAGCTACTCTGCAATTGTTTCAATTAATTTGATCAAGTTTAAATCACGAATATTAATAATTCCACTGCAAATAAAGGGACATGGATTCACATATAGACACTGTGCAACAAGCAGAGGAGTTAAACAGAGACTTTAAGCAGGATTTTCTAATTAAGTAATTTACCTTCTCAGGTAGATGGCAAAGATCCCATGAAATAACCTTTTATTTTAGAATAGATCCATGGGATCTTTATCATCCACCTAAACAGGCAGACAGGACCTTGGCTTAACATCTTCTTCAAAGTAGACTTTGCTGTCACAAATTGGCTGTTACTTTTAGCGGCAAATAATCACTATACCATACATTAAAATCCTAAGAAGCATGTTTTTAATGTTTTTTATGACATGATAAGGTGTATAATGCAAGTATTCAAATTATTAACAATAGAAACACACAAATCATGGCAGACATCAAAGGGTACCCACAGGCAGATCATGATATGAACATTTTAGTGTACTATGAGTGTCTCACTCAATTTCAACAATATTTGGATCTATTGCATTAGCAATGTCACAGCCATATATTCTTCGCAGTATTCAGGAAATCAATTAAGCTACATCAATTCTAACTGGCTCTATTCCCTCCTGTCTTTTCTGCAGAAAAGCCTCCGTCACACATGATGTGTACAGCATGGGCAATAAGGTCAGGCTATGAGTGGGTGGTGACGTGTCTCTGTATTCTGCTCAACCTGTCTGTCTTCCATTTAAAGCAAGCCCTCTGGGGGCATATATTACCTCTCTGCTTTCATTTGCTTTTCTTGAGTTGATTGTTGCAAAAATCATAATATTAATAATCCTACTGCAAACAAATTAAGGGGCATGGATTCAAGTGTCAATGTTGTGCAACAAGTAGAGGTGTAAAATGGGGAATTCAAACAGGATTCTCCATTTAAATTATCTGAGTGAGGACTTAATCCAGTAACTGGAGGGACATCACACTGACTGGCAAGATCTCCGCTCTGAAAGTCCGTCTCACCACAGGGAATTTTAGGAACTAAAGGACGCTGTTAGAAATCACAGCATTTCACACCACAATGTATTGCATACAATGACCACCAGGGCACACACCAAACGAATAAAGAACATTAGGTTCTGGTGTGTAGTACAACAACAACAACTTTGATTTATATAGCGCCCTCCACGCCGGACGGCGTCTCAGAGCGCTTCACAATAGCGGATCCCGGGACCGAGCCAGGGGGAGGAAGGTGACCAAAGGTGTGGTCAAAGAGAATAGCTCAGAATGGTTACTCACTGTCAATGACCCAACATGAGCAATGTGGTTGCCAAGTAATATATATTTTTTAATGAAAATCCTTTGAATGCTAGGGTGTTGTATAGTTACCCTGGAGATCGGTGATTAGATCATTTGGATGAGGATTATATACTTCCTGGTAGTACTCATTTCCTGATTCTGATTCTCTTTGTCTTCATTCTGATTCAATATCTCTGATCCTGATTTACTTTCATTTAATCTGAGTTTCTTACGCTGATTCTGATGCCCATTTCCTGATTGTAATTCAGTGTTTCTCTGAATGATCTAATTTTCCTGATACCAATGCCGACCTTTACAGATGCAGATTTACTATCACTGATAATATTTCACTTTCAGGGATTCTAATTCACTATTTCTAACTTTGATTTGTATTCTCCCATTTAATGCAGCACTTTGGGACATCCTCCCAACTTGAAAGTATAAATGTAATTTTGTTGTTGTTTTAATTCACTTTCCCAGATTCTAATTCTCCTTCCCTGAAACTAATGCATTTCTTCTATGTGGAAGAAATGCATTAGTTTCAGGGAAGGGGAATTAGATCAATGAATCAACCATATTCATGCTTCAAGAATCCTCAGCTTTCGTGGGTTGCATAAAACGATCATTCAAAAATGTTTTCCAGGCAATTTTTTAAAAACTATTCTGGACAATAAAGCTGCTGTCACCTTCAAAATAGCTTCTGGAAAGACAAGTAATGCGTTTTGAAATTTAAAATAAATTAGATTTAAGAAATTATTTTGTAAAAAGACAAAAATAATACAGAAATGAATGTAGAAATGACAGTGCAAATATTTAAAATTTATACATCAAACATACTTTTGTTGTAACATTGCAAGGATAATGCTACATTACATAAAATATTATAATAATCCTTTCATTTTTACAGCAACTTTTACATTGGGAGAATATCTCAACCTCTGCACAGGATGTAATGTACAAATGATTGTTGGGCCATAACTGGACTATACTGAATTCAATTTGGAGTACCTCACTTCAGGAAAGACGTTGAGGCCTTGGAGTGGTGCACAGATTTCCATGAATAATTCTGGGGATAAGGGCTATAGTTATGGGGTAGGGCAGAGGCAGAGGGATTGAAAGAACTGCTTGCTCTGAGACCTGGTGCATATTTGTTGAGCTGCATTGCCTCCTTCTGTACTGTAAGTTTCCATGATTCTAATGTAAAATGTTGTGACTGTGTGTTTTGTCGGTGAACACGGCAGCCAATTTGCAAACAGCAATGGCCCGCAGACAGCCATGTGAATGACTAATTTTATTGGGCCCAATTGTTGGTCCAGACCCTGGAAGAAAGTCCCATCTCTTTTTGAAATAGGCTACAATGGGATCTTTAATGAACACTTTAACAAGTAGAATAATCTTTGAAAGGGCGTTGAAAGAATGGAGGGAGGGATTGTGTTTTCGGCAATGTGACAAGGTGCTCTCTGGAACAAGTGCTTCAAAAGACACATTGTAAAGTATAGTGACTGTGTATTTGTAGGTAAATTTCACAGCCACTTTTTGCACAGCAATGTTCTACAAGCATTCATGAAATGAATGACTAAATGTACCTTGAAGACTGTTGGGCAGGGCACTGGTAGAAGCTCCCAAACTCCCTTTTCATTTTAAGTTGTGCCATGAGCTATTCAACATCCACCTGAGCAGACACTCGGGATCTTAGTTTACTGTTTCATCCAATGGGCAGCACTTCTGATAATGAAGCACTCCCACAGCAATGTATGAAGAGTGTCATTCAAGATGAAGAGCTCACAGTCCATACATGGAGGATGCACGAACCAACAAGCTTCTAACTCAGAGGTGAGAGTGCTACACAATGAGTCAGACTGACAACTCAGCTGTTGATATCACAGTAGCTGTAGAACTATACTACAGTATTCCTATTTTGTCAGTGAATGTGCTGAATGTTTGCAGAACCAAGTCATCTCAGAGATCTGCTGAGAGTGTTATCGTTGGGTTCACCTCCAGGGCACGGCAAAACCCTAGGCAAAATTGTACACACTTGGTTTCCGTGTTTCCCCTGCAATATACACAGTCAATTCATTTTACAGTATACAGTAGAACCTCAGTAACGTGACCACCCACGGGACCACGACCAGGTGGTCGTGTTGGCGGGGTGGTCATGTTAGTGAGGTGACAGCTGGATGGAAGATTAAACTATTGGCTACCGTCCATGCAGAGTCGGAGAGGCCAGGGAGGAGGTGTACTCGAGGCCAGGGAGGGGGGTTATTCGAGGCTTGGTGGGGGGGGGGGGGGGGGAGAATGAATACTAATAGCAACAGGAATAGGCCATTCTGCCATTTAACTAATCATGGCCGATCTTAACTTCAGCTAATCCTTTCAATTCCAATTACTCGAGGCCAGTGAGGGAGGGAGGATACTCGAGACCGGGGAGTGGGGATACTCGAGGCCTGGGGGGAGGGGGATACTCGGAGGAGGTGTCTTGGAGCCGGGGACTGGGGATACTTGAGGCCGGGGGAGAGGGGGCCGGACGCTCTGTTACCTGCAGCTTCTCTTTATTTTATTGTCTGACAAAGCTGCCGCTCACGTGACCTCTTCAAATCCGCACCGCCATCTTGTCTCGGTGACATCACGCCGCAGCCTGATTGGCCAGAGTGGTCGCGTTAGGACCATGAAAATGTTGTTTGGGAACCGCCAAATCAGTGGCCGTGGTCCGGTAACCGGGGCAGGTCTCGTCAGTGAGGTTTATTTAACGGGAAATGAGTTAGGAAATATTCGGGACCGGCTCTGACTGGTCGCTTAGGTGGGGTGGTCGCGCCACTGAGGTGGTCGCCAACCGAGGTTCTACTGTATTCTGTGAAGCGCTTTGAGACATCTCAATGACATTACAAGGGGATATGTCAAATGCAAGCATTATTATCATTTTATACAGAGGCTAATTGTGAAGAGCAATACTTAAACAGGCCAGGAAAAGGGACATTAATAAATCAGAAAATCGCATGAATCCTTGGATGGAGGCAAGACATTGAAAATCTGAGAACCCGAGAGTCTGGATGTGCTGCCTGGAATTTTTCTGCTCAAAATGCAGCCATACTACTGACTGCTATAATAATAATAATTCTTACATTTGGTATAGTGCCTTATCATATAGAGATGCCCCAAAGCACTTCACAGAATATACTGTGTATAGTCCTGTAGCTCAGCGGTCACTTTGCGAACGAGAGACCTGGGTTCAATTCCAGGCAGGGTGAAACCTTGGTAAGTTTCCTTACTCTACACGCCTGATAATAATCCCTTAAAAAACAAAACAATAATAAATTGGTCATTTCAATCCACGACTGTTTGTGGAACTCTGCGCAATTGGCTGCCACGTTTCGCTCACATATATACAGTCAATTCACTTTACAGTATATTCTGTGATGCGCCTTGAGACGTCTAAAAGACATGAAAAGCTCTGTATGAAATGCAAGGATTATTATTAGACTGTAAAGTGAATCGGCTGTATATTTTGTGGATAAAATGTAGCAGCCAATTGCTCAAAGCAGTGTCCCACAAACAGTCATGGATTGAGTGACCATTTTTGTTTTGAAGAATATTGTCCCCAGAAAGTGATCCACCAATCGACTAACAACCGGGTTCCTACTTACTGCTAGGTCAACTTCCCTAAGGTTTCGCCTCATTTGATGTGCTACCAGAATGACCGTACTGTTGTGAACAAGACAGGAGTGTGAATTTGTCAGCATTAAACATGTCACTTGTCTCCAGGCTTGACCATCCGAATGGTGTTGCCATAATGGTGTTGTTTCAAATAAGCTTTTTGGATTAGTTACAACAACAACGTCAATTTATATAGCGCCCTCCACGCCGAACGGCGTCTCAGAGCGCTTCACAGTAGTGGATCCCGGGACCGAGCCAGGGGCAGGGGCAGAAAGGTAACCAAAAGCGCGGTCGAAGAGAAAGGTCTTCAGCTGTGACAGGAAACTGGGAAGAGAGGGGGCGAGGCGAAGGGAGTGAGGAAGGGAGTTCCAGAGCCTTGGGCGTAGTGGCTGAAGGCACGGCCGCCGAGGGTGGAGCGGAGGATTCGGGGGACATGGAGTTATTTTCATTTCAACACCTAATCACTGGATACATTGAGGTTGCAGGACATTTACTCATATCACACAAGCCAGGCCAAGTCTAAAATGATAATAATAACCCACCAGTAATGAGAAATAATACAACTCCTACTAATAATAATCCTTGCATTTGATATAGTATTTCTCACATCTTATCGATGTCTCAAAGAGCTTCACAGAATATACTGTAAAATGAATTGATTGTATATTTGTGGGTGAAACGCGGCAGCCTATTGTATTCAAATCCAGGCAGATCAGGGCGAAACCTCAGGCAAGTTTCCATACTCGACAAGCCTAATAATAATCCGTCAAAAAAAAAACACAATAATAAAAATTGGTCATTTTCAATCCATGACTGTTTGTTGGACACTGCTCACAACAGTTTGTGTCCCACAAACAGTCATGGATTGAAAATGACCATTTTTTATTATTGGGGTTTTTTTTGGACTGATTATTATTAGGCTTGTGGAGTATGGAAACTTGCCCAAGCTTTCGCCCTGAACTGCCTGGATTCGAACACAGGTCTCAAGCTTGTTAGATGAGTGCTCTAACCACTGAGCTACAGGAGCTCCATCACTATGATCAACCCGTGTTTGATAAACCCGTCACGCATTGTTGCTGATCAACTTAGGTCACCCTCTCCCTCCTTGAGCTCCTACAGGCTGGTTTTTGCCCTACCCGCAGCACAGTGACAGCGCTTGTCAAAGTCACAAACAACATCCTCTCTATCTGTGACAGGGCTTCCTCTGCCTCCTCATTCTCCTGGATCTCTCTGCTGCATTCGATACTGTCAACCATGCCCTCCTTCTCCTTCATCCATCTTATTTGGACAACACTCACATGGTGTGAATCCTACTTAACCAACCACCTCCATTTCATCTTGGCGAATGGTTCGAACTCTATATTTGTGGGCGAATTACGGCAGCCAATTGCAGACAGCAGTGTCCCATAAACAGTCATAGATTAAAGTGACAAATTTATTATGGTTTGTTTTACTTGAGGGATTATTATCAGGCGTTTGAAGTAAGGAAACCTGCCCAAGGTTTCGCCCTGACCTGCGAACCCAGATTTCCTGCTTGCAAGGCAAGTGCTCTAACCACTGTGCTACAGGACTTCACAATCAACATTCTCTCTCCAGTCAATGTCATCCACAGACTTCCACATGTATGTAGATGACACACAAACCTTCTTTGCTTCCTCCAGCAGCAAATCCAGGTCCGCCAATGTTCTATCAGCTTGTCTGGCAGACATCAGGGTCTGGATGAGTGTAAACTTCCTGCAGCTGAATGTGGACAAGATGGAAGCAATACTCCTTGGCTCCCATCAATGTCTTCACTCCTGTGGCTCTAAACTCCTCAATCTCCCCGGGCTCATTTAGATTCAGCATCTGGTTTGACATCCAGCTGTCCTTCCTTCCCCGTATCCAGTCCCTGACCAGGACCGCTTCTTCCACCTACGCCATATTGCCCACCTCCAACATACCTTAACTCAAATGCAGCCAAAACCCTCGTGCATGTGTTTGTCACCTCCAGCTTGGATCACTCAAATGCGCTTTGCGCAGTTCTCCCCAACTCCACTATCCAAAAGATCGAGCTCATTCAAAACTCCTCCAAACCACGAGTATTTGTGCGACACTGCTTTACGCAATTGCCTGCCGCATTTTGCCCAGATATATAAGGTCGACTAATTTTTCAGTATATTAGTATATCAACTTCAAGATCCTCACATTTGTGTTCAAATCCCTTCACTCCCTGGCAAATCCCTATCTCTCCGATCTCCTCACTCCCCAATCCACCACCCGGCGCCTCTGGAACACTCTCGCTCACTCCCCCTGCCTTGCTCCTCTACTCCCCGTTTTTCCAAGTCCCACCTGAAAACTTTCCTTGTGGACCCCGTGATGGGCTCCGAGAGGCTGCCCTGCATGGAAGGCGCTATGTAAGTGCAAGTTGTCATCGTTGTTGTCTCAAGACCCTCCTCTTCAACCATGCCTTCGCTCCCCCCTACCCAGCTCCTCTCCCTTCCTCTGGTCCCGACCTGACTGTTCAGCGCCCTTGAGACGTCCTCCCGACGCGAAAGCCGCTCTATAAACGTAACATTGTTTTGTTGTTGTTGAATCTCACTCATTGTAACCGAGGCAGCCACGCAACCGAAGTGACCTCCGCCCAACATCGACGATACTCAAGTAAGTGTCGAATACAGATGGTTTAACAGGGCACATTGCAATGCTCGCTGAGATAAGGTGCGCTGGCTGTTTAGGTGTTATTACGGGGTGAGTGAGGGCTTCAAGGCTGCCTCGCAAACCTCATCCTACAACAAGACTCCAGTCCAGTCCAGTCCCACACAGATGCTTTTGGATGAACAATAGCAAATGGCCAAGACCCCATTTCACAACAATGTGCAATGAATCCCGGGGATGGAGGACTGGGGGCCAAGAGAGCAGTTGTTTCCATTGCAAAAAACATACATACACAGACACACACATACACACAGACATACAGACACTCACCCACACCCCCCCCCCCCCCCCGCACATACACATACACACAGACACTCACCCACCCACACACACACCCACACACACAGATACTCACTGGGGTAGGGGTGAACAGACCCCTTGTCCAATGCCTGGGCTTCCTGGGTGTCCTCGCCGGGGGTGGCAGGCAGGGGGGAGTCGGCGATGTCTGTGTTTGTCAACCACGTCGATTCAGTCTCTCTGGTCCAGCTCTCATAGTACCTGGGCTCGATCGCATCAGCCCTGCTCCCACCGCAGCCCATTACTGCTGCTACTACTGCAGCCTCCCCCCCCCCACACACCACCCACCCTGTCCTCCTCACACACTCACACACACACAGCCTCCCCCCCCCCACACACCACCCACCCTGTCCTCCTCACACACACACACAGCCTCCCCCCCCCACACACCACCCACCCTGTCCTCCTCACACACACACACAGCCTCCCCCCCCCACACACCACCCACCCTGTCCTCCTCACACACACACACAGCCTCCCCCCCCCACACACCACCCACCCTGTCCTCCTCACACACACACACAGCCTCCCCCCCCCACCCACCACCCACCCTGTCCTCCTCACACACACATACAGCCTCCCCCCCCACCCTGTCCTCACACACACTCACACAGCCTCTCCACACACACAGCCTGTCCTCCTCACACACACACACAGCCTCCCACCCCCACCCCCCACACACCCTGTCCTCACAATCACAACCTCTCCACACACACTCACAGCCTGTCCTCACACTCACACACACAGCCTCTCCCTGCCTGGGCTCCCAGGTACAGAGAGCAGCAGCAGTGAGTGAGTGAGTGGGTGGGAAGGTGGGAGCTCGTCCGTTTGCACACGAAGTGAGAAGAAGCTGAATTGCCTCGCACTTAATCTATCTCCCCCCAATGTGTGTGTCCCCCCCCTCCACAAAACACAGATGCAAACCAGCAGCTGGCAGTGTATCTGGCTCAGTGTGTTGGGGGGGGGGGGCTCAGTGTGTTGGGGGGGGGGGGCTCAGTGTGTTGGGGGGGGGGGGCTCAGTGTGTGTGTTGGGGGGGGGGCTCAGTGTGTGTGTTGGGGGGGGGGCTCAGTGTGTGTGTTGGGGGGGGGGCTCAGTGTGTTGGGGGGGGGGGGCTCAGTGTGTTGGGGGGGGGGGGCTCAGTGTGTGTGTTGGGGGGGGGGCTCAGTGTGTTGGGGGGGGGGGCTCAGTGTGTTGGGGGGGGGGGGCTCAGTGTGTGTGTTGGGGGGGGGGCTCAGGGTGTGTGTGTTGGGGGGGGCTCAGGGTGTGTGTGTTGGGGGGGGGGGGCTCAGGGTGTGTGTGTTGGGGGGGGGGGCTCAGTGTGTGTGTTGGGGGGGGCTCAGGGTGTGTGTGTTGGGGGGGGGCTCAGTGTGTGTGTTGGGGGGGGCTCAGTATGTGTGTTGGGGGGGCTCAGTGTGTGTGTTGGGGGGCTCAGTGTGTGTGTTGGGGGTGTGTGTGTTGGGGGGGCTCAGTGTGTGTTGGGGGGGGGCTCAGTGTGTGTTGGGGGGGGCTCAGTGTGTGTTGGGGGTGTGTGTGTTGGGGGGGCTCAGTGTGTGTTGGGGGGGGGCTCAGTGTGTGTTGGGGGGGGCTCAGGGTGTGTGTGTTGGGGGGGCTCAGTGTGTGTGTTGGGGGTGTGTGTGTTGGGGGGGCTCAGTGTGTGTGTTGGGGGGGGCTCAGTGTGTGTGTTGGGGGGGCTCAGTGTGTGTGTTGGGGGGGGGCTCAGTGTGTGTGTTGGGGGGCTCAGTGTGTGTTGGGGGGGGGCTCAGTGTGTGTTGGGGGGCTCAGTGTGTGTGTTGGGGGGGGCTCAGTGTGTGTGTTGGGGGGGGCTCAGTGTGTGTGTTGGGGGGGGCTCAGTGTGTGTGTTGGGGGGGGGGCTCAGTGTGTGTGTTGGGGGAGCTCAGTGTGTGTGTTGGGGGGGGGGCTCAGTGTGTGTTGGGGGGGGGCTCAGTGTGTGTTGGGGGGGGCTCAGTGTGTGTGTTGGGGGGGGGGGCTCAGTGTGTGTGTTGGGGGAGCTCAGTGTGTGTGTTGGGGGGGGGGCTCAGTGTGTGTTGGGGGGGGGCTCAGTGTGTGTTGGGGGGGGCTCAGTGTGTGTGTTGGGGGGGGGGGCTCAGTGTGTGTGTTGGGGGCGGCTCAGGGTGTGTGTTGGGGGGGGCTCAGTGTGTGTGTTGGGGGTGTGTGTTGGGGGGGCTCAGTGTGTATGTGTTGGGGGGGGCTCAGTGTGTATGTGTTGGGGGGGGCTCAGTGTGTATGTGTTGGGGGGGGCTCAGTGTGTGTGTGTTGGGGGGGCTCAGTGTGTATGTGTTGGGGGGGGCTCAGTTTGTGTGTTGGGGGTGTGTATTGGGGGGGTGTGTTGGAGGGGCTCAGTGTGTGTGTGTTGGGGGCGGCTCAGTGTGTGTGTGTTGGGGGAGCTCAGGGTGTGTGTGTTGGGGGGAGCTCAGGGTGTGTGTGTTGGGGGGAGCTCAGGGTGTGTGTGTTGGGGGGGCTCAGTGTGTGTTGGGGGAGCTCAGGGTGTGTGTGTTGGGGGGGGCTCAGTGTGTGTGTTGGGGGAGATGATCAAGATGACTCCTTCAGCTTGTCAATTTCTGCGACCTGATAATAATCATAATCCTTCCATTTGATATAGTGCTTTTCACGTGTTCTAGACGTCTCAAAGCGCTTCATCGAATATACCATGAGGTGAATTGACTGTATATTTGTGGGCGAAACGTGGCAGCCATTTTCCACACAGCAGTGTCCCACAAACAGTCGCAAATTTTGTGACCAAATTATTATTGTGTTTTTTTTGGGGGGGAGGGATTATTATTAGGTGTGTGGAGTAAGGCAACTTGCCCAAACCAGGAATTGAACCCAGGTCTCTCGCTTGTAAGGCGAGTGCTCTAACCACTGAGCTACAGGACTCCACAAATGACGCTGAGTGTGCCTTCAGCACTCAGCAAAGCTGCAAGCGGTGAAGCCCATCGCACAGTGATCTCGCACCCACCCACCCCCTGCAATCACAGACTGCTTACCCACTGTCCAGGTCTTTGTAGTCGCTGTGATGAGATGGGCAACCGGATATCTGGAAACCGTCACACCGCAGGCAATGGTTTCACTGTTTTTTAAATACTTTTTTTTCCCCATTGCAAATGGTTGACACCAGATGCATCTGCAAAGGGCAATACTGTCAAAAAACACAAATACTGCAGTTGCTGTAAATCTGTTTGTGGGACACTGCTGTGCGCAATTGGCTGCCGCGTGTCGCCCACGAATATACAGTCATTTCACTTTGCGGTATATCTTGTGAAGCGCTGTGAGATATCTAGAAGTCGTGAAAAGCGCTATATCAAATGCAAGGATTGTTATTATTATCCGAAACAAAAGCAGAAATCGCTGGGAACACTCAGCAGGTCAGGCAGCATCTATGGAGAAAGAAAAAGTGAGTCAACGTTTCGGGTCCACGACCCTTCGTCAGAACTCAACTTCGGCAGAAGGATAATACTGTGTTCTCTACACTCAGGATAGCTCGAAATAACAGGGTGAGGCCAGGGTACCAGTCTTGAAGATGCACTTAGCGTGCTCGATAATATTAAACTGTACAACTCGCATATGTCTGATCAGTATAATTTGTATAATCGCTTAAATCCTTCACCCACCCAAATTTTATTTAACAGTTTATATTCTGCACTAGTTTGACTTAATGCATACTTTACATAAGTCATTAAATGTATGGTTCCAATTGATACAATTTATGTGATATTTACTGCATTACAGTACTGTATAGGGTTAATTGGTACTGTTATAACTCTTCCCAGTCAAGCAATACAGTGGTTAATTAAAAATAATAATCCTTCGCATTTTGATTTCAAATTGCAAAGTCAGGTAATGTTTTTATATACTATAGGTGCTATAAATATTTTTGATAAAGGCAAACTTTTATGCCTTTAATATGTTTTTGACAGTTCTGCTGCACTGGCAGGACTTTGAACCCGATTCTTTAATAAGAATACGAATTGCTCAAATTTGTGATTCTTTGTGATAGTGTTGATACAAATGTAATTTCGTTGTTGTTTTCAATGATCAGAAAAAGGTCCAGTGGGTCCGATCCAAGGAAATTCTGCTCCAGAAAATAAGAGTTGACATAAACCATGAAATCAGACGTGAGATGTTCTGGTGTGTCTGCCTTGGTGCTACCATTAGCAGCCTTCTAAAAACATAAATCTTTTAACATTTGTACATTGCAAAAACGCCAGAAAAAAACAGGCAAAGTTTGACTACTGAAAACACTCCATCCTGTGGTTGCATGTCAGTTCCAACTCAAGTACACTACAGTATTCTGAAATCAGGCTGCATCAGAACTCAAATCCTTGCACTGTAGTGCACTCTAATGCCAATACAAACCACATACATTTTGTATTCAATGGCTTAGCAACAAGATATAATTACTAACTAGTAGAACAAATATCTTGCAAATTTGACTTGGGGCACAGAATTACCAGGAGAACTTGCAATGACCACGTCACAGATTTCCTTTGACGTGAGGCTGTGCTGTATACTGTATATTGTATACTGTAATACTATCTTAGGTTAAATAATAATAATCCTTACATTTGATATAGTGCCTTATCACATTGTTGAGATATCTAAAGTGCTTCACAGAATATACTCTAAAATGAACGGACTGCATTTTGTGGACAAAACATGACTGCTAAGTGTGCACTGAAGTGCCCCACAAACAGTTGTGGATTGAGTGACAAAATTATTATAGTTTTAAAATTAAATCATCAGTAATATATTATGGCGTTCTGTAGCTCAGTGGTTACAGCACTTGCCTTGCAAGTGAGAAACCAGGGTTTGACTCCCAGCAGGGCAAAACCTTGGGCAAGTTCTTACTCCACATGCCTAATAATTTTCCCTAGAAAAAAAGGTAATAAATTGGTCACTTTCAATCCATGACCGTTTGTTACTCATGTAACTGTTTAATAACTGTCTTACTCATTAATAAATTAACCTTTTTCATTTATCCATCGTCTCTGTCTACTATCCTACCTCAGGGTCAACAACAATAATAACCTGAAGAATATTGTAGAAAATATACAAATTTCATATTCAAATAACTATTAAAGTGTAAGATGCATAAAACACAGTATCCTCTCACTGAACATTCATTTGTTTTCCTTTAAATATCAATTTGGAGAAGCATAACACAACAGGGAATACATTCACAGAGTCCAGTGTGGTATTGAATAGATCTGATGCCATCTGCTTTTGCAAATGCTGGATGTGTCTATTCAACTACTGTTATCTGTTTTTACTGAAATTGTTCATTTTAATGTCCCTTTATACATATCTCTCAGCAAAAAAATTGCGGCCATTCATTTAGTTGACCTTTATATGTGCAGTGTATAGGTAGGCAATTTCTGAATGTCTCTATTGTAACATTGTAACATGTCTATTTCACCCACATGTATAAGGTCAATTCACTTTACAGTACAGTATATGCTGTGAAGCGCTTTGCGATATCTAGAATACGTGAAAAGCGCTATATGAAATACAAGGCTTATTGTTATTAATATTCATGATACATTGAATATGTTTATATTTTCTGGGGCAGGAAGAGGTTTATATTTTTCATATTCTGGCATGATAAAATGTAATGTTTTCTCATGTTTTGTTTTCATTAACATTGCATTTCCGTTGCCTTTCACTCTTGTTTTGATGCTACTGTTCACTGGTCAATAAGTTGGTAAATAAAGGGGCATCAATTTAAGATCACTTTAAATCCTGTAGCTCAGTGGTTATAGCACTCGCCATACAAACGTGAGACCTGTGTTTCGAATCCAGACAGGTCAGGGCGAAACCTTGGGCAAATTTCCTTACTCCACACGCCTAATAATAATCCAACCAAAAAATAACCTATAATAAATTGGTCATTTCAATCCACAACTGTGCGCAATTGGCTGCTGTGTTTCACCCACAAATATACAGTATATATAAATATACAATTTACTTTACAGTATATTCCATGAAGCGCTTTGAGATGTCTAGAAAATGTGAAAAGCACTTTATCAATGCAAGGATTATTATTATATTATTTATTATTATAAAACACATGGAAAAACTGAAAATATATTATTTTTACATATAGCCTTATTACAACAACAAATTTGATTTATATAGCGCCCTCCATGCCAGACGGCGTTTCTGAGTGCATCACAATAACGGATCCCGAACACATAAAACTGCAACCTTTTAAATGTGAATTCGACAAAATTGAAAATACATATATATGTAAGATACATCATGACCTTCCTCTTCGACCGTACCTTCTTTCTCTTCCACCTTTCCTACTCTCCTTCCCCTTCCCCCTACCCCAACCCTTTCCCCCGTCCTCGGGTCCCGACCTGACTGTTCAGCGCTTTGGGACGTCCTCCCGACGTGAAAGGCGCTCTATAAATGTAATTTTGTTGTTGTTGTTGTAAGATACATTTCAAAATAAAATTTCAAGGGATCTGGCACAGCCACTCAGGGCCTTTTTCATTTCTGTAAGATTTCCATGATTCTACAATTGGCTGAACAGTCAATGGAAAATATAATTCTCTAATGATTATTTTCCATCTTAGACTTCTCTCCACCTCTCCCTTTCCTTCTTCAAGTTCTGTCTCAAGATATTTCCCCCTGACCATGCCTTTGGACATCCTCCCAATGCCTTTGGACATCCTCCCAACCCCCACCCCTACTTGGCCCTCACCCCTTGATTCCAACTCCCAGCTCAGGTGCAAACCCTTGACACAGCAGCACATTGTAATGTCATCCTGACGTGTAAGGCTCTATATAAATGCAATGTGTTGGTGTGCTTGGATAACATGAACCTGAACAGGTGGGTAGAACCTTATTTTAACATCTCATCTGAAGGACGGCACTTCTGACAATGCAACACAACCATACAGTACTGCATTAGATTCTCAGTTTAGGTGAGGATATTTTCAGTGAGACCTTCTGTCAACCAATACTTGGGAGTAAAACAGATTTAAAGAGAGTTATGTTGTTCATGAGCACAGAAATTACCTCCAGCAAGAACAACCAGCTCATAGTCTTTGTTTACTTTTCATCTTCTGGCTGTTGAGCTAATTTTACAATACTGTACTCATTCCCTTAACTCTATCAGTCTGAAACTCCCATTAATCTACTCGAAAGAGCTCCCTCGGGCATTAATTTACTTGAAAGGGGTCCCTTATGCATAAAGTCTGTAGCTGGAGTCCTGTAGCTCACTGAGACCTGTGTTCGAATCCAGGCAGGGCCAAACCTTGGGCAAGTTTCCTTACTCCACACACCTAATAATAATCCTTCAACAACAAAAAAAATCGGTCATTTCAATCCACGACTGTTTGTGGGACACTGCTTTTGCAATTGGCTGCCACATTTCACCCACAAATATACAGTCAATTTACTTTACAGTATATTCTGTGAAGCACTTTGAGACATCTAGAAGATATGAAAAACGCTATATCAAATGCAAAAATTATTATTACAAACGATACCACTTTCATACAACATCTTGCACTTATATAGCACCCTTCACACAGGGTAGCGTCTCAGAGTGTTTAACAGTAGTGCAGCCTGACTCTTGAGCTGGGTGTAGGCTGGGGGGAGGTCGCCGTAAGCACGGTTGAAGAGGAAAGTTTTCAGGCAGGACTTGAAAAAGTGGGGCAAGGCGAAGTGATCAAGGTTTCGGGGATTAGTGGCTGAAAGTTCAACTTCCGATGGTGGAGCGGAGGATGCGAGGGGTGAGCAGGAACACAGTGCCAGTTGAGCGTTTGGGGAGTGGGGATGTTGAAGAGCTAGAGAGGTGCCAGAGTGAAGGGATTTGAACACAAGTGTGAGGATCTGTAATTCACTGATTAATATTAAGCACAGTATTGATACAACATGATACAAGATGATATATATATGATATATTGATATAATACATAACAAATGTTTGGAAATGGATGGAAGTTGTGGAGCAAGATTTAATTTTTCAGCTTCTAGTGGGTCTGATAGTCAGTGGTGCTGACTGAACAAAACTAGACCAAAAGCCTCCTAACACTAGTTGACAGAACGCACGCGTAAATATTGCCCATTTGGGAGAGTGAAAATTGGAAATATTTTTTGTAGAAAAATTAGTGTATGATCACAAAGTTAGATCACATGCCTGGGTCTGTACAGACCAGATGCTCAGCAAGCTGGCCATCACACTTAAAATTGATTTGTCTTGTTTCAAAATGCATCATTACACTACAAATTCTGCTGTTGTCGCAATATTGTAAAATTAGCTCAACAGCCAGAAGATGAAAAGTAAACAATATTTTGAAGAGCTCAATGATGGGATTTCAAGTGCGATTTGAAGTGTGATGATTCATTTTGATAGATATGGGGAATTTGCATTTTTAAATAAGAAAATATCGGAACCCACATCCTGCACTCATTTTAATCAACCCATCTTATAGAACCCAGAGATCAACTGTACCTTTACAAAATTGGTCATTCACTCCGTAGCTGTTTGTGGGACAATATTGCTCATAATTTGGCTGCCGCGGTCGCCCACAAAGCAGTCACGGCACTTTACAGTACATTCAATAGCTATGAAAGGTGCCAAACCAAATGTAAGGGTTTACTACAGTACAGTAATAATAATCCTTCCATTTGATATGGTGCTTTTCACATCTTCTAGACCTCTCAAAGAGTCATATTATTACAGTAGTATAATCTGTTATAATATGCCATGGAGCAATCGGCTAGTTTCACATCACCAGTGAGTTACCTCTGATACGCCGTTACCTCTAATATGCTGCAGTGAATCCGAGTGTGAACCGGCTACGGTATCCTCGGCTCAAACACAGTCGCTTGAGTGAATTGTTGCCTGACTCTATGAAGTGAACCGCAGGTGGTCGCTAATGATACTATGGCACTATTCGAAGGGAGAAAGGAGATTCTCCCAGTGTCTTTGCCAACAATCCTGCAACTATAAACTGGTCATTCACTTCATGGCTGTTTGTGGCACACTGCTGAGTGTAAATTTCAACATTTATGCGGACGACACCCAGTTGTACCTTTCTGCCTCATCCCTCAACCCCCAGACCATCGATGTTCTGACAGCATGTCTGTCCGACATTGAGTCCTGGACGAGGGACAACTTCCTGCAATTGAACGTGAGTAAGACCGAGGCCCTCCTGATCGGCTCAAGCCAGCGCCTCCGCACATCGGGCGCTGCCAGCCTCAACATCCAAGGCTGTACTCTCCACCTCACAAAGCCAGTCAGGAACCTCGGCATCACGTTCGACCAAAAACTCTCCTTCCTCCCCCACATCCGTGCCTTGACCGGCACCGCTTACTTCCACCTGCGCAACATTGCCAGGCTCCGCAATTATCTTACCCCCCCACGCTGCCGAAACACTCGTGCACGCGTACATCACCTCTAGGCTGGACTACGGAAACTCTCTCCTCGTTGGCCTCCCCAGTTCCTCCATTCACAGGCTGCAGGTCATCCAAAACTCTGCAGCCCGTGTATTATCCCGCACCCGCCTCCGCGACCATATAACCCCCACCCTCGCCCGTCTCCACTGGCTCCCCATTCTACAGAGGATCGAATTCAAGATCCTCGTCCTCACCTTCAAGGCCTTACACGGCCTTGCCCCGCCCTATTTAACTAATCTACTTTCCCCCTACAAGCCCACCCGGACCCTCCGTTCAACAGGACTTGGCCTGCTCCAAGCCCCCGCCCGAACCGCCCCACCATCGGAGGCCGGGCCTTCAGTTTCTCCGCTCCCACCCTATGGAATACCATCCCTCAATCCCTCCGTCTCGTTTCTTCCCTTTCCTCTTTCAAGGCCGGTTTGAAGACTTTCCTCTTCAACCGTGCCTTTTGTTCCACCCCAACTTTTTCGACCTCCACTCTGTGTTTCACCCCTTCCCAAACACTCCCCTCCCAGCTCGGGTCACATGCCTCCTCTGCAGCGCCTTGGGACGTCCTCCCGACATGAAAGGCGCTCTATAAGTGTAATTTGTTGTTGTTGTTGTTGAGTGTGCAAAACTGGCTCCTGTTCACCTAGAAATAGTCACTGCGCTTCACAGTGAAGAGCTTAGACAAATGCTGACAATGTGCAATATCAAATGCAAGGATTTTTTTTATTAATACAGAGTTGAAACTACAATTAAGGATCTAGGTCAACAATTTGTTCTCATAAGGCAAATACTCTATATCCATCAGTCTTCAGGTCTCCACTGATGGTTCTGTTCATAATACAGTGATATATAAAGTACAAGACAGTAAAGCAAAGAGTATGATATATTCTGATTAACTACTGCACAGAAAATTTATACCATAATCAGCAGCAGTAATAAAACCTTTATTAACTGAGATGACTTTACTTAAGAAAGGCCTGACAGATTCTTAATACACAAGTTTCCAGCTACTCAGGGCAATTTAAACAAGCCTATACATTCTCAAGTACTGCATATACATGATCTAAAGAGTCTTGCATGGTTAAAAAAAATGCACAATTGACATTTTTTCAGTGCTGAATTCTAATCAGAAGGCATCCAAGACTGAACATTCACCACTCAAAGTGTGTCTGTGCGCTCCAGGCTTAGCTGCCTGATTATAACTAGTGGCGAGTGCCATGGAAACTAGTCTATCTGCTCGCTGCTGGGAATCTATGGGAAGCTCCTCTTACCGTCCTCTCTGCTGGAGGATATGGAGAGGTGATCAGACTTATTTATCGAGGCACAAAGGTTCCTCTGAGTAATGGAAATGCTTTAGAGCAGCAGAGTGCAGGGGCATCAGCTTTGGGAAGCTTAACACATTTTTACGTTTGGCACCTACTGTCCACCTAACGAGGTGTATCACAGAGCAGATCCAAGTGAAGAGCATACAAGCTAGTTTAATGGAAGCACTTGCTCAGCCCTGAAATTAATTTGATGGGAAATGTTTGCAGGCATCCGCTCTGCTGTTATTTGACTTATATTGAATAACATCCATTGAATTCAGAATAAATCTAAAGCTCAAGCTCCGGACAAATCATTCAAATTTTTTAAGTGACATTTCTGAATTCTGGCTATTTGCCTGCACACCATATGGACCAGAGCAATAGAGTAATACAAAAATGATTTCTTGCTTTTGGCAGCAGGGTTGATGTTTTCTCCTTGATGGATTCTGCAGAAGTCTTACATAAAATAAGCAGGCTGGGTGCATGCAAACAGCTGAACGTGGAACCTTTTGGTTCAATTGAAGCTTTGGTTGTGCAACTCTTAATAGAGCTATAGTGCATCATCCAACAGATCTGGTACAGTGTAGGTACATTAAATACACTGGTTTAAAACCCACACAAACTCTAAATGGATCACAAGAGCCAGTTCTTAAATTACAGGCTAATGGAGTATCATTGCTGAATTGCCCTTGTACATCTCCTAATGACTGACCTTTGGCGTACCATAAGAAGTGTCTTCTCTCCCCACCACCCCCACCACAACCGCCCCCAAAAAGATTATAGGCAAGAAGTAGATGAGGGATTGGAATCTAAGTTTTAACTAAGCACCGACGCAGAAACTAAGAGGTTTTACACTTCGTAATTTTGCAATACTTTTTCTTAATCAAAATCCATCCTCAGTCTGTGCTGAATTAGTTGGGGGCAAACATAAGGGTGCTAAACTAAACAAAAGTAAACTTGCATTTTTATAACATTTCATAACATTTATTCATCATTGAAAAATGACTCTGTGCTTCACAGGTTCTTACGGCCCAGCATTGAGATAGATTTTTCTGAAGATAAATGAAAGAGCCATTCACACTAGCAGGGTCCCTCCAGACAGTCATGAAGAGAATAACTAATTAATATAGAGAATTGCTTCACTGGACAACTGACCTCAAAGACTCCTGGGCGAGAATGAAGAATTTAATTAAGATTTCTGATGTCTTTTAAAAAAAAAGCTTATCAGTTTTAAATCTGAGAGGATTCTATCTAATTCATCTTACATTTCCCCAAAAAAGGTGCTTCCGAGCTTTCTCTCTCCCTCAAGCATTTCCTTGGACTAGATAGTCACCAGCTATCTTCGTAACCCCAGTAAGTATGTGGCCGTTCTTTTTGTAAGAATTTAGGAAGCAAGAGTTATAAGAGTCAACTCCAGGGAAAAATCACAGAACAAACCAATCTACTAGTTGTCTTGATATCCACACACAACCAACTTTAATGTCTGGGGTCATTGGATTGTGATCAGGATTAAAATTCATGCCTGTTTGAGCCCTCAAATAAATGTTATTCAAACATAGCCCTCTTTTCCTCCATTTCCCCCCAAACCTACTATTGCTCCAATTGCGTTCAGATAAATCGGATAAATGTATCTAAGGATTAAATCTGTTACCCATCTAACTTATTCCCATCAACTACCAACAGAGCCTGTCTACCTTCCCACCAGGTCACTCATCTGCAGCCTGGTTCACAGCAAGGAGTTCACAATGTATTTCAAGCTTATATGAAATGCACTTACAAGAAGTTTTAGCTTCAGATTTAAGAAACGTTGGGCTGGAGAGACATAGAGTGGGACAAAACACAATTGAGCATTTTAGTTCTAATGGATCAGCATTTTACACAAATGTTTTAATTTGATATGTGGGGGAAGAAGGAGAGCTAAGCAATTTGTGACCCTATAATTTCAAAGTTTGTTTCCACTCCAGAATGTTAAGGCTTTCACAATTTTAAAAAGTTTAAAATTGAGGAAAATCCTAGTACTGTACTATATGATGCCACGGTTCTAGAAATGGGACAAATATTACATGAAAAAAATGAAATCACAGAAAATAATCCTGACCATCAAAGAAGGTTGTTCTTGGACTAATGAACATTTGTATGACAATATGTATGTGGAAACTTTAATTTATCTTTCATGAAGATCAATAAAAAAAAGTTCTCGTAATTTTACAGTTTAATTGGAAACAAGATTACAATGTGATATGATCATTTCTAATAGCTGACGTTACCCAATTTCTATTATTCCCTCTGTACACCACACAAATCAGAAAGAATCCTACGGTTTGCAGATGCCTTCACTAATCCCAACATCCATTCCAGGGCAGCTGTCAATCCAAACAAGAAACTTCGTGTAAGTAAGCAGCAAGAAGCTTGGTTCCTTGAATGTAGTTGGTCCTGCGAGAGAAACAAAAACAATTAAAAGTAATCCATTAATACAAGTCTACCCTTCTGATACTGCACCAATATTCCAAAGGTTTGCAGGATCGTTGAAGATGCAGTACGATTAGCCATGACAAAACAGATGTCTGATATGCATAATTACTTTTCTAAAATAAAAGCAACCCTAAAGCACATATGATAGGCCGAGATCTTTCAGCTTCCACCTTGCCCATGCATGGAGTGCATGCTCTATGCCATCCATAGAATTCATGTTTTTACTTCCTAGAGAGAGAGACTGAACGAGTCTGAATGAGTGCACCAAAACAATGGTCACAAAATATTCTTGAATGTACAATGAGGACCAGCTACAGGAATTAGGTTTATTTTTACAGCAATTAGGGAGGTACCACGTGACTGATGAAAACACTTACCAAGGTTTTATTATAATAAAACCAACTGGATTGAAATACTGTGCATTGCACTGGTGATAATGTTCTGGCCTCCTTTGCAAAGTATTGCTGGGACAAAACAGTCCACAAACCTCAGTCATTGCACTTTATAGAATACCCTGTGAAGTGCTTTAGGACATCCTTTCTACATGATAGACCCTATACCAAGCGTAAAGATTATTACTATATTCAATGGGGGTATAATTTGCAAAAAAAGTTATTAATTTTATGTGTCTATATTTGTTGCACTTATACAGATCTTCCCAGATCTTCTCTCCCTAGGAATCCAATATTTTGGAATCTTTAAGAGGGAAAATAGTATTCCTGTCTGAAACAGTGACTTCCAGAACATCACCTAGTTTTGCAGAATTCAACAGATAAGATTCGAGTTTAGACTAATTGGTTGTGGTTCACGAGAATCATGGAATACAGAAATTATCACAAAAGAGAAAGTCATTAAGTCTGTCAAGCCTAAACTAGTGTTAGCTCAACCAACATTGCTAACTACTTCAATCCCAATTCTCTGCTCTTTCTATGTGCTCTTTTATATTTTGTTTTGGTCAAAGGTTTATCCACTTTTGCTTCTAGACATCATCGTCTTTGACTCATCAGATACTGTATTTGCAGCAAAGCAATCCATATTCTAACAGCCTGAAAAACAATCATGATGTATTCCTAGGATACAATTTACTTATTGGCAGCTAAAGATTTATGTGTTTCATAAGGTGACTGGACAAGCAAGTCAAATTGTGCATTATTATAAAGAGAAATGAAAATCCATTTAAACCCATGGATTTTCCACACAGCATCACAAGACCCTTTCTTGTGAGTTTAGCCAAGATTATTCAACCCAAAAGAAATAATAAAAACAAGCACGTGGTAAAGATGACAATGTGGAGCATGTGAATGACGTCCTCCCGACGTGAAAGGCGCTATACAAATGTAATGTTGTTGTAATGAGGCTGAAGCTTTAGACATGACTAAAAGATGCCTTTTTTACCGGTTGAATTTCTCATTTTGTGAATGAGCGCCATCATCTGAGGCTCCCATCGGCAGCAGCATAACATTTTTTCCTGTGGCTTCCTCGAAAGTCAAAGCCACGGGGATGCTTCCACCTTCTCTCGTCATGTCCGGGTCAACTCCAAACACTTAAGGGAAAGAAACAAAATATGGCAACTAGAACTCGCATGAATACACAATGCACAACAAATAATATTAACTTGCTCTTCAAACTGGCAATTTCTTACAAGATGGGTGTTTAACCAGGTCCTTAAAATCTGACGAAGGGTCGTGGACTCGAAACGTTGACTCACTTTTCCTTTCTCCATAGATGCTGCCTGAGCTGCTGAGTTTTCCCAGCAACTTCTGTTTTTGTTTCAGATTTCTAGCATCTGCAGTATTTTGTATGTTTCTTTCCCTTAAAATTAATGTTCTCTTGGATTTTTACTAACTTTACCATCTCATTTACAACAGAATCTGCAAGTTTCCTGCACCTACTCCTGTGCCTGATTCAGTGATTATTAACTACGACTGAACTGAACACTCTAATTGGTTGTAAAGCAACAGCTTTGGTATTGTTGGCCACTAATATAACTTCCCCATTATAATCACACAAAGAAAGTAGTCACTACATAACATTTAGATACTGAAATAGCAAAACTGAATATTTTCTAAATGGTAAGATACTAAGAACTGTGGGCGGGAGCAAAGAGATTTGGGTGTCCACTTCCACAAATCACTAAAAACAAGCTCACAGATGCAAAAGGGTATCAAAAAGGATAATAAGATAATAATCCTAGCATTTCATATAGTGCTTTTCAAGTCTTCTAGACATCTCAAAAGTGCTTCACAGAATATACTGTAAAGTGAATTAACTGTATATATGTGGGTGAGCCCAGCAGTCAATTGCGCACAGCAGCCCCACAGTCATAGATTGAAATGACCAATTTTTTTTGAGGGATTATTGTTAGGCGTGTGGAGCAAGGAAACTTGCCCAAGGTTTCACCCTGCCTGGAATTAAACCCAGATCTCCTGCTTGTAAAGGGAATGCTCTAACCACTGAGCTACAGGACTCTTATATCACAAATTCACTAGTATGATACCAGAGTTTAAAGGGTTAAATAATGAGGACAGATTGCATAAACTTGGTCTCTATTCTCTTGAGTTTAGAAGATTGAGGGTTGATCTGATTAAGGTATTTTCAATAATAAAGGGATTTGATACAGTAGATACAGATAAATTATTTCCTGTGGTAGGAGAATCCACACTTAGGGGGTGTAATCTTATAATTAGAGCTGGCCATTCAGGAGTGAAATTAGGAGGCAGTGTTTTACCCAAAAGCTGTAGAAATCTGTTACTCTCTCTCCCAAAAGGTTGTGGATGCTGGATCCATTCACATCTTCAAGACTAAGATGGATAGATATTTGTTATGTCAGGGGATCAAGGGATTTGGGGCAAGGGCAGGTAATTCGACTTGAGGTACAGATAAGCCATGATCTTATAGAAGGGTGGGACAGGCTCGAGGGGCTGAATGGCCTCCTCCTGTTTCTATGTCAATGGTGTCCTTGTTTGCTTAACTTGAAGTGTTTTGCCACCCACACGTCATTCTCAAAGTGAATCTGTGGGGCCTGAATTTCACCCAGTCTTAGTCTGCAAAGACTATTATATCTTAAATGAAAGATCACAGTATTTTTTTTATAATTCTTATTAGTTTGGAAAATTCTTAAAACTCAGGGTTAAGTTTTTTTTTTAAGAACAGCAAAATGAAAATCAAATGTTGTTCTTCAGATACCATGAGGACTGGAATTAGGGGCAAAGCTCACACATTACTAACAAACAACTTGGGTTTAAATATCAGAGGGCTGGCAACCATGGAACCGCACACTCAGTAAACTACTGGAAAAAGGAGTTGAATGGCTTTTTGGAAAGAAACCATATTTTGAATAAAAATACTGTCCTAGGTATTCATCGACAAAAATGTTCACTACACCTTAGGTGGATCCTGCAGAGCACTTTGTAATGTCTTCCTGACATGATAGGCACCATGTCAAATACACAGATGATTATTGTTTAGAATATAACCAATGTCTGTGACATTATATACATTTAATCCTTATTAGACGTCTTGTGAACAAGAATGCACAATTGTGCTTCTTCTACCAACCTGTTTTGGTGGCATTTCGGCCAGCTTTATAGTGGGGGTGGTTATAGTCTGAGAGCCAGGCCTTTGCCCCGTGACCCATGTGCACCTTCATCTTGTTGGGGCTGCCATGTTCAGCAAATGCTTTAGTCAAGTGATCCACAACCTAAATAAAAAGTACAAGATGAGGAATTTAAATTTAAAAGAAAAACCATACATAGCATAAAGAGAAATGGAAATGTTGGTTTTACATGTTAGGCTTTAAGACCAGGCATCTTCAATGTGAAAACAATTGAAGACAAGTTTCTTCCTTATGGGTTTAATCCGACAACAAAAAATATACTCAAACAGAAAATGAGAAGAATGAGGAAAATCCAGTGTTGCTGTCAGCCTCAATAACCATATAACAAAGCATTCCATAGAATGACAGCCCATTATGTATACACAGGTTTCTTCTAATCTCCCCCCTTAACTGATCAGTTGACAATCCTGAGCTCACAACAGCTAAAGACAAGATAGACAGACAATTGAGAAATAAGGGTATGAATCAAATATGAGGATATGGGATTAAATCTAAGTACAATTAGTCCTCGCTTAACATCATAGTTGTGTTCTAGAAAAGTGCGACTTTAAGCGAAACCGTGTACGAATACCAGACATTCAGCGTCTATATACGCCTAGGCTACCCAAAGTAGTTTGTTTCCACCTGCTGGCGAACAATGTAATAGCAAACGTCATGATGTTAAATGGATATATGTTCCCCTATTATCAGCAACGTAATAACGAAACAACATTGACCGAATCAATGTTAAGCGAGGACTTAGAAAGAGGCTACCATCATCTAATAGAATGACAGAGATAATGGCCCCATTCTAATCTTACATTTCTATTTCACAGCAAAAGAAAACGGGTGTCCAGAATAACTGGGACTTTTGTTTTGGGGTCAGAAGATTGTGGCTTCACACCTGATGCTGAGATTTGAGCTCTAAATCGACAATGACACCCCAATATATGGCTGCATTTTTGTGGATGCCACTCTTCAGATGAGATGTTAAACTGAGACTTTTGTAGCTCAAAAGATGCTACTACAAAGTAAAGAAAGCATAGTCTTCACAGCAAAGACTGTACCTGTTTCTCAACTACATTTGGATCCATGTGAGGCACCAAACGGATAGAAAACTTCCCAATCACTTTCTTAGGAATGACAGTTTTGGCTCCTGCCCCATCAAAAGCTCCTTCGATTCCATGCAGAGATAAGGATGGATACCTCCAGCGATGCATCAAAATTTGCTCCTGTACAGAAAAGGCAAAAAACAAAAGCACAAGTTAACCTGCTGTAAATATGGATTCATAAGGATGTGCAAAGATCAGAAGTAAATTTTACAAACACTGACCCATGCAACAGCTAATGGTCAAGGCAAGTTGTACAACTACATCTGAACTTGACAAGAGCTCAGCATGGGAGAGGTGATTGGAGGCTATGCCAGCCTACATTAAAATCACTACACTTCACAATTAATCCTAATCCCCCCTTCCATCCACCCCACCACATACCCCGTCCTAAACTCGGGTTTGAAGGAGTAACTATCCAGCGCTTTGGAACGTCCTCCTGATGTGAAAGGTGCTATACAAGTGTAATTTTGTTGTTGTTCACAATGAAGCTATTAAGTGTTTTTATATGTTTTTATGATATGATGTAATATCAAATTCCAGGATTGTTATTACTTTCATCCCTGGTTTGCTTTGGGTTGAAACCTGGGTCTCAGAAGTGAAAGGAAAATTGGCTCTGAGTCGAAAGAGGAACTCAATAATTGATCCAAGAGAGGCTGCGGAGGAGTGAAACCTTCAGTCCTCAAACTAACTTTGGCATGACTGAGTGCAACTTTAGCAGTCACGTACATTTACAAGCAAACAATTTCACAAACTGCATCTTCTCCAACTGAAATTGCCAATTGATTAAGTGCATCAATTTCTTTTGTTTCTAATAGTGTGTCCAAATGATTTAGTGCCCCAATTATTTGGAAAGTACTAAAGAACTAGATCACACACAACAGCCCTGTCCCAACAAGCTATTGATAAATTTTAAGTTTCACAATACTCAGGTAAATAAAACCAACAGGGCAGTCGGTAATTAGTCCTTAAAAACTGCACTAACATCAGTTCTCTGGAGGAGATGTGTTTCTTGGGATCCACTTCGATGATACATTTCCAACACATACATTCTAAGAGAAAATGTTTGGCACACAGGTCTCTTCAGAGGAGTGCTATGTACAAAAATAGTTTAAAAAGGCTCTCAATTCAGAGGTGACATACAGGCAAGAACTCAACATACAACTTTAGATTTTCCTCTTCCCCACTCACTCATCCCAAGATTTGCACTCGAAAAATATCAATGTTAATGTACATTGTGTCAAAACAAAAAGGTTAATATCTTTAAAAACCATAAATTATGCAGTTTAGTTCAACTATATAGAAACGTACCTTAGAGCTGTGCAACAGCTGACCGGCTCCCACATCCTTGCAGTACTCATTCACGTCAAAGTCGATTTCTTGATACATGTTCTTCTCCTCATCTGAGACAGGTGCCACAGAGTCATAGATCCCATGAACGAGGATCTTTCCCTTTTTGTCCACCAACTTCCCTATTTTAAAACAGGAATTTGGTTGTTTGTACTGGTGAGAACGCACCTCAAAACATCTTCAATAGTGACATTCCTCCTGCCATACAATCAACACTGTAAAGGTTGTCAAGCAGGTGAAGGTAATTGCAGACAATGGCATTTGAATAGCCCATGCAATCTGGCAATAAGACAAGCAACTTTCGTGAGAAACTGACTGTGTGACAATGGTTCTAAAAACAGACGCTGATGGCTTTCCAACAAAAACAATTGGGAAATAGTACAAACATCTTCTAGCGTGAGACAACGCCCCAATAATGTGCAGCCCCTGCAATGCCACTGCACAACCTCCCTCTACAAATGTGTTTCCCCAGTGTCAATCCTGTTTACTATAAATCATGAGCACTTACCCAATAAAGTGATCAGGTCTGTCATAGCTTCATGTATTGTACCACCAAAGACACCAGAGTGAAGATCCTTATCAGAACAGGCCACCTGGATTGGAAGTGGAGTGGAACAGACGTTTGACCTTTTATTTTATTTACAGCCAAATTCTAGTTACAACTGAAAATAACCAGTCTAAATCTGGTGTCAGGATATGGCTTCTGAAGTCAAATCAAAGTGCACAAAATACGATTAATTATCACAACTTCAACAGGTGATCTAGGAAAATGTAGTGAAACTGGAAAGTTCAACATGGTACAGTAAATTGGGCAACACCAGATGCTATAATTTACAACCAGAATATATTAAGGAGTTTTGATTTTAGTGTATAATTAGCACGACTTTAAAAACAATATTTGTTTTACTCTTTTTACAAAAATGAGATTGATATCAGATCACAAAGACTAAAGCCAAAGGAATATTTACCTCCACATAGAAATAGCAGATACCACGGAGACCATATGTTATGCAGGGTTTGCTTTTCCCAAGCCAGTAGTTATCAGAAATGCAAATATAATCCACACCCTTGAAGAAGGTGTCTTTACGAGCAAACACCAAGTCGTCAAGTCCTTCTGATCCAGATTCCTCCATACCCTCCAAGCAGAATACAAGATTGATTGGCAATTCCTGTAAAATCATTAAATACCATTAGACCTGTTCCATTTTGACCATATCAGCTGTGCATTACACAAAGCAACACTTACCATCAAGACAGAATTATTCATCCCTCCCAAAAATATCCTCAAATGCAATGCATGCTCGACTACACCAATGCCCTGTTTGTCGGCCTTCCCAATTCCTCCGTCCATAGGCTGCAGATAATCCAGGACTCTGTGACCCATGTCATCTTGCGCTCTAAGCTTCGTGACCCCATCTCCCCCATCCTGACCCGGCTCTGTTGGCTCCCCATACCCAGAGGATTCAATTCAATATCCTGGTCCTTACAAAAACCCTCCATAGCCTCGTCCCACTCTATCCCAGTGACCTCCTCACCCCCTACCTCCACTCAGCAGGCTCCGGGCGAGCCTTCAACCACTGCCCTTAACCTCTGGAATTCTATCCCGCAGTCTCTCTCCTCACCCCCTCCCTGGCCTCCTCAACTCCTGCCTCAAGACCCTCCTCTTCGATGGTTTTATCAGCCACTCCAAATCCCCACTTTCCCTCCACCCTCCCCATCCCTGACCCCAGCTCGGGTCGGAAACAATGACTGTCCAGCGCCTTGGCATGTCTTCATGACATGAAAGGCACTATACAAGTGTAATTTTGTTGTTGCTGTTGTTATTACAAAACTTTACTGTAAATTTTGAAAGAAAATATTATTTCTATAGCCACAATTCAGGAAACATTTCCATTAACTTGACATTGCAAACCAGTCATTTTAACACTATGGTATTTTGATTCAGAGAGTTGCCTCACACCTGAAGATAATGGACTCTAATTAAAGACCACATATATTTTAAATAAAGAGCTAAAAGTAGTGCACATGGCTCACTTAAACAGCATTTACTTTATCTCAGATTGTCAATAAAAACGACATGCAACATATGCACTCTAATAGAGGGAATGGAACAAATCTTCCAACCTTATTTGTAATTCTTTCAAACAGAAGAAATACTTTCAAACATCTGTGCATGGTCAGAGTTCATAGAGTATCTAGCAGGCTAAAACAACTCTTCTAATAAAGTCATAAGCAAAGTGTTGCAAGGTTCATAAAATGGATGAATTGTTGATTCAAGAACGTAAGAATTCTCTAGGTAAAAGGAGACCAAGGTCATCTACTTCGCCTTCCACCATCCTGACAGGCGATTTACATGTTGTGTCAGATCCTTGCTCCCTCATTGAAGTCTTCACGTTGTCAAATCTCAAAGGTTAACTTTACCAAAAAGGGCATTTAGACTTGTAAGCAAAAATCTTCAGACTGCCCTCTATCCTCCAGCAAAGAAGTGAACAGATTAAACTATATAAACTGTACACTACAACAAATAAAACAAAGTCCATTGTTTTTATGACCTGCTTGATTTTCTGAAACGCTTCAATGCAGTTCAGCCACGCGAGCACAGGTCCTTTGTCATCAGTGGAGCCCCTCCCGTATAGCTTCCCTGTAAAGGTTCAAAATAGTCAGGATATTAACACAAATCTGGAGAATATGGTGGTGGGGGGGTGGGGGGGTGGGGGGGGGAGAGGGAGAGAGGAGGGGGAGAAAAGAGGAGCGATAGATGGGAAAAGTAAAATAATTAATTCCATTGTAACAGTTTTAGTTTTTTTAAAAAATTTTTAGCATGTTTTAGTATCAGTTCGATCCCCTCCTCTCCCCACCACCCAGACCCATCTTGGTTTAAATATTCTGCATATACAGTCAAAGCACTTTAGGCCAAAAGTGTCCTTGAGATAAGGATAGCAACTGAATAAGGGTTCATTTGCGTGCAAACCAGGCTGTCTGGGCTTTTGCAGAGTGGTTGCTTGCAGGATGTGGTTGCTGCGTGGAGGTGGTTCCTTGAACATATTTGACTGTATTACAGAATCAGAAGACACCCACTGAACCATATCACAAATACTAAAAAGCTTTGGCAGATAATTACCCATGTGTATTATCCAGTGTGTTGCACAGACCCACAAAAACAACAAAACCAGGCAAGATTCAGGTTAAATCCCATGCTTGAGCAGAGTTAGATAAAAATAAAATACTTCAATATGCCTACAATAGAGAGGTGGGGGAATGGGGATGGAAATATAGCTGCTTTAACATTCCTGATCGCTATTCAGTCACTTTGCTGAGATGGATTTATTATACATGTTGGCTGAAGACAGGTCTGTGATGTTTCTATCTCCCCTCCGCCACTCCCAGAGAAGTTGAATTGCCTGTTGCAACTCCATGCCTAGCTTGTCTTGAGCAGACAATACATAAGGCGGCATACAAGATGAGATGCAACCATCTTAATTTGGCCCCTAGTATCTAATATCTAATACAATGTTAAGCGATGACTAACTGTATTTCCTTGTTAACTTATTTCAGTTTCTGAAGAATCATGTGTTTTATTCACATGACTCATCACCTCAGAGGAAGAAAACAGACAACATGTGACTTAGTTTAAAATCAATTCCCCTTTCAAAAAACCTATGACTTAGTCAGCGTGCCTGCTGTTCAACATTCACTGGCCAGGTTCCGAGGGTGCCGGATAAACGGGCTTTTACTGTATAATCACCAATCGTCGCAAAATAATCAAGCGCCTAAATGATCTTCATTTCAATTACTGTACTCTTAAACCTGGTTTATAACAAAGGAATGAGGACTATGATAGTTTTTATGAATCTGCATTCTGGTCCTCGGTCCCTACCTGTACTAACCCTTACCCGATAATACATCCCACCAAAAAGACAATAAGTCTCTGTGTTACACCAGCAAAATATTAGTCACATTGCTAGTCAATTCCAAGGGCTGAGCAAAACAGAAGCATGAAAAGCAAGTGATCATTGGAAAGTAAAGCAATGTTTGCAAAACGCATTACTAAAAAAACAACCTTATGTTAGTGGGCATTTAAATGGTTCCCTAACAATTGAGATGTTTATTGACCGATTAGGTTTGGAGCTCTTGCCTTAATCAAAATAAATTATTAACTGAGATCAAAGGTAACAAGATGAGAGGCGGAAAAATAATATGCACCACTTCTGTTATTGGCAATGCATAATATTTGTGCGGTGCGGCTTCAAATGATCCATGTAGCAAAGAAAACATTATTTTCGGGGAAAGACAAAGCAAACAGAAAACAACAACAAAATTACATTTGTATAGTACCTTTTACATCCGGAGGATGTCCCAAGTCGCTAAACCTTCATATCTGCTCTTGGTTGTTTTCCCAGTTAGGTTTAAATTCACAAGACACTAGTGATAAATCCTCACATCCTCTTCACGCTTCCAGTTTCAGTCAATGTTATCAGATTTCACCATTCCGTATGGGTATTTTTTTAAAAAAAATCTAATTTGCTTAAGCAGTCTAATTTCACAGAAAGATGTGGCAATTCAGTACTGTGATTGATGTTTGCTGAGCACACCGACTGCGACATTTGCCCAAGGAATATATTGTGAAACGCTGTGAGATGTCCTCCCGACGTGAAAGATGCTTCCACAAACATTTATTATTATCCAAATTAAGGCCAACATGATCTATCTATCTAGCTCAGTGTTGCACAATAAGGTGGAATTCATCATCATCGGGGTGACTATATTTTGATATATTCCTTTGCTGGTTTATTTTATTCTATCCTCATAACCATCACTTACTTTATCACTCAATTGTCAAATATAAAAAGTAATAATACAAGGGACTGATCAGGGTTCATCAAGGATTTCTGATCAGATTGAGACTGATCCGTGGAACTCCTGTGGCTTAGTGGTTAGAGCACTTGTTTTGCAGGATGGGGAGACCAAACTGGGGAGATGTGTGTTCGAATCCAGGCAGGTCAGGGCGAAACCTTGGGCAAGTTTCCTTACTCCACACACCTAATAATAATCCATCCAAAAAAAACCACAATAATAAAATTGGTCATTTCAATCCACGACTGTTAGTAGGACACTGCTGCCGCGATTCGTCCACAAACAAATATAGTCAATTCACTTTACAGAATATTCTGTGAAGCACTTTGGGACATCGATAAGATGTGAAAAGCACTATATCAAATGCAAGGGTTATTATTATTCGAGGTCAACTGAGCAGTTCTGAAATAAAAATTGGAGACTGAGATAATCCGGACAGAGGACAGAAACTGGATACCGTATATCTCCGCGTATAAGGCGCACCCGCGTATAAGGCGCACCCCCCACTTTTGACCTTTTCTTGGTGAAAAAAACCGGAAGCATTTTCAATGATATTGCCGGCAGAAGGGAGGAGAGACATGAGAGACAGGTAGGTAGGGAGAGAGAGAGGCAGGCAGGCAGGGAGGGAGAGAGGGAGGCAGGGAGGGAGGCAGGCAGGCAGGGAGGGAGAGAGGGAGGCAGGGAGAGAGGGAGGCAGGCAGGCAGGGAGGGAGAGAGGGAGGAAGGGAAGCAGGCAGGCAGCCAGGGAGAGAGAGAGAGAGAGAGGCAGAGAGGCAGGCAGGCACGCAGGCAGGCAGGGAGAGAGAGAGGGAGAGAGGCAGGCCAGCAGCCAGGGAGAGAGAGAGGGAGAGAGGCAGGCAGGCACGCAGGCAGGCAGGGAGAGAGAGAGGGAGAGAGGCAGGCAGGCACGCAGGCAGGGAGGGAGGGAAGCAGGCAGGCAGGGAGGGAAGGAAGCAGGCAGGCAGGGAGAGAGAGCGGCAGGGAGGGAGGCAGGCAGACTGGGTTTGGCAGAAGGCAGGCAGCAGGCACAGCACTGAAGTCCGCTGTTGCTGCCGCTGCCTGGGCGGCCGAGGCCGAAGCCCGTCACCCGCTCCCCCCAACCCCTGCCGGACACTGACCAAACCCCGGCTGACAGCGCGCCGGCCGCCCCTCCTGTTTACTGTATTTCCAAGGCTCAAAATTTCTTGTATCTGCGTATAGGGCGCACCCCCAACTTTCGAGATCTTCCGACGTGAAAAAAAGTGCGCCTTATACACGGAGATATACGGTAACTGTAATGATTAGAAGAACTGTTGTTCACTACCTCAAAATGGTCCCCTTTCTTACCATCTTTCTCCACCAAGGTGAAGGGCTCGGTGTCCCAGCCATCCTCAATTTTGGCCGGTTGAACATCCAAGTGTCCATAGATACACACAGTCTTCTTTTTTGGATCATTGCCCAGTGTGGCCAATAGGATTGGTGGAAGTGGAATCTTACTTCCATCGGGGAGCTGTTGAAGATACATTGAAGTTTTTGAAAAGGTAAACATTTGAAAGACTGACGGTAATTTTGAGCAAGATACATTCTATCGTTTCTCACCGTCTGTTGCCCAATATCGACAAGTTCCACTGTTCCACCCAGTCGCTCAACCTCTTTGGCAGCAAACTTTACCATCGCTGTGGTTTCATCCCTCTTCTCTGGTATTGCGGACACACTCTGAATTGCCACCCATTCTGCAAGACGCTAAAGAAACAAGATCACAAAGTGTTATAATTGGAGTTTAATCACCGCAGCAGTGTATGATTGACTAAGACCCATGATCATTATCCTACAAATTCAAAGTCCAGCTTCTAGAGATCAGACAAGCCGTGTGAAACTCAATACTCATAAACAGAACAAAATTGCCACATTCAGTGGCATAATCCAGTGTTTTGGATACATAAAATCTCAACCAAGGTGCAATAGTGAAATTGGCAATGCATGCATGGAACTGGCTTTTTTTTAGAAAAAGCATACCGTATATCTCCGCGTATAAGGCGCACCCGCGTATAAGGCGCACCCCCCGTTTTTCACCTTTTCTTGGTGAAAAAAACCGGAAGCATTTTCAATGATATTGCCGGCAGAAGGGAGGAGAGACAGGAGAGACAGGTAGGTAGGGAGAGAGAGAGGCAGGCAGCCAGGGAGAGAGGGAGGCAGGGAGAGAGAGAGGGAGAGAGGCAGGCCGGCAGCCCGGGAGAGAGAGAGAGAGAGAGAGGCAGGCCGGTAGCCCGGGAGAGAGAGAGGGAGAGCGGCAGGCCGGCAGCCCGGGAGAGAGAGGGAGAGAGGCAGGCAGGCACGCAGGCAGGGAGGGAGGGAGGAAGAGGCAGGCAGGCAGGCAGGCAGGCAGGCAGAGAGAGCGGCAGGGAGGGAGGGAGGCAGACTGGGTTCGGCAGAAGGTAAGCACAGCACTGAAGTCCGCTGCTACTGCTGCTGCCCGGGCGGCCGAGGCCCCGTCACCCGCTCCCCCCAACCCCCGCCGGACACTGACCAAACCACGGCTGACAGTGCGCCGGCCGCCCCTCCTGTTTACTGTATTTCCGAGGCTCAAAATTGCTTGTACCTGCGTATAGGGCGCACCCCCTACTTTCGAGATCTTCCGACCTGAAAAAAAGTGCGCCTTATACACGGAGATATACGGTATCGATTTATCTGTTGATATATATTTATCCATATCTCAGACAGTATCAAACTCAATACAGAAAGGATGCAGCATAATATTTTGACATTACGTGCTCTTCACTTCAGTGAATTTACTGAGAGATTCCTGCCTCGCAGTTACAAATTAGTTCTTGTACCCCCATCCCTATCTCACCCTCTTTAGGGAGCATGGACTGGTTCACAGCACACAGGATGTGCACACATATTATTTTGCCATGCAACAGTCAGCTGGCTCTGGGTCTAGGTCAGTGGGTCACTGTCACCTCCTGTTTGTTGTGAATGCAGAAAGTGCTTTTCACATATTCTAGACGCCCATTCAGTGGGCTCCAGTCTGCTCCATGTCCCCGTCCGACCCGCACTACCATTGGTGGACGGGCTTTCAGCCTCTCTGCCTGCACACTCTGGAACTCCATCTACAGTCCTTTGCCTTGCTTCCTCCCTTGCCTCCTTCAAAGCCGGTCTCAAGACCTTACTCTTCGATCATGACTTCTGCTGCCCTCCCAACTCTCTCCCTTCTGCCTACCCCTCCCCATTTCCTCGGGTCCCGTCCTGACCGTTAGGCACCTTGGGATGTCCTTCCGACTTGAAAGACGCTCTATAAATGTAATTTTGTTGTTGCTGTCTCAAAGCATTTCACAGAACATACCAATTGTGCACAGCAGTGTCCCACAAACACTTGTGGATTGAATTGAGCAATATTGTTTTGTTGAGGGATTATTATCAGGCATGTAGAGTAAGGAAACTTGCCCAAGGTTTCTCCCTGTCTAGAATTTAACCCAGGTCTCTCTCTCGCCTGCTCTAACCGCTGTAAAGTGAATTGACTATATGCGTGGGCGAAACGCGGCAGGTGCACACTGCACACAGCAGTGTCCCAAAAAACAGTCGTGGATTGAAATGATCAATTTACTCATTTTATTTTAGGGGTTATTAGCAGGTGTGTGGAGTAAGGAAACTTGCCCAAGTTTCGCACTGCCTGGAATTGAACCCAGGTCTCTTGCTTGCGAGGTGAGCGCTTTAACCATTGAGCGACAGGACTACAATTATTTACTATTATTTCCACATCCGTCATTTTAGATGGCTTCAGATATTTGCAATCGCAAGTCACAATTAACGGGTAAAGTCCAGTTTGCAAATATCCCAAATTAGATCACAATATATTTTGGACTGATATCGTGAAGCAAACATCCTCTACGTGTTACTTACAACACAACAACTTGAATTTCAACGTTGCTGGGCACAAGGCAAGAGGAAAAGGAAGGTGATCACAAGCAACTTCTAAAGATAGGGAGATGGGTTTAAACAGGGTTTAAAATGAATGCAAGATAAAATAAAGTCAGATAAAATAAACGTGGAAATAAAAGTTACACAAATGAAAAAGAAACAATTTGGGTTACTTAATTAAAAATTAATAAGTGGTAAACTTACTTTGATGTACAACTCCTGATGCTCATCGATGTACTTGAAAAGGCCAGGAAGGTAGGACATTTTTCACCCAAGCTAAGAGTAGCAGAAATTCTGAAAAGAGAAGTTAGGTTGAGTAGTGCACGAGCTGCTGATAAAGCAACTGAAATGTGCAGCTTCCTGTTTTTAACAGCTTGAGGACACTGAAGCTCCACCTCCTAAAATCTGTAGCCATTAGGAAATCAGCCAATTTACACTTTGCAGAATAATTTGGATCTATAAATTAGACTAACAAATCATCTTGAGGCTTTTTACCCCAAACTTTATCTTTCTTAAAAAAGCTTTCAAATTATTTTCCTTCTATTCAGGTACAGTTCCAAAAGCCACACACAACAAAATTACACTTATATAGTGCCTTTCACATCAGGAGGACGTCCCAAGGCGCTGGACAGTCATTATTTCAGACCTGAGCTGAGGACAGGGAGGGTGGAGGGAAAGGTGGGGATTTGGAGTGACCGATAGGACCGTCAAAGAAGGACTTGAGGCGGGACTTGAAGGAGGCCAAGGAGGGGGCGAGGCGGAGGAACTGCGGAATGGAGTTCCAGAGGTTGGGTGCAGAGTGGTTGCTCACGTGCCAATGGTAGGACGGGTGGGTCAGGGGACATGGAGCAAGTCAGAGTCTGCTGAGCGGAGGGTTGGGAAGGTTGTTAAGGAGTTAGGAGGCTGCAGATGCTGCGTGGGACGAGGCCGTGGAGAGCTTTGAATGTGAGGACCAGAATCTTGAATTGGATCTTCTGGATGATGGGGAGCCAATGCAGTCGGGCGAGGATAGTGGAGATGGGGTCACAAAGCTTGGAGTATTAGAGGATACGGGCCACAGAGTTCTGGATTATCTGCAACCTGTGGAGGAATTGGGGAGGCCGAAGAGCAGGGCATTTGTGTAATCAAGCATGAAGGCAAACCGTTAGAAGATACAAAATGTAGGCGGTGGGTCAGGTAGGAATGGAACCATTCAAGGACTATGCCTTGAAGGTTGAGGTGGGAGGAAAGGCGTTGGAGGAGGATGGTGTGATCGACTGTGTCGAACGCAGCAGACAGGTCAAGGAGGACGAGGAGGCAGAGAGAGCCCTGGTCACAGGCAGTTAGTGTTGAAGTCGTTTGTAACCTTGACCAGGGCAGTTTCCGTGCTGTGAGCAGGGCGGAAACCTGATTGGAGGGGTTCAAGGTTCTGTAATATTTAGAGAAAACTGGTTAAAAATGATATCAGGAAACATTTCTTCATACAACAACAACAACAACAAAATTACATTTGCAGAGCACCTTTCACGCTGAACAGTCGGGTCAGGACCCGAGCAAGTTGAGGGGGAGGGGTGGGATGAGGCAGGAGTGGGATGAGGGAGGGCAGAGGTAGGGGGCGGCTCAAGCACTGTTGAAGAGGAGGGTTCTGAGACCGGTCTTAGAGGAAGCAAGGTGAAGGGATTGTGGGATGGAGTTCCAAAGTGTAGGGGTAGTGAGGCTGAAAGCCCAGCCACCGATGGTAGGACGGGTTGGACGGGAGACATGGAGTAGGCTGAACGGAGGGAGCAGACAGGTTGATAGGGGGTCAGCATGTCAGAGAGGTAGGAGGGGGCAAGGTCGTGGAGAGCCTTGAAAGTGAGTACAAGAATCTTGAATTCGATCCTCTGAGGAATAGGGAGTCAGGAGAGCCAGGTGAGAATGATGGGGTCGCGGAGCCTGCGGCAGGAAAGGACACAAGCTGCAGTGTTTTGGATGATCTGCAGCTTGTGGAGGGAAGAGTTGGGGAGGCCGACAAGGAAGGAGTTGCTGTAGTCGAGCTTTGAGATGACAAACACGTATGTAAAGGTTTCAGTGGCCTGTGGAGTGAGGCAGTGACAGAGACGGGCAATGTTGCGGAGGTGGTGGAAGGTGAAGAATTGTGAGAAGACATTAAGGGCAGAATGAACTGGTCTGTCTAAAAAGGAGATAGATACTGTAGACACGAGAACCCATCCTGATTCATTTGCTAGCGTTCTCACCCTAGTCAAAAGGTTGTGAGCTCAAGTCCCACATCAGGAGCTTGATTCAGTTAAGGTTAGGGATGGGCAACTTCCATCAGGGAGCTGATAAAGATACACTGAAGTTTTTGAAAAGGTACACATGTGAAAGACTGACGGTAATTTTGAACTACGTATCTGCTGGCTGCCCACGTAACTACTCTAGGCATGAGGAGGTGGTGGAAATGCAATGCAATGCTGGAATATGCACTGTAGTGTTGAAGGCCTTCTTTAGATGAGATGTTAAATCAAAATTCCTTTTGCATATTGCAAATATGTAATAATTATATAATTAATAATCCTTGCATTTGATATTAGTGCTTTTCACATCTTCTAGACATCTCAAAGCGCTTCACAGAATATAATGTAAAGTGAATTGACTATATATTATGCGGCAGCATATTGCGCACAGCAATGTCTACAAACAGCCATAGATTGAGTGACCAAATTATTATTGTGTTTTTTTTAAGGGGATTATTATAGTGCTGTTTGAAAAATGAAGAGCTTCTACCAGTGTCCCAGCCTTCAATCCACCAGAAAAAATGGGCATTTGCTTCATGGTTCTGAGTGATTACTATATGCAAATTAAATGCTAAACCTGCCTACAAAAAATCCTGTGAAACGCTTTGAGATGTCAAGCACGAAAGGTGCCAAATCAAATGTAAAGATTATTAGTAAGGAAATTAGGGCATTAAGGGGTATGGAGACAAGGCAGGGAAGTAATGAAAAGATTAGACATAATCTGATAAACTAGAAAAAGAAGAAATGTTTGATGGCCTCTTCCTGTTCCCATGTTTCTCGATTTTATTCCTCAATTCCCAACTTTAATCAAGCGCAATTCCCACAACAGAGGGGTAGTTGCTCAAGTAAACAGCTTCAGGATAGAAAGGTTAACAATTTGTCATCCCCAAAGTAATGAAACCACTTTGTGAGTGATGATCAAATGGGCCAGCTTTCATTTATAGTAACTTTGCTTCAAATGAAAATGCTAGGAGTCGTCAACCCTCAAAAAGGTTAAAGTCCACCTTTAAAAAGCAAGTTTACAACTACTGTTCTAGCCAATTGTACAATCTGCTATGTGAAAGAGTAATTTATGCTGAAGCTAAATGAAGCGACAAAAAAGCGCAGGGCTGGCATGGCAACCGATTCAAGTTGAAAAGCATGGGAACCATCATTTTCGACAGTAAAAGAGAGTATGAGTCCAAGATAAACAGGGTGGGGCTTTCCCATCTCATTAAATTGTTCAAAAAACACTGTGAGTATAGAAACTGTAAAGTGAAAGGGAAACAGAGGAAGGCTGTGCATCACCTGAGAAAATGGAATAAGCACACGGTACATTCCTATTTCCCCAATCAGGAAGAATAAACCCGCATAACAACAACTTTGATATATATAGCGCCCTCCACGCTGGACGGCGTCTCAGAGCGCTTCACAGTAGCGGATCCCGGACCGAGCCAGGAGCAGGGGCAGGAAGGTGACCAAAAGCTCGGTCGAAGAGAAAGGTCTTCAACTGTGACCTGAAACAGGGAAGAGAGGGGGCGAGGCGAAGCGAGTGAGGAAGGGAGTTCCAGAGCCTCGGAGCGTAGTGATTAAAGGCACGGCCGCCGAGGATGGAGCGGAGGACTCGGGGGACATGGAGGAGGCCAGACCCAGAGGAACGAAGGCAGCGGGTGCTGGGTTGGGGGGAGAGGAGATCAGAGAGATAGGGGGGTGCAGAGGAGTGGAGGGATTTGAAAACAAGGGTGAGGATCTTGAAGTCGATCCTCTCTGGGATAGGGAGCCAGTGAATTCTGGCAAGGACTGGGGTAATGGGGGAGCGAAGCTTAGAGCGGGTGAGTATGCAGGTGGCAGAGTTTTGGATAAGCTGGATTTTGAGGATTGTGGTGGAGGGGAGACCGGCAAGGAGGGCGTTGCAATACTCCAGCCGAGAGGTGACGAAGGCGTGGACCAAGGTTTTGGTGGCTTTTACGGTAAGGTATTGCCGGAGACGGGCGATCCATCGGAGGTGGTAGAAGGCAATGCTGGTGACGGACCGGATGTGGGGGAGGAAGGACAGTTGGGGATCGAACCTGATGCCAAGGTTGCGCACAGGTTCAGTGAGTTTTAGGGGCAGGCCGGGAAGGTGGAGGAGGTGAGAGCCGTGTGAATGGAGACGTTGACGAGAGCCAAGGAGTATGGCCTCCGTCTTGTCAACATTCAGCTGCAAGAAATTTGTGCTCATCCAGCCCCTGATGTCTGAAAGGCAGGCTGACAGAACATCGGGGGACTGGGGGTCACAAAGTGAAGTGGAGAGATAGAGTTGGGTGTCATCCTCGTACATGTGGAAGTGTGCCTCATGTCTGCAGATCACATCCCCAAGAGGAAGCGTGTAGATGGGGAAAAGAAGGGGACCAAGGATGGATCCCTGGGGTACCCCGCAGGTAACTGGGTGAGTGCGGGAGGAAAAACCGTTTGTGGAGATGTACTGCTAGCGGTTTGTGAGGTAGGACTCGAACCAGGCGAGTGCGGTCCCACTGAGGTGGATGACGGAGGACAGGTGGTGGAGGAGGATGGCGTGGTCGACTGTCTCAAAGGCAGCCGACAGGTCCAGGAGGATAAGGAGGCAGAGGGAGCCCTGGTCACAGATAGAGAGGATGTCGTTTGTGACTTTCACAAGCGCAGTCTCTGTACTGTGGGCAGGGCGGAAACCGGACTGGAGGGGTTCGAAGAGGGAGTGGGAGGAGAGGTGGGCGCGGAGTTGGTTTGCGACCAGGCGTTCCAGTGCTTTTGAGAGGAAGGGCAGGTTTGAGATAGGGCGGTAGTGGCTGGGGTTTGAGGGATCTAGGGAGGGTTTTTTAAGGAGGGGGGTGATGACGGCAGTTTTGAGGGGGGCGGGGACTCATCCGGGGGAGAGGGACTGGTTGATGATATCAGCCAGCAGTGGGCAGAGGAGGGGGAGTTGGGTGAGCAGTAGGTTAGTGGGGATGGGATCGAGGCAGCAGGTTGTTGGTCTCATAGAGGGGAGAGTGCGTGAGAGGGAGGAAGGAGAGACGGGGGAGAAGGAGTGTAGGAAGGGGGTTGAGGTAGGAGCTGAAGGTGGGGGGAGTGAGGGGGATGGGGTGGGGGTGGTAGTGGGAGACGAGAGGCTGGAGGATGATGCTGCCTGGCGGATATTGTGGATCTTGGAAGAAAAGAAGTCCATGACCTCCTTGCACTTCGCATTTGAAGTGAAGATTGAGGAGGCCTGAGGGCGTGCCCGGAGGAGATGGTGGGTGGTGGAAAAGAGGACTTTAAGGTTGTTGTTTGCCTCCAGGATGATGTTGGAGTAGTAGGCCGTTTTTGCTTGACACAAGGAACGGCGGTAGCTGTGGAGTTGCTCGAGCCACAGTTGGTGGTGAACCGTGAGGCCGGTTTTCTGCCACCTGCAGCCGGGTTTGGCATTTGAGGGTGCGGAGACGAGAGTTGTACAAGGGGGAGCGGGTGTAGTTGGAAATAGACCTGGATTTCAGGGGGACGAGAGAGCTGAAGGTGGAGGAGAGGTGGTTGTGGAGCAGCTGGACAGCTGCTTCAGGATCGCTGTGGGTGGAGGACCAGAGGGGTAGGAGGTCAGAGGATGTGAGGGCATCTGTGAGGGTCTCAGGGGGGAGGCTTCAACATTAAATGATTACAATCAGCTCCTTCAACAGGTCACTACTGTCATAGCTTTAAATATAAATCAGGAAATCTATTTGTATTCAAAAGGCTGTTTTAGCTTTGAACAATGTAATAAATAAATAGCTACACATGAATGTTTTTTATTCAGTGATTTTATTTAAATTGGCATCCAAATCTAGAAGCCAAACCATGTTTACTATTTAAAGTTATTTTGACCACTCTGCATTAAGCAATAAATTCCCATTCTCTACCTCAATCCTTCTTGTTCTCTTATAAGATACTCGACACAACCCCCATGCTAACAGACATTTTGGCACAAAACAATGCCAAGTCAACTCAAATTTCAAAACTGATAAGAGAGTGGGTTTCACAACCTTGCATTGACCAAAAAGCAGAGTAAGCTACTTGCCATTAATTATTGACTTCTAGATAAAAGCGTAGAACTGTTAAAGAGATTTTGCTATTTACAACCTTGCAGAATTACTGGGAGATTCAACCCTTGACTTCACTTATTGAGAGATAACAACAACTTTATATAGCACCCTCCACGCCGGACGGCGTCTCAGAGCGCTTAAAAGAGAGATAGCCAGGCTGACACACGAATGTAAGGATAATGCACACTGTATTCCGAAACTTAAAAAGACTTGAAACTTGTGCTTAGATGGTTTAATTTGCAGCAAGTTATTTTCCTTTGCACGGGTGGAATGCACTGACATCACCTTTGACAAACAAGCAGAGGTGCCAACTTGAACTCTTCACAGATTTGGTGATGTCCACATGAGTGAACACAACTCCTACATTGGCTCAACATTATTTATCAACACCACAATGACCCTGCCTCATAGGAAGGCTTTGAAAGTCAGGCAAGAAATGTCCTTGACTGTCTCAGAGAGCAAATTAGAAGAGTTTGTAAAAAATCTATCTGAAGAGCAGACAAGAGCATCAAGTTGCCGAGCATCAAGCCCCATGTCAGACCTTAGGCTGAAACTCATGTACAATACTGGGGAGCGCAGCTTTGTCGGGGGTGTCATCCATTGGATGAGGTCTTATCTGCTTGTTCAAGTGGATGTTAAAGATCTGATGGCAGTACAGTATTCAAAAATAAGTCTCTCCACCTATCCTATTTAAGTGCTTTGAGACGTCAATGACATGGAAAGCGCTATATAAATGTAAGAATTATTACTATTATTATATGTATCCTGGCCAACAACTCCTAAATACGATTGGCCATTAACTTCATGATAATAATCCTTGCATTTTGATATAGCATTTTTCACGTCTTCCAGATGTCTCAAAGCGCTTCACAGAAAATACTGTAAAGTGAATTGACTGTATATATGTGGGCAAAACACGACAGGCAATTGTGTACAGCAGTATCCCACAAACAGTCATGGATTGAAATGAACAATTTTTATTATTGTTTTTTTCTTGAGAGACTATTATCAGACATATGGAGCAAGGAAACTTGCCCAAGGTTTCACCCTGCCTGGAATCAAATCCAGGTCTCTCGCTTGTAAGGCGAGTGCTCTACAGGACTCCACATCTATGGCTATATGTAGCACATTTCCATACACAAATTGACTGTCTATCCCACTTGCTTACAAATTGCACAGTCCCAACACTTTACAATAGAACTTTTGACATGCTCTGAGACATCCTCCCCAAATGAAAGGTGCTATATCAAGCATCATGATCGAGAATCAACATTTGTTTCTTTCATTGTCCTCTCTCTTACTGTGGGTCTCCCATGATTTCTCAGTTTGGAAAAGCACAACCTAGTGCGCCTTGGGATGTCATCCCGACATGAAAGGCGCTCTATAAATGTAATTTTGCTGTAGTAAATATATGACCAGGAAAGACTCATCTGCAGTGCAACTGAGCTTGAGAACTTCTAGGAGAAATCAGCCAGGGCTCTTTCTGCTATCCAGTGCCCTCTGGTGGAAAGTACACAACTTGTTAAAAATTTGTTTAGTCATGTAGAATGAGGATACTTCTGACACACACAAATCACACCTAGCAGCAGCCAGTACCTTCAGGAAACGAAAGAAGCACATTGGATTGAAAAATAATACTCATTGTATCATACATTGGAGAAAACCACTAATACCACTCAGGGATGGATATCAGCCTCACAACAGCTTGCAAATGCAGCAAAAGAATAGGGATTGCCACCACCAGCATTCCTAAACTCAACAGCAAACTGAATAAAAACAAAGCAGTATTTGTACAGTTCAACAGCGGCAACCAATGATACTGACATGTGGCTTAATGCAGGTGACATTAAATGCTTGCACACTGTTATTTTTAAGTAGGTACATACTCAATATTCCCAGGAGGGGGAGCAGGGGGAGCAGAGGGAGCAGGGGGGGAGGGGGGGGGAGGGGGAGCAGGGGGGGGGAGGGGGGGGAGGGGGGGAGCAGGGGGGGAGGGGGGGGAGGGGGGGAGCAGGGGGGGGAGGGGGGCAGCAGGGGGGGAGGGGGGGAGCAGGGGGGGGAGGGGGAGCGGGGGGAGGGGGGGAGCAGGGGGGGAGGGGGGGGAGGGGGGGAGCAGGGGGGGAGGGGGGGGAGGGGGGGGAGCAGGGGGGGAGGGGGGGAGGGGGGGGAGCAGGGGGGGAGCAGGGGGGGAGGGGGGGGAGCAGGGGGGGAGGGGGGGGAGCAGGGGGGGAGGGGGGGGAGCAGGGGGGGAGCAGGGGGGGAGGGGGGGGAGCAGGGGGGGAGCAGGGGGGGAGGGGGGGAGGGGGGGGAGCAGGGGGGGGGGAGGGGGGGAGCAGGGGGGGAGCAGGGGGGGAGGGGTAGGAGAGGGGGGAGCAGGGGGGGAGGGGAGCAGGGGGAGCAGGGGGGGAGGGGAGCAGGGGGAGCAGGGGGGGAGGGGAGCAGGGGGAGCAGGGGGGGAGGGGAGCAGGGGGAGCAGGGGGGGAGGGGGGGAGCAGGGGGGGGAGGGGTAGGAGAGGGGGGAGGGGGAGCAGGGGGGGGAGGGGAGCAGGGGGGGGGAGGGGTAGGAGAGGGGGGAGGGGGAGCAGGGGGGGGAGGGGAGCAGGGGGGGAGGGGGGGGGGGAGCAGGGGGGGGAGGGGTAGGAGAGGGGGGAGGGGGAGCGGGGAGGGGGGGGAGGGGGAGCGGGGAGGGGGGGGGGGGAGCAGGGGGGGGGGGAGGGGTAGGAGAGGGGAGTGTGGGGAAGGGAAGAGCATGGGAGGGTAGAGGGGAGGGAGGGAGGGAGGGGGAGGCCATTAGATCAGCCTGCTCCAGGTCAGGGCCCTGTATGACCCGGTGTGTGACAGACAGACAGCCCCAGCCCTGCACCAACCTTCCAAATCAGAACCCCGCCGGCCTGTGATTGACAGCTGTGAGGCGGCGGCGCGTCCGGGAGACTCACCTCACGGTTGAGTCTGTGCGGGTTTTGGGCGGGTTCACGCCCAATTGGGCGGGTTCTGTGTGGTGCGCTGCACTGTGCTGTACATGACAGAAAACAATGTTTAATAAATGATAATAAAAATCCTGGCATTTGATGCGGCGCTTTCCACGTCCTCCAGACGTTTCAAAGCGCTTCCCAGAATATACTGTAAAGTGAATCGACTGTATATTTGTGGGCGAAACGCGGCAGCCAATTGCGCACAGCAGCGTCCCACAAACAGTCAGTTGGGGTTAAAATAACCAATTTTATTATTGTGTTTTTTTTTTGGAGGGATTATTATTGGCCGGGTCGAGTAAGGAAACTTGCCCAAGGTTTCTCCCTGACTGACCTGCCTGAATTCGAACACAGGTCTCACGCTTGTAAGGTGAGTGGTCTAACCACTGAGCTACAGGACTCCAATACACACACACGCAGGCCTGTACGCAGGGGGGGTGCGACGGGTGCGTACGCACCCCCCAAATTATAAAAGGTCCACATTTTCCGGGGTAGAGAATTGTATTTTTATCAAATTTAAATACCGAGTAAATTTATTGAGCATTTGTGTAACAATTAATTCTTCAAAACTATGTATTACTTATAAATACACATCTTTGAATGTTTTAGTATTAATATAAAATTACTCGCACACCAGAATCGGCGTCTACCCAAAACATACCGCGTCGATAGACGTGCTAGTCAATGACGCAGCGAGACTGTGACTCACTGCGTAAACATAGGCGCGCGCCAAGACTCAAATCCATCCTCGTTTGGAAATCATCCCGTAAACAGCCACAAAGGTAGCACCACTTCTGGAAGTTAAAATCATCTTTTCATCTGATCACCGTAAGTAAAAATTACTCAAGTTTTGAGAGGTGTGACTGTAATGCTAGCAAACAATGACAACATATTTACAAGCTTCTGAGAAATTAAAGCTTTTGAGAACCCAACAAAAAAGTTATATGTGTCTGGACGGGAATGCCTATCTTTTAAAAAAATACTCATGGACGTAGGCCTATGCTTTAGCACCTATGTCTACGTGGTGTGTCAATTGGAAATCATCCCGTATGCACTATGCAGTCACTACATAAAAAGGTAGCACCACTTTGTGGAAGCTGAAATCATATTTTAGTCTGATAAATGTAAGTAAAAATGACTTAAGTTTTGATAGGCGTGTTTCTGAAATATCATGTTTCTTGTTTTGTCTTGATTATCACATTTGATTTATATTACCGTATTAAAAATGTATTCCTGTAATTAAAAATTGCTTTTAGAGACGTCCACTGGCATGCAAAAAAAAAGACTGCAAAAATAAACAGTGCTACTTTATTTCACATTAAATTTTGTACCCAGAGTGAAGCTGTTTTTAACCAGATTAATCTTCATATCATGTTCAACTTTTTTTTAATTGTTTCCTCGGGGCTATTTTTACCTTTTTACCACTTGCGGCCTCTTTACCAGATGAGGGCTTTATTTACCGGAGCAATTTTACCTACATTCCAAAAACATCAATGTCTCACGAATTTGGCCTAAAAATAGTTTCATCATCATCTGATCGAGCAAACTCGGGCATTGACAACCACACTTCTCCACTGATCCCTTCTCTCCATGCAGCCTGACAACTCCCGCCTGCCAATACCCGAATCGCGCTCCAGAGTATCGATGTAGGTTAGGGCCGGTCTACCTCGTGTTCTGTGACCGTGCAATGGTTCCCATAGGATAGCACTATGGACAGCCAATGGATGGTCTACAGTCCTTCATTAGATGCTGCCTTTTGCATTCACTGTGCACTGATGGTCCAAACAAGTGAGAGGAAACGGATGGGGGCATTTGTTAATACACCCTTTACCATGTTCTACAAACTAAACGAGAAGGCGAAGGAACATGAACGAAATGGTTATCACGTAAATTCTACGATTAGATCGGCATCAATGTGCAACTCTGTTGCGAACCCACAACATAAGATAGACATTCGTTTGGTCGATGAAAAGAAGAAAAACATTGAAAGAAATCGACATATCATAAGAACAGTTGCCGAAGCTGTATTATTCTGTGGACGTCAGTGCATTGCACTTAGAGGAGATAATGAAAGAGTTGTGGAAAGTAACACCGTTACGAGTGACGTCACACAATACAATGGTAATCCGGGAAACTTTTTGGCAGCCCTACAGATGATTGCGAAGCATGACGAGGTTCTTCGACATCACCTTGCTAGTATTGGGCTCGCAAATAGGAATTCTAAATATACCTCACCTAGAATACAGAACGATATCATCACAATCATCGGCCATGATATAATCCGCAGTGATTTGATTGATGAAATCAAACCTGCTTGATGGTTTAGTGTAACTGCTGATGAGGTAACTAGCAGCAACAAAGAGGAGCTCGCCCTTTGTTTCCGTTTCGTTGACAAAAATAAAGATATCAGGGAGGAATTTCTGTCTTTTCTTAAATTGCCAAGGATCACCGGTGAAGTAATCGCCAGTACCATCTTGGACTTTCTAAAGATGACGGGCCTTGATGCTACTAACATCCGTGGACAAGGCTATGACGGAGCTGCAAACATGTCAAGTGATAATGTTGGTGTTCAGCGACGAATAAAACAGCAGTCACCAAAAGCTGTATACGTTCATTGTAGTGGTCATTGCCTAAACTTGGTAATAGCGCATTCATGCTCCCTCCCCCGCACAAGAAACACAATTGACAAGCTAAAGGCATGCTGTTGGTTCTTCCTGACATGCCCAAAGCGCAATGGTCTCCTGCAATCGATTATTAGAAAGGCTTTGCCAGAGGAAACAAAACATCGAAAGGGGCTTTTTGACTTGTGCAAGACACGATGGGCTGCCAGACACGAGGCATATACTCATTTCTATCAGGCATATATCTACATCATTACAGCATTGGAGAATATTGCTCATGGTGCCAACGTCGAATCATGTGGCATAGATTTTAGGGAAGCTAGTTGGGATCCAAAGAGTCACTGTGATGCAGCATCTCTATTGGCAAGTCTCACTTCCTTCGACTTCATTGTGACATTTCTTACGATCTATCACTTCTTGTCACATCTCGCTGGCATAACAGTAAAATTGCAAGGGCAGACTGTTGACATCATCAAGGCCTACAGTGAGATCTCAACCGTGAAAGCGGTATACAAAGCGCTCTGCGATGATGTAGAAGTCGAATTTTCAAGATCGTATAAGCAAGCTGTTAGAATGGCTAATGCTGTCAACGCCATGCCATCAATGCCACGGACTGTTCGTCGGCAGACTGTGCATAGTAACGTGCCTGCAGCTACACCTGAGGAGCATTATCGTCGAAATGTTGCGATTCCATTCCTAAGCCACATCCATTCTGAGCTTGACTCACAGTTTTCCAATTTATCGTTGCTTTCATCAAGGCTATTGGGATTAGTCCCGTCAGTGTTATGTGGGGATGATGTACCATCACTCGAAGAGGTAGTTGAAGTATATGCTGAAGATATGCACTCACCGGAAGTGTTCCCACAAGAATTATTCAGATGGAAACACAGATTCCTACCATTATCCTCTGACCAACGTCCATCCACGGCAGCAGCAGCAATGATGGAGTGTGATGATGACATGTTACCTAATATCTTTGTGCTTCTAAGATTGTGTTGCACTATTCCTGCAACAAGTTGCGAATGTGAACGAAGTGCAAGTGCTTTACGCAGATTACACACCTACCTACGAGCAAGCATGACGCAAGAACGACTTTCAGCACTCGCGTTAATGCACATTCATTATAACATGGAAATCGATATTGGTAGAGTGGTTGACGTATTCGCTTCAAAGAAACCAAGGCGTCTCGAATATGGAACGCTATTAAATAATTAATTTCCCCTCCCTTATTTATTCAAGTATTTTTTCTTCAGATCAGTATTGCTTGATGGGTCACTTCCTTTAATTGTGATTCTAAATAAATAAATAAAAACTAACTACACTATTGCTCACAGTTCAACAATATTTTTAGGATAATGCTGATAACAGGCTTGTAACACGTGTGAATTAACTGTTTTACACTGATTTTCAGTTTCTGTATATTTTCTTGTCTTTTATAAAATTTGCTTAACTGGAATATCTGAGCACATAATTCATACTTTACTCTTACATTATTGTTCATTACAGTCCGAAAGAAATTGAAATCTTAGGATAACAATAAGATATGTATTTGTGCTCAAGTAACACAATATATGTATTCAGTTAAAGCATGGAAATATTGAGAATACCTCCATGATGTAAAGAAAAATGTTGCAGAACAACTTATTAATTACTGTCAATCCGTAGTTTATGATCATTTTCTCTTATACGCATACATTTATCAAGCATTCGTCATTGTACTGTTTTAATTAGATTGTAATTTACTTTATCGTTCACATTCCTTACATCATCATGTCAACAATCGTGTTTGCTTTTATCGGCGAACACATTCGACCTTCCCAAAAGATTTAGACACGGACTACCTGGGAAAATAAAAACACTGAATAAATAATGATGCTCTTAAAAACCAAGGACATGAAAAATTTACCGTTCATATTGGATCTTCTAAACCGATTAAATAAGACCTCAAACTGTGTAAAACATCGGAGCCTCGAGGGGGCTTCGGGGGCAGCCCCCAAGCCCCCGGCCATTGTTGGTCCCATCACTAGCAATTCACACCCCCCCAAAAAAAATCCTGTGTACGGGCCTGCACACATATATATACACCTAATTTAGGAGAGGTGCCTTGTTTCTAATGTCTGGCGATATATGGGTTATATCGGTATAATTTTTCATATCGATATGCCAATATTGAAAATTCAAATATCGAAAAATTCAGTATATAAAAAATATCGGTACATCGCAAATATCGGTATATCGTGTCCAGCAGCTCCGAATGTACGCGCATGCACAGGACAAAAAAAAACGCGATATCGATATATCAGTATATATCGATACGGGCCAACCGATATATCGATATCGGAAAATTTCCATATCGACGGACCATACTTGTTTCCTTTTTAAACTTATTAAAAATTTAAACCTACAAAGGTTTTTGTTTCCCTCCCCCCAACTCTTTCAAAGACCTTACGTTCCATAGTTTCAAAAAACACTAACCTACTAAATCATCTAACTACCATCATCTAATCATCTGCTACCCATCAACAAGCAACCCATGATATTGGGCTACTTTTGTTGGCTTTGGGAACCAAGTCATCTTGCCGACTTGAAAGGTGCTTATACAAATGTAATTTTGTTGTTGTTGTTATTTTGTTCTTAGAACTCATGTAGTCTATGCTGACACTCAGTGCAATGCTGGGGGAGGGCTCTATTGTTGAAGGTGTAAGGGGAAGATGAAAGAGATCTCCGGGTGTTAGTTGACGCATCTCTCACCATCTCAATAAAGTGAGGAAGCTGATAATCATTACAAGGTATAGGAACACACCTGGAAATTTTGATAAAGTACACAACACTCCATCCAGAAACAAAAAATAGCTAAAGGCGATCTAACTGAGAGCCTGAAATATATAATAACACAATAATAATTCTGATCCATCGATCTCTTGACGATGCACAGAAGAACTTCATTCCTCACGATTCAATGTGACTGCAATGCTTGCCTGTAAATGCACTTGCAGCTAAACATGGAAAATGTGATCTTGACCTGTCACCAGACCTGTTTACCGGCTGCGGTGATAATCTACCACGTGTGTATTTACCAGCCACATTGAATTACTCACGCGCAGAATATATTTTGGATTAAACAGGATTCTAAACATCTTATATAGTTTGCCAGCAACTTGCACTTCATGTAAGTCATATTAAATGTTATGGTCCCAATGGATACAACTTATGTGAATTTTATTGCATATCCAATATGAATTGCTAGGTTTTTATTTTTAAGATGGTCATGTCATTGTCTCCTGTGTTATTGCAAAAATTGCATCTAAGCCTGTCATCCAACATTCACACCCACTCACTCCCAGTTGGGTTTCCTTGATGGTAAGTGATTAACTAATTTGGCTAAAGGATTGTTGGCCAGAACTGCCAGATTATCTCCCTTCTCTTTTCAAATGTTACCATGGGATCTTCTAAACGTACTTGGACCTATGTTTAACACTGTATCCAGTGCCTTGGGACATCCTCCTGAAGTGAAAGGCGCTATACAGGTATAAGGTTGTTGTTGTTGTATCTGAATGATAGCAACTCTGGCATCACTTTCCTAAACTGGCATTGGAGTATCAGCCTGAAAGTCCTACCAACTGAGTTTACTGATGCCACGTGTCTACTTGAGTTCCAGATAAGCACATGCCGTTCAAGGTAAGCAAATAGATTTTTGTTTCATATCTGCATATCTATCTGCATATAACTGAATCCCTAAAGCGGTCTGAGTATTTTACTGGCCACTGGGTGCAAAGATTGCAATCCACTGAATTGAGAATATTTCAGCCAGCAACAAAACTCTCAGATTTATGCTCGATATCATAGGCTATGCATGGAATGTATTTTACCATTCTCTCTCCCTCAATTACCAGTGTATCTCCCATCATGAGATGCCATTCTGCAACAGTTGTAGAAGTTTCAGTGCTAAATTATTAGCATAACAACTCTTAAAAACAAAAGTAATGATCAAACTACGCAAGCAGGAAATGCACATCTCCGTGAGACTAACTTGTGACTGATGTCAATATGCCCAAAACATAAATAGTCCTTTGAGAAAGCAATGTTACTTTTGAATTGAAATGAAAAATAAAGCACAATTACTACATAGAATTCCACCTAATTTGCTGAAAATTTATAATGTGCATGCACAATAACAAATTTTGTCAAAATAAAGTTTGACTGTAAATCTCTAATAATAAATAGTACCGGTAATAATAATAATCTTTGCTATAGTGCCATAATTTTGTTGCTGTTGTTGTTATCACATCATCAAAACATTTCAGAGCACTACACACGCTTTTACTGTAAAGGGAAGTGAAATTTGTAGGCAGCCAATTTGAATGCAGCAATGTCCCATAAACCAGTGTATTGTACAGGATATCGTACAGCAATGTGCCGTAAACCATGTCCCACTGGGTCTGGCCTTCTCCTTGTCCCCCGAATCCTCCGCTCCACCCTCGGCGGCCGTGCCTTCAGCCACTATGCCCCAAGGCTCTGGAACTCCCTTCCTCACTTGCTTCGCCTCGCCCTCTCTCTTCCCAGTTTCAGGTCACAGCTAAAGACCTTTCTCTTCGACCGCGCCTTTGGTCACCTTTCTACCCCTGCCCCTGGCTTGGTCCCGGGATCCGCTATTGTGAAGCGCTCTGAGACGCCGTCCGGCATGGAGGGCGCTATATAAATCGAATTTGTTGTTGTTGTAAACAGCTATCCAGTGAATGACTATTATTTTTAATTGGAGGATTGTTGGCCAGGATACTGGAAGAAATTCCCATCTCTTCAAATGGTGTAGGACCTTTAACGTCCATCTGAAAAGGCAGATAAGACTTTATTTTTGCATGTCATCACAAGGACAGCACTTCCAAAAATGCACCCAAGCACTGAGCTATAATGTCAGTCTAGACTGTGTGATACATGAGGATTCTAAGTCAGTGGTGAGAATACTGCATTAATTGATCTCAGTCCAGAGTAGCATTGGTATTGACTAAGTGTTCCTATTCCTACTCCACATGCCTAATAATAATCTCTCAAAAAAACCAAGAATAAATTAGCTATTTCAATCCACGACTGTTTGTGGGACACTGCTGTGAGCAATTGGGTGCCACGTTTCACCCACAAATATATAGTCAATTCACTTTACAGTATATTCTGTGAAGCACTTTGAGACGTCTAGAATACGTGAAAAGGGCTATATCAAATGTAAGGATTATTATTATTATTATTATAAAGCAGCCAAAGTTCCTGATAGTGATTAATATGCAACAGCCATTGATGGAAGGTGCACATCTGGGGCATAAGGTACTTACATAATAATAATTTTATTTCTTATTAGCACCTGTCACTTCGGATGTCTAAACCACTTCAATGGTTTACTGTGTAAGGTGTAGTTTCTACATATTTAGTAGGCAAGTATACAGCAACCGATTTGCACATAGCAATGTCCCACAAACAGTCATGAAATCAGAGATCAATTTTATTTAGAGACTGTTGACCAACACACAAGAAGAAACTCCCTTCTCTTTTCACATAGTGCAGTGATCTTCCAAAAGAGGCAGATAGGACCTGGGCTTAACATTTTGTCCATATTATAAATTCAGTGCCCCAACATGTGTTAACCCACAATATTCTGAATCTGAGGTGACAGTGGTCAGTGTTGTCAGCTGAGCCAGACTGACATAACTTAAGTAGAGATAGCTCCAGTGCGGAAGTTAACACCAGCAGTGGTATTATTGGCTGCCTGGTTTTCTTTCTGTGGTGTAAACTATCTACGATTCTAAATGTTTTCCTTTCAGTTTTTACCCATCTCAAATAAAATTAAAGAATATTTGAATCTGTTCAATAAACCTTACTGCAGTATAATTCTCAAAAAATAACTGTACAGTTCCTCACTAAAACAGCAGAGGGAGATAACATATTGATCTTTAACAACTATTATTTTTAACTGGAGGATTGTTGGCCAGGATACTGGAAGAAATTCCCGTCTCTCTTCAAATGGACAGTCACTATTTTCGAGCTGGGGTTCAGGATCATGGAGAGTGGAGGGCAGGGGAGAAAGAGGGTGATCGAAGGCATGGTCGAAGAGGAGGTTTTGAGATGGGTCTTGAAGGAGGCAAAGGAGGGGGAGAGTTGGAGGGACTGCGGGATGGAGTTCCAGAGGATGGGGGCAGAGTGGCTGAAGGCCACTGTGGAGGGGGCAAGTGGAGGGGGCAAGGCAAGGGATGTAAAGCAGACCAGACGGAGCCCATCGAGCGGAGGAAATGGGCAGAATAGTAGAGGGTTAGGAGGTTGAGGAGATAGGGGGGAGCTAGGCCATGGGCTTTAAAAGTGAGGACCAAGATCTTGAACTGTATCCATATATAAAAGCCACTTCAGTCCACTGAGCTGAACACAGGATTGACTGCATTTGGGTCTCAGTAATTAAGAGAAAACATTAATCGCACTTGAACTAATGTCTGATACTGTCATTGTGAAATTGCTTAAACATGTAAATGTTTAAGTGCTCCTGGACACTTCCCTGTGTGAAAGGCGCTATATAAATACAAGTTGTTGTTGAAATAATATGATCTCATTGATTATTAGGAGTGTCAAAAATATTTCACAAGCAATTTCTGTAAAGAATGTTTTTATAGACAAATGCAGCAGCCAATTTGGATAGAGCAATTTCCTCACAACCAGTTTTGAAATTCATAGATTCATAGATTCATAGAATTTTACGGCACAAAAGGAGGCCATTCGGCCCATCTAGTCTGTGCCGGCTCTTTGAAAAGAGCGATTCAATCCCACTGCCCTGCCCGCTCCCCATAGCCTAATAGACCTGTTCTCCCTAAATAAAGATCTAATTCCCTTTTAAAAGTTGTTATCGAATCAGCCTCCACCACCACCTTTTCAGGCAATGCATTCCAGATTCGAACAACTCGCTGAGTGAAAACATTTCCCCTCAGCTCCCCTCTACTTCGCCTTGAAACTATTTTAAATCTGTGACCACGAGTCACAGATCCGCCCACGAGTGGAAATAGTTTTTCTCTATTTGCCCTGTCGAAACCCCTCATGATCCTATAAACCTCTATTAGGTCTCCCCTCAATCTTCTCTGCTCCAGAGAGAATAACCCTAGCCTATCTAGCCTCTCCTCATAGCTGAAGTCCCTCAATCCTGGCACCATCCTAGTAAATCTTCTTTGTACCCTTTCCAATGTCTTCACATCCTTTCTGTAGTGTGGTGACCAGAATTGAACACAGTATTCCAGCTGAGGCCTCACCAAAGTTTTATAAAGGTTAGTCAGCACTTCCTGACTTTTGTACTCTATACCCCTATTTATAAAGCCTAGTATCCCATATGCCTTCTTAACAGCCTTGTCTACCTGTCCTGCCACCTTCAATGAGTCGCTAACACAAATCCACAGGTCTCTCTGTTCCTTCACACCATTTAAAATTGTACTATCTAGCCTATATTGCCTCCCTTCATTTCGTCTCCCAAAATGCATCACCTCACACTTCTCTGCATTAAACTTCATCTGCCATGTGTCTGCCCACTTTACCAATTTGTCTATATCCTCTTGCAGATGGCTACTATCCTCCTCACTATTTACTATTCTCCCTAACTTAGTGTCATCTGCAAACTTGGAAACTGTACTCCCTACACCCAAGTCCAGATCATTGATGTAGATTACAAAGAGCAATGGTCCCAAAACCGATCCCTGTGGCACACCACTGCTCACTTCCCTCCAGTCTGAAAAACAGCCGCTCACTACAACTCTCTGCTTTCTGTCTCGCGGCCAGTTGTGGATCCACGCTGCCACTGTCCCTTTTACGCCATGGGCCTTTAATTTCATAATAAGTCTCTCATGTGGCACTTTGTCAAATGCCTTTTGAAAGTCCATGTAAACTACATCAACTGCGTTACCATTATCCACCCATTCCGTTACCTCATGGACCACCATTTTATCTGGAGGATGTTTGGCCAGGAAACTTCTCTTTCCAAATAGTGTCATGAAATCTTTAACAGCTTCCCGAACAGGCAGACAATTTAACATCTCATCTGAAGGATAACACTGCTGACAATGCAGTACACCCACAGATAATGAGCTCAAATTTCACACGTGGGGCTTGAACTCACAATCTTCTGACTCAAAAGTAAGAGTCCTACTAACTGAGCCAAGCAGACACATAAACATGGTGACTGACACTTCCTAGTGTGAGATTTTCCTTGACAATGATTTTCTCCACAATTTCCCATGCATTGGAAATGTTATCTGTGCGACTGAAGACAGACACAGAGACTTAAAGCTGAATTGCGTAAAAAAGTGCAGTCAAAATAAGGAGGCAGTCATTGTTTGTCAGTAAAGCCTCCAATTATTATACTGCAAATCTTTTTATGGAAATAACAAGAAAGATTATTCTGCGCCCATTGCTCGAAATGAAAAACATTTGCACTCAAATTTCCCCAAACTCATTTTGTTTGATGATTATTGTACCTCACATTCTGGGTTCAAGGAGAGGCCACATCTGTATAAATTGCAAACCGCCTGCGGGGCGTCAGTTAGCTTTGAGTGAGCAGCAACGGTTTCTAAGGAGCGCTGCTGCTAGTTATGAAACGATACCATCTGGTTTGATCTGAACTTTACACTTGACCAATAATGCAGTGTTACAGAGGTAATGATTCAGACTGCTGTTGAGCGCTCTGGGGAAACCACACTAATGTAGATGCAACAACCTCTATGTATTCTCTTATTACATTGTCTCAAATAGTCACATATCAGATAATGGACCATTTGTATCCCTCAAAACACATTGTTGTTACAAACTGGAGTCCTGCATCATACTGGTTAGAGTGTTCGCTTTGCAAGTGAGAAGACTTGGGTTCTAACAAAAACACAGAATACCGCAGATGCTGGAAATCTGAAACAAAAACAGAAATCTCTGGGAACACTGGGCAGGTCAGGCAGCATCTATGGAGAAAAGAAAAGTGTGTCAAAGTTTCGGGTCCACGACCCTTTTTCAGAATCCTTTGAGTTCTGACGAAAGGTCGTGGACCCGAAACGTTGACTCACTTTTCCTTTCTCCATAGATGCTGCCCGACCTGCCCCGTGTTCCCAGACTTAGGTTTTTTCCAGACAGGGCAAAACGTAAGGCATGTTTCCTTACTCCACACTTGGTGGTTAGAGCATATACATTCAATTCATTTTGCTATTTATTCAGTAAAATGATTTGAAACAACTGAACGACATGAGAAGGGTGTGATATCAAATGTAAGGATTGTTATTATTAAAGGCATTGTACACTAACTGTAGAACAAACACATGCTTTCAACTGTTTGATAATATATTTGTGCTCTTTTCCCTACAAACACCACCATATGTTTCCTCTAGAGTGAGGAAACAACCTGTTTCTGGGCTTGTGCCAATGTCATTTTTATACTAAATACAAAATACTACAGATGCTGGGAATCTGAAACAAAAACAGAAGTTGCTGGGGAAACTCAGCAGGTCAAACAGCATCCATGGAGAAAGGAAAAAGAGTCAGCATTTCGGGTCTACAACCCTTCGTCAGGAAGACCCGAAACGTTGCCTCTTTTTCCTTTCTCCATGGATGCTGTTTGACCTGCTGAGTTTCCCCAGCAACTTCTGTTTTTGTTTATCATTTTTATACTGTTTGCTGGAGGCCAATGAGAGTAGTGTGTTGAGGCACTATGTGGCTTAACCTCTCTTTACTGAAGTAAACAGTCATAATTCCCGTATTCAGGAAAGTTGATCAGAAAAATAAGCATTTTCTGTAGTTTTTTTCAAAAAAATTACAGAAAACTGGTTGTAATTTAAAAGTTTACCAACTTCTGCACACTCTAATTAGTGTCAGTCTGGGGTTTTACTACATCACTGCTTGAAGTAACTGGTTGCAGCTCAAGAGGAAGTCTTATAAATTGTTATAAGGACATTAAAAAATTGCCACAAAATGTACAGATTAAACAACGGAGTGGAACTATGGAAGATGAGGTATAAGATATCAAAGGATGAGGTACAAGACGGGACTCCAGAATGGCAGATGGGAGTATTCTACGGTGAAGCACTACTTGAATTAGATGAGCAAAGGGTTGCAGGGATCAGGGCACATAAATGATTAAGATCATGTTTGCCGGTACAGAGCGCAATCAATAGGCTAGTGGGATGCAAAACTCTAACAAGAATCTGGCAGATAAAAACAAGATAATGCTGCTCTAGCTATACAGAGTTCCAGTCAGATCTCATTTTGAGCAGTTTGTTCACTTTCAGGCCCACATTCTGAGGATCAGACTAGCCTTGACAGATAACCAGCAATAATTCACTTAAATTCACATGGGTTTGGCCTGAAGCCTTTGGGAGTGAGAGAGAGCTGGAGTGGGTTATCAGGAGAGTGAGAGAGAGCTGGAGTGGGTTATCAGGAGAGCGAGAAAGAGCTGGAGTTGGGTCACTGGGAGAGAGAGAGATGGAATGGGTTACTAGGAAAGCTAGTTGAAAAACAGAGCTGATGCTGAAATGGCATAATGGAAAGGTGGGTATTTCATAAAGATAAGATGAAATTGACTGAAAAATCTTCTACATCCAAGCCAATCTAGTGAAAACTATCTCCCTATCTCAGCTCTCTGAATACTTTGGATCCTCTACATTCTGTCCCAAATTTGTTAGTACTTTTTTTGTCTTGCCTGCATTGTGGTCCCTAGATTCATATTTTCGAGGATTATATTCCACCAGTGATAGAAGCCAAGTGACAAATGTGTTCAGTGATGTGCTGTGGGAGCCCTGAGGAGATGATTAGAATTGAAATATTGTGTCTAATTTGCACCTCCAGTTCACAAACCTCAACTCACTGTCAAATATAAGGATTATTATTAGAAAAAGATTGATAACAGTAAGACCCTAACCGTTGAAAGTTATTGTCTGTGTATCACCTTTACTGAAAATCACTTAACAGTTATATCCATTTCCGCAACCAATTACAACTTCAGATTGAGTTCTGTCAAATTTCCATTTGTTTTTCTAAAAGAAGTTTCTCAGTTATAACTGGGAAATTTGTTCATAGAATAGAATCATAGAATCTTATAGTACAAAAGGAGGCCATTCGGCCCATTGAATCTGTGCCGGCTCTTTGAAAAGAGCAATTCAATCCCACTCCCGAGCTCTCTCCCCATAACAGCGCAAACCCGTCCTCCCCAAATAAACATATACCGCTCTTTTAACAGTTTTTAACATCGGCCTCCACCACCTTTTCAGGCAATGCATTCCAGATTCGAACAACTCGCTGAGTGAAAACATTTCTCCTCACCTCCCCTCTGCTTATCCAACAATAGGCATTACTACAATACAATCTACATTTAAATAGCGCTCTTCACATTGGAAGACATGTGTATTTACAGTGCTATGTGGGGCATCTGAGCCGGGGAGGAAAAGCTGACAGTAAGTGCGATCAAAGAGGCACATTTTTTAAACATGTGTTGAAAGAGGAGAGGAAGCAAAGGCATATATATAATATGCTATGAATGCTTCAATCATCGTCAGTACATTTGGCAACCAGTCTAGACAAGAGAAATACGCTTGGTCTTCACTTGTTGGTACATTTACCCTTTCTGGTGAAGAACATCCCTGGATAATTGGATCCTTTAGATAATGTACAGAAGGGCTGCTTGCTCCCTATTATATAACAATAATAATCCTTGCATTTGATATCACGCTTTTCACGTCATCTAGATATCTCAAAGCACTTCACAGAATATACTTAAAGTGATTTGACTCTATGCTTTGTGGGCGAAACACTGCAGCCAATTGCGCACAGCAGTGTCCCACAAATAGTCGTGGATTGAAATAACCAATTTGTTTTTGAGGGATCATTATTTGGCATGTGGAATAAGGAAACTTGCCCAACTTCTCGCCCTGACCTGCCTGGATTCGAACATAGGTCTCATCCTTGTAAGGCAACTGTTCTAACTACTGAGCTACAGGACTCTATATAAAAGACAGTTGAAATGAGCTGAGCAAAGTATTACAAAACAGAAATAGAAGTCGCTGGGAACATTCAGCAGGTCAGACAGCACTTATGGAGAAATGAAAGTAAATCAATGTTTGAAAAATATAGCACCTTTCATGCCGAGAGGATGCCTCAGAAGAGAGAAGAAACAAAGAAAACAGAAATATTTCAGTAATTTACAATAGGTAAGTTATATATTGGGGAGAAAATACCTCCAACAGTATCGTGCCCGTTTAACAGAAAAAAGAGTGTCTGCTTAATAAGGTTCAGATGGATAGTTTTTAAACAGAAAATCAACTTAAATCAGGGACTTTTAATGAGAACCCGTTTCAGTCTGTAACTGAGAAATATTCTTGTTTTTAAACACGGTCTATGAATGTGGAACCTCTTGCAGGAACACTGGGCTTGCATTGCTCCCTCAACTCATCTCAGCAAAAATGCAGTAAATTGAGGCTATGTTTACTCAAGCAAACTAAACAAAATCTGACTTCCAGGCTGCCAATTCATTCTGATATCACTTCCTGCATGTTATACTCAGGAAGTCCCACTGACACCACTTCACAGGGGAGGACTTGTATATTGCAGCTTCTGAGATGTATAACTCAGAAGTCCATTATAATGAAGTCGGTCTGTTGTACTGTTTGTCTGAGGGAGAACATAGAATAACACTGATAGAAGTGGTCCTTCTATCAGTGTTATTCATTCTGTGGTTGACGCATCATGTCACCACTGAAAATTAAAACACATAACCCAGACACATTCTCTACAACCAGCTGCTGCTCCCAGTAAGAGCACTGCAACATCACCGCAGTCCAAATAAGTGTATTTGTTTTCAAAGAGCAGAACACCACACAGGGGTGCTGCGAAGCAAATGAGTCTCAGTTAACCATCATGCCATGTGTTACTCACACAGACCACTCAGACAGATATGAATTTACCAGAAGCAAGCTGGTGAACAACACAGGAATTCTTGGAGCACAAAATGTATTGACCTTGAACCCGCTTGAAGATCTAGGCCAGATGACAAGAATGTGTGAAGGGAATCTATTTGTTGCAGATGGGAAATGTAAGTGGAAGAGACATCTGCACACAGCGTGTTCTAACCAATGACTAATTTTACTGCAGACATTTAACTCAGATTAATTTGTTCTTGGAAATGAGTTGTGGGGATTTGGAGACAGCTCTTTTTGTCTTGTGAATGTTGGATTAATAATAATCCTTCCATTTGATATAGTACCTTATCATGTTACAAAAACATCTAAGCACTTCGCAGGATTTACTATGGAATGGAAACATTCAGTCAATTAATTTTACAGTATCTCCTGTGGTGCTTTGAGATGTCTTGATGACATGATAAGCCGCTATATCGAATGCATGGATTATTATGATTACTATTATTAGTTACGGTATATTTTGTGGGCAATTGTTGGATTGTGAGATTTGGGGATTCCAGAGCATGTGTTGGGGTACTACTGGAGTTTGACCAACAAATATCACACAGCTTCTCATTGTGAACACTGTCTGGCAAGCTTCCTCCTGCTTGAATTGGTGGTGGTTAACGGGTGTTTCTCGAAATGGAAGGAGGTGTGCAGTGGTGTCCCCCAGGGATCGGTATTGGGACCACTGCTCTTTCTAATATATATTAATGATCTGGATTTGGGCATAGAGAGCACTATTTCCAAGATTGCAGATGATAAAAAGTTAGGTAGGGTAGTAAATAGTAGGGTCCGGCGATATATCGATATATCGCTAAAACCCGACATAATTTTCATATCGATACGCCGATATAGGCATTTCAAAAATATCGATATATCAAAAAGTCGATATATCAAGGAAAAAAATCGGAATGCCGCACACTGAACTACAAGACCCAGAATGCTCATCTCCATACACAATGCACAGACCGAGGTGCAAAGCCACCATATTGTACTCATAGTACTCAAATACAATGTACAGGTATGCAAGGGGTGAGGAGAGAGAGACGGCTGGGGGGTGGGGGGAGTGGGAAAGAGACGGCTGAGGCGGGGGAGGGAGAGAGAGATGGCGGGGGGGGGAGGGGGAGAGAGATGGCTGGGGGGCGGGGGGAGGAGAGAGGGACGGCGGCGGGGGCTGGGGTGGGGGGGGAGAGACCTGGTGGATGTGATAATATACAGATAGGTAGAGATGGGGGGGATGTGAGAGAGAAGAGAGACACAGAGACACAGACAGAAAAACACAGAGATGGGGAGAGTCAGTGTGAGAGACACAGAGAGAGAAAGATATTTACCTCCTGAGGAGATAGCCCCAAATGCGCGCGCCCCTAATGCGTGCGTACCCCGAATGCCTCCGCTGCGCGCGCATGCGCAGTACGAAAAACCCGAAAATATCGATATTTAGGTATGTATCGATATGAGCCCATCGATATATCTAAATCGGAAAATTTCCATATCGACGGACCCTAGTAAATAGTGACGAGGACTGTAACCAACTGCAAGCAGATTGGTGGAATGGGCTGACATGTGGCAGATGGATTTTAATGTGGATAAGTGTGAGGTGATACACTTAGATAGGAAAAATTATAGGAAGCAATATAGACTCGGTAAATCAATCTTAAATGGGGTGAATGTACAGAGATGTTCAAGTAAGCGAATCATTAAAGGTAGCAGAGCAGGTAGATAAGGCAGTAAAAAAGGCATTTGGTGTACTGAGCTTTATTAGTAGGGGCATAGAGTATAAGAGTAGGGAGGTTATGGTTAATCTATACAAAACACTGGTTAGGCCTCAACTGGAGTACTGCGTCCAGTTCTGGGCACCTTACTTCAGGAAGGACATTAAGACACTGGAAAGGGTGCAGAGTTGATTCACGAGAATGATACCAGGAATCGGGAACCTTAGCTATGAGGACAGGCTGGAGAAGTTAGGACTTTTCCCATTAGAGCAGAGAAGGTTACACGGGGACCTGATAGAGGTCTTCAAGATTATGAAAGGTTTCGACAGGCAAGACAGGGAAAAGCTGTTTCCGCTGGTAGGTGTGTCTGTGACCCGTGGTCACAGTCTTAAGATATCTACCAAAAGAAGCAGAGGGAAGGTTAGAAGAAACTTTTTTACTCAGTGAGTTGTTCGAATTTGGAATGATCTGCCTGAAAGGGTAGTGAGGTCTGATTCGATAGCAGCTTTTAAGAGAGAACTAGATAGGTAGCTGGGGAAGACGGGTTTGCAGGGTTATGGGGAGAAAGCTGGTGATTGAGGTTAACAAAAGTGACTTCCTCGGAAAGAGCCGGCACAGACTCGAGGGCCGAATGTCCTCCTTCTGTGCCGTAACATTCTATGATTCTCCATTCAGAACTATCCTACTCTCTCAGGCTTTGATTTGTACGGTTAAAGGAGCCGGATGATAGCATTGAGCCAACATAGATTATTGCATCAGAGAATCCTCCTCCCGTCCATCCCCATCTTCAGTAGTTCCATTAAGGACAATTACAAATTATATTTTACATTTAAAATTCACAATTGCTGTGCGCAATTGGCTGCCGCGTTTCTCCCACAAATATACAGTCAATTCACTTTACAGTATATTTTGTGAAGCGCTTTGAGACGTTGACAAGATGTGAAAAGCGCTACACCAAATGCAAGGATTATTACTGTTATATGAATTATATGTCAGGATGACACAGCTCCACAAAGCTGAATGGAAGCCCAAGCTGGTGGTGGGAGGGGTGAGTGGGGGGTAGGGGGGGGGGGGAGAAATGACCAACAGCACAGTAAAAAAGATAAAAGGTTGGTTTTGAAGGTGGGGATGAAGGGGATATAGATAGGTATCCCTTCTCTGTCCCCTTTAGTGCCACATTCCCCACTGCCTCCCAACATGAAAGGCACTATGCCAATGTAATTTTGTTACTGTTGCTATTCCTTTAATTGGGAATTATCTAATGGGACATATACACAAGCTGCATGCAGATGTTCATTATAATAAGGATTAAACATAAAAGCCCAAATATACATAAACAGCAGTGAAAACTTGGTACCAAATCTTAGCCTATCTAGCATTTTGTCAGTTTTAATCATGTGTGTAGTTCACAACACAAATCAAACTACAATGCCATCATCTGTGAGCACATTCATACAGAAATATGTGCTGACTTCTACAAAGAAACACATCTTCAAGCCGGCCTGACTTTCATTGCATTCGCAGACAATTTTCAAACCATGGTATCATTTATAAAAACAGTCACACTATCAGTGGTGTCCTTCCACACACAGGCTTGTGATATCTAAAAAAAAGTGCTACATTTCCAGGATATTGTGAAATAATAGCATTGACCTGACGTAGTGAATACAGTACTGTATACAGAAATTAAGTCCACCCATCCACGTCTTCTTATTTAGCAAACCATTTGTGTCTTGCTTGTTGTTAGGACTTTTGGAATCATAAGAATAAACACAAGACACAAATGACCAGAACACAAGATGAAATGAGCCTCTGGTGTATCAAGTATGTTATCTTTACAGGTAACATACCTAGAGTTTGCATTTTTGGAGAGCCTGGCGCAGTTAATAAGACGCTCACCATTGAGTCAGGATTTTGAACGTACAGTCAAGGGTGACATTCAATCACAATGCTAGGGTTGTGTTGCATTTCCATCCATCAAATGAGAAATTGAACCAACGTCCCAAGGTATTGTTATTAAAAACTAGAAATGTTTCCCTTAATTGGCATTTAGCATTCATTTAGAGTTCCTATTTACCCTGTTTATCCGCTGAAGACCTTTCTCTTTGACTGCACTTACGGTCACCCTCCCCTTCTCCCTGGCTCGGCCTCAGCCTCTAGCATTGTGAAGCACTCGGAGAAGCTGTCCTGCGTGGACAGCACTAAATAAATGCAAGTTGTTGTTTAATCAACACTGCTCCAATCAACTGCTACAACCCCGGTGGGAAAAGTTACAAGAAACTGCTTTTATATCACACTTTACCGATCTACATGGGAACACTGATTGTAACTGTAAAGAAAGAGTTTTAATTAGGGAGTTGCCCATTTAAAAATTCAGTCAATTTACTTTACAGTGTATGCGGTGAGGTGCTTTGAGATGTCCAAAAGACATGAAGCGTGCTGTATCAAATGCAGGGATTATTATTTATTACTATTTCCTCATCTCTACTGCTGTGCGAGGCTGCAGGATGGAGATTCTGATCTTGTGAACCTTGTTTTTGGTATCACACGAGATTGGTTTGAATAAAGCAGATTTTTTGACTCAACCTAGCATCCTCCAATTGGATAGAGGTTGATTGGGAAGTATTCAAGAACAAATTAGTCCACCTTCCAAACTCTCTGCATACCTCGTGTGAAAAGTGACTCAAATTATAGCTACCTCATGCAACTGATCTGTGCAAAGCGGTCTCCATCTACCTTTTCAAATGTGTCTTGTATGCACCCTTATTCATCATTTAATGGGTTACAGTAAAAATAAAGGAGTGGGTAAACAACTGAAAAGATTGTTCTTAAAAGAACCAGTACAAGTACAGTACAATGGGCTGAATGGCCACGTTCTTTTCTATAAATATCTATGGTTCGAGTCATAGCACTAACAGATTCTTGACTAAGTTTAACGTCTGACCACTCTTCCTGTTCCAATTGTTAATTACCCTTTGATTTGCCTCTGACCATAAATCCATAAACAACATTGTGTTGTCCCTAACAGCTGGACAAAAAATTATCTGGGCTTAATCTTATGCAAATTCCAGTCCTGGTTGTTATAAGTGTTTTGTAAGTATTTCCTGACAGGTAAATAATCATTAAACACTTTTAAATAGGATGAAATTGTACAAGTTATACTCAGATATTTTAAATACTGTAGCTCTAGCATGGCCTTTACTCTAATAATCCTTACTGTGAGTTTAGAGGGATTCTATTTTACCAGATGAAATCATTCAAATCATTTTAAGATTAAAGTGCATTATTTTGATTTTTCCCCCAATCTGCAGTCCAATGACATCACGGTCTCGCTCAATGATAATAATCCTTGCATTTGACAGAGTACTGTATCTAGTTGTGAAAGAGCTTAACAGGATTTACTATAAAGTGTACGACTGTTTATAGTTGAAAGCGATAGCCAATTCACATACAACAATGTCCCACAAACAATCATGGAGTGAGTGATTGATTTTATCTGGGGAATTGTTGGCTAAGGGCCCTGAGAGAAACTGCATTCTCTTCAAAAAGTTCTGTGAGATCTTTAATGTCCAAATAAACAGGCAAACAGGATGTCGATTTAACATTTCAATAGAAGTATGACATCTGCAACAATTTTGCTCTTTAACACCATATTGAAATATCAGCCTAGGGTGTGAGCTCAAAGACCCAATGTAGAGTTTGAACCCCGAACTCTTGCGCCAGAAATGAGAGTGCCTGTACATCAGGCAGCCTCATATCTTTACAAACCGTTGTAAAATTGGGCAATTTTAGATTTGGGAAAATAATGTATTCAATAAATATACATACTTACCATTTCCTTTGAGGAAACTGTATGGTAACAGTATTCTACAGTATTTCAGAACTATTGTTTCCATATTGTGGCTATTATTTACTCTACATGTCAAAGCTGATATAAATTATGCACAGGTTCACATCTCAATCTGTTTCTATGATTTAGGCAATTCTTAGCAAACAGTTTAACATTTCAGAAGATAAACTTTATTCATTGATTTGTATATAGAATGACCCACAAGGACATATGCAGGTCCCACTGCATGACATTAAAAATAAAATACGATCGGTTCCATATTTTCTGAAGTGCCCATGGAAATGTTTGATTATTAACAGCTGCTGAATCCTCTCCTGAGCTTGTGAATGACATCCTAGCTTCGCTTATAGCCTTGGTATCCCTTTCCCCATTTTATAAGATTGATCCTGAAGAGAATTTGGAGCACTGCACGCTAGGAAGTGAAAAAGCTAATTTCCTTACTCAGCTAGAGATTTTCCTGGTTTTCCTGAGTTACTGAGTCCACCTCAGTGATATGCTGTCATTTCCATCTGATCCTCCATCCTATATTAATGGAATTGAAGAGTTTTTTTTAATTTAATTAGTTGTGTTTCTGACACAAGTGGAAACCCATTACCTTGCTTAGGTATATCCAAACCAGACTGAGATCCGTGTACACCTTCCATAAATCTAAATTCCCGTGTCTGGAATGAAATACACACTCTCTCCCCAGACAGAATCAGCCTGCTTACCTAATTCTGGAGAGTATCAGGCCCAGGTTGGCAAGAGCAAAGGCCTGGAGACCCCAGATTGTGTGTTAGAAATCCCTTAAGGTTTCAGTTAAGAATTGGGGTAGTGTAAGTAATAATATAAAATATTATCATGATACCGTACTTTGGTCACTCAATCCACAACAGCGATTAACGTCATACTTGTGTTCTTGAAAAGTTTGACTTTAAGTGAAATGACATTAAGCAAAGTTATTTTTTACCATAAGAATGAATGTTTTTTGAGCATTTTTCGTAAACATTTTCTTCAAAAAATTATAAGTTGAAATACATGTACATTCATAAATGTAAAATATAAAATATATTTTAAAAATTTAAATAACATAACACTCACCTGAGATGGTTGTGGAGCTTGATTATAGAGATGAGTTGGGATGGAGGGGCGAGTGGTGGAGCATTCCACCGATATCAACTGCTTTTCCTGTCTGTTTTTACTACCAGACTCACAGCTATCACTTCCTGGACGTTTTTGACTCAAGTTTATAGAGAATTGCACAAATAAATCACGGTAAAAAATTACTGATATCACATCTGTGCACAAACTTAAAATGCCGACATTAAGACTAAGAATACCGGAGTAGCCTACGCTACCCAAAGTACAGTAGTTTGTTTCCACCCGCTGGTGAATGACGTAAAAGCGAACGTCGCAACATTAAATGGATATATGTTCCATATGTATCAGCAACGTAATAATGAAACAACGTTGACCGAAGCAACATTGATTTGCAGAATGAGCAGGAGCTAAGTAGGAAGAATCTCTGCCACCAGAATGTGGTATTTGCAATCCAGACATTTAACAAAAATTATTATTATTATACTGTAATAACCTCAGAATAGAGTGAATCACCAGGATCACCACCACTAAGAGAAAATCCAAGATAGTTTTGGATTAAACCATTGGGCTGGAGTCAGGGGTAGGGGAAGATGCTAAGTATCATACCTTTTACCAGTTGAAGATTGGTTTGCTATTTTTGACCAGTTGATAAACTGTTCATTAAGGATGGAAGGATATCAATTATGTGAGGCAGCTGAAATAGAGCAGTGCCCTGTCGTCTAGAGATTCTTGCTGATTATTGTGCAAATTGTGAGGGACCAAGTCTAAAGTTTAATCTTCTGAATTCAGTGTGCATATACAGCCCAAACAAACTGACAAAAACGAATCTGCCAAAGTTGCCGAAACATTCTTTCTCTGATACACTATTACGACTCGCATGAGTGCATCTTGATGAATGATGCTGTGTTAAAACATAAGTCTTATTGTCAGCTGTTCTCTTGCCAAGCAGTTTATCAAAGACATTGTTGTTCTTCTGAACGCTCTTCCATTGCCAGTTGTTAGATTTCAGAGGATTTCACTCTGAAAGTTATACTTAATCACTTTACTACACAGAGTGCCATTTCCCATGGTAAAGTAGTTGAGGACACTAGATTTTATAGAGTTGAACCATTTCATTCTGACATTATGCATTCTACCGTTTTCTATGACTGTTTATGATACCAGGAAAGGGAGATTATCAACCCAGATAATGGAAAATATAGCCTAACACTGGAATAGAGTGAACCACCAGGATCACCACCACGAAGAGAAAGTGAGTGTTAAACTTTTAACCATAATAATCATAACACAATAATCCTTGCATTTGATATAATGCTTTTCATGTTGGAATGATGTCTGAAAGCACTCCACAGAATTTGTTGTAAAGTGTAGTGCTTGCATATTTTGTAGGCTAATGTGGCAGCCAATTTGCAGACAGCAATGCCCCACAAACAGCCATGAGGTGAATTTATCTGGGGGATTATTGGAGAAAGTCCCTTCTCTTTTTGTGTAGTGCCATAGGATCATTAACATCCACCCAAACCGGCAGATATAAGGCCTCATCTGGACAGCACCTGGACTTGATGGAGCTGCCCGGACAGGGAGCAATGATTTTTCCCACTCTGTTCCTGTTAATCTACCAGCTAAAGCTGTAACCTGGCTGTTGTCCTGGCTGGTGAAGCAATAGGAAGCTTTCTGGACAGTGATCTCAATGGCAAGTTGCATGGTTTTCATTGGTTAAAATGCTGTAATATCACAAAAGCTGGGTCCACACGCCAAATCTCTTGCCAACCTGTGCCTAAACTGTCCAGAATTAGCTGTGTCGCAATAAGCAATCATTTTTAAAATTGGGGCTTGAACCCACAACCTTCTCACTCAGAGGCTAGACTGCTACTATCAACTGAGCCAGGTTAACTTTTACAATAACAACAACTTTGATTTATATAGCGCCCTCCATGCTGGACGGTGTCTCAGAGCGCTTCACACTAGTGGATCCCAGGACTGAGCCAGGGGCAGGGGCAGAAGGGTGACCAAAGGCAAAGGGGACGAGGTGAAGGGAGTGAGGAAGGGAGTTCCAGAGCCTCGGGGTGTATTGGCTGAAGGCACGGCCGCCGAGGGTGGAGCGAGCGGAGGATTTGGGAAACATGAAGGAGGCCATTCCTGGTAGAGCGAAGGCAGCGGGTGCTGGGTTTAATGGGTTGATGACAACAACAACAACAAATTACATTTATATGACGCCTTTCACCTCAAGAGGACGTCCCAAGGTGCTGGCCAGTCAGGGAACCGTCAACAGATGGAAATCCATTGCTGAAGACAAATTAAACTATTTTGAAAGTTCTGGATTTGTGTGTTAAATACACATGGAAATTTTCTAGAACAGAGCTATGCACTCTCTCCCAGCATTCTCCCAGTATTGAAGCACTGCAAGCCTAGCTAGCTCAGAAACCGAACTACCAAGGGCAGACTCAATGCTGATATTCCGTTGCCAAACACGTCATCTTGTAGCCAGTCAGTTACAAGCAGACCTCGCTTCCCTCCTTCCCAAGGAGGATAATGATTATCATAATGAAAATCCAATAAAGAAAGCCATTTCACATTTCTTAGCACACTGATCTACAGGTGAAGGTAATGGAAAAGTATCTGGATGGTTTATGGTGCATGCAAATTCATTAGAAATCCCTACAGCTACTAGGCCGAAGATTTCATTATGCTAACAAAGTGTACAGTGTATTATTTTAAAGGTTCTTAGATCTGTAAAGGGCCTAAGGGTGAAATCTATCACCTGCAGGGCTAGGTTCAAAATGTTAACCGGCTTGTCAGTACAGCACAGATTCAATTAACTTCTGGATGATTAACTTTCATCTGAAGTCAACCATTCACAAAGGGGAGGGAAAATGTACAGTTTCGCTTACAATGACGGGATTAGTTTACAATGACTCAGAGCTGTCAATGGGAAGCAGCCAGTTACTGCCAGTATTTCATTCAAGTGACTGGCAAGCAATACAAAGGTGCTGGAAGTAGATTGTCGGGTTCCCGTGAAGTGACTGCTAGTTACTGTTAGTCTTTAGCAATAGCAGCTCTGATTTAATGGTGAAATTTAAGTACCATAACTTTAGTGATCTTATCTTTTTCAGTCAGTGTTTCTAATGTATTATATGTATATTGTATATCGGCAAAAAATGATTCTGTTTTTATTTTTTGAAAGATCTTTAGTTGTAAATGTAATAAATGTCTACAAATGTAATTTTGTTGTTGTTGTTGTAGTTAAAAATAACTGCTTGGTTTCCTTCTCGTCTGTGGACGATAGTACTGTATATGAAATAAAAACAGAAGTTGCTGAGAACACACAGATGGTCAGGCAGCATCTATGGAGAGAGGAAAATGAGTTAACGTTTCAGGTCTTTGATTTTTTGTCAGAACTGGGGGATGTTGATGGGAGCAGTTCGTATGAACAAACAGAGAAGTGGGTAAAGAAAGACAAGGGGAAAAACTTAGGTGGAGGGCAGAAAATAATGAGATTAGAGGTGTTGATAGTGCAAGACAAAAGAAGGCAATAGTGGGAGATTATTGAAAGAAAAGATACATCTATGACTCAACGGATTTGTGAGAAGAAGTTATAGGAGAGTGGGGAGGGGACGAGAGGGTGTGGGAGGCAGGGCAAGCCTGAGAGACGATGGGGGCTTTGTTTAAGGCCTGAATATGAATTGGAATGTCTCTTTTGATTTATTGATCTCAGAAAGCTAATGCATTCCTTTCTCATCTACCCACAACCCTTGATTTCTGACCCAAACTCTAACACTCTGCACTGACATTTATCATGAACCAAAAAAAAACTTGTCAAAACGAAAATACTCTTATTTCAAGGGGAAGTATGTAAATGTCAACATGCCTACTCTTGTACTGGCACTTGGAAGTTTTCACAGAAAATAAATGATTGTTGACAGAGTGGATGCAAAATGTGGTTCACTTAGCTCTATATGTTGGTGTAAAACTGAATTTTAGTCCTTGCATTTGATATAGAGCCTTATCACATGAATGAGATACCGTAAGGCACCTCACAGGAGCTCATCAAAGATTGTAATGAGGTGAATGATCAATTAATTTGTAGGCTTGTTGGTTAGGACACTGGTTTCTAAGCAAATTATTTCATATTTTAAAAATCTTAATAATAATTTATTGGTATTTCTGGTAATAAGAAAACTTTACTTTTTTTAAGCAATTGTCATCTAATGTTTTCAGTGACCCAAAGTCCCAACAATATAAGGAATCTCTTTAGGCAAAGTAATGTGAATTATTCAGTGTCAGTTTGCATTTGCCACTTAGATGTTAAACACCAAACAGCTTTGAAAATTATTATGTTTTTAATTGCCATTTTGTCTGTATCTGAATAAAAGCACAGAAATCTCATCCATTGAGGTTACAGAGAGAAAGAAATGTAATAATATTGGGACAGATCTACTCACTGGTGAAAAAATATTAAAGAATAAATCATTTAATTGTTCCAATCTGTCATTTCTACTTGTTCATGGTATTGACTTCTCGTTTCAATGTGATCAGTCATGTCACCAATTTGGGGGCAATTTGATTCAATATTTCTACTCTTAACTAATTCCCTCAGGTTACATTGACCTCTGACATCAGCAGACCAAATTGTGGAATCTGCAAATTGCAGGAACAACAGCTTTTTGGAACTTGCTAATAATGAAATTCAAGTTTGTAAATGCTGCATTTTAGATCCCACAGTATAAAATACACTAAAGGCTGCAGAATGGTAAATTTACAGTGACCATGAATACCACATCAAGTCTCTAAGTCCACACTGACAAGTGCAACAAATTCTGTATAGAATGGTTTATTATTGGGTGCCAATAACTCAATTCTAATATGTAATCTCCTTTATATGATTATATTGATATCCAATTATATTTAAACTAGCAATAAATCAGAGTGTTGATGCTTCTCTCTCATAATGTTATCCTGTTTCTTATTGCCAGAAATAAATTCTGACAAATCAAACTCTTTACATCACAGATTTTATCTCTCTCCGCAAATAATTGAAACTGATTTTATTTTTTTCCAAGGAATTATTGTCCTTTATTTTGATCTCCCCCCACTCCCTGAGTTGTATTGAAGACAAACACTTTGAGTAAGTAGACTTACAGTAATCATATATTTTAATAACAATTTCCAATAATTATTACCCTAAATTTAATTATAATTTCTCCCTCACGTTGTTGTGTAAAACAAAACATTACTCATTGTAAAACGAGTGACTAAGGAGAAGAATAATGATTACAGGTTATTTTTTGTAAATATATATCGTATTGTACATTTGTATATTGCACATACACAGTATTGTAAATATTTAGTCATAATTAGCAGTTTGCCTCATATCTGTATGCTTTTATTTCACCCCCATCATGACTGTAGGTGAGCATGAATGTAGAACGAGACATCTATTAGTATAGATGTCTATAGTGTCAGCCTTATACAACATAAGCAATCCCATCTAGATAACTGCCTCTTGCAAATCCATTCAAGGAGTGGGGGAGTAGTTGTCTGAACTACTCCCCCACTCCTTGAATAGTGAACTTTGAAAACAGCTTAGCAATAGGAAGCAAATATCATGATCAGAGGAAAAAGTTTGTCAAGGCAGTGACTTGCAGTGTGCCACAGTGGTTCCGGGATTTCTCCTATTTACACCATTCAAAAATGATTTTGACAAGAGTGGTTATTATTCGATTGTGGTTTCAAATACAATATCTGTAACAGGAGTTGCAAATAATTACTCTGATTTTCAAATAGACACAGCTGTCAGGAATCAGAAGTTCTGTTTCAGAAGGAGATTATGTCTCAATGAGTTCCTGTGGTTTGTCATGATGTTACTGGCAAACTTTGCTGTTTACAAATTGGAGCTTTGCATTAATGACTATTGATAATAGACTAATGAGCAAGTGAGCAAGTGAATGAAACAAATAGGTATAGATGGAGTCTGTAGCTCAGTGGTTAGAGCGCTCGCCTTATAAGTGAGAAACCTGTGTTGGAATATGTGCAGGGCAAAACCTTAGGCAAGATTCCTTACTCCACACGCCAAATAATAATCCCTCAAGGCAAAAAAAAAGTAATAATTTGGTCACTCAATCCAGACTGTTTATGGAATATGCTGTGCGCAATTGGCAGCCACATTTCACCAACATAAAACAGTCAATTCACTTTACAGTGTATTCTGTGAAACAATTTGAGATATCTGAGAAAACATGAACAGTGTTATATCAAATGCAATGATTATTATTTTTATATAAGAAGATCTGGACTAATTTAGCAAATTAGCCTAAATGTGATAGAGGGATTGTAATACAGATAAATGGAAAAAATGTATTTTGGAAAATAAACAGTAAAATGTTTGTACAAAATTAAGGAATATCTATTTATGAAAGTTGAAGGAAAATAAGGTGAGGATTCACTGAATATGGCAATATTTGGCAATTACTTCCTGGCAATATGAAGCAGCCGCAAACAAAACTAATCAAACGCTTGAGGGCATTTGACAGACCATATTGGAACTAACAATTTAAATTTAGAAAGTTTTAAATAAACATTATTGTGTATTGCTTAAAAGCAGACTGCACTTCATTTCACCAATCACTCTCCATAACAAACACAAACAAACAGACAAAAATGCAAAATATTGCAGATGCTGGAAATCTGAAACAAAACCAGAAATCGCTGGGAACACTCAGTAGGTCAGGCAGCATCTATGGAGAAAGGATAAATGAGTCAATGTTTCAGGTACACAAACTTTCATCAGCAAAGAAATTTGACAAATTCATCCCAATTTGTTCTAATGTTATTAACACCCCCTCTCCAGTTTTGTTGCAATTCCCCCTTTTTTTTTCTCAACATTAACACCTCTTTAACCCATCATCTCCTGCCCTCTACCCCATTTTCTCCTTTGTCTTCCTTGCCCTGCCTCTCCCTCTCCCTCTATGTTAGTCCTTAAAAGCCTCTCCCTCCCAACATGCCCCAGTTCTGATGAAGGATTGTGGACTCGAAACATTGACTCACTTTTCCTTTCTCCATAGATGCTGCCTGACCTGTTGAATGTTCCCAGCGATTTCAGTATTTAGAGGACATTTTTTATATTAATCATTTTTTTCAGGAGTTCATATCACTAAGTGATTTAGGTCACAACATACTCTATACAGTACAATACTGTATTGTACATCTACTGAAAATGGCTATGTGGGAAATTCAGAATAACTAAACACTGCCTTTAAAAACGATTTGACAGGTAATAATAATAAGGTGGTAATGTAGTAATTCATGCTTTCTTGCTCTTTGACATTTAGTCAGCCTTTTTACATTCAAAGTAATGACATCCAACTGTGCTTCTGGTGTGGCTTAGTGTTCATGTTAGTAATGTAAATCTGAAAAAAAAATAACTAGTGTTATTCAGGTTTGTAAGCAGATTGTGATATATTGCGGCAATCCAATTTGCCCAAGAATTTTAATCTCCTCTCTGTTCTTCTTATTTGGAATTCCAGCAGCATCCTTTTATGCCTTCTGGCTTTGAAATACTGAACAGGCTAAATCAGTCCAATTGTGGAGTTTAGGTTGCTGATTAACAATGTGGTCTACTATGTGGCGATTTCTAGAATGATTCCTTTCTAAAGATGTATGTACATCGTGCGACATTGTACAAACTGCTCGAATGTAATTATATTTCTGCAGCAAGTCAGGATGATAAATCTGGTGTACTTCTAGTTACCAAAATGAATCCCCACACGTGCAAAGTCTCAAAAACAATCATTTCAAATGAAATTACATTAGATTAAACGAGGAAATTCTTTCCAATTGAAATGGGCAGTTTGTTAGTGGATTTCCCATTACTTAATATGTCTTACTTCTGTTACTGAAAGGAGCTCCCCAATTGGGTTCTTTAATTGTTACAATTATTTGCAGCAAAGTTCCAAAAAACGAATAATGACTTGGCTGGTAAAACATGTTACTTATGATTGTCTGATCAAGTAATCCTGTTTTGAAATCCCTTGGTTTGGGATCCTAGTCACATGAAAATGATCATCGATTAACAATGATACTTTAGAGATCACAACTTTCCTCCTGCAATTAATCACAGTATTACTTGGGACATGGTTCCTTCACTGAATGAGAACAAGAACTGGTAAATGGGATGTGGATCCGAAACGTTGATTCACTTTTCCTTTATCTATAGATGCCACCTGACCTGCTGAGTGTTCCTAGTGATTTCTGTTTTTGGTTTTTCTTTCTTTCATGTGGCTGATCAGTGCTGTGGAAGTTTGCTGCACCAAATATTGACAGTGAAGGATGAATGTTTTGCCTATTTCCTTCCATAATTGAACCCTGAAAATAGATATGCCTCAAAAATAATGAAGAATGTACTCAAAGGTCACAGAAGCAGGTTTTCCCACTCTTTACCGGTAAAATCTGTTCCTTATGTTTGCTCTGATCTGCCCAAAAGTATTTGTTCCATACAGAAATGTAACTATTTAATAGCTGTTTTATTTCATTGTTTCTCTCTGCGCATTCCCAGCAAAATATGTAATTTTTCTTCTGCACTATACTGTCAGCAATAAGCGTTTCCATGTTAGGCAATAGCAATTTTAGACAATATCAATGGGGATCAATAGGCACTGTTCACACATTGTAAGAATGACAGAAATCCTGAAATGTTCACTAGTTCTGTGATGGAAAATACAAAAATCAGTGTTAGAAATAGATTCACAAATAGCACTCACTCTGATCTGGAAATAGGTTGTGTTAGAGCGGGGTTCATAGATTGTCATTGCATTTTCTAGAACCTCCTTGTACTACAATAACAGCAACAACAAAATTACATTTATAGAGCGCCCTTCATGTCTGGAGGACATCCCAAAGAGCTGAACAGTCAGGTCGGGACCTGAGGAAGGGGGAGGGTCAGGGTGGTGGGGAGGGGAGGGAGAAAGTTGGGAGGGGAGGGAGAGAGTTGAGAGAGTGGCAGAAGGCACGATAGAAGAGGAGGGTCTTGGGACCGGCTTTGAAGGAGGCAAGGGACGAAGCGAGGCAAATGGACTGTGGGATGGAGTTCCAGATTGTGGGGCAGAGATGCTGAAAGCCCGTCCGCCGATGGTAGGGAGGGTCAGATGGGGGACATGGAGCAGGGTGGAGCCCGCTGAATGGAGAGGGCGGGGAGGTACATAGGGAGTCAACAGGTCGGAGAAATAGGAGGGCAAGGCCTTGAAGTGAGGACGAGGATCTTGAATTCAATCCTCTGGGGGATGGGAAGCCAATGGAGCTGGCTGAGGGTTGAAGTGATGTGGTCACAGAGCTTAGTGCGGGAGAAGACATGAGCTGCAGAGTTCTGGATGATCTGCAGCTTGTGAAGGGAAGAGCCAGGAAGGCAGACAAGGAGGGAGTTTCCATAGTTGAGCCTTGATGTGACAAATGCGTGGATGAGGGTTTCAGCAGCCTGAGGGATGAGACAGTGGTGGAGTTGTACCTTAACTTAACTTAATAAATTGTACCTTTACTTAGTTGAATTTACTTTATTATCAGTAACCATCCAGTCAGTAATTCATGCTTAAGTTTACTCAAGAATAACTATTATTCCTATCGCCTTTTTTTCCTTTTGGTAATTATCGATAATGATCAGATCCAGGAAAGGAGATCAGAAAGAGGTGCAACAGTGGCTCTTTGTCTCCTATTTGCAGAGAGGTTGGGCTTCTGTGTTGCCAGATAAAATAGATGAATAGTGACATTTCTCAAATCAGCACTCGGTCAATCTTGCACCTTTTCCCAACTGGGATCATGATCTGGGTTAATATTTGTGCAGTGTTACACAGTAGCAACAAGTATGTTTTATAATTGCTGTAATGGTGAGAGCAAGCTTGGAAGCTGTGAGTGGCAGATATCTTCACAACCCAGTATCGTTGCCAGGAAGGATAACGGAAGACGATGATTCAGACCTCTATAGGTCCCTTACATTGCACAAGCTCACAGATCCTATCGATGCTCAGCGAGCGCATCAATCCAGCAACAGTCAAACCCACAAAATAATGCAGGCAGAGCAAGAAGCAGTTTGGTATCTGAGCAGTGACCTTACACTAAGGATGCAACAACAATAACATTTATATAACGCCCTCCACGCTGGTGTTGAAAAGTACTGTACCTAATACAAATCAGTTTTAACGAAAACCAGTTTTAGCATCATGAGAATAGCCCCTGGTATTTACAGTCATCACCTGTTAGATTAATCTGAGATATTATATGCTCTTAACCAGAATTGCACCCTTCAAGGATAAAAGCAATTGCATCCACCGTTTCATCTGAAGATTTGAAGTTGGGCCAAATAACACTTAAGAGGAATTTGTTCTCAAGTGATTTTTATGTTCTTCAGTGAAATCATTTGCAGTCAGAATAAAAACAGTAATTCCACAGAGAATGGTTTTGACAAGAATTTGCTTGTGATCAGGGAATCATAATTTTTTCTGCCCAGAGGTGCCCCTGAGTTCAGTGAACTGCCTAAAGCAGTGGTGGCCAACTTGTGCCTTTTGCCCTATGGGCTGAAAGTGGCCAATCGGGCCATTAAGAAACATCCTGAACATTCGCACAGGTCGAGATAAGTCTGTGTTCAATTGCTGGTGTGCTTTAATTTTTTCTTAATTCAACAGTTCTTTATTTTTGGCATAAATCAAAAAATATTCAATCAATAATTTTGGGGGGAGTGACCATAACGGCTGGCCATCACTGATCTAAAGCTATAGAATCTCTAGGAACAATATTGTAATATTTGATATAGCACCTTAACACCTCTTCACTATATCTCAAAGTCAATCAGGCCATCTTCCTTCTCTGCCTGTCTTCCATCATCCACCTCAGTGGGACTACACTTGTTTGATTCGATTCCTACCTCACAAATACCAACACTCCATATTTGTAAATGCTTTTCCTTCTCACCTCTGCCCGGTCGCTTCATCCTTGACACCCTTCTCCTCCTTATCTACATGCTCCCTCTCAGTCATGTCATCCACAGACATGGGGTTAACTTCCACATGTATGTGGATGACACTCAACTTTACTTTTCCACCTCCAGCTGCGATCCCCGGTCCCCTGATGTTCTATCAGCTTGTTTGTTGGAAATCAATAGCTGGATGAGTGAAGATTTCTTGCAGTTAAATGTCAACAAGACAGAAGCCATAAACGTCTTATGTCCCACGGTTCTGACCTCCTGAATCTACCCGACATGTTCTTAAAACTCTCAGAACCCCAGTTATCCTTCCTCCCCCACATCTGGTCCCTCACCAGCACTGCTTTCTTTCTTCCACCTCTGCCACATCGCTCATCTCTGTCAATACCTCACCCCAACAACTGCCAAAAACCATGTCCATGCCTTTGTCGCCTCTCGGTTGGACTACACTAATGCCCTCCTTGCCGATCTCCCCTCCTCCACCATTCACAAAATTTATCTCATCTAAAACTCTGCCGCCCACATTCTCACTCGCACCAAACTTTGTATCGTGATCACCCCAGCCCTTGTGAAACTGCACTGACTCCCTGTCACAGAACAGATCAACTTCAAGATCCTCCACTCCTTGGCAACCCGCTTCCTCTCTAACCTCCTCTCTTCTCACAGCATTACCTCTGCTCTACTGGCTCTAGCTTCTTCCGAATCCTCCACCCAACCATCAGCGCACCAACAGATGTTGCTCTGTGTCTGAACATTGAAGCAGGAACATCAACAATAATTTGTTATTATTCAATTAATGAACAAAAGATATTTAGTTTAGGATGATCATCTCACAACACTTCACAAAGACTTTTGGGATTCCCAAGGAAAATGCAAAGAAGTATGAGATGTTAAACCAAAGTCGTGTCTGTCTCTTCAGATGGGCAAGAAAAATTCCATGGCACTATTCAAAAATAAGAGAAAGTTTCTCCTGGTATCATGTCCAACAATCCCACAGCTAAAATTGGTTGTTCACTTCATGGTTCAATGTGGTATACTGTTGTATGCAAATTGGCTGCCTCAATTATGTACAAAATACAATCTCTTTCCTTTACAGTAAATCTGGTGAAGTACTTAGAGACATCTCCCTTGATGAAAAGCATGGATTGTTATTACTCATTCTCATTTTCTCCATTCTTTATCATCTGCATCAATTGCGAATTAGTTCAGTGTGTTAGAGTAAACCATATCTAAAAATCTTAGAATGTGCAAAATGGCATGACTTTTGTGGCATTTGTACATCTCTCATATGCACAATGCGTTTGCTATGCCAATAGCACAATGTGCCCTGGAATTATTTACAATGCAACAGGGATTTACAGGAAACACATGGAGTAAAGCGAATGGTTTGGAAAATTTACTATACTAGAGTCAAGTGGTTTGCCAAGAAACAAGCAATAGTGGCACAAACACTTAAATTTATTGCATGTAATAATGTCAAAAATGCAGTATTGCAAAAATTCTTGCAGATAATTAAGGTACAAATAATTGAAAGCCACTGTTAATACAGCAGGTCATTTCATTAGGTTGTGCTGTTGAACTAAGCTTCTAAATCATTCTGTTGTTTTCAATTTCAATGTTCATGTGGAATAGATTACAGGTGCAGATGGTGTGACTCTAAAGCAATATTAAAAACCCAAATATGTCATTACTGAGAAAAAAAAACACTGAATGCTGGGAGATACCCACTAACTCTTTTCATGGCTTGTATAATTATTTTTGGAAAATAATTCCCTTTAAGCATACTTTCAATAGTAAAAAAAAACACTAAACAGTCACCCGCTCGGCTAAGTGTTTGTTAAAAATCTGGTAGGAACAACACAGAAAAACGAAATAACCTGGTCAGTTCAGAAAACAAGCAGTCTATCTTTATTATTATTTATACTAATAAAACAACAATATCTGTCTGCGCTTCAAGAAGGATCTCAATAACTGATTGACGTAGAGACATGACTTATAAAGCACATGGAAGTTCTTGCTCCCAGAAGTGACGTGGGCATCTTTGTTGTTTCCGGTAACTCCTGAATGTTTGTTTCTGAGTTATTTCAGTTTTGCGTTGTTCAATGCAGTTTCATCTGCTGGCCGCAGAGTCAAAGTGATGCTGTGGCAACAACAAAATTACACTTGTATAGCGCCTTTCACGTCAGGAGGATGTCCCAAGGAGCTGGACAGTCATTGTCACAGAGCGTGCACACACCCAAGCGACCAAACAAAATTAACAAAACAGACAAAGCTAAGCAGCGGCAACAAAATTTAATTTTTAAAGTGCCTTTCATGTTGGAAGGATGTCTCAGGGATTATAAATTATACATTTATATTCATCATTATAAAGATGCCTAATCAGACTTTCGTTTAACATTTCATCTAGAAAATAGCACCTCTAACAATATTGCATACCCAGGGTCAACCAAGACTATGAGGTCAAGTCCCAACATGGAGCTTATACTTATAGCTTTTTGACCTAGAATTAAGAGTGCTTCCAGCTGAGTCAAGCTAAAGCATTTATGTTCGGAATTATGTCAAACTGCATGCTGTAAACCTGCCAGTGTACTCTGACTTTCACACTGGTTTGGTATTAGGCATTTGAAGTCACAAGATGTAGGTGAAGAAATTCAACAAGCAGTTTGTCCAATGACAGGCATCTTCAAACATATCTCCCTTTCCACTGGAATGTAAAACATAACGGAGGAATATGAAAGTGAGTGTAACAAATTCCAGGTTTACGAAACATGTTATAGAAACTGTTATGAAACATTCTGTTCATGTAAAGACTGGGCATTGGTGTGTATTCGCAATGTCTCTCCCACCCACCGCACGGCCAACTTTAGCACCAACCCAATTCCAAGATTTTCAGTTTACAACTTGGATTCCCACTATTGACCCATTTCCTGATGTTGCAAGAAGCATTTCAGTGCTACTTTGTTGGCTATTGAGTGATGCTGTCACCATCGCAGAGTCACTGAAACTTTGTTATTGGAAACAACAATGACAACACGGGAATCTTTGGGATAACCAGTGATCTGATGTTAGTGGGGAGGGGGTAGTTTCACCAGTGGCCATTATCTAGGAATACTGTAGATGTAAAATGAACTTTTTCATCACAATTTCCATAACATATTCCTTGAATGGAAAACTTCTTATGAGGCCTTTTCACTCCTGCGCCCTCCATTATTGCAACAATTCTGAAGGATGCACCCCCACTGAAATAGGAAATCACTGGTGCGATCAGATCAGGTAATGGAAAAGGGGAGCTGAGGACTACCAGAGCTCATGTAAAGCCAAGATCTTCATCAACAAGTTTCTACCTGATACCATCAGCTCACTGTAGACTCTCTATAGGCCTCGACTCCTCATGGTCTCTCTCCTAAAAGACCCAGAGCAAAGCAGTTTCACCCAATCTTAAATTTGAAAGCAAAATGGTCTTGTAGGCTGAGACTATGTGGAATATTAAGAAACTCAATGCCGCCATCCCATTGAATCAAAGTCACAGGGGAAGGATTTGGAGAAATGGGAGAAAGTTGAGCAAACAACATAATGGTTAAGATTCAACGTATTTGTGTTTGTTGGTTCCTGTGTATGATTACATTTTAATTTGGTTCACTCCTCCTCACATTGATAATGCCTGAATTCAAACATCCAGTTATCAAGAGTGAGACTATAAAGGGTAGATATATTGTAGCACTCCAGGAAGCTAACCCATGTGAAAGGCACCATATAAATGCGAGTTGCTGTTGTAGTAATAGTCTCATCTGCCTTTTTGTCTTGCCAGCTGTATATTTGATACGCTCTTTGTCAGAAACCGGTTCCACAAGTGTGTGTGTGTCTTCTTCATTGTGTGCACAATTTAAGTGCACGCTTGTGAAATTGGTGTTATTCAAGCCTTCCATCTCTAACTCAACATGATGCCTGTATCTGATTTCCACCTCCCTTTCAAGCTATCATGCTATTTTATGATGATATTTTTGATTGGTACGATTGTTTTTCAATCTTCTGGCCCACATACATACAGTCGATTCACTTTACGTACTGTATATTCTGTGAAGTGCTTTGAGATGTTTAGAAGACATGAAAACTGCTATATCAAATGGAAGAAGTATTACGATTATTGGATCACAGATGCTTTTTAGGCTTGAATTAAACATGTTATACAGTTGGTGTACAACTATGTCCTATATGTGGCTACATAAAATGTGCAACTGGCTGGAATGACATACTGAGATAATTTCAGAATGTAGATTAAAAAGTCAGACTTCTAGGGTAGTAGTCTCTAGATTATTAGTTGAGTTACACAGAGGTCCAGTCAGGAAGGCATGGTTTAGCCTTGTGTATGTGTGGCTTGATGAATGGTACAAAAGGGAGACTTTGAGGATTACTGAGATAATTTCTAGGAAAGGAGGAAGCTATTCAGGAGGTTCAGGTTTAACCTAAACTAAAATGGAAATAATGTTCTATTGGGAGCCTCTCAACTAATGAGCTAAGTGGAGGAAGTCTCAAAGCACTTTGCTGGATTTACTGTGAATGGCGGTGACTTTATTTTGTGAACAAACATGGCAGCCATTTGGAAACAGTGAAGGATAATGACAAACAGTCATTAATTGAATGAACAATTTTATCTGGAGGATTGTTAGCCACGATATTGGGAGAAACTCCATTCTCATTTCAAATAGTTGCATGTGATCCGCATGAACAGACAGAATTTTGGTTTCAAGTCTCATCAAAAGAACAACAACCCCTTTGACAAAGCAATAAATCTCCAGTACTGCATTGGAGTTCAATGCGAGTTGAACGCACATGTGAATTCAATGTCCAAAAATAGAGCCTGAGCTCACAATCTTCTGATTCAGAGGTGAGAGTGCAAACAATTGAGCCAGATCAACACCTAAACAATGGTTAGAGAAGCACTGCCTATTATCTTATGTTTAATTATTTTATATTATTTTATTTTAGCTACTTGACGTGATGCGTGCTATATCAAAATGTAGATACAAATCAACAAACAAACTTTATCTTCTGAAGTACCAAACACATTTTTACAATTGTCTAGAGCAGAGAAAACAGCTTAAGCTATGATCCTAAGAAACATAGATAAATTAATCTAAACAGTTCATAGCACTGGGTATCTAAAGTAGTGTTTTTAACATTCTGCTAACAGCCTGATTGCAAGGAATGTTTTGCTTGAGGGCAGCTCTCCGGAATCTACAACGTCCTGCACCCTCCATTCACCATACAATGAGCTTGTACATTTAATCGTTTCACTGGCCATTTGCCAAGGAAAGGGGTGCACTGTTTATTTAAAGCTATAGATCCTACAGAGCAGTTATAGATGCTAGAATGAAGCTGTCACTTGTTAAAGCTCTGGATCAAACTTCTGGTAGTGTCTCACAGTTGGGCGGGCATAGAGCATTAGGTCTGCCAAAGGCCAAAAGTGAAGGAAAGGAGAGCTTTGAATGGTCTACTGTGAGAACTGTACTATTGTGTATTCCAGTGTATTACTGTCAGAGCCCTGAATATTCTGAGATTCTTTCCTCTGGATGAGATGTTAAAATGACTATCTTTATTCAGCCGAACAATAAGATTGCAAGAGATTGGTGGAAACAGAAGATAGTTTATCAAAGTGTCCTGGCTACCAATCCTCCAGATAAATCACTTCATGGCTTTAGTGGAATTTTCTGTGTGCAAAATATCCACTATGTTTATCAAAAACAGTACACTTGATAACAATTGCTACTTTACAATTGCAATTTTACAATTGCAGCACTGTAAGTCCTTTTATACGTGGGGTGACAAATACAGCTTTCAATTACATAATTATCGCACAAAAAAATATTGCAATCCAAACCAATCTTTAACTTTAATCGGGTGTGAACTCTGCTTACCCCCCCACCCCCACCACCACCCCCAACTATGGCACAAAAGTTTGGACCAAAGGCCGTTTCCAAAATATTATTCACCTATTGATAATATTATTCACCTATTGATAAGATTATTGATCATCTTTTTGTTGGTTTTGTAGCCATTGTTTAAATGTTGCCAGTTATCCTACTTGTGGCTACAACAACAAGTTGCATTTATATAGTGCTCTTCATTTGGGTAGTCGAACAGCTTGAAACTGAAGCCATTTATGATAATCCTTGCATTTATATAACTCCTTATCACATCTTTGAGATGTTATAAAGTGCTTTTCAGAATATACTGTAAAGTGAATTGACTGTATATGTTGTGGGTGGAACGCAGCAGCCAATTGCGCACGGCAATGTCCTGTAAACAGTCATGGACTGAGTGAGTCATTACACTTTTTAAAAAAAGGGATTATCATTCCCAGAAAAGTGATCCAGCAATTGATTAACAACTGGGTTCCTACTTACTGCTAGGTAAACAGAGGTGTGCCAATGGTGGCGGGCGAGGCGGTGGAAGCGAAGCAAGCTGGAGCTCACTGAGTGGAAGGAGTGGGCAGGTTGGTTGGGGGTTAGGAGGTTGCAGAGGTTGGGGGATGTGAGGCCAATACATACAATACAAAGCATACAATACAAATTTACATTTATATAGCACCTTTCACATCAGGAGGACATCTATATATAATGGATGGTAGTATATAATAAGTCTATATAATATAGTTGTATGAAACATTTGTATCTAACATAGTTGTATATAACATCTAAACATTGACATAGATTTACTTAGTTTGAACAGCATGGAAACAAGCTATTCATTCCAATTGTGCCAATATTGATATTCCACGAGTCCCCAATCACTTTCAAACTGTTTTATTCCCTTCTGCCTCATGTGGAGGTCCTGTAGCTCAGTGGTTACAGCACTTGACTTACAAGCATGAGACCTGTGTTCGTATCCAGACAGATCAGGGCGAAATCTTGGGCAAGTTTCCTTACTCCACATGCCTAATAATAATCCGTCCCCAAAAAAACACAATAATAAAAATTGGTCATTTCAATCCACGACTGTTTGTGGGACACTGCTGTGTACAATTGGCTGCCGCGTATCGCCCACAACTATAGTTTACAGTATATTCTGTGAAGCACTTTGAGACGTCAATAAGATGTGGAAAGCGCTATATCAAATACAAGGATTATTTTATATTATTATGTGTATATCTAGCTTCCTCTTAAATGCATCTATAAATGCATAATGGATGGCTGTGTCTATAACTTGTATTCAACATTGCTGCATACTGTATTACATCTGTGTATATCATGGCTGGATATCACAGATGGTTATATATAACATGAAAAATTAACTGTAATGGTGGCAATGGATCACTTATTGATCTGTGACTGAAACCTAACTCCACGCCACGCACATTGCCAATGATCTGTTATTCACTTCAAGTCCCTGCCATTGAACCTACAGGAAAGTGTCATTTTTTCAGATACTGCAAAAAAGATTTTCAGATAGTTGCAGTATCTGAAAAAATGAAGGAAATGAACATAGTGAAGCTGTCACAGTACTTAGGAGATGGTTGAGTTAGAATATTCCTGTCCCATTTTTCTAGGTAGTAACACAAGGCAAGCATTTGATTCGCTTGGTGTATGCCTGTATCAGCAGGAAAGCATTTAGCAGTCTAACTGGAATACAGTATTACAACAATCTCAAGTCATTACAATAATGTATTGTTAAAAGCTGCTTACTGGGGGCAACTGCTGTGTACCTATCCTTGAAATAAAGATATGAGGCATGTAATTATAGTAAAGCCTGCAATTACAATAAAGCCTGCAGTTACCTTCAGCTAACTGTCTGTTAAGTTTTTACAGCTTTCCTTTTTGGGCAGAGATTGACATGGGTGGTTGGAGTTTGGTCATGCAGGACATAGCGAAAGGGATGTAAGAGTTGCAGAAATATTGCACGTTTGCTTATAAAATCCAGGTTCCATCGATTAATCTGGTGTCTAGTAAAGTGTGATCACTTTGTTGAACTCTTTAACTGTATCATAAGAGAACCCCTGCATACCAGGCTATGTTTGATTTGACACTTGCCACCTGTTGTACAATACCAGCGTCACTCAGCACTGCCCTCAGAATATTTCTCCGTTATTGAACAGTCCAAAAAGAGCATATATTTCCTTCTACTCTTCAAACCTTCCACTCTTTGGTTCCCATAGTTTCTCCCCCTGGTGTGAGCAGCAGCACATTCAGCACAAATTACACCGGAGCTCGCTCCCTATATCATCCGGAGAATGTTTTCAAGAGCAGTGCAACTTACACTCAATCCAGTATAAATTGGGGTATATAAATTGCACTGATCCTGCTATCCTTGATCCATGGAAAGCTCCAGGAACTTTAAACAGACTGTTTTTCAATCATCTTATTGTTTACATTTAGAATATAAGCTTTGGGTTCAATGGGGCAAAACGGTATCAGTCATATATCAATTTAACTTTATTTCTGAAGTTACAAAACTTCTGAAGTGTGTTTTTCCCAAAATGTTTAGACCAAGTACATCAGCAGACAGTAGGCCATCCTTTCATAAAATAGGTAATTGGTCTAACTTTCCCCTTGTGTGATATGATTTTTACCCACCGTCAATTGTCTCTGTAATTATTCCATTTTACGTTGTACTAAACCAGAGTAGTTCCTGACTCCTGACTGTTCTGTACATCGGGACGTCTTCTCATTGAATGGCGATCTACAAATGTAACTTTGTTGTTATTGTAGTTCATGCCTTACAGTAGAACACTGCTTATCTGCTTGTTAATTATCCACCTGACCATTAATCCTCCCTGGGTTCTGAAGTATAGTGGATGCAAGGTTGCAAAATACTGGCCAAATCATTTAGTCATGTTACTGTGTGAGGTTACTAGGAAAGTAATGTTCTCACACAGCATGACTAAATTGCTTCCCCACTTTGTTCACAACTTCTTCCTCTCCTCACCCCAAACACCCTCCCCACCACCCTTCCCGTACACCCCACTAGATCTGTTTTTTTTTGCTTGTACTGCAAAAGCAAGGATGAACAGAATAAGAGAAAGCAGTAGTCAATAAAGTCACAGGGAGAGACAGAAAGTTAGAGATTCAGAAGGAGAGAGAAAGGAACAATAAGAGGGAGGGCTTGAGAGAAAGAGTGTTAGCGCAGTGCAGTATTTTCGTGACAGTATAACCTGATGTATCAATGTTTTCACATTGTAGTCAATTTGCATGATAAGAACATAAGAAATAGGGAGCAGTGGGCCATTCGGCCCCTCGAGCCTGTCCCGCCATTTAATAAGATTAAATTAATAAGCTGATTTTCTAACCTAATTCCATTTACCCGCCCTATCCCCATAGTGTAGATAATTATCTTTCTCCTGCACTTTGAATCCCATAGCATTGTAATGTAATGCTGACTGCACAAGAGAGGGTTCTGATGAGAGATATCACACAGAACATGCCATTTTACTTTATTAAATGCAAAATAACTTGTGCTTTTCTTTAAACATTAAACTTCTTCTAAAATTTCTTTTTGACATGGAAACATTTATTTTTTACTTTGAATTAATTTCCTCATGTTAAGTTCACTGTCTGTTCAAGAGAATCTTAATGACCCTTGGAAGATACTTGGCACTAAAAATGCATAATGTTTGTTGAAGCTTTCATGATTGGGATATAATGAAACACGCTGCATATTGAATCCATATGGACACATGACTTGAGCTGTTCAGTTTATACTAGATGCTCTCAGCAGGGTAATGCATATAAAATTCTTATTTATATTTCCCTTGTGTCCCAATAACTGTTTTATGTTATTAAATTCCAGCAGAAACACGTCAGACTGTGGGGTGGTGGAGAGGGAAAGTACAATTGCTGCTGCTTGTGATAGAGTGTGATCTCTAGCCAGTGCGGCAAAGGGAAATTCAGCACAGAGTCTCTGAGCACACCGGGTATTATTTGTGATGTTCGTTAATTGTATGTTAATTAACATCACCCCTAATTACAGCCACAATTAGCAGCGATCATTGTGAACTAATATTCAATAGAATAGGGTGGATGTTTGAAGGCTATTTGCACCTGTTCATGAGTCCAAAAATTAGAGGCTATTAAAGATCTAACAATCAATTTAGGAGGAGCTTTTTCACACAGAGAGTGATGCACATGTGGAACTCACTGCCAGAAGCTGTTGTTAAAGCAAATACCTCAATGTGTTTAAGAGAAAACTTAATGCATACATGAGAAAGAAGGGTACAGAGGGGTATAGGTGAGAAGAATAGGAAAGGTTGTGGTCTATGTGAAGTCTAAACACTGGTTTACACTAGTTGGGCCAAATGACCTGATTCTCATATCATATCACTCTATGTAACTTGGTGTAAAATGCCCAGCTTCAAACTAAACCTGCTGTAATACACAAACTCTGTCCCAAAGTACTCTCTATCCCCGCCTCCCCTCCCCCTCCCTGCTCCCAACACCAAATCATTGCCGCAATCAAGTTTTCAAACACAATCTGCCATTTTGTTGGATTTCCAATCTTGAGCCTACAGAGTAGTGCCGTTTTGTGAGGTCTTGTCTGATGTAATGGTTATTTTCATTGCTGAATCTTTACGAAACAGGCAAAATTCACATTGCTTCCAGTTTAGCTCAGAACATTTTAGTTTATAATTGAGGGTTTTCAGAATTGCTTTACTATAAATGTTGTTGTGGTTGAATCCAAGGGGTCTTGATAAATAGTACCAGCACAGACACAATGGACTGATTATTTTCCATGTTGTAAAGTCTGCATGGTTTTACTTCTTAGTAAGACATAATCTCACTCTTTGCTCTGAGTCACAACACTTACGTGCTGTCCTTTGTTTCTTCCTGTCTGGCTGTCAGTGGGTGCTCCAGTTAGTTTGGCACACAATATACATTTAGCCATTAAAAAGTCTTAGCAACGGGCAGAGAATGTTTGGAATGCATGGGAGAAGTCCTCAGTACACAAGACCTCATTGTGTTCTCTCTTCACCTGAATGAGTTATGATATTAATAGTCAGAGCCTCCACACACATTAAAGTGGGAACAATCCAATTACATGGAGGGGAAATAAAGTAAAGAAGAAAATTGCCTTCAAGTACCTTATTCTGACAAAAGCACGTGGAAATTACACGGCATTTTCAGTGTTTGCTTTCTAAAAATATAAAACCTCCAAAAATATTATTTGAAGTACAGTATACACTTAGCCCGAGACAATGTTTAATTTCAGGTGCAACTGGAAAGAGGTAGTGAGTGTACAGTACAGTACTTGGAAATGAAGCAGTTACAAAGCGCATTACAAAACTGGACTCAGTCACTAAAGTGCAACAATACTTTACATTGATGCTACTTTCAATCAATCAATCAATCAATCAAAACCTACATTTATACAGTGCTTTTCACGTCAAGAGGACGTCCCAAGGTGATGTACAGTTAGGTAACAACAAACAACAACAAATTACACTTATAAAGCGCCTTTCACGTCGGGAGGACGTCCCAAGGAGCTGCACAGGAGGCGTGTGACCCGAGCTGGGAGGGGAGTGTACGGGAAGGGGTGAAACACGTAGGGGAGGTCGAAAAATTCGGGGTGGAACAAAAGGCACGGTCGAAGAGGAAAGTCTTCAAACCGGCCTTGAAAGAGGAAAGGGAAGAAACGAGACGGAGGGATTGGGGGATGGAATTCCATAAAGTTGGAGCAGAATAACTGAAGGCCCGGCCTCCGATGGTGGGGCAGTTCGGGCGGGGGGCTTGGAGCAGGCCAAGTCCTGCTGAACGGAGGGTCCGGGTGGGCTTGTAGGGGGAGAGTAAATTGGTTAAATAGGGTGGGGCACGGCCATGTAAGGCCTTGAAGGTGAGGATGAGGATCTTGAACTCGATCCTCTGGAGGATGGGGAGCCAGTGGAGATGGGCGAGGGTGGGGGTTATATGGTCGCGGAGGCGGGTGCCGGATAATACACGGGCTGCAGAGTTTTGGATGGCCTGCAGCCTGTGAATGGAGGAACTGGGGAGGCCGACAAGGAGAGAGTTTCCGTAGTCCAGCCTAGAGGTGATGTACGCGTGCACGAGTGTTTTGGCAGCGTGGGGGGTAAGATAATTGCGGAGCCTGGCAATGTTGCGCAGGTGGAAGTAAGCGGTGCCGGTCAAGGCACGGATGTGGGGGAGGAAGGAGAGTTTTTGGTCGAACGTGATGCCGAGGTTCCTGACTGGCTTTGTGAGGTGGAGAGTACAGCCTTGGATGTTGAGGCTGGCAGCGCCCGATGTGCGGAGGCGCTGGCTTGAGCCGATCAGGAGGGCCTCGGTCTTACTCACGTTAGGTAGGGACAAGAGCAGGTGGGGAGGGGTTGGGGCAGGATGAGGAAGAGTAGGAAAATTGACTGTATATTTGTGGGCGAAACGCAGCAGCCAAATTGCGCACAACAGTGTTCCACAAACAGTCATAGAAGTGGGATTAAGGGAAAAAGAGGGGAAAGATGGCAAGGGGTCGGAGTAGGGGGAAGGAGAGCAGGAAAGCCAACTGAATATTTGTGGGCGAAATGCAGCAGCCAAATTTCCAGGGCTGTAGGACTCGTTTGAAGGACTCGGACTCGGACTTGGCTGTGCAGGACTCGGACTCGACAGCAGGGACTCGAGGTCTCGGGCTTCGAGACCGCCGCGAGTCCGGCAGGTATGAGCCGAGCTGCAGGATTTTCTGCAGTTCGCGCAAATACTACACTGGCCAACCTACCGCAAATCTCGCAGCGAAAGTTTCATGTGAATGAACTGTGACGCGGTATCCCACGTGGGATACTGCCGCGGTATCCCACGTGGGTTACCGTTTCCTATCTATCACATGTAAATTTTCTACCCATGAAAAAAGCCCTTTAAAAAGTGACCCGTTTAAATCCAATGCCCTGGATTGCCACGTGTTCCAGTTCCATTGTGTGAGTAGTAACACTGATTTCTGAGACTCTGTGAGTATTTTTTTGTACATTGTCTTCTTTACTTACTGTACAAGGGCTACCGTACTGGGCTTATATCGCGTGCTACGCACTGAAACCTCCCTGATTCTTACCTGCCCGGCGCCTACAAGCATCACCATGTCTGTCATGTCCCGAGTGATTCAGTACAGGTACACGGATCATAAGGAATTCACAACAACAGGGGGGAACAAACATCACACAAAATGTAAGTTTTGCAAATGTGTTGTAAGTGAAACGTGGGGCCCCACATCGAATTTCACACGCCATCTGCAGCGACGTCATAAAGAAAAGTAAGTTTCGTACTCATTTACGATTAGACTATACAATAAATTAAGTGTGTGTGTGGACTTTTGTTGGAACGCGTTACTCATGAATCACGATAAATTTTGTCATGTTAATAGTCTTGAAGATTTAATCTAATAAAGACTATTTTCTGAACTATGTTGGGTAGGCTTCAGTCTGCAGAAAAATCCATCTGGTTGGAGGAGTTGTCGCTCTCCTCCAACACAGGTGGAAGTCTCACATATAATATACCGCTACGTGCTGAAATTGGCCTTACTAGGGCTAGATCTTAGGTCTATGTAGTAGAAATATATATAAGGAGACAAAAATCTAGCCCCATAGAGATACACGTAAAAAGTAGATCGCAAGCACCGCAAAGCGTTCTACTACCTTTGAAATGAGGACACGAGACCGGTCTCGAGTCCATGTCCAGGACTCGAGTCCTACAGCCCTGCAATTTTCTTCTTTGTGCGCAATGCACTGACTCGTACTCGGATCAGCAGCATTCACGAGCGCTCGGTCACACACCAATATATACAAATACAAGCCTAGGCAAGCAATCTGCAGCTAGACTTTTTATTTGGAAAAAAATTATTAAATCTCTCTCCTCGACACAAATGGGGGTTGGGGAACAGAGAGACATATACATACACGCATACAAACGCACAAAAGCCAACCCAATCCTTCTGTCTTCAATTGGGGTTCATACATGTGCATTTCCAGGAAAATCGTGCCAGGCAGGCCTTTTCAAATACATTTGCCAAACAAGGTTTAGATTTATAAATCTAGATGGATTTGGAGATCATAGAATTGTACAACACAAAAGGAGGCCATTCACACCATCGCGAGACATCTAAAAGACGTGAAAACCGCTATATCAAATGCAGGAATTCTTTTTCTTATTATTATCATGCCTGTGCCATGTGAATCCTTGCCTCTCCAAATTAAAGGTTAGACTCGATTATTGCTTCTTAAAGTTTGCCCACAGATACCTTCTGGGTTGACTTTATAAATCTGCTTCAGACAGATGAGTCAGTGGGAGTCAGTGGGAGAGTTAAGACAGGGAGCAGAGTGACGGACAGAAAGGAAAGGAGAACGGAATTAGAAAACACACAAATTTAGGGGACTCGTAAGAGGAATTCACTGAATTCTCGTCCACCAGTTTGAATAAAAGCGTATACCACGAGCCAGCCAAGTTACTGGTTCCAAGTCAGCTTTAAACTGCAAAGTCTCTAAAGTTTGAGCTAGAATTTTTTAGTTAGGCAAACTTATCAATTTGAAGCACTTCGAAACACAAATTTAATAAGGCACAGGTTACTGCAGAACTACTGCTTAACTGCATGTTTGGAGAGGATTAACATCAACTTTCTAGACACTTGTTTTTCATGCCCGACCGCGTTACCTTCCTCAAATTAATGAACGCATATCACTGTCTTAGCATTTTGTGAATCTTCATTTCAGTGAATATCAGTGCAATGGCTTTATCAGACAAGTGACTGATGACTTGAGAAGTCAATATTCCTTGTGCATCAGGGACTAGAAATATAATTTTTATTCGTTCTTGAAGCAAACCATTAAGCAATTGAACTTCGGGATAATGAGTCAATTTATTGCATAAAGCCATGAAGTAAGAACCCAACCCTTGTAAACAAAGCGTAGCAAGAAATATACATCAAAAAAAGGTATAAGACTGAAATTCTAGTATGTATAAATTGGTGATGGGCGTGAATTTTTACATGGAAGACTCGGACTCGGACATTGAGGACTCGGACTCGGACATTAAAAAGTGGCAGGGACTTGGACTCGGACACCTGGGACTCGGACTCAGATAAGGAGGACTCAACTACAGCCCTGCAAATTTCACACAGCAGTGTCCCACAAACAGTTGTGGAAAAGGGGCCAGGGGAGAAAGGGGGGAAAAGAGAGCAAGGGGGGAGGGAGGGAAAGGTGGGGTAAGGTCAGGGAGGAAGAGGGGGGAGAAAGGTGGGTAAGAGAGAGTGGGAGGGAAAGGTGGGTGGGGGGCAAGATCAGGGAGAAAACGGGGTAAGAGGGAAGAGGGAGGGAAGGGGAAAAGTGGGGAGAGAAAGTGGGGAAAGGGAGTGAGGGAAGAAGAAGGGTGGGGGGGAAAGGCCAGGAGGCAAGGGATGGGGGGGAATCAAACAACAACAATAAACAACAAAATCAACAACAATAAACAAGAAAAGCAATAATATTAACAACAAAAACAATAACAATCGTCCAGCAATCGTTCCTTATCCTCGCCGCCCGCCTTGACGATCTTCAAAATGGCGGGAGACAGGGCCCAGTGCGGTGACAGGCCCCAAAACCACCCGGCTCCTCAGCTGGTGTACCCGGTGACTTGGTGACGGTGCTCGCACAGCAGCCACAGCCCGACCGCCGTCTGGATCTCCCACAATGATGTGCCACTTGCAGCACCGGAACAGGCAAAAGGCCTCACAGGGGAACTGCTCGAAGATGTCGCTGTCGAGTGAGTTCACTTCACCCATGGTAACTTTACGCAGCGACAAAGCAAACTGATGTGGGGCCGTGGGTTTACTATACAAGTGTTACAAGAGGCTCAATGGAGATCATTCATACAGAGTTGCGAGCACTTATTTTCAATCTGTCTCGTGCTCCGTTTCGATATTTCAAAATTAAAATAAAACATTATTCTCCCTCAGTAAAAAAAACACTTTCTAATTACAGAATCATCAAGCTGTACTGCGCAGTGTTAACAGCAATAGTGGAAATAACCAATGAGAAACTGGCCTGAAGAAATATGTTTATTGTAAAAGATTATCCCTGTTTTGTACAACACAAAGTAAAATGTTTAAATTCCCTTAAAAATGTTAATTCTAGGGTTTAGACAGTATAATGCACAAATAGTGAAATCTGTAGGAAAATATTGTAACAGTTGCGTATTAACTGTTTACACTTTGACCTCAAGACTGAACTATGTGTTGTAAAATATATATATGTTTTAACTGTTCATGTTAATTTCCAACTCTATTTATACAGCCATCTGCATTAAAATGTAACCTAAAATGGGTCACTTGAGATCCTCAGTTGGGTTTGATGTTCACCTGGACTCAAAAGAACCTGGAATTGCTTCTGCTGTTTGCATCCTTTTCCAGAACAATGCTCACTCTACCACAACTCACAAGGGCTCAAGCTTCAATTCCAAAGGTCAGTTCTTTTGTCTGCTTAATAGTCAATTTATGGTATAACTTTACATTTATCTCTGCCAGGCCTTGAGCAAATCATACAGCTCCGAGAAGGTAATCTCCATTGTTTTCTTGTCTGGAACGCCATGGATGGACAACTCAGAACACCTCAGCACTGCATTACGCAGCTGAGATTGCAGTGGGTGATACACCCTAAATTCACTCATCTTTGAGATTAATAAGGGACGGAAAATTTTGTCACAAATAACCTGTGAAAAAAACAAGAGATCAAATCAGTCATTAGATCGGAAGCCGGCAATAGTTTTAGTTACAGGCTATGCTGCGAGTACAATTAGAAACGAATGTACTGATAGACCTCGCTTAACATTGTTTCGTTATTACATCGCTGATACATAGGGGAACATATATTCATTTAATGATGCGACGTTCGCTATTACGTCATTCCTGAAGCTGGAAACAAATTGGGTAGTGTAGGCGTACACAGACGCTGAACAACCGGTATTCTTGCACGGGTTTCACTTAATGTCGTTTCACTTAAAAGTCCCACTTTTCGCGAACACAACTGCAACGTTAAGCAGGACTCAAGGGTAATAAAGAAAAGGTAATTTGTTCAGTGCACCGTTGGACAGTGAACTGACTGACCCCTTCCAAATCTCCCCCAGACTTTGGAAGGAGTCAGTTATGTACAATCGAGTCACCTGTTACTTTGAGGTATGTGGACAGCAATGTGTGAGCCCCATTGTATGGTTGCAATTCAGGTCAAATCAGATCAGTCAGACCTTAGAAACCCACCCGAGACAGCTTTAGGCTTGTGGCATCATATACGCAAAATTAACTCTCTCCCTTTTGTGCCTGTTTTGTGCTATTATCTGCCACCTGGCTTAATATGGAGATGACTCATGTAAGGGAGACAGGAGGATCGGTTTTGGTGATCTTATTTCAATTGCTGAAAGTAAGAAACCTGCCAGAGGGAATCCCCCCCAATAAATTGATGGAATGAAGTTGCTAAGAAAGCCTCATAAAGGTCAAACCAGTTATAAAATGTCATAATGTCATATAACCCTATAATTCAAAATGTTACGTTACCATAAATCATTGGTAATCTAATGATTTTTAAAAAAATGAGCCAAGGATAGTGCCTGACATTACATGGTGTAGGATTTGTTTTATAGATGAAGTGGAGCAAAGAAGCTCAACATATTATTTTCTGTTTAAGAGATGGTGAAGATTAACAACAAGTTGCATTTATATATCACACACAGGATAACTAACGTCTTGGAGCACTTAACATGAATGGAGTTGGACAACAAGCAATGGAGAACGGGGATGTAATTATAGGCAGAGGTAGGTTTGGAGCCAAGACTTCCAAGACTGATATAGTGGGAATGAGCTGGAGAGAAGAGGGAAGGAGGGAATCCAAAGATTCAGTCATAGGAATTTAAAGGCTCCCTCACCAATGATGACACAGAGATGCATGTGGGGGATGCATTACAAGCCTGAGGTAGAGGAGCAGAGGACAAGTGTGGAGGAATAAGGTAAGAGAACATTGGAGAGATAAGGAAGTGCCAGGGTGTGGATGGAATTATAGATCAGGGCGAGGGCCTTGAAATTGATCTACTGGGAGTCAGGGAGTCAATGGAGATTCCTGAGGTCAGGAATATTGGGAATGTGGAGTTTGGTGTGTCTAAAGGTTTGGGCGGTGGAGTTTGGGATAAATTGCAACTTGTGAAGAATATTATATTGTGATACAGGTATCCCTCCCCAACCGCGGGGGATACATTCCTATAAACCTCCGTAGTTGGTAAAATTGCTGTTGGAAAATACAGGGCCCTATGGGAAACATGGGGCTAGGGGGAATAAGTTTGGGCGCATCTGCAGCAATCTGCGAGGCTGTCTGACTGACTGATCTACACACAGACACAGAGAGAGAGAGAGAGAGAGAGAGACGGAGGGTGTGGGGGGAGGCTGTCTGACTTACTGATCTACACACAGACAGAGAAGAGAGAGCGAGAGAGAAAAGGTGAGAGAGAGAAGGGGGGGTGGGGGAGAGGGGGTGTGGGGGAAAAGGGGTGGGGGGAAGAGAAGGTGAAATAGAGAGAAGGTGAGAGAGAGACCTTTCTAAAGTCCGAGATGCACTCACAGTGAGAGAGGTAGAGAAATCCATCTTCAGCCTGAGATACAGAGAGAGAGACTTCTGCAGCCTATGATACACTTATACAGAGAGAGAGATCTGCAGATCCTGGCAGCCAATGCTCCAAACTTACTAGCTAGGCTGCAGAGAAGCGACAATAAATTATTGTTACTGTATTTACCTTAATCCTAAGAAAGAAGCGTTGTCGCTTGTTGATTGCAACATCGCAACTGGGTCCTAGCACTATACGCTTGCGCGAAGCGACATCGAGGCTGATTAATGTAACTGGGTCCTAGTGCTAAACGTTAGTGTTAGTGTTAAAACCCGTGGATAAGCAAGGGTTATAAGCTGTGGTTTGCAAGGGTTGTTGCATTTAGCAAACTGTGGATGCGTGTGTTTCGCGGTTGACGAGACCGCGGTTGGGGCGGGGTGCCTGTACAAAAGATTACTACGTTAACATAAAAAGTACAGTCAGAGAAATTCTATGTACATCGGGCTTCCAATTATTTTGTTACTGTGGAATCTCCTTATGGAAATACAATACAAATTATTCTCCACTCATTACTCACAAGGGAATGGATTTGCATGTAAGTATGATTGGATCTTATGGATTTGCAGAAATTGTAGTCAACAAAGTGCTCTGAATGAGGCAGACAAATATCACTGTTCCTATTTATGAAACATTACTATCTTCTTCATGTAAACTTTCTAGTTGACCAAAATATTTCAGATTAAACTATACTCTGCCACAACAACAATAATTACCCAGAATATACTACACAGTGAATTGACTGTATATTTTGTGGGCAAAATCCAACATCCTATTGTGTCCCACAAACAATCATTGATTTTGAGTGACCAAATTATTATTGTTCTATATATTTTTTAAAGGAACTATTACCTCTGGAAAAGCGATACGCAAATCAACTAACAACCAGGTTCCTATTTATTGCTAAGTGAACATAGGCATAAGGAAACTTGCTCAATGTGTTGCCCTGCCAGGAATCAAACCCAGGTATCTCGTTTGCAAGGTGAGTGCTCTAACCACTTCGCTCTACCGGGTGATGTTGTGAGGAAAGTGTGTGAGGCACAAGACACTCTGGGAACACAAAGGTACAATAAGCAGAGAAGCAGAAGAATGCACATGGTGTGGTGGGTAGATAGTATCTAAAAGCCAATAAGCTATAGCGAAATCAGAAATAGAGAACTAGGACCTGCAAATTAATATTCAGAATGTCTTCCTAATTGTGAGAACAAAACACTGTGAAGTGAACCAGTGCTGATAGATCCACACACAGTTTAACGTTATCTTCACAGGTGGACAGTGAATAAAGACAAAATGCAAATTGAGCATTTTCACCTACCTGCAGATTACTATTTGAACGCTTTGCTGTACATTTATTCATCTTGGTATTACACTTAGAGAAACAGTCAAAAAAATTACAGTCTTCATCTGATGTGCAATTTTGTTCGAGGATGTCACGCATTTTGGGTTCAAAAAAGGCCATATCTACATCAATTGCAACAACCTGCAACACAAAAATAAAATAACAGCTTAAACGTCTGATTTTAACAAGATCTGATTAACAAATGTTGAGGTTGTTTTTAACAAATTGAATTTACTGATGTGGTTTAAAGCAAGTGTCTCAATATTGCAATGATTTTCTCAATGATTGCAATACAATTGAAATTTATATAGAACGTTTTAGGATAGGAGGACGTCTCAAAGTGTTAGACAATGCATACCTGGCAGCCAAGCTGTGGCTCAGAGCTGAGGGGGTTAGGGAAGGGGAGAGGAAAGATGTCAAAGAAATATGGGTATCTGTAACCTGTGATCAGGACCATTGTTGTGGGGAGTTCAGAGCTAGATACTGGCTTTATCATGAGTATTTCTTATTGATTATACTGCACACTTTTAAAACAATGAAGGGAATTCACAATCTAAATGGGGGACAACTCTTCCCACTGTTAGTGAGATTCAGAACAAGTGACATAATCTTACTGTATGCGATTAGAAAACGGGGTGTCACCCTGGCTCAGTTGGTAACACTCTTAATTATCCCCCGAATCAGAAGCCTGTCGGTTCAAGCCCCACGTTTCATGCTACAACATTGAGTTTATGGTCGAGACACTGAGTTTATGGTCGAGGCGGCTGTTCCATCGCAGGGTTGGGTGAGTGCTGCATTGTCGGAGGTATTGTCCTTTGAGATGTTAAAACAGGGAACTGTCTGCCCACTTAAGATGGTGTTAAAGATCCCATGGCACTATTCGGAAAGAGAAGGGAACTTCTTCCGAGTGTCCTAGCCAATAATTCCTAGATTAAATTGATCATTCAATTCACGGCTCTTTGTGGGAGATTGCTGTGCTCATACTGGCTGCCAGGTTTTACTCTGTCTGGAATTGAATTCAAGTTCTCTCGCATGCAAGGCGAGTGCTCTAACCACTGAGCTACAGGACTTCACTCCAGGGAGGTGGAAGGATATCAATTGGGATATTTAAAAGGGAGATATACAGTTACTGGTGAAAATAGGGATATTAAAGGGATATTGAGAAAAGGCAGGTTTGAAGGATCCATCATGGTCTAATAAACTAGAACAGGCTCCATGGGCTTAATGCTCTGATTGCTCCCATTCTTATATTTTTAATTAAACAACCAAGAAATACAGTTGGCTGGTAAAACCAGGCAGTAACCACTCACACACTCTCCAACTTACAACCAGATATTATCTACTTTATGTTTTTTAGGCTTCTGCAGGGATACAGTGTTACAGGCACTCTCCTGTAGCTGATTCCAAACTAATTATTATGTCAGAGTGTTGATGTGAATAGTGTGATAGATGTTAACAGTGTGTGTATCGCCAGTATCCAGGTATTAACTGTGCATGAGTGCTGCCAGGATACAGGTGTTAACAGTATACAGGTGTGAACGGTGCACTGACATTAACAGTATACAGGTGTTAATAATGTATAGACATTCAGAGTATACAGGTGTAAACTGTGGATGTGTGTTAACAGTATACAGATATACAATCTCTCTCTTTCCCCACCCCCTCTCCACTACCCCGGGTGAGTGGAGAGGGGGTGGTTCGGGTGAGAATACAGGCGGCGGGGTTTTGTATGAGCTGAATTTTGTGGATGGTGGAGCAGACCAACAAGGAGGATGTTGGAGTAGTCCAGCCAAAAGATAACAAAGGCACGGGCCAAGGTTTCGGCAGCTGTTGGCATGAGGTATTGGCAGAGACAGGTAATGTGTAGGAGATGGAAGAAAGCAGTGCTGGTAAGGGACCGTATGTAGGGCAGGAAGGATAATTGTGGATTCAAGCTGATGCCTAAGTTGCGCATGGGTTCAGAGAGTTTTAAGGACAGGTCGGGTAGGTTGAGGAAGTGGGAACTGTGGGACAGAAGATGTCCATGGGTGCCAAAGAGTCTGGCTTTCGTCTTGTTTAAGGCAAAAGTTGTTTAACTGCAGGAAATTTGTGCTCATCCAGCTCAGAACATCAGGGGACTGGATTTGCAGCTGTGATGGAAACGTAGAGTTGAGTGACATTCACATACATGTGGAAGTTAACCCCATATCTGAGGGACCATATAGATGAGGAAGAAAAAGGGCCAAGGATGGATACTTGGGGTACCCACAGGTGACTGGGCAGAAGCGAGAAGAAAAAACATTTGCAGAGATGTAGTGCTGGCGGTTTGTTAGGTAGGACTCGAACCAAGCGAGTGCGATCCCACTGAGGTGGATGATGGAGGACAGACGGTGGAGGGGGACAGTGTGATCAACTGTGTCGAATCACAGGATATACCTTAACGGCAGTGACTGTGTATTTTGTGGACAATTTGTGCCACAGCATTGCCCCACAAACAGCAATTAAGTGAATTTGTGGAATCAGTTTTATCTTAGGAGATTGTTGGGCAGGAAGTATATCATACATATATCTTAATTTTTCAGGTATATTTCATGACTAAATTTCAAATATTTAGGAATGTTATTCAAAGAGTCTTTTTTTTTTAGTCATTTTCAAATATATTTTCAATGTTTGCTTTCTCTCCTTGTTTTAAACTGGTTTTACTTGTTTAAAATGAAGGGAGTTTCTCCTGGTGTCCTGGCCAATATTTTGCACATTAATTGATTGTTGAACTCATGAATGTTTGGGGATCTTTCCTGTGTACCAATAATTGCTCCATTTGATTACAAAAACTTTGGCACCACATTTGACAGTAATTTTGTGTGAAACACTTTGAGATGGTTCAATGTGATAAGGTGCTATACAAATTTAATTGTTCTGTTCTAAATTACGTGCTAGAAATCTTTATGCTCGTGAGGACTTGCACAGTACATTTTGAATGATTTATAATGAAGCTAGGTTATATTTCTGATCCCAATCTATGTTCTCCCAAGTCCCTGCTCATCGACTTCACCTTAGGGCACCATCCTACCCTCCTGCCCAAACCACCCACCCAATCCCTACCCCCAGCTCAAGTCCAAATCCCTGACTGTCCAACGCCTTGGGACATCCTCCCGATGTTAAAGGCGTTGTGTAAATGTAACTTGTTGTTGTTCATATGTTTTAACTGGTTCCATTCTTACTGTGGAATAAACCTATGAGATTTTGAAAGAAATTGAGTACTTAACAAGGGTGTAAAACTGAATATTGCAATAACATACCCAAGACAACTCTATGAAACACAATTAATTTCTGATAGCCGTAACATTCATGTTATGAATAAGCAACCAAAATGGACCTGTCTTTTAATGCTGCAGCTCTCATGAAGTGGGCGCGCAAATTACCGTTAGATCACTCCTGATGGCAAAGTTTTCAGGCTTGATGTCACAGAGATGAAGATGGTGGGAAAAGTCATTCTCAAAATGTCGGATCAGTTCAAGGAAGCTCAGTGCAATTTTGTTGATGGTGTGACGCAACATCTTTCTGCTGCTGTCTCGCCAGGAAGGGGTGACTAATGCTTCCACAGAGAAAAGGCTGTGGTGCCAAGCGTGCCCAGCTGTAAGGTACTCAACCACATAAAAATGTCCACAGGAGCCCATCACTCTGGGGACATGATTACTGAGGTCCTGCAGTAACCTGAAAAGCACATATTCCTCTTGTTGTAGGAGTGACCACATGCTAGCCAGCTGTGCCCTGGAATAGGTATCCCTTTTGTCCTTCAGCTGTTTGGCCCATAGCTGTGGTACTGTGGTGTTCTTCACCTCAAGCCCCAATGATCGTTTGACTTCCAGTGCAGTAAAAAGGAGAATGTCAATGTCTAGAATGCCTCTGGTTTCTCGTTCATCCAACAGGTACAATCTGTCATAGCTGGAGAAATTTTCTAGTTTGGACTTCAGAATTACCGGCTGGCGGTTCCAATCTGCCTGGATGACCTTTTTGCCTTTGTCATAGTAAAGGCAGCGCTTATAAACCATTGTTTGGGTCACACACAAATCATCGCACACATCTCCGGTCAGTACTCCTCGCTTGTAGTCATGGCACTGAAACAAACACACAATTACGTTTGTTGTGGTTTCATTAAAGTTGAAACATTCAAAACGTTGAAGAGGCAACGTTTGATCAACCGTTCTTTTCACTATAAATATAAATACACAGCATTTGATTTAAAAATATTGAGGTTTGATGTTTTTTTGAACCGCTTGTGTTTCTGGGTTAATTGCTGAGTGCAAGTTTACTGTTAGCTGCTGTGTTTATGAGCTAAATTGAAAAGAGATGTAAAATGTGCACTTCGTATGAAAGGGACATTCCTAAAGGCACCCTGTTCCTGAATTAATTTTCTTCCTTCAATTAGCCTTAAATATTTCCATATTCCATTTGTTCTTCCTGATTGCAGATAGCACTACCTTCAGACCTATTGAACTACCGTATCCAAACCGATTTGATCAATATCCCAACCTGCCACTGTGCAGAACTTTCAGATGCTATCCTAGGTACAGAGCACCCTCACTGTGGATGGCAAACACCCCAAACCCCTTGTGAGCAGCACAGCTGAGTATGAAATCCCTGAGAGCATTGCCATCGTGCTCATGCCCCTCCCTCTTAATCATTGAACAATAGTTCCACCAGTTGGAATAGCAGAATTTCAGCTGTTTACCAATCAAAGAAGCTACCAAGCCCTGTGTGTTCACAACAAAAACACAAAGACAAAAGGGATTTGGACTCCAGGTATCGCCTTCCAGCAGTTGTCATTCCAAGCCTCTGAGTTCCCCCATCAGCTATTTGATAGACATCTGCCTTCAGTCTGGTTGGAGAAATTTTCAGGACAGCTTGCGACATGCCGACCATTTTTATGTTCTAGAGGCCCTAGTCCAATGCCACGTACCAGGCTTACTCAGCACCAACCGCTTAATCCAGGTCCACATGTGAGAGTCTGTGAAGAATAGACATGCTCACTGTGAAGCTGACCTTGACTCAAAGCACAAAGAGTAGGTCAAAGCTCTCCCTCCCTGTAGCCACTTCCCCTTTTAAGCACAAATCCACCTCACTGCTTGGGACTCCTGGAGTTCATAAATGGGTGGGAAGGAAACCTTGGAACATCATGTAGTTTTACGAAGTTTGGTGAGTAAGTTATTTTTCTCTTTGTACAATACTTCCCATTATTATCACTAGTGTCACTAGTATGACAGCGGAATGTCATTGGAAGAGTTAAGGGTTGGATCAGAAGATTTAACAGAGATTAGAAGAGGGAATCCTTTGCAAAAGGTTGTGACCAGAACAACATTTCAAGGGAATTAAACAATATGTAAGTACCTTTTTCAAATTGGGAGGACATCCCAAGGCACTTTACTTGGAAATATAGAAAATGGTATGAAGAACAAGCAAGGTTTGTGATTAGAGTAGTTAGTTCCAGCAGATGAGTCACCACACCTTAGGCTCAATGGGCTGAACAGCTTCCTACACTATCATTTCTTTGATTGCGCAAAACACATGCTATCCATCAACTATTTCATTAAGTGTTGAAAGACTAAGTCCTCAAATAGCAAATAATCCCTTCAATAATTACATAGAGAGTATCAGTAACCTGTCAGCAAGATAGAGGTTTAAATAAAGAGTTGAGATACCATCACAAACTACAAGATTAAATGCCATCACAAACTACAAGATGAAAAGACAAGTTATAATAATAATCCTTGCATTTGATATAGAGTTTTTCATGTCTTTTAGACATTTCCACAGGATCAGTCCCTGCCCCCCTCAAAACTGCTGCCATCATTCCGCTCCTTAAAAAAAAACCCTCCCTAGATCCCTCAAACCCTAGTCACTACCGCCCTATTTCTAACCTGCCCTTCCTTTCAAAAGCACTGGAACGCATTGTTGCAAACCAACTCCGCGCCCACCTCTCCTCCCACTCCATCTTCGAACCCCTCCAGTCCGGTTTCCGCCCTGCCCACAGTACAGAGACTGCGCTTGTGAAAGTCACAAACAACGCCCTCTCTATCTGTGACCAGGGCTCCCTCTGCCTCCTTATCCTCCTGGACGTGTCTGCTACGTTCGACACAGTCGACCACACCATCCTCCTCCACCTCCTGTCCTCCGTCATCCACCTCAGTGGGACCGCACTCGCCTGGTTCGAGTCCTACCTCACAAACTGCCAGCAGTACATTTCCACAAACAGCTTTTCCTCCCGCACTCACCCAGTTACCTGGCTGCCGCGATTCGCTCACAAATATATACAGTCAATTCACTTTACAGTATATTCTGTGAAGCGCTTTGGGACATTGATAAGATGTGGAAAGCGCTAGATCAAATGCAAGGATTATTACCTGCGGGGTACCCCAGGGATCCATCCTTGGCCCCCTCCTCTTCCTCATCTACACGCTCCCTCTTGAGGATGTCATCCGCAGACATGGGGCACACTTCCACATGTACGTGGATGACACGCAACTCTATTTCTCCACTTCACTTTGCGACCCCCAGTCCCCTAATGTTCTGTCAGCCTGCCTTTCAGACATCAGGAGCTGGATGAGCGCAAATTTCTCGCAGCTGAATGTTGACAAGACGGAGGCCATACTCTTTGGCTCTCGTCAACGTCCCCATTCACATGGCTCTCACCTCCTCCAGCTTCCCAGTCTCCCCCTAAAACTCTCCGAACCTGTGTGCAAACTAGGCGTCAGGTTGGACCCCCAACTGTCCTTCCTCCCCCATATTCGGTCCCTCACCAGCACCGCCTGCTTCCACCATTGCCAGAGACGGATCGCCCGTCTCCGGCAATACCTCACCCCAAAAGCTGCTTAAATCTGGTCCACGCCTTCGTCACCTCACGGCTGGACTATTCAAATGCCCTCCTCACCGGTCTCCCTTCCACCACAATCCAAAAAATCCAACTCATCCAAAACTTTACTCACCCGCACCAAACTTCACTCCCCCATTACCCCAGTCCTTGCCAGACTTCACTGGCTCCCTATCGCCTTTGGTCACCTTTCTACCCCTCCCCTAGCTCAGTCCCGGGATCCGTTATTGTGAAGCGCTCTGAGACGCCATCCGGCGAGGAGGGCGCTATATAAATCAAAGTTGTTGTTGTTGACTATATTTTCATCCATTTCAAGGAGCAATATCCAGGAATACATACAACCAAGCACTTTCAAACTTTGTTTTGTGGTTAGCCGGGTGTTTGACACATACTGAAACTCATTAGTGTATTTAACATTATCCAAACCAACCCACTGAGAATTCTGCCCATGCATTGAAATTTCCCTGTGTCTTGGAATAGAAAGCTCCCTCCCTGGAGACTCTGAGCTGCAGACAGTTCATCTAATTCTGGAATGCTATAGGTACAGATTGCCAAGAGCCAAGGCTTTGGAGTATGTTGGGGAATTGCTGGGAGTTTAACCAGCAGCTTGTCAACATTGACTGGCAAGTTTCCCGCTGCTCCATCAACTAAGAGTACCCTAGGGACCCCGGCTTGTGGGTTAACTGGAGCTGAGTGAGAAGAATTCCTGCCCTCAGTGAGCAGGTAAGTATTCATATGATCAGATTGGACATACATTTATATAATTTTGAAAAATAATAATCCTTGCATTTGATATAGTACTTGTCATGTCTTCTAGACATCTCAAAGCGCTTCAGAATTTAATTAATAATAATGATAATACTGTAATCCTTGCAATTGATATAGTGCTTTTTATATCTTCTAGACGTCTCAAAGTGCTTCAACAACAACAACAAATTTATATTTATGGAGAGCCTTTCACAAAGGGAAGACTTCCCAAGGACAAATTGATGACCTTCACAGAAGTTATTTACTGTAAAGTGAATTGACTGTACATTTGCGGGTGAACGTAGCGTCTCACAGTTTGTTGGTATTACTGCGGAATCACTCATCAATCTGACACAGAAATTCAATCCATTCTTACATTCAACATTTCACAAAATACAAACAAGAGTCCATAGGAATCCAAGGTGAACGATGAACATTTGCTTTCTCTCTGTTTAACAGTTTGGTTCTTTGGAGAATTGCTATTTAAAATCCCCAGTCACCAAATGATTTATTCCAAGTTTGTTGATAGGCGTTTAAGTCTATGGCGAGTGCTTTAGACACATCACCCACAAAACTCTGGGCAAGTTGGCAGGTTGTCTCTTAAGGGTGCAGAGAAATCTAAATTCTTTGATTGAAGGTCTGTTGGGTTAGTACAGTAGCTTAAAGTGAAATTGATGGGCGGGTAACAGTTAAGAGGTCTTTAATTGACCTCTTCATAGTCACCATTATCTTTGATAAAATGAGGTGATGTTTTAAGGCGGCTGGAGGTTTTGTGGGGAAATGATGTCTAGATTATCTCCTCTGGTTGGGCCATTGCTCCCATGAGCTCCAGGCTCCTGCCAGCTGGGATACAGGGAGATCCCTGGGATCAGAGTGCTGATGGGCTGCCAATCCACACTCACTGCTGTGGGGAGAGCTGAGTTTCAGGCACGTTTCATCAGAGATGAACTTGAAATGCCCAACATCTCCCCTTGAAACGTCAGCCTCGTGTGTGTCGGGGCTCCCACCGCTGAAGGATTCAGAAATGGTGAAGATTTGCTTCCCCTCCCCCTCTCCCCCCCAGCCATAGCTGTGAAACCCTAACTACAAACCTCAGCCAGGATATTATCATTAAATCCCCTATGTTTAATTCACTCGGTTAACTCTTCGCTGTGTTCCAATCTGGAAATCTGGAAAGCAAAGCCCTGACCCCCTGTAACACAGCCCAGCCCCTACAGCACAGTCCCTATAACACAACACAGTCTCTATAACACAGCCCAGCCCTGATCCAATCTGGAAAACAGGTATTGTTTGATTGTAAAATCGAATGAGTTAGATTCTGAGTGGTCCCAAATGTGTTTGCATGTATGTGTGTGCAAGGCTGTGTGTGTGTGTGCAAGGCTATGTGTGTGTGTGTGTGTGCAAGGCTATGTGTGTGTGTGTGTGTAAGGCTGTGTGTGTGTGTGTGTGTGCAAGGCTATGTGTGTGTGTGTGTGTAAGGCTGTGTGTGTGTGTACAAGGCTGTGTGTGAGTGTGTGTGTGTACAAGGCTGTGTGTGTGGGTACAAGGCTGTGTGTGAGTGTGTGTGTGTACAAGGCTGTGTGTGCCTTCACTGGGTGCATTATTCACATGAAGCTGGGCCACGCATCTATCCATGAACAACACTAATCCTCGCATTCATCAGAAGGGTTAGAGAATAATCCCGATTGCTCTTGTGAACAGTCAGATACCAGGACCCGGGGGGGCAGCGTTTCATTGCAACACAAACCTGACCGAGACCAGATTGGTAACAGTCCCTGGGTTTCTAACCAAGTGCAAACGCAGCGAAACACACGCGCATCGTATTCACGCTATTACAAGAGGAGGGGATCACACCGATGTCCCTGTAACACGGGCAGGTGTGTGTGTGTGTAACACGGGCAGGTGTGTGTGTGTGACACGGGCAGGTGTGTGTGTGACACGGGCAGGTGTGTGTGTGACACGGGCAGGTGTGTGTGTGACACGGGCAGGTGTGTGTGTGTGACATGGGCAGGTGTGTGTGTGTAACACGGGCAGGTGTGTGTGTGTGTAACACGGGCAGGTGTGTGTGTGTGTAACACGGGCAGGTGTGTGTGTGTGACATGGGCAGGTGTGTGTGTGTGTAACACGGGCAGGTGTGTGTGTGTGTAACACGGGCCGGTGTGTGTGTGTGACACGGGCAGGTGTGTGTGTGTGTAACACGGGCAGGTGTGTGTGTGTGACACGGGCAGGTGTGTGTGTGTAACACGGGCAGGTGTGTGTAACACGGGCAGGTGTGTGTGTGTGTAACACGGGCAGGTGTGTGTGTGTGACACGGGCAGGTGTGTGTGTGTAACACGGGCAGGTGTGTGTGTGTGTGACACGGGCAGGTGTGTGTGTGTGTGACACGGGCAGGTGTGTGTGTGTGTGTGACACGGGCAGGTGTGTGTGTGTAACACGGGCAGGTGTGTGTGTGTGTGTGTAACACGGGCAGGTGTGTGTGTGTGACACGGGCAGGTGTGTGTGTGTGTGACACGGGCAGGTGTGTGTGTGTGTGTGACACAGGCAGGTGTGTGTGTGTGTAACACGGGCAGGTGTGTGTGTGTGTAACACGGGCAGGTGTGTGTGTGTGACACGGGCAGGTGTGTGTGTGTGACACGGGCAGGTGTGTGTGTGTGACACGGGCAGGTGTGTGTGTGTGTGTGTAACACGGGCAGGTGTGTGTGTGTAACACGGGCAGGTGTGTGTGTGTGTGTGTAACACGGGCAGGTGTGTGTGTGTGACACGGGCAGGTGTGTGTGTGTGACACGGGCAGGTGTGTGTAACACGGGCAGGTGTGTGTGTGTGTAACACGGGCAGGTGTGTGTGCGTGACACGGGCAGGTGTGTGTGTGTGACACGGGCAGGTGTGTGTGTGTGTGACACGGGCAGGTGTGTGTGTGTGACACGGGCAGGTGTGTGTGTGTGACACGGGCAGGTGTGTGTGTGTAACACGGGCAGGTGTGTGTGTGTGTAACACGGGCAGGTGTGTGTGTGTGTGACACGGGCAGGTGTGTGTGTGTGACACGGGCAGGTGTGTGTGTGTAACACGGGCAGGTGTGTGTGTGTAACACGGGCAGGTGTGTGTGTGTGTGTAACACGGGCAGGTGTGTGTGTGTGTGACACGGGCAGGTGTGTGTGTGTAACACGGGCAGGTGTGTGTGTGTGTAACACGGGCAGGTGTGTGTGTGTGTGACACGGGCAGGTGTGTGTGTGTGACACGGGCAGGTGTGTGTGTGTGTAACACGGGCAGGTGTGTGTGTGTGTGACACGGGCAGGTGTGTGTGTGTGTGACACGGGCAGGTGTGTGTGTGTGTGACACGGGCAGGTGTGTGTGTGTGTGACACGGGCAGGTGTGTGTGTGTGTGACACGGGCAGGTGTGTGTGTGTGTAACACTGGCAGGTGTGTGTGTGTGTGTAACACGGGCAGGTGTGTGTGTGTGACACGGGCAGGTGTGTGTGTGTGACACGGGCAGGTGTGTGTGTGTGACACGGGCAGGTGTGTGTGTGTAACACGGGCAGGTGTGTGTGTGTAACACGGGCAGGTGTGTGTGTGTAACACGGGCAGGTGTGTGTGTGTAACACGGGCAGGTGTGTGTGTGTGTGACACGGGCAGGTGTGTGTGTGTGTGTGTAACACGGGCAGGTGTGTGTGTGACACGGGCAGGTGTGTGTGTGTGTGACACGGGCAGGTGTGTGTGTGTGTGACACGGGCAGGTGTGTGTGTGTGTAACACGGGCAGGTGTGTGTGTGTAACACGGGCAGGTGTGTGTGTGTGTGACACGGGCAGGTGTGTGTGTGTGTGTGACACGGGCAGGTGTGTGTGTGTGTGACACGGGCAGGTGTGTGTGTGTGTGTGACACGGGCAGGTGTGTGTGTGTGTGACACGGGCAGGTGTGTGTGTGTGTGTGACACGGGCAGGTGTGTGTGTGTGACACGGGCAGGTGTGTGTGTGTGTGTGACACGGGCAGGTGTGTGTGTGTGTGTGTAACACGGGCAGGTGTGTGTGTGACACGGGCAGGTGTGTGTGTGACACGGGCAGGTGTGTGTGTGTAACACGGGCAGGTGTGTGTGTGTGTAACACGGGCAGGTGTGTGTGTGTGTGACACGGGCAGGTGTGTGTGTGTGTGACCGGGGAGCAGGTGATGAGCAGCTCACCAGCCTCGCGAAGATCCCTCGGCTCTGCTCCTCGGTGCAGCGGTGGGCGGCGATGCTGCTGTGGATGTAGACGGCGGTGTGGACGATGACCCAGCCGGCGACCCACAGCCCCAGGCAGGTGAGCGCGGGGTTCCTGAGCAGCCTCACCCTGAGCTGCCGGACCCCGGAGCCTCTCGAGGTGGACATCCCCCCCCCCCCCCCAGCAGCTCCCCCTCCCCCCCCTCCCCTCCCCACCCAGCAGCTCCCCTCCCCACCCAGCAGCCCCCAGCAGCTCCCCCTCCCCACCCAGCAGCTCCCCCCCCCCCACCCAGCAGCTCCCCCTCCCCACCCAGCAGCTCCCCCCCCCCCACCCAGCAGCTCCCCCTCCCCACCCAGCAGCTCCCCCCCCCCCACCCAGCAGCTCCCCCTCCCCACCCAGCAGCTCCCCCTCCCCACCCAGCAGCTCCCCCTCCCCACCCAGCAGCTCCCCCTCCCCACCCAGCAGCTCCCCCTCCCCACCCAGCAGCTCCCCCCCCCCCCACCCAGCAGCTCCCCCTCCCCACCCAGCAGCTCCCCCCCCCCCCCACCCAGCAGCTCCCCCTCCCCACCCAGCAGCTCCCCCCCCCCCCACCCAGCAGCTCCCCCTCCCCACCCAGCAGCTCCCCCCCCCCCCCCCCTCCCCACCCAGCAGCTCCCCCTCCCCACCCAGCAGCTCCCCCCCCCCACCCAGCAGCTCCCAACCTCAATCAACTACACGCTGTTCGCCTCGAAATCAAGAGCAGGAAGCAAAGCCAGAGATCACATCAGATGCCGGGGGGGGAGGGGGGGATGCCCGGGAGGACTGGTGGGATTGCACCGCTCCAGCACATCTGACAAGTCCATCTTCCTCTCTCTCTCTCTCCCAGTGCACTGACTACACACTCACACACTCACTTACACACACATACACACTCACTCACTAAGTCCTCGGGATAAATGCGCCTCGAGTCAGGATCAGAGTCACGCAGGAGACCAGTTCTGCTTTTGCATTGAAGCCACGTACTTCCTTATTTCCCTCCTCCCTCCCTCCCTCCCTCACCCCACTCCTCCCTCCCTCACCCCACTCCTCCCTCCCTCACCCCTCCCTCCCTCCCTCCCTCACCCCTCCCTCCCTCCCTCAAGTTTGAGTGAAATCAGCTCTGGGGCTTCTCCCACTTCTCACCTCTGGCCAGGTCGGGATGTGCCTCTGATGGACTGGCCTGAAACTCATTGCAGAGAGAAGGCAGGTCCTGACACAGTGTGCGTACACACTCAGCATCTCTAAAGTGTTTTCCCCACTCAGTGATTGAAGGGACCAGGACATTAATCTTGTCACTGTATACAGGGCGACCTCTGTTATAAAACAACACTTTGGATTTAAAAGGAGAGGCAGATTTACTCTCAAAGCCGTCTCTAGGAATCGATGGAAAATATGGGATGTTTCAACACAGTGATGACTTTATTATTGCAAGACCCTTTCAGACCACAACTTTGGTCACCCTCCTACCCCCCCCCCCCACCTGACCCTCCCTGCCCTCCACTCCTCCAGATCCAGATCCAAAGCCCCTGCTCGGATCCACACCTCTGACTGTCCGGCACTTTGGGACATCCCCCCCCCCTATACAAATGCAGTTTGTCGTGATTGACATGAAATCTTTTGAGGAAATATCACATTTTCAGCCGGTGAAATGATGCACCGCCACAGCTCGGTTGTATTTTTCCCCGCGTGAGTCAAACTCGTCCCTCTGTTAACAAAAAAGCAAAATACTCCAGATGCTGGACATCTGAAACAGATACAGAAATCGACGCAGGTCATGGACTCGAAATGTTGACTCAATTTTCCTTTCTCCATAGATGCTGCCTGACCTGCTGGTTGTTCCCAGCGATTTCTGTTTTTCTTTCATAGTCCTACTGTTATCCTCACTTCCCCCAAACCATTTACATCTCCTCTTTTTGAGCATCTGTCCAGTTAAAATTATTTATGGAATCTGTTTCCTACAGCACTGTGATGAGCTGCTGATTTTACCCAATCCAAGAGAACAGTTATGCAACAGACCATTTTTTTAATCCAGACTTGTTGTTTATTATGCAAACATAACTATATGTTTAGAATGACCTTAAAAAAAAGTCTAAAGTACAGTCCTGTGGTTTTCTGACCTCCCCTGAACTCACTGCCCAGGCTGGGCTGTTTCCACCAGCCACTGGCACCCCCTGGTGCCCATTGTTCACCTGTGCACCTAACCAATCTCAAGGCCAAACTTGCTGCTGCCCTCATATAATACTGTATAATAATAGTCCTTGCATTTGATATAGCGCTTTCCACGTCTTCTAGACACCTCAAAGTGCTTCGCAGAGTGTACTGTGAAGCAAATTGACTGTATGTTTTGTGGGCGAAACACGACAGCCAATTATGCACAGCAGTGTCACACAAACAGTTATTATTTTGTGAGGGATTATTATTACGTGTGTGGAGTAAGAAAGTTGTCCAAGGTTTTGTCCTGCCTGGAATACATTCCAAACAATTGCACTTCAAAGCAGATGCCACTGAACAGCAATAGGAATAACTGAGTAACATCCCACATCCCTTCACCTACAGGTACACAGTCACTACATCAAATACATGGATTATTATTATTGTGTCATCCTCCTCCCACCACCTAATTTCCCCATGTCCCCTTCCACCCACCTAGACCATCCACATTGCTTTCTCCCTCCACCACGGCTCCTACCACTCCCCCCTTTAACCCCATTTCTCCCTCCCTGTCAACCACAATCACCCAGATGAAGTTTGTCACCTGCTACCTCGACCCACCCATTTTCCTTCCTCTCAGCACGGAGATAGCGCTTGTCAGCGTCACAAACAGTATCCTCTCTATCTGTGACCAGGGCTCCCTCTGCCTTCTCGATCTCCTGGATCTCTCTTTCACATCCTCGCCATCCTCCCCCACTGCCTCTCCAGCCTCATCCACTTTAGTGTGACGTTACATGTTGCCTCTTGGAAATGTCATCCGCAGACAGGGGGTAAACTTCCACATTTATGTGGATAGCACACAAATCTACTTTGCCTCCTTCAGTACCAACTCCAGGGCTAGATGTTCGGTTCGACCCCCAGCTGTCCTTCCTCCCCCATATCCAGTCACCAACCAGGACCGCCTTCTGAACATGATCCAACCTTGGACCTCTCAGGTTTGTGCATCTCAGTTATCACTCCAGGCAATGATTAAACTAACTTTATACAGTCAATTCATTTTACAGTACAGCATATTCTGTGATGTGCGTTGATGCATCTCACATTGTGATATGGCGCTATACCAAATGTAAGGATTATTATTATGAAGGGAGCTGTTGAAATTTATTTTGAATTTTTTTTATTTTAAAATAGATTTCAGTGCGTTAGAATATATATCGGGTTAACCAAATGGAAGAACTTTTGAATGCAGTGTTACAAGATGAACTTGTATAATCAGGGGGTAGAAATCACCCCTGGTCCAGCTTTATTAATGTACCATTTCAGATTGTGCAGAATTGTGGCACATTGTTGGAATTCAGTTTTATCTTTAAAACTCATGTTGTTAAAAACTGACAGATAACCGGCCCAAAAATTCAAAACCGCTATCTAAATGTTTCAGAAATTCTGGATGTCCTGAAAGACTACATTGATAGAGCAGATCTAAACTCAGGTAAAATTTTACCCCATTTGTACATTGTCTTTCTGAGCAGCCACTACTCTGCACTCAAAAGCACCAGTCTACTGGAACATGGTCAAATTTTCATGAAAAAATCAAACAGACTTTTTGTCTCAGACCTCAAAACAGGTTTTGTTCATTAACCAAGTGTTTAATGGACAATACATGATAGTGTCTGTATTACGCATCTTCATAGAGTGTGGAATCCTCTGTGGTTAGAGCAGGGCAAAACCTTGGCTAAGTTTCCTTACTCCACACGCCTAACAATAATCTCTTGAAAAACAATTGGTCATGTCAATCCACGACTGTTTGGCTGTCAGGTTTCGCTCACAAATACAGTACTGTATACAGTCAATTCACTTTATTATATTCTGTGAAGTGCTTTGGGACGTCTAGAAGACATGAAAAGTACTATATCAAATGCAAGGATTATTATACACAGAAATCTCATGTACTGAATTCATTCAATGTGGGAGAATACTGCGGAGATCATAAACACATTAAGAAAATCCCATCAAGTGCACAGAAATGTAATGATATACATATCATGCACCGTACATTTTTCACCGTACATTTTTGGAGACAAAATTAAGAGAGGCTTGAGGGCAATGATGGGAGATATGGTGGATGGAAAAATATACGAAATTCTACAAGGTTGAATGATGGTAGAGAACCAGAAGGCAATTGAGCATGGTTTGATTTTTGCAACAAAGAGATCTGGATAGAGATAAGGTGGAGCTGTAGCATTTCAAGATCTTTGTCAGCAAATTCCAGACTAAGTGACTAAAGACTTTAATTTATCTATCACTGTCACAAGTTCTTCATACTAGACAGGCGGCAACTCTCAGGGTTGCTGAGAACTGCAGAGAGTGATAGGATCCGAGGATGCAAATTGAAATAGTGCGATCTATCAATGTGTCTGAAGTTGATCCTCTGGAATTCAGTTCAGATGCACTGGGAGCCTACTTTGCCCATATGGCAGTTTCATAGAAGTAGAAGATTGTTATGTGAGTGGAGAAATGACCACATTACACGCAGGATTCTCCAGAAATCCTTTTTGTGAATATTACTACTGTATTTGAATCACAGTATCCCTTGGCTCTTTTACTGGAGAAAATAGGAAACTGCACTGAACTGAACTCCATCTCCCTGAAATGAAGCCCAGAGGCACATAGAATCAAAGAATGTGTCCATCCAGATCATCAAGATATCTTTAACCACAGGCTCACCTAACCTAGTCCCATTATTTTATCATCTGGCATGCACTGCCTGAAAAGATGGTGGAAACAGATTCAATAACAACTTCGAAAAGGGAATTAGATAGGTACTGTACTTCAAAAGGAAAAACTTGCAAACAAATGGGAAAAGAATAGGGGAGTGAGATTGATTGTGTAACTCTTCCAAAATTCCAGCACGTGCACATTCTTAAATGCATATACGTCATTCTGTTCTTAAATATTCATTTGACTGCTTTATGAGAAGCTAATTTGTCCCTTATATACAATAACAAAATTACATTTGTACAGTTCCTTTCACATTGGAAGGATGTCCCAATGGGTCGAAAATGTAGGTCTGTAGAGGTTAAAACAGAAGAGTGCTGAAGACATATATTGCAGGGAGTGAATCTTTATGTTTCACCCCAAATGCATGCAACATGTATAGAGTTGACATGGAGACAAAATACCAGCAGTGAGTGCATTGTTTAACAGAAGACTAGTAGTACTCTTAGTACTGGTAATAGTGGCAATGCTCTCTCAATCATAGTTGATGAATGGCCTGTAAATCTTTAAGACTGGGTATCACGGGGCAAAGAGAGTCTACGCTAATTACATAATTATATCGCCATGTAACTGTGTTTAGCAACCAGGCTAAAATTGATCACTAAACACAAAACAGGAAAAAGGTGAAAGCAGACAATTCACAATCCAATTGATAAAAGCACCTCCAGCTAGAGGACTTTCTGAATTTTTGATGTATCTTGGATTTTGACTGTCTGAATAACTGGTTACCGATGTTAAACAATGGACAGGGAGAAGATGTAACTGAGAAGTGGCTGCCAGGTGTGAGCATTAGTAGTTTTTTCAGACATTCATTTGACAGCTTTTGCAACAAAGAACAGTATAAAGTGTGTGTATCACAACTAGAACATGATGAAAATAAGATGGAACTGGAACTTTGATATTGCTGTGTTATTAGATCCACTGGAAAAGCCTGACATTTGGATAGTTCACCTCTTTAAGCAGTATGACACAATAGAATGAGAGTTTCATCCTAATCTTTGGTTCAATGGCAATTTATTTTCTTTGTGAAGAGGAAATCTGTGAAACAAAGAGTGACAGCGTTCAATATGGCTTATGTTTGTTACCATAGTTACTAAAACCAAAGACTTGGTCAGATGTATTGGGTTTCAATATTGATGATCTTGAACGTTCATAGTTTTTTTTTCTCTGGGTCACCAGCAGGTTAATATTTTGCAGCTTTGAAGTTCATATGATGCACCTACTGTGGTATGTTACTGCCCAAAGCATTTTCACACAAACTGGGAGTGGAAACCAAAAGGATTTGAGCTGTAGCCCTAGATTACTTGGCGGAAAATCAATTAGGTATAATTGTGATCCAGAAGCAAAATGTTTTCCTTCCGTTAGTTCCATAATGTAGATTAAAAAAACAGTATTGCTGTTCTCGTGGTCTTGGTCTTTGTAGTTTGAAGCAAAGTCTTCATCAGATATCGTATGGAATGCAACATATTGATAAATAAAGTTAAAACCTGCTGAGGCAAATGATGGCATAGACATTAATAGTCCAATAATCTATGCCTTGGCCAAGCCTACAGGCTCTGCTTCTCTACATGAAAGGTTGCCAATTTTGGATAACAACAACCTATGTATGGTGCCTTTTAGCACTATACCCTATTCTATTTGGTTTTGTGCCATCTGCATTTGAGCAACCAGGGTTGGGATTTGAGCAAGTGGAGATGACCATTGTACCAGGGGAAATGGGTAGGTTTGAAGGTGGTCCTAGATTTCAGGGAACAAGAGAATTAAAAGTGGAGGAGAAGCGATCATTTAGCAACTTGACAGCTGCATCAGGATTGCTACAGGTGTAAGGCCAGAGGGAACATACATAACATAAGAACATACATAAGAACATAAGAAGTAGGAGTAGGCCATTCGGACCATCGAGCCTGCCCTGCCATGCAATCATGGCTGATATTCTACTCTAACTCCAGCTACCTGCCTTATCCCCATACCCCTTAATCCCTTTATAAATGAGAAATCTATCTAACTCAGTCTTGAATATATTCAAGGACTGAGCATCAACAGCCCTTTGGGGTAAAGAACTCCATACATCCACCACCATCTGAGTGAAGTTTTTTCTCAACTCAGTGTGAAGGGGCTGACCCCTAACTTTAAGACTGTGACCCCTGGTTTTAGATTCTCCAACCAGGGGAAACAATCTCCCACTATCTACTTTGTCGTGCCCCTTAATAATCTTATAGGTTTTTATAAGATCCCCTCTAATTCTTCTATATTCCAGAGAATATAGGCCCAAATTAGTCAACCTATCATTATAACTCATCCCACTCATTCCAGGTACTAACCTAGTAAACCTACGCTGCACTCCCGCCAAGGCAAGTACATCCTTTTTTAACGGAGACTAAAACTGCACACAGTATTCCAGATGTGGTCTCATCAGGGCCCTATACAGCTGCAGCAAGACTTCCCTACTCTTATACTCTAACCCTTTCATAATGAAAGCTAACATACCATTAGCCTTCCTAATTGCCTGCTGCACCTGCATACTAACTTTCTGTATTTGGTGTGCAAGGACACCCAAGTCCCTCTGCACGCTAACACTTTCCAATCTCTCCCCCTCTAAAAAATAACCTGCTCTGATGTTTTTGCCACCCAGGTGGATGACTTTGCACTTCCCTACATTATACTTCATCTGCCACCTACCTGCCCACTCACCTAACCTATCTATATCGCGCTGCATTTTTAAAATGTCATCCTTGGTATTAACACTTCCTCCTAGTTTCGTATCATCAGCAAATTTAGATATATTAAGCTCAATGTCCTTATCTAGATCGTTGATGTAGATGGTAAATAGCTGAGGCTCAAAGACTGATCCTTGTGGCACTCCACTAGTCACATCCCGCCAATCTGAGAAAGACCCGTTTATCCCTACTCTTTGTTTCCTACCCATTAACCATTCCCTAATCCATGTTAATATGTTCCCCCCAATTCCGTAAGCCCCTATCTTTTGGATCAACCTTTTATGCGGCACCTTATCGAATGCCTTCTGGAAGTCCAAATAGGCTACATCCACTGATTCACCCCCATCTAGTTTACTCGAAATATCCTCAAAAAATTGTATGAGATTTGTCAAACATGACTTCTCTTTTGTAAAGCCATGTTGACTTAGCCTAATTATATCGTGCTCCCCTAAATACCCCACTAAAACATCCTTAATCAAGGATTCTAAAATTTTTCCTATCACCGATGTCAGACTAACCTGGCCTATAATTCTCCATCTTTTCCTTTCCACCCTTTTTAAATAGTGGTGTGACATTTGCAATCTTCCAATCCATGGGGACTGTTCCAGAATCCAAGGAATTTTGGAAGATCAGACACAAGGCCCCCACTATCTCATAAGCTACCTCTTTTAAAACTCTGGGATGCAAGCCATCTGGACCAGGGGATTTATACATTTTTAGTGTTAACAGTTTCCCTAGCACCAATTCTCTGCTAATGAAGGGAGGGAAGGTCCAAGGATGAGAGGATGTTTGTGAGGGACGCAGGCAGAAGCTTTGGGGATTGCTTGTGAAATCTAGGCACTTCATTGTAGATTCATTGGATAACTCACTCCAGATCCTTCTCACCCACCTCCTAGCAACATTCAAATTATGTTTCCACTTGTAGAGCAAGCTTAGCAGAGGCGTGCAAAACAGCTTCCTGCCCAACATCTGAAGAAAATAGTACTTAAAGCTAACCTAAAATGTGGGGAAAAGTTGACTGTACATGAGAAGTCAGCTCGTCTGACTTGTACGCATACTAGTTATCTGCAAATCTGCACTATGCTTTCCTTAACCTTTGGTCAGCACTCATGAGCCTGTTTAGCAATAAGAGGAAAACAGGAGCGATGTTATGATTTTTAGGACATACCATTGTTCGGTTGTTTGACCAAACTGACGCCTATACTGCCTTGTTGTTGCATAGAAAGCTCTAGGCTTGTTTATCATATTTCACTACAAGACTATGATATTATTGTTAGCTCCAGGCTTCGAGGCTCCGAGGCCTATCTTGTTATTAGAAAGCTCTAGGCATATCTTATTATTGTACGCTATAGCTGGCTTATGTCTCATTGACTTTTATGATGCAGTTGCAAGACCATGTTGTTTGTAGCCCGGCATGAGTCATGTGGCGAAAAATGTATAACTACCCATGTAAAGGTTGCTCTATGTGTACACTTGGAGTAGACGGACGAGAGTCTGTACCTAAGGTGTACACCGCTTTGCAAATGCTGAATAAACTTGTTGAACTACACACCCGAGTCACATATTTGTGAACAGAACCACCAACCAAGGTACCGAGACGAACCAGTTTCTCATTTGGCGACGAGGATGGGATCTCGTGATGACTGAAGCAGTGTGTCGACAGCGGAACAATCCCTGAGTTTTTACCTAAGTGAAATTGGCCACCACAGTGAGTATATCATATATGAATACTCTCAGTGTTTTTCACCTACGTAATTAAACTCTGTGGATGCCTCAACTGTAAACATAACTGACAGTCGTTAATGAGATCAAAATTGTAAAAGGTTGGCGGGTGTGTACTTACGGTGTGCATTGGTTAAAAAGCACAGGTAATATTGGTTGAAAAAAAAAGGTTAAAGCGCAGATAAAACTTACGGTGTGCATTGGTTAAAAAGCACAGGTAATGTTGGTTAAAAAAAAAGGTTAAAGCGCAGATAAAACTTACGGTGTGCATTGGTTAAAAAGCACAGGTAATGTTGGTTGAAAAAAAAGGTTAAAGCGCAGATAAAACTTACGGTGTGCATTGGTTAAAAAGCACAGGTAATGTTGGTTGAAAAAAAAGGTTAAAGCGCAGGTAAAACTTACATGATTGTAAGGACCGTTGACGGAATATAAAAGCATATATATAAAAAACTGGTTAAGAAAAAGTATGGGTAATATAGTGGATAAAACTGAGGGGCCGTGTCCCCTAACGTCTATGTGTAAAGTGTTGCCAGAAAATCAGAAAGAGTTGCGATTAGTTTCGGGTCTGTTAAATAAACAATTGGGAGAGACAGTATGGCCTCTGGGAGGTTCAAATGATGTGACTGTACTAAAAAAAAGTGCAAGAATTGGTATGGAATAAAGAGAAATATAAGCCATGTAGAAAACTGGTGAGAGTATGGTTAGAGGAAGCTATGAGAAAACAGGCAAAAGAAACGTTGTCCAGTTGGCAAAACACTGCTGAAAGACACGGTATATGTGTGACGCGCGATGGAGTGTGTAAACCGCTGGACAAATTTGGAATGTAAAGAGTTAAGCGCAAAATTAACGCAGCTAGGAGGATTAACATCCAGTGAAGACTCACTAACAGAATGGGGCGCACGCCCCATATATCCCCAAATACCTCCTTCACCACCGCCCTATTTGGCTCCCCCTCCCTCTGTTCATCCTGCCCCATCAGCCCCGGCTTCAGGACAAGTGGAGGAGGCAACTAGGTTTTCAGGGGGACCAGCCGAAAACACACGGTTTCGGACGCGAGTGAAAATGCGCCAGAAACCTGTACCCGTTTCCTCCCCTGAGGATGGTCCCAATTGTTTATTTAAAAGTAGAATAAGAACATTAAAGTTTAAGGTTGTAAAGAATAAGATTTCAAGTATAAGAATTTGTGAAGTACTACACATGAAAGTAAAGTATAAGATTTTAGAGTATGTATTGATAAAAAAATATATTATTTAATACAATTGTTTTATATGTTTAATTATGTTATGCTACAACAGATAATTGAAAGTCACAGACCAGACAGTCGAAAACCAAATGTATATTGATAAAAAAATTGATTAAAAAATTAAATGTAGAGACTTACGTTCGAAAATTCAAACAAGTCAGGCATATTTTTTTAAATTAACCTGACTGAGAATCCGTTTTTTTTAATACGTAAAAACACATAAAATTGAAATGAAAACAATTTGGATTTGATGTTCCAATAACACCACTTGTTCTGATTAAAAAGAAAGTGTGATGACAAAATGTCAGGTGAAAAAAAAACAAATTTTAAGCAATTGCTACCTGAATTTACGGTCTCTATGGGGTATGTTGCGACCCTTTGAATGAGTATTTGGGGAAGGCCAAAAGTCACAACATGAGTTTGAGGCCACTCTGCATATTATTGATAGACTTGTGCCTCCCTAACTATTCTTTACAAAGAGCAATCCAAACAGTCACAATACTCCTAATTGAAAGTTTTTCCCCGAAGGAAGTTGTGACTGTACAGTCCTTAAGAAAACTTGAGCTCAATGTGTTACCTTTTTTTGTGTGTAAAAGATGTGTAAAAAAATGTTTGTACCTGTATATGGTTTAGCTTGAATGAGCAGTAATTAAAAAAGAAAGCAAATTGAAGAGAAGCTTTTGTTGTATGGTTTATGTAATGTATGCATTTAAAGAGGACAATGGTGGGTCTGACTTTGCTCTGGACGCAGAGTATAGCCAGATTTCATCCATGTTCCATAGGTTTGGATTATTTAAAAAGTACCGGACCGTGATAGGTCTGACTTTTCTCTGGACGCGGAGTATAAGCCAGATACTACCCACGTTCCATATGTACTGAGTAATAGCACAGTAAAAATACAACCAATAATTTGGAATATTTGACGCAAGAATGAAGCGATAAAGTAGAGTAAACTTTGAAGATATAAGATTTTTTTTTTAAAAAGCCTGATATATTTTATGTATCATTTATTTTGTGTATTCCAGCATTTACTTAAAATGTTTGTAGAAATTAAATATGGATAAATATAGCTTGTGGCAGTTAACTTGCAGCAGTTAGAATTTACTGCAGCCATTGACTGTGGGCAGTTTAAATTCACTGACTGCAGGCACTCTGGTTTATGTGGACAAAATGACTTTACGTAACCCTTTGGTTTCCACATCAGCTGAAAGTGTTTCTGTAGGTAATGATACTGTCATGTTAACAACTGAAAATGTTTAAAGAAACGTGAGATTTCACCTTGTAATTTAGTTCTTACAGATACTGGCAAGAATGGCATTCCATGCAGCCACTTCTTCTGGGATAATTTATACTTTTCGCTCCAACTCCTTACAGGATGGAACCCCAGTCTGTATGAAGAAACTGGTTCCTCCTAAATCTGCCCAAGCCTGTGAACTAATTGCCCTTGCTGAGGCTTGTAAACACGCTGTGGGAAAACCGGTTACCATATATACTGACTCTCGCTATGCCTTTGGCGTAGTTCATGATTTTGGTAGGTTGTGGGAGAACCGTGGATTTCTAACTTCATCCGGTCATCCCATTTCTAACGGTACTGAAGTTGTCGACCTCCTACAATCTGCTCTGCAACCTGCTCAGTTAGCGGTTGTGAAATGTTCTGCCCACACGTTGGCCCAGGATCCGGTCTCACTTGGAAATGGACATGCGGATAGATGTGCCAAACTAGTGGCTGAGGCCCCACATGGTACCTATCCCGTTAAAACTGTGGTTCCCGTTATTCTAAAAGACCGTACTAACATGCCTTCTGTTTATGATATTGTGTTACTCCAGGAGGACGCTCCGGTGGCAACTCGTCAGTCATGGGTTGAAGAAGGCTGTGCCCTATCCGAGGAAGGGGTCTGGATGACCCCTGTCGGTCAGACCTGCATGACTGATGAGCTGGCAGGATGGGTAGTCGCCTGCGGTCACCAACAGACTCATTCGGGGGGTAAACAACTCTCTGAGTGGCTCCTTCAGACCTGGTGGCACCCATGCATGTTGCAGCTGTCTGAGAAGGCTGTCCTCCGGTGCCTGTTGTGCTCTGAGCACAATCCTGGGAAAGGGTTCCCAGTGGTCACCGGTGCTACCCCTGTTCCTCAGCTCCCTTTTGAGGTTCTCCAGATGGATTTTATTCAACTGCCTAAATGTCAGAATTTCAACTATGTATTGGTTATTATTGATGTATTTTCCCGTTGGGTGGAAGCATTTCCAACGGTAAACAATACTGCAGAAACGGTTGTGCGATTGTTGTTACGGGAAATAATTCCTCGATTTGGGGTGCCTGGCAGATTGGTTTCTGATAATGGTCCCCATTTTATTGCATCAGTCAATCGCTCATTGTGTTCCCATTTAGACATTAAGCAGTCATTTCATTGTGTGTATCATCCAAAGGCGGCAGGAATGGTGGAAAGAGTTAATCAGACAATTAAGACTAAACTGGCAAAAATCACCAGGGGCCAGGGATCCTCCTGGGTCCGCATTTTGCCTCTCGTGCTGTTTCAGATACGATCCGCCCCCACTGGGACTGGTCGTTTATCACCCGCAGAAATTATATATGGACGCTCATTGATAGGCCCTTGGTCTGCTCCCGCCTCCTCTCCACTTACTCATATGTCTGCTGACATGGTTCAATACATAAAATCTCTCTCCACCATTCTCCGTATCAATCAAACTACTGTTCCCCCGACGTCCACCTCTGTCATCGTCCCCGATCCCCCCTTGCGCCCAGGTGATTATGTCATGACTCGAAACTGGGTCAGGAAATCCCTTGACCCCCGGTGGATCGGTCCCTTTCAGGTTCTCCTCTCTACTCCGACTGCGGTAAAATTAGAGGGGAGAGATAACTGGGTTCACATACATGATTGTAAAAGACATGATGCTACTGCCCTCACCACTGTCCCGTCCTAGGGCACAATTTTGTTCCTACAGAGGCCTTGAAGAAGGAGTGGAAATTGCATCAGTCTCAAAATGGCAGCCTGTGGAGTGTTCGGAGAAACGAAGAAACCTTTGCAGCCCCAGGGTGACTATCGACCCTTGCTCCCGACGGAGAAGGGAGGAACAACAGGATCAGGAGCAGAAATGAAGGGACCACAACGAGGATTTCGGGGTCCTAAGACATTCCAAGGCTATGTCATGTTCAGTGTCATTTTATTTGTCCAAGTGACAGGGGAGAAGTCAGCTCCCCTTCCTTTCCAACCTGGGCATTGGGCTAATGTCATTGGGCTAATGTCATAAAGTCATATCTAATGACTTCTCACAAGATAGCCAGATTATTGGATAAAGAGGATTGTTGGGTTTGTTGTCAGTTCCCCCACAGTTCCACTTCAGGCACTCCGATGCATGCCATTCCCTTTACCATGTCACAAAATATTGAATGGTTGAAACGAATGGCTGGGTGGGATGGACGCAGCAAGAGTAGGAACGCCCCAAACGATTTATGGATAGAACCTAACGGCCAGATTAACCGCTGCAATCATAATCATTCCCTGAGCAGCTTTACACATTGGTAACTGTATGTGTTTTGTATGTGTCGGGTATTGTAGAGTGTGAGGTGATGGGGTCGATAGGTTGAATAAACACCATACAGTTCAAGAACTGATAGTATTCAGAATGTCAATATACTGTAATTTTACTAATCCAAGAGACACCTGAAATAGACCACACCCTATTACGAGAAATGCAAGGTGAAGCAAAATCACCAGAGGTATATACGCATATGGGAAAACCATAAATGCACCAAAACAGCTGAGGGGTTGTGGATAGGGCCGGATGAATTACCAGTATTACCAAAAACATTGTTTCCCATAGCGGCTGAATTGAGCCATGGTAAATGTCATGTCTCAAAAGGAGGGATGGTATCTATGGTAAACAGCAGATATATAAACTTCTTATACAAAAAATGTTTTGTTGTAAGAAGTGTCTCACATGTTTACAGAACAACCCGCAGGGAGGGATGACATGTCCAAAAGGGAAAATTGTTGTGGCTGTACTGTTTATGTTAATAATGATATCATTGATAATGATGTGCTGTAATTACAGATGCTAAAATAAGTTGCAACAATTGATGTGGTGGCTGAGGTAAAAGGGAATTGTGAAGATTTTGATAATGATGATGGTAATCAGTTTGACCCACTCAAGGTGGGAACTGGACATTCTGGTCTTGTCTTACATTGACCAAAAAAGGAAATTCTAAAGACTCATGGACTTGTTTGCTGAAACAAAACGGACTCTATGGACTTTCGAGGACATTTTACCAGTGAATGGTCAAAACGAGCTGTTGAATTTCTCACTACAGATTTGGATGCGTGACCAAAAAGGTCTGAGTTGGAGAACAAAGAAGACAAGTCTAACCGATCTTGGAAAAAAAAGGAGATATTCTACAATCAACACAAACTGTACTATGTTTTTAAAAAAAGTCGATTCCTAATCACAGCCACTGTATCAATCTGCTTAATTAATTGTACTGAACTGTACTTCTCATGTCTTATGTTTTTGTGATTTTATAATGTCTTATGGTTTTATACTTTTCTGCTTACATGCTATTTACACTGAGGGCTGCGCAGGAATGATACAAAAGGGATTTACAACTTGCTAAATTAATACAGGCGTAGTTCGGTTGTGAGAGATCAAAAATTGTATTTTCTCACTCTCAAGATGGGGTCTGTTGGGATATGGGTTGTACCGTACTAATCACGAATTGGAAGCATTGCAAGCTGTGCTCGAATCTGGTGCAAATGACACTGCTGACGCATTAGATGCTCAAACCGCAGAAATGGTGGCCATCCGTAAGGTTGAGAAATTCAACAGCTCGTTTTGACCATTCACTGGTAAAATGTCCTCGAAAGTCCATAGAGTCCGTTTTGTTTCAGCAAACAAGTCCATGAGTCTTTAGAATTTCCTTTTTTGGTCAATGTAAGACAAGACCAGAATGTCCAGTTCCCACCTCGAGTGGGTCAAACTGATTACCATCATCATTATCAAAATCTTCACAATTCCCTTTTACCTCAGCCACCACATCAATTGTTGCAACTTACAGAATCGTATGGCCTTGGATATGATGCTAGCTGAAAAAGGTGGTACATGCACCCTCATTGGGTCCGAATGCTGCACCTATATTCCGGACAGTTCCCACAATATAACCCAGCTAACTAAACATATTCGGGACAAAGTTTCCGAATTGTCCCGTAACAACGGAAATCCGGGAATATGGGGTTGGTTGACCGATTGGTCAATTAGCGGTTGGATGACTAAAATTTTTACATTTATTATCATAATTGTCCTAATCCTGGTAGTCGTATTGTGCTGTTGCCTACCCTTACTAAAGAAAATTGTACTATCTATGATGACAGGCTGGGAAGCCCCGGCAGCAATGCTGTACATGGCTCCTCGCGATGATTGCTCTGCATTTGAGTAGCAAGTTGTCATGGAATGACAAAAAGGAAGGAATGAGAAGTCAGCTCGTCTGACTTGTACGCATACTAGTTATCTGCAAATCTGCACTATGCTTTCCTTAACCTTTGGTCAGCACTCATGAGCCTGTTTAGCAATAAGAGGAAAACAGGAGCGATGTTATGATTTTTAGGACATACCATTGTTCGGTTGTTTGACCAAACTGACGCCTATACTGCCTTGTTGTTGCATAGAAAGCTCTAGGCTTGTTTATCATATTTCACTACAAGGCTATGATATTATTGTTAGCTCCAGGCTTCGAGGCTCCGAGGCCTATCTTGTTATTAGAAAGCTCTAGGCATATCTTATTATTGTACGCTATAGCTGGCTTATGTCTCATTGACTTTTATGATGCAGTTGCAAGACCATGTTGTTTGTAGCCCGGCATGAGTCATGTGGCGGAAAATGTATAACTACCCATGTAAAGGTTGCTCTATGTGTACACTTGGAGTAGACGGACGAGAGTCTGCACCTAAGGTGTACACCGCTTTGCAAATGCTGAATAAACTTGTTGAACTACACACCCGAGTCACATATTTGTGAACAGAACCACCAACCAAGGTACCGAGACGAACCAGTTTCTCATACATATGAGACAGCTTCTGAAAGAAAATCTGGGAAACGTTATCTGCAACAGTTCAAAAAAGGAATTTCATAACAAAGACTTATTATTTGCATCATTTAATTTGATGTTGAAGTTGCTAAGCATCAGTTGGTTAACATGAGACCGGGAGGATGGAGAGAATAAATTATTCTGTCGAAACATAGAGGTAATTTTGTTAATATTGTGTAAATCATAAATTTTACATCACGGGTATGATTATTACTAGTAGTTGCTTACACTATCTATTAATAACAATTTTTTTGAATTTATAATAATAATCCTTGCATTTGATATAGTGCTTTTCATATCTTATTGATGTCTCAAAGTGTTTCACAGAATATACTGTAAAGTGAATTGACTGTATAGTTGTGGGCGAAACGCGGCAGCCAATTGCACACAGCAGTGTCCCACAAACCATCATGGATTCAAATGATCAATTTATTACAACATTGTGTTTTTAGGCATGTGGAGTAAGGAAACTTGACTAAGGTTTTGCCCTGATCTGCCTGGATTCGAACATAGGTCTCACGCTTGTAAGGCGAGTGCTCTAACCACTGAGCTACAGGAGCTCCACTATTTCTAAAATAAAAGCAATAGTTAGTTGTGACCTTGTTCTGAAAATTGCTTTTTAACTTTGCTCCTAATAAAACTAGTTCCTTTTTTCAATGAGATGACTAATTTTTTATTGTTGTAATCTGCAGTCCACAGGAGCTAAAAGTTGTATTCACACCTGGTGATCAGTGAAAAAAACATGTATTTGGGGCTTGTTATGCCTTGTAGCTGGAAAGTGACCCATTAAACTTAAAACATCAAATAACTGAAAAGTTGGAAAAACTAGAATTAAAAGAAACTTTCAAAGTTTAAAAAAAGCAATGTTACATTGCTGAATGGGTTCACGGAAGAAACCATTCTTCAGATGTCCAAAGGGTGTGATATACAACTGGACATAAACAGGTGAAAATATTGTACCTTAGGATTAACAAGTAATAATTATTACATCACATACACAGCATTTCATACCCGTGTTTCAGAAAACTGATGCAAGTGTTCCTTGAAATGGTTAAACAAACAAGCCCCATGTATTTTGTTCTCTTAAGTACTCAGCCACTGCCTCACACCTCAGGCCACCAAAACCTTCATACACGCATTTGTCACCTCAAGGCTCGAATACGGAAACTCCCTCCTTGTTGGCCTCCCCAATTCTCCCTCCACAAGTTGCAGATCATCCAAAACTCTGCAGCTTGAGTCCTTTATCAGACTCTGTGGCCCCATTACCTTCACCTGGCTCCACTGGCTCCCCATCCCTCAGAGGCTGAATTCAAGATTATCATCTTCACTTTCAAGGCCCTCCCCCTTCTGCCTCTCTGAACAGCTGACCCCCTATCAACTTGTCCGCTCCCTCCGTTCAGCCTGCTCCATGTCTCCCACATGACCCACCCTTGATAGCCAAGCTTGGAGCTCCGCAATTATCTTACCCCCCACGCTGTTTCTGAGGAATGTCTTATCTTGTTCTGTTGTCTACTTTCACAGCTGATTCATAGCATTTTCTTGAATTTCCATTTATTATAATTATAATATAATAGTTATATAATAAAATGGTTATTTCAATCCACGACTGTTTGTGGGATACTGCTGTGCACAGTTGGCTGCTGCATTTCACCCACAAAACATACTCAAATTCACTTTACAGCATATTCTGTGAAGCGCTTTGAGACATGTAGAAGACGTGAAAAGCGTTATATCAAATGCAAGGATGATTATTATTATTATTCACTATTATGGGCTGAACAACAACAAAATTTCATTTGTATAGCGGAGGGAGTGGGCAGATTGTTAGAAGCTTAGAAGGTCGCAGAGGTAGAGTGAGACGAGACCATGGAGGGCTTTAAAAGTGAGGACCAGGATCTTGAATTGAATCCTCTGGGTGATGGGGAGCCAATCGAGTTGGGTGAGAATGGGGGAGATGGGGTCATGGAGCTTGGTGCAGGAGAGGACACGGGCTGCAGAGTTCTGGATGATCTACAGCCGATAGAGGAAGAAGTTGGCAAGTACTGTACTTTGCTTGCGGATATCAAGTCTGCATGTACAGTATTACAGCTCTGGGTGTTCTGAGGTTTGTGTACTTATCCCTCTCCCATTTCCCTCAATTTCCTCTCCCTCATGTAGGCTATCATCTATATTAAGTATTGTGTTTACTTCAATAAGGTCCCTCTGAAACATTCCCTTTTAAAGATGAAGCTTAATATAGCTGCCTGTTCCTCAGTTAAAAACTGATATTGAGGTTGAACCTTCTCTCTTCTGCACTGCCTCTAGAACTGAGACAATATCTTGCAATATGGTTAGCAAACAGCTAGTCTTTCCTGCCCTAACCTTGGGAATTTTTGCAATCAGTTTAGCCTGCCCATGCAGCCTCAGCTGTATCAGTAAACTCAGCAATGCCCCACATCCTAGATCAAAAGTGATCACATCCTTAATTGCTGATCAATGTACAACGAGCAACCTTGTTTCACATGTGCAATTTTTTTTCAATTAAATGTATGAAATATTGGACAGAAAATCAATCATATCCATAGGATAAATCATTATTATTTATTTTAAACTTTTCAAACAAGTCAAAGCAGGTTTATAACTGCTATAACACATATATTGCATTGTACATATACTGATTGCATTGTACACCAATAAACATGGTCTTTTATAAAATATGATATGACATTAACAAATTGCAACATAACAATTTTTTAAAAACTTGGTAACGTGTTATAATAATGTTGCATTTATAGTGTGGAAAACAGACTTTGTTTCTCCCAGCCTGTGTAAAAATGTCAAAAGAAAGCTAGGTATTATTTCCTCTGCAGCAGAACTTTTGATTTGGAAATGTGGCCTTGGCATATTCACCAGAACAGTAAAATTGAGCAGTTGTTTTTATGACAATTATTAAAAAGCCTATTGCTTTCTAGAGCTGTGGATGAGTGAGCTCAATGTGAATTGCACCCATTATAATTATACTCTCCTGAAATTCTGCTCCAAGTCATTTCAGCTCTTGCACGACTTGGATACTTAGCACTCCATTTTGTTCAGCTGTTGCAATTCACTGCCAAATATATAGTCAAAACACAGCTTTGCAAAAGATTGAACCTTTCAAATAGTTTATTTGTGATTTGAACCATACAATTACTTGAGTAATATTGCTAGTGAATGAAGTCAAGTAGCATTTTAGATAGAAATTGTTACTCTTGTTACTGTACAAAGCAGACAAATGATTAATCAAAATACTGTATTATAACTGGAATAAATTGGATAACAATGGAATACAAAGTATTAAACCAGTATAATATTCAACAAGCAATGCAATGACATGTAAAAAAATGTTCTTGCAATGTAATTTTTGTGTAGCAACCTAAAAAACCTACATGACAAACCTTATACAGTATTTTCATTTTCTCTGGGGAATTCCCTATTTGATATTCAGTTGTGCGACTTCAAGTTCAACAAGAATTTGGGACTAATCCAAGGTCTCAAGACTGCATCACATACAAGGTATTTCCTAAACAAACCACTGTTTATGTTGTCAGCACGTTTGCCAACAGCTAATGTTTAGTGGTTACGCTACTAGAATACCTTTTAGGTAAAATGTACATGCTAAATATGAGATGTACAAAGAATATCACACAAAGATTACAAATACCTACAAAATATTATTTGCTTGTACCACCCTTTCTTAATCCTTGACATCTCCTTAGATTGCAATTCCCAAATTTAACTTGTAGGCTCATTGATGAATTCCAGGATTTTAGCAACTAGCTTCTCCTTCTTTTCTCTTGCTTTCACAGGAACTCCACGAAGCTTCAGCCATGAATGGAGAGTTACACTATTAAGTTTAGTCAACTGCAAAAAGAACACACATCTTTAAAATCACTTTTCCAAGCACTGCACTGTAAAGCAAAATAACAGATTAACTTCTACAAGATGAAAGCCACACGCCATCAACATCTTCTTCCCTGTGGCTCTCATCTCCTCAACCTCCCTGGTCTACCCTTAAGACTTACTGGTAAGTAACCTAGGCGTCAGGTTTGATCCCCCTCTGTCATTTCTATCCAACATCCAATTCCTGACCAGAGTGCGCTTCCTCCACTTCCATCACAATTGTTTACCTTTTGACTGTACCTTACACCCAATACTGCCGAGACCCTGTCTAAACTTTCGTAGTCTCCCGCCTCAATTATTCCATTGCGCTCCTCACTGGTCTTCCCACTATGCACAAAATCCAACTACAGTATTTCAAAACTTTGCCACCCATATATTCATCCACTCTAAACTTTGTATTCCCATCACACCAGTCCTTGCCATGCTTCACTGGGTTCCAATCACAGAATATCCGGCTTCAAGATCCTCACACTTGCCTACAAATCCCTTCACGTCTTAATATCTCCGTACCTCTCTGACCTGCTTACTCCCCATTCCATTACTCACCATCTCCACTTAGCTGATTCTAAACCTTCTGCTTGTCTCTTGTTCCCTCCACTCCACCAGCAGCTGCTTTGTGATCAGCCATTACACCCTGAAATTTTGGAACTCTCTCCCTTAATCCCTCTGTTTGGCCCCCGCCTACCCCTTTTTTATAATATGCCTGAAGACTTTCCTCTTCTACCGTGTTTATGGTCATCTCTTCCCTCCCTCTGGCTCAGCATCAGGCTCCCACATAGTTAAGCACTTCGAAACCTAACCCCGAGTAAAGGGTGCTATATAAATGCATGTTTTTTGTTGTTAAACAATTCTAACTATTCCAATTCATTGAACTGAGCTTGAAGAACACAATATTTAGCTGAAAAGAATTGTTTTCCTCCCAAGTGTTTAACCCACCGAGGGGTTGAAATTCCATTACATGAACATAGCAGCCCTAAAGGAATCTGGATGACATTGCCATACTTTTATTTGCGTCCCCAAAGTACTGGTGCCGTATTCCTGTTAGTGAACTCAGTCTTGCAGATAGTTGACAGCGCAGTATGTACAAATAATTAATAAAACTGAATGAAAGGAGAAGATCATGAACACAATGGCCCCAATGATATCTACCTCTATTTCCGTACCCACTGCAAAGGGACAACTTGGCTATGGTTCAGGGATATGTTGAGATAGCAGCAGAAGGTTGTTTCTTGTGTACTTTCTTTAGCTCTTGGTCTAATTACATAAATTATTTTGTATATATAACTACAGCCAGAGGTTAAAAACATAAGAATATACAGATTAAGTAAAAACCAAGAATCCACCAAGCCTGCTCCTACTCCAGACAGTGCAAAACCAACACTAACATGGAGTTCACCACATCTAGTCCATCTCTTGGACAAAACATTTCTGAATAGATTCTCCTGGAGCCTAAAAGATTTGAGAACTGGTCTGCTTTAAATATTAGCTTTAGATTTATGGTGCTGGAATATATATCATAAAAGTTACAGAAAAAATTGCGACAATTAATGTCTCTCAGATACCTGATTAGTTTTTGCATGCTGTGCCACATCAACATCCTGGATAACCGGTTTACTCTTTGGTTTCTTTGGATTTGAATTGAATCCTTCATCCTGTAAATAAAAATTATAGACTATAGATTTATAAATCCAAAGTTCAAGAAACACTCTGTTATGCACCCTAATTTTACCAATGATCAGAATGAACTGATTATAAACTGCTGATAACTTTGATAAATCACTGAATCACTTTGAATTTAGAAGTCATACAGAAAGACTACAGTACTTCTCGATGTTCTAATCAACATAATCGCCAGCTTTGCACCTTTTTGACTTAGTCATTTTTATGTTATACATTAACTATCAATGAAGATGTACACACACTTTGCTATCAGAGCATACAAAGAATCACCAGGCCAGTGCATAATAAGACTATGTTTTCAAACATTTTTCTTCTTCTTGAACACTAACTCCTTTTTTCATCAAAGTAATTTGCGTTTGAAGGGAGGATTTAACATGGTTTGTCAGTTTGGGGAAAAAACCTGAAAGATTACTTTCATTGTGCATTATGTAACAATGCAGCATATAATTTTACAAAGGAACTTCAGGAACTCAAATAACCTATTAATGTTGGTCCTTAATGAGGGGCTGATTACATGAAAAATTCCTCATTCAACACAGATCAACCAAAGCAGTGAATCACCTATGGCCTCAGGATATGAATCGGGTTCAAAGATAGTTTGATATTAACTAGATTACAAGCTAGAAATCAATGTTCATAAAATACATTAAACATTTTTGATTAATGTATGCAAAGCTCTTCAACCAAACCTTATTTATCTCCAGTGATTCATATTTTAATGTTGTAGTACTGTGCTAATGAGCGCTTGACAAATTCAGTGATTTAAAAAAAATTATCACAAAAGTTAAAAGTTTGAAAGATGAAAAGTTAACTCCCTTAATGGCCTAATGGGTAAAGCACTTGGTCATCCAGACAAAGCTAGAGATTTGAATGCCATTTGAATGCCATCCTTGAATTGGATGACCACTGAGAGTATCATTTGGGAGCTACTTACTTGGTGCTTCCTTTTTTCAGCTTGTTTCTTATCAGAATCTTTTCTTTGTATTGAAGCCCCCAAACTCATATCGGTGAGTGCAGCCCTTTCTTGTTGAATTGGTCCCTTTAATGTCTGCACACCTGGGGACTGGGAATTGAATCTTTATTACTTTATTCACAGGAATCAAATGAAAACATATACACTTGGAATCCTACATAAGATATAAACATATTGCACCTTCCCCCTCTCAACTCTGCCACTACCCAAGACTATTTGTGGGATGCTTTTGTGTGCAATTGGCTGCCTCTTTTTGCCCACAAAACACAGTCAATTCACTATAGTGTATCCTGTGAAGCATTTTGAGACATCTCAAAGACGTGATAAATCCTTGCATATATCCTTGGGGCCATATGTCATTATTGAATTTATATAAAACTTTAGTTATATCTTATTCAGAGTACTGTGAACAATTCTGGTCACTATATTACAGGGAGGATTTTGTAGCAATGGAGAGGACAGTGCAGATTTACAGGGATATTAAGTAAAAACAGCTATCAAGAAAGATTAGATACGTTGGAGCTTTCCACTCTACAGTTGAAATGATTGATAGGGGACCTGAGAGAGGCTTTGAAGCAAAGAGCATGGTTGAAGCAAAGAGCATTGATGTATTTTGGAGAAAACTTGCACAGATGAGGGATAAATGCATACATACTCAAAAGACAGGTAAAGGAGAGGGCAATAGGAGGGGTGGAGACTCATGTGGAATATAAACATCGGCTTGGACTAGTTAGGGCAAATGGCCTGTTTCTGTGCCATATCATTATATTTAACTCTAAACCAGAGCTTATTATGAAAAAACATTAACTACTAACTTCTGCAATTTTATTTTAACACATAATATTTCCATTAAAATGTAATATGTTGGAACCAGATACAGTATACAGTGCAAGTTACAGGACTAACATCTCAATAGTGTGTAAAAAAAATTGTATGAATTTACTTTCTATTATGTCATATATTTGTTTTGGTTAAAAAAAGTAAAGAAAACGTAATTAGTAGGGTCCAGCGATATATCGATATATCGGTAAAACCCGATATAATTTTCATATCGATATGCCGATATAGGCATTTCAAAAATATCTATATATCGAAAAAGTTGGTATATCGAAAAAGTCGAGATGCACGCGCACTGAATTACAAGACCCAGAATGCTCATCTCTATACACAATGCACAGAACGAGGTGCAAAGCCGCCATATTGTATTCATAGTCCTCGAATACAATATACAGGTATGCAAGGGGTGGTGGGGGGGGAGAGAGACGGCTGTGGGGTGGGGGGTGAGAAAGAGGGATGGCGGCGGAGGTGGAGAGAGGGACGGTGGAGGGGGGGGAGAGAGGGACGGCGGTTGGGGGGAGAGAGGGACGGCGGTGGGGGTGGTGAGGGGAGAGAGGGACGGCGGCGGGGGTGGTGGGGGGAGAGAGTGACGGCAGCGGGGGGGGGGTGGTGGGGGGAGAGACGGGGTGGATGTGATAATATACAGATAGATAGAGATGGCGGGGATGTGAGAGAGGAGAGAGACACAGACAGAAAAACACAGAGATGAAGAGAGTGAGTGTGAGAGACAGAGAGAAACATATTTACCTCCTGAGATCGGCCCCGAATGCGCGCACACCCTGAATTTGTGCGCACCCCGAATGCGCGCGCATGCGCAGTACGAAAACCCCCAAAATATCGATATTTCGGTATATCTCAATATGAGCCCATCGATATATCTAAATCTGAAAATTTCCATATCGACGGACCCTAGTAATTAGGTTGAAGTATGAAAACAGAGGCAACATATGTACAGAAATGATAATGGAATAGGATAAAAGATTGCACCTCACATTTTTGTGTTGATTTCCTATAAAGGATTTGTTCCACTTTGTGCAAGATCCCTGAGATGGTTCACTATCAGTCATGTAAATCACTGAATTCGTGCCTCCTGTTGTTGTGGAATCTGTGCCTCTCTGGACACTTGTAGTTCCTTGTTGAATTTTTCCAAATGTCTGAAGTGATGTAATTCCAGCTTTCATCATTCCTGTATTTGTGTTTGACTTGCTTTGGGATATGGTTGTCACTGGACTTGAGTTTCGCATCTGTTTAGGGCTTGATATATCCCTGTTTGTTTTTGCAGCTAATCTTTGATTCTGTGTATTACCAAACCAGACCATTTGTGGCTTTGTTGTGCATTTCTGTTCCTGGTTATTCTTAAGCTTGTTTATTTCTATGTTTGTGACTAATGAATCTAAAGTTGACAGTTTTCCTAAAACATGTTTGGCATGTTGCTTATTTTTACCTTCACTGATACTTGCATTTCTGAACTGCATATTTGGTTGTAGCAGTTTGCTTTTAAATATTGGTATAATCATGGGAGCCTTTGTTCCTTGATTATAAATAGGGTTTGCTTGGGTCATGTTTGCTTGCGTCATGAAGTTAGGTGAGTTATTGTTTTTTGATTCTGCCTTTTGTGAAGAATTCTGAAGCATCACACCAGGTTGCTCTGTCAATCTAAATATGCTTCCATGTAGTAGCACATCACCCACTAACCCTTGATCCAAACTTGTCTGAGAATTTACTTTGTGCTTATTATCCAAGATGCTGCTCTGAATTTTAGCATCTGGATAAACTGATGTACAGTTGCTGACAACATGTCTGACTAAGGGAATCTGTGTTAGAGCAGGCCGCAGGTCAATCTTATTAGTCAGATTTGGTGGTCTTTTCTGAACAGCCTAATTTATAAACATACAAAGACAATATATAATGACCATCAGAACCCATAGATATACAACAAAAACACATTATATATTCACTCGCAAAACACTGACTTTTACAATATATCCTGGAAGCACTTTGGAACATCTTCCCAACATGAAAGGTGCTATACCAAATGAAGATTATTATACAGTAATCCAATTTAAATTTTTTTAATTTCAATCCCATATTCTTATTCCTTCCACATAATAGTAGCCTTCCATCCCATTTTATTCCAGTCAAAACAAAAACTGGCCTGATTCTGTGTGCATCCACTGAGCATCTAAACATAAATTCAAAAATGTTAACTAATCATTGATAGATGTAGTAATTAGTGAAAGTTTAGAAGCAAGCTAAATTTCAGTGCTATTGACTATTCAACTCAAGGAGCTAATGGTTCATAACATATTTGAAGTATGTCAACGTGCCAACAAATGCATGTCTTTTGTTATTGTACAACCAAAGGTTTGTACTCATAAGATAAATATTTTGGATGCCAGAATTAGTTATTACAGTGTAGCTAAAGTATTTCATACAGCCAGATTATCATTTTTCAGTGTTATTCATCTGCTATGTCAAATCTATCTCATATTTTTACCTGTGCAACATTGAATTCATTAGTAGCATAGAAAGGCTTGTTGGTCATCTTTATTGGAAATCCACAGATGTGAAGTAACTCATTTTTTAGATCAGAGATGAAAGCTGTCAATACTCCTTCCAAATCTACTCTTGGGAAAAACTGAACAGGCTCACTTCTAATGCAGCAGAAAGGATAGCTGAATTGTTATGTTAAGAATGAAATATTTTTATTTTTCTCTACAAATAATGTTTCAAAGGCTTGCATAGTTTACTTTCCCACATTTCCGAGGGAAGGGACAGCGGAGAGAATTTTGTGGGTAACAAGTATCAATGGTGGAAATTGAACAATTTTCCAATCAGCAGTGCAGCAACCGCTCTTGTGACCAATCCAGAGTGAGAAGATTTTCAGCCTCTCTGCCTTTGGAACTCCTGGCCACAATCCCTTCACCTTGCTCCCTGGACCCTTGCCTTTTTCAAGGCCAGTCTCAAGACTTTCCTTTTCGACCATGCCTTCAACTGCCATACATCTCTGTCCTCCCTCATCCCAAACCTGCCCACCCCATGCTTGGATCCTGACCCTAATGTTCAGGATCTTGCAACATCCTCCCAGCGTGAAAGGCACTCTACTAATGTAATTTTTTTTTTGTTGTTGTTGTATTGCATTGGAGGTGCTGTCCTTTGCATGAGACAGTAAACTTGGGGTCCCATCTGCCTGTTCAGGTGGATGTTATGGCACTATTCAAAAGAGAAGGGAGTTTCACCTAGCCAAAAATCCCCCAAATGTAATTGGTCACTCATTCCACAGCTGTTTGTGGGACATTGCTGGACTGCCGTGTTTCACCCACAAAATATTCAGTCAAAATCACTTTACAGTATTTCCTGTGAAGTGCTTTGCAACATCTCGACAACCTGGTAAGGTGCCATAACAAATGCAAGGATTATTATTTATTATTATAGCATTAACTTTTATGTATCTTAAGTATTAATTCCTTATTACTAATTTCAAACAATATAAACTTTAATAACAATATAATTCAACAATATATTTACTAGTCATTAAATAGTTGCTATTGCAATAAACCCTACAGCATTTATTTTTGATTATGTAATAATATAAAATATTGACACTAATTTCAAGATAAATTTCAATACCATGATTTATAACAGTGATCCTTACAATCTAGGATGTTATTCAGCATACTTAACCTGACAAACAAACAAAAGTTTGTTCAAAGCTCTGAAACAATAAAATGGTTGTACCTCAGTCAGAAATTCTCACATTTTGAGCATTTGGGCTCCTCACCTGCTAGGTTATTCTGATGATATATGTTGCAGGGTTTCTGAAAGCTCTATTTATTTTAATTGACATACACTATATGCTTCATAAACCAATCCAGAGGCCTCAACCCCAAGGAAGCACAATACCAATACTAGCAATATCCAGCCTGTTTTGTACTTTCCCAGGAATAAGAACTGCCAGTTAGCCCCCAATTCAGTCAAAAGTGTGCCTATTAGACAACCTCCCTCCTCGTTGGCCTTCCCGGCTCTTCCCTTCGCAAGCTGCAGATCATCCAGAACTCTGCAGCTCGTGTCCTCACCCGCACCAAGCTCCGCAACCCATCACTCCCACCCTCGCTGGCTCCATTGGCTCCCCATTCCCCAGAGGATTGAATTAAAGATCCTCGTCCTCACTTTCAAGGCCATTCACGACCTTGCTCCCTACCTCTCCGAACTGCTGTCCCCCAATGAACCTCCCTGCCCACTCCGTTCAGCGGGCTCCGCCCTGTTCCATGTCCCTAGCTTGACCTGCCCTACCATTGGTGGACGGGCTTTCAGCCTCTCTGCACCCATACTCCGGAACTCCATCCCACAATCCCTTCGCCTCTCTTCCTCCCTTGCCTCCTTCAAGGTTGGTCTCAAGACCCTCCTCTTCGATTGTGCCTTCTGCTGCCCTCCCAACTCTCTCTCTTCCCTCCTAATTTTCTCCCTCCCCTCCCTACTACCCTGCCCCTCTCCATTGCTCAGGTTTCGACCTGACTGTTCAACACTTGGGACGTCCTCTCGCCTAGAAAGGCACTCTAGAAATGTAATTTTGTTTGTTCGTTTTGTTAAATTAAGCTGCTTCTGGTCATACGTGGCTTTCCCGAAAACATACTTTATTTCTGTGTAAACCTCCCATCAGGATATTTAATGTTTCCATGAGCAAACATAGGGTTAAATAATAATAATCCTTGCATTTGATGTAGTGCTTTTCATGTCTTGTAGACATCTCAAAGCGCTTCACAGAATATACTGTAATGTAAATTGACTGTATATTTGTGGGGAAACGCGGCAGCCAATTGCGCACAGCAGTGTCCCACAAACTACCATAGAGGAGAACAATTTGTTTCAATCCATATATTTGAATAATTACCAATTCAAAATAATATTAATAATAATAGTACAATACAAATTTTCATTTAAATCGTGCCTTTAACTTCCGGAGGATGCTCCAAAGCACTAAATAAACATTAAATGACACCCAATCTTTGTAATTTGTAAAAATCCAGAATCATAGATAATTGTTTAAACTTAATCCTATAAAATCAAGGATACGTAAACAGTTTCTCTCCTACCAGCTTGAAGTACACTGTGCAGTAGAGTGCATCACTATCATTAATCTCAGGGAGACTGTAACCATACTAAAAGAGAACACAATAAACATTATAAGCACCTGCATATAATACCAATTTGACGTAAATGACATATTGTTGGAATTAAGAGAAAAGGTTCTTTTGATCCAGCAGTCATAATTTTTTTTAGGAGAAGATTATACTTCATATATATGAGGTTAACATATTTAGACCCGAGAAAATGAAAGATAGTTGTTCCTTTCTGGTAAAATATTGGGTAATTTTGTTACAATAAAGTGCTTTGGATCTCCAGAAAGTTAAGACACCTCATTATAACATGTAACACTAAAAAGCTACTGGTCCTGTTTGGGTCATTGGTTTGGGATTTTTGGGATCTACTCAGCTGCCTCTGCTCTTATGTCTACTACCCGCTCCCCATCTTGACCTCCCCCCCAGGCCCTACCGATCCCTTCCTCCACACCTTCAAACCTGTCTCCCTCTCCATTCTCATGACCACTTTAACCCGAACACCTGCTCCTCGACCTCATCCCTACCCCTCTCCTTATCTCCCAGCTCCCCTTCCTTGCACCTCTACTCGCAGACTTCATCAACCTTGTCCACTGGCAACACTCCCACCCCTCTAAAAATGGCTGTCATCACTCCTATCCTTTAACAACCCTCCCTGGACCCATTCTTGCCCTCAAATTATCACCCCCATCTCCAATCTCCCTTTCCTTTCCAAGGTCCTGGAATGAGTTGCTGTGTCTCAGCTTTGTTTCTTTCTCTCCAGCCAATCCCATCACAAATCCCTTAAATTGGGTTTCTGTGTCCCGCACAGCACAGAAACAATTCTGGTCAAAGTGGCTAAATTACATTCTATCCATTGGCAAACAAGTGCCTAATACTCTCCGGAATTAGATTGAGCAAGATGCATCCCTCCAGGAAGAGACAGCGAGAGATTCATTCACAGCATCCAGGCTTGATTATGCCAACTCCTTGCTTGTCGGCCTCCCCAACTCCTCTCTCCACAGGCTGCAGATGACCCAGAACTCTGCAGCCTTCATTTTCTTCCACAAAAGGCTCCGTGACCATATCACCCCCACCCTTGCCCATCTACCCTGGCTTCCCATCACACAGAGGATACAGTTCCAGATCCTGGTCCTCACCTTGAAAATCCTCCATACTGCCCCCACCCTCTGGAACTCTATCCTGCAATCGCTCCAACTCGCCCCATCCTTTGCTTCCTTCAAGATCTCTCTGGCAGTGCTTTCGACTAATCTCCTTCCCCTCCACCCTCCCCAATCTTTACCCTCCCAACTCGGGTCCAGCGCCTTAGGATGTCCTCCCAACATGCTAGGCGCTGTAGAAATGTAATTTTGTTGTTGATGTTGCTGCTGACATGATTTCTAATTTGGACAATCAGCCACAATTGCTCTCACAAACATTTTTAACATGGAGATGACCAGTCAGTTGCCTGTATTCAATTGAAGAAAATCAGCCAGTCCATGCCAGATTTAATCATCCTAGATAGAAAATTATCTTGTCCACATTGTTAAAGGTTGCCACATCTTTGAGTTTGTCATCAGCCGAGTATCTGATACACATGGAAATCCATTGCATACGTTTTAAATTTCCTTCTGAAATATTTGTCCAATCCTCTGTTATAAGTTATTATGGATTCTGTTTCAACCAATATTTTGATAGCGAATTTCAAATCCCCACAACTCTTCGCTTGGAAACTCTCCTAACCTCTACCTTTGTTTTTTGTGTCACCATCTGACATTCGTGGCTTGTAGTTACCAATTCAGTGATTAGAAATAATTTTCTCCATTTACCTTATCAATACCTCTCAGTGTTGGAACACCTCTACCCTGTCTCCTCTCAACAACAACCACAACAGCAAACTTGTAGAGTGCCCTTCGTCTCAAGGACTATTATTAACAATTATCAATTTAACAAGTAAGTTTTAAAACTTAGAATTATAAAACAGAAACAAATATTCTTTATTTGTATTATGTAATAAAAAATATACTGTAGTACCAAACTTTTTTTAATGAGAAGATAGATAAATCTGTTTGTTGCCTTACCATGTTTTTCCAATGCTTCTGAAAATCACCATAGGACTGAAATGGACAGTGTGGTGGAATCTCATGACTGACACTGACAATCTGCCCCTTCTTCATACTATACAAAAAAGTAACTAGAAATGAAAACCTGAACATGCATAATAAGTTTGTTAGATTCAGTGATGGAGCATTGGAGAGGAGTGAAGGCACATCATATTTCTTCACCAAATTATCAGGACCTATTGTCTCACTGCAATTTTTTTTTTAAGTTTTGTTTAATAGCTTTAAGAAAACAGTGAAAATGTGGATCTCCTTTTTTAATTACCGTATTCAACAATACTAGTGAAATGCTAGTGAATTATTTTAATGGCAAGTGTGAGATAGTGTATATAACACCCATTATTCTGTTTGTATAATTTGTTCAGCACTCTAGACAAAATTTACAATTCTGTTTTTTCAAGTATAAAATTGTTGTCTTTGCTTCTGTGCGCTACCTTTAAAAATAAGCATAACTTCGAAGTAAATGAAACTCAGAAAAAATGACCAATTTTATTTGTACTCAGTGCAGGACACATTTATTGGTATGTTACGAGGGATGAGAGGATTCAATTTAGTTTTGGTCAGATCACTATGCTGAAGACTAACCCCAGAGGGTGCATTGAAATCTAACCAGCAAAAATCGCATAGCTTGCCATTGAAAGCACTGTACAGCAAGCTTTCTGATTGCTTGTCCAACAAGCATCAACAAACCCATGAGTGCTTTGACTTGTAGGGTTAACGGGAGATGAGTGGGAAGATTCCCTGCCCTCAATCACTGATCTGTCCCTATCAATGAGCCAGGCTAGCTGGGCTTCTATACTGTTAAATGCTCTGAGACACTGTCAAGCATGAAGAGTGTTATATTAATGCAAGTTGTTATTGCTGTTGCAAGATTGTAAGAAACTTAATCATGGTATTGAACTGAATAATCAAGCTATAGCAAAGACTGACATATTTCAGAACCAAACCCTAAATTTAGTTCTCATGACAAAATTATGTGTTTCCTTTGCTGCTAACATTCCAGTTGTTAACATTTATCCCATCCAAACACAAGTACTATCAATGAATAAGCTAAGTAAACCTCATTTCAATATAATTAATGATATGACTTTAAAAGGGCAAGAACGTGCACAATTTTGGAAAAAGTCTTCCATTAAGCATTAATTTGGAAGCTAGTTTTGGAAAAGCTTGTTAAGCAAGTTTCCACTGAATTTGAAACTTTGCATAATGTTCTACAATATTAAAATCTAAGAAATTATTTAAATAGTAAAATGCTGCAAAATTTAATGTTTCTCATCTTATAGAGTATAAAATCTGAAAATCCATCTAACTTGTAATTGTTTTAAACAATTATTTTCAACTGAAAATTATGGAAGTGTATTAGTATTACAGTAGTATGTGAAACTATCTGAACATACCTGGGCAACACATAGCACCAATTGCTTGAAATAAAATGGTTTGGAATTACTGCAAATCTATTGTTGTAGAAATTCTTTAATGCCGCTATTGATATGTTAAAATCTTCAAGCTGTAAAACAATTGTTTTAAATTTTATTGTTAACAATCCATTTCAAATGGTATATATTTCATACTTCTGGGATTGGCAGATGCATCAACCCCAAAAGTTATGTATTTCAATAATAAAATACTTCACAAATTGACAAGACAGAAAGTATTCAAAACAATAAAAATAATTGTAATAATCCTTGCATTTGATGTAGCGCCTTATCACATCTTTGAGACATCTCAAAGCACCTCACAGAATACACTCTAAAGTGAATTGACTATATATTTTTTGTGGGAGAAACACATATGAGTGTCCCACATATAGTCATGGATTGAGAGACAAAATTCTTTATTTTGGGGAGGGGGGGGGGGGGGGGGGGGGGGACAGGGGACAATTACCCCCCAGAAAAGTGATCTGCAATCACCTAACAACTGTAATAGAGACAAATATCAGTTTTCCCCATAACTTCAATTTACATTCAATTTGAGAAGATCCTGAAGATGTTCAACTGATATAGAATATTGATATACAGTACTAATCTGACATAGCATATTAATACTGACATAGCATTTTGATATACCATGTATATTATCAAATGCAAATACAAGGATTTTACCAATAACCTATTGCACAGGCTGTATATTCCCTCCCAAAGTTTCACAAATTGGGATCTAATTTATAGTATTTCTTTCCTGATGGGATTTTTAGGGAAATAATTATGTTAGAATTTCAACAACCTGTTGGAATGCTCCATTCAATAGGCATAATAACAGTAGCACCTAATTATTATAACACCTTATCATGTGAGTTAACTGCCTCAAGCGCTTTGGCACACCCTCCTGAAGTGAAAGGCACTCTACAAATGTAATTTCATTGTTGTTTTTGTCAAGCATTTCACAGGATTTACTGCACAAATAGATTGTCTGTCATTCGTCATCACAGGGAAGTTTCTGTGGGTCAGTGTGAGGCATTTCTGCTTATCAGGAGTCCCTATTTTTGAAATACCCCAAATTAAACTGCGCTGTGAACTGTCATTGCCAGACAGTTATTATTGGTGTGGGTGGGGGTTTTCTTGAGTGGAATTTGGAATTTTAGTCTGGGGAAGAGGAGGAAATAGAAAAATAATTAAATATACGAATCCACTCACACACTATCAATTGTTCAATTATAGATTAACATTGGAATATGTCTGAGAGTACTATGAGAATAGCGCTTACAACAGGAGGACTTAACAACAAATAATGGGAAGTATAAAAAAGCACAGTACAAGAAAAGGCCATTTGGCCCATAAAGCCATACTTTCCTTCAACTGAGCAAAATTTACCCTCCCATTCATTTAATCCCATTCTACCCCATTCATTTAACCTTCTGAGTAAATTTCTAAATACTGTACGTATCTCTGGGCTATCACCAAATATCATACCATATTTGCTTTAGAAAAAACTACTGTAAATACCCGCGTATAAGGCGCACTCGCGTATAAGGCGCACCCCCCCACTTTTAACCTTTTCTTGGTGAAAAAAAACGGAAGCATTTTCAATGATATTGCCGGCAGAAGGGAGGGAGGCAGGAGAGACAGGTAGGTAGGGAGGGAGAGAGGGAGGCAGGCAGGGAGGGAGAGAGGGAGGCAGGCAGGCAGGGAGGGAGGCAGGCAGGCAGGCAGGGAGGGAGAGAGAGAGAGAGGGAGGCAGGCAGGGAGGGAGAGAGGGAGGCAGGGAGGGAGAGAGGGAGGCAGGCAGGCAGGGAGGGAGGGAGAGAGGGAGGCAGGCAGGCAGGGAGGGAGAGAGGGAGGCAGGCAGGCAGGCAGGCAGGGAGGGAGGGAGAGAGAGAGAGGCAGGTAGGCAGGGAGGGAGAGAGAGGCAGGCAGGCAGGGAGGGAGGGAGAGAGAGAGGGAGGCAGGCAAGCAGGCAGGGAGGGAGGGAGAGGCAGGCAGGCAGGGAGGGAGGGAGGCAGGCAGGGAGGGAGAGAGAGAGGGAGGGAGGCAGGGAGGGAGAGAGGGAGGCAGGGAGGGAGAGAGGGAGGCAGGGAGAGAGGGAGGCAGGCAGGCAGGGAGGGAGGGAGAGAGGGAGGCAGGCAGGCAGGGAGGGAGAGAGGGAGGCAGGCAGGCAGGGAGGGAGGGAGGGAGGGAGGGAGAGAGAGAGAGGCAGGCAGGCAGGGAGAGAGGGGGAGAGAGAGAGAGGCAGGCAGGCAGGGAGGGAGGGAGGGAGGGAGGGAGAGAGAGAGAGAGGGAGGCTGGCAGGCAAGCAGGCAGGGAGGGAGGGAGGGAGAGGCAGGCAGGGAGGGAGGGAGGGAGGGAGGCAGGGAGGGAGGGAGGGAGGGAGGCAGGAGAGGGAGGGAGGGAGGCAGGCAGACTGGGTTTGGCAGAAGGCAGGCAGCAGGCACAGCACTGAACTCCGCTGCTGCTGCCGCTGCCCGGGCGGCTGAGGCCGAAGCCCCATCACCCGCTCCCCCCAACCCCCGCCGGACACAGTGTCCAAACCCCGGCTGACAGCGCGCCGGCCGCCCCCCCTGTTTACTGTATTTCCGAGGCTCAAAATTTATTGGAGCTGCATATAGGGCGCACCCCCAACTTTCGAGATCTTCCGACGTGAAAAAAGGTGCGCCTTATACACGGGTATTTACGGTAATGAAAATACTGTATTTAAAAAATTTATTGAAGCAAATCCAAGAAAAAATGAGTACCTTTGCCAATGGCAGTCGAATAGTAGAGGCTTCCACACTAATACAGAGCTGAGTCTCTGAAACATTGAACTCTATAACTGTAATAAAGATTTGGAAGAGCACTTAGAGCTTTGATTTTGAAGATTTGGAAGAGCACTTCACAATAACTTTGAATTATAGTTACCCTATTTATACAAATGCAGTTAAATAATTAAACAATAAAATCTGGTAAAACAGTACTAAAGTCCTGTTCGCCTGTTCACTCCCTTTGCCTCGCCCCCTCTTTTCCCAGTTTCAGATCCCAGCTGAAGCCCTTTCTCTTCGACCACGCCTTTGGTCACTTTTCTACCCCTGCCCCTGGCTCGGTCCCAGGCTCCGCTATTGTGAAGCGCTCTGAGACGCAGTCCGCCTGGAGGATGCTATATAAATTGAAGTTGTTGTTGTTGTTGTTACTGTCTCATTCACAACAGGATTAAGGCTTTTTAAAATTATGTTGCAAATACTCTCAATGACTTCATTGGTAAAATCGCTGTGCAATGTAAACAACAACAAATTACATTTGTATAGCACTTTTTATATCTGGAGAACATCCCAAGATGCAGGACAGTCAAGGAGTTGGACCCAGGCTATGGGTTGAAATCAGGGAAGCTAGAGGTAGGAGGAGGGATACTGTAAAGCGAATTGACTGTCTACTTTGTGGGCAAAACGCAGCAACCAATTGCACACAGCAGTGTCCCACAAACATTCATGGATTGAGTGACCAAATTATTAATGTTTTTTTTCTTGAGGGATTATTATCAGGACGATGGAGTAAGTAAACTTGCTCAAAGTTTCACCATGCAGGGAATAGAACCTAGGTCTCACTTGCGAGACGAGTGCTCTAACCACTGAGCTACAGATTGGGTTTGATAAGAGTCACGGAGGCTGGTGCAAGAGAGGACATGAGTTGCAGAGTTCTGGATAATCTGCAGCTTGTGGAGGGAAGAGTTAAGCAGGGAGTCAAGACTAGATGTGCATTTTGATGATGAAGGCGCCAAGTTTGATTCCTGGCTTGTTTTGTTGGTTTCTCAGGCACAGTAACAGTAGAGACTCTATGTCTGCTCCCTTTGTTTTCGGGACTGGAAATCCCAGTCAGGGTTCCTGCTCCTATAAAAACAGAAGTCACTGGGAACACACAGCAGGTCAGGCAGTATCTATGGAGAGAGGAAAATGAGTTAACGTTTCATCAAAACTCATGTTCTTTCGTCCTGCTCATAATGGGTATCCATGGGCATCCCTTCTGAACAGTCGCATATATATGTAGGGTATCGGAAGAGCAGAATAAGTTTCCTCTGTAATGTTATCCTAACTGTCTGTCAACAATCACAGCCTTGACTCATAAATGAAGAATGGCAAATTGGACAACTTAGTAGAACATGCAAAATCGGTTAGCTAATGCCACAAAGTGTTTGTACTTTGTCAATAGTTTTTGCCCATATTTTCAGAAGATAGAAAACTTTGCTTTGCATGTGTATGGGTCCTGAAATTAATTTTTTACGCTCTGTATTGAAAATCTTTTGTCGAGATAAGATGAACTTGCAAACACGTATTTTAAAATCACCATAAAGGAAATTATTTGCCTAACTCACCAACAGCATTCTGCCTTTCTGTTTTCCTCAGGAAGTCTTTACCTAAATAAAAATAAGGCAACAGTAACAATATGCCAAGTTTATTTTTGAAATGAATTAAATGTAATTAGAGGTACACCCCTGCTTAACGTTGCCCCACTTATCGTTATTATGTTGCTGATATATTAGGAACATATATTCATTTAACGTTGCGATGTTCGTTATTACGTCATTCGTGCGGGTGAAAAGGGTGCTCGGACCTGGGAGTAAGACAGGCTGGCAGCGAAAGAGACTGACCGCGAGTGAGGCCAGCCAGGCCAGCAGCAAGTCCGAGACCAGACTTGTGGGGCAAGAGTGAGCTAGGCAGGCAGTCAGGGAGCGAGTGAGTGAGCTAGGCAGGTAGTCAGGGAGCGAGTATTATGGTTTTTTTCAGTAACTTTTGATGAAAAATGTCCAAAAGAACCTAACTCCAGTTTTTACATTCATTCTTATAGGGAAATGTATTTGCTTAACGTCGTTTTGCTTAAAGTCACATTTTTCATGAACCAAACTATGACGTTAAGTGGGGTCTGCCTGTAATGGTAAGGATTTCAAATAATAGTTTGCATTCGAATAAAACACTTGTTTATTTTTTCATTTATGTTAAATACAGCATTCAGGTGCCAAAGTACTTTTTAAATGTTATGAAACTGGTACAACTGTGCACTTTAAAGTCTTTTAGAGCAACCTAAGCTCCTGGGTACAATATGGGAGATTATTAATGGAAACACTTATTTCATAATGTGGCATCTCTGCATCTTATCCTGCAGATACTTTGTTCAGACTTAATAATTCAATACTGTACATTGTTTAAAATGCTAATCATGCCATTCCAAAGTTTTATTTGTTTATTTGCATGCAGGAGTGCAATGATAGGTACTGTATACTGACAACCAGGAGTACATGTATCCCAGGGGTACAAAATTACTTCCAGGGGTACATTGATTTATTTAGCTCTCTTATTTAGTGTTTTATAGCCTTCCAAATTGAACATTTAATTGTTATTCTCCTCATTTTGTATGTGCTAGTTATTTTGTGTACAGTATATAAGAAAAGCTTGGTCAAAAATGCAAGTCAAAAATGGTGGTGGTGTGTGTGTATATGTGATTGGGTGGGGGTACACGATAATGTGGAAAATTAACAAGGGGTACATTACTGAAAAAGGTTGAGAACCACTGCTGTACCTCATTATACCTGGACCCTACTTGTGTACATTGTTGACTTTAAGTTCAGAACATATTTAAATGTTAAAAAAAACGCTGATGGTGATTGATAAGTTATGCACTGAGCTGATTGCTGTCAAGTGAAGGTCAATACTGATAAAAGCAAGGTACTATATAAAGGAAATACAATAGAAGGCAATATGTGGAGTATGAATGAGATAGAACTTGCTAATAATTACCATGTATCAGTAAATGACCTGCTTTGTTCCAGTTGGGGCCAAGCTTTGCCATTAGTGTATAGGAAAGACATGTTTGCAGGACAGCAGGTGTCACTCTTTGTGGAACATCCATCTGACATAAAAGAGAAATGTTTCAATGCACTGTATAGTCATTAAAACATACTTTGTTAAGGAATTGTTTTGTTTAAAATAATAATGTTTATATTTGTATAGCACTTTTCATGTTGAGAAGAAGTCTCAAAGCTTTTCAGGATTCACTATAAAGTGCAGTGACTGTGTTTTGTAGGCAAACATGACAGCCAATTTGTGTTTAGCAATGTCCTATTAGCATTAAGGAAGTGAATGACCAATTCTATCTGGGGCATATCTAGGCCAGGACACTGAGAGAAATTTCCTTCTGATTTCAAAGAGTCCACTTTATCAGGCAGATGGGACCTTGGTTTTATACCTCATTTGAAGAATGACACCTCTAATGATGCATCACACTCCAAGAAGTGTAGTAGAATGTCAATCTAGACTGTGACCGCAACATGTGAGTATTTTAGATGAAGAGATAACTATCAATAGGGGAGCTGTTGCAACAGTAAGAATTAAGCTTGTGGCTGCAGAGAGAGCCCAAGCATGCACCGACCCGTGCAACCTTGCAAAACCCCTCGCATGAGGACCTGGATTAAGCACCTAGTAGAAGAATTGTTCACTGGGTCAGATATGGGGAGAGGTTGAATACGTGAGTCTTTAGACACATGACCAAACTGTGGGTAGAACGATAGTGGCAATGCTCTCACACATTTCCTGCTGAGCGTTTCACCAGGAAGTTTGCAAGGAGTATCTGATACCTGCCATGAACCCAGTGATGGCTCAGACCTGCACTTGTCAGATATGAAATGACCAACTGACTATCCTCCTTCAGAGGACGAGCAGAACAAATCATGGAACTCTCAGTTTGGTTTCGCTAACTTTTAAGCATGGTGAAGAGTTTCTGCTTGTGTCAGACATTCGGGTGACTCAAAACAATGTGCAATTTAGAGTAGTTTCTACAATTGTATCTGAACTGATATAGCTCTGCTATATAAAGCACACTATTCTTAGAAATACCATAGTCTAATGATAACATACCTTTGCACCATGTTTTTGAATATATGCTTGAATATTTCCAGTCTTATAAAAGGATATCTAAAATACAAATAAAATACAAATGATTCTAAAACTATCAGTAAATAATATTTTGATTCATTACATCAGGTTTCTTTTGAGTTTACATTTTATGGTGGAAATTCTACACTGCAAGAGATACATGTACAGAACTACCAAGATATTAATTGTAGAATTGCTAACTAAATTCATACTCACTGGGATTACCACTATAATTTCATTATCGACTCCCGGAGAAGCAAGAACTTCTGGATAGAGAAACAACAGTTGCCTAAAAAAGAAGATTGTGCTTTTTTGTATTTTTTGGTTTTTTTTGTTGTTTGTTTGTTTGCCCTCTCACTGCTTTTCAGACAATTTTTTCAGATAATGACAGCTTCTATTTGTATGCACATTACTTGTATAATTATATTCAAAAATGATAATTATATTTTCCACAGACAATACATTTTTTTTTAAATCCTCATCTCCTAAAGGTACTGAGTAGTATTAGTTTATGGTTCTAAAAGACTTGATCACCATTCACCCAAGTCGTCAATCCTAATATGTGAGTGTGACACAATGAAATTTAACTATCGATGAAGTGGGTAGGGGTGGGAGGGTGGGGGGGAGAAGGGTGTCATATAGCTCTACACAGGATTACTGTGAAGTGGAGTAACTGTGTTTGTAAGCAAAAGTATCATCCCAATTATACACACCAATACCCCCAAACACTCATAAAGTGAATGACCACTATTTAATTTGGTAGATCGTTGGACCGGATGCCAGAAGAAACTCCCTTCTCTTTTCAAATAATACCCAACATTCACCCAAACAGTTAAACAGAATCTCAGTTTATAATAATAATCCTTGCATTTGATATAGCGCCTTTCGCATCTTCTGGATGTCTCAAAGCACTTCACAGAATATACTGTAAAGTGAATTGACTATATTTGTGGGTGAAATGCCAGCAGCCATTTGTGCACAGCAGTGTCCCACAAACCGTCATGAATTGAGTGACCAAATTATTATTGTTTTTTTTTGGAGGGATTATTATTATTAGGAGTGTGGAGCAAGGAAACTTGCCCAAGGTTTCGCCCTGCTGGGAATTGAACCCAGGTCTCTCGCTTGTAAGGTGAGCGCTCTAACCACTGAGTTACAGGACTCCACAGTTGTTTGGATCTGAAATGCATTGCCTGAAAGGGGGGTGGAAGTTGATTCAATAACAACTAAAGAGAGTAGATAATCATTTTGGGAGAACAAGTTTGCAGGACTATGGGGAGAGTGCATGGCAGTGGGATTCATTTGGACATCTCTTTTCAAAGAACCAACACAGACATGATGGGACGAATGGCCTTCGATGGTGCATTCTACGATTCTATGATTGTACAGCAACATTTCAGGCTTAAGTACAATATCTTGCGGACTGTCAGACTAGACCACATGTTGAGACTTAGTAGATTTGAACTTTAGTGTAAGTACTAAGTCTGAGAGATGTTTTTCACATAGTCCAGCAATGCCTCTTGCAAGATATCACTGTGCAGTATCCATCGAGGAATGTTTTTGTGAACAAATCCCATAAATTCATGAGCCAAACTTCCTTGGGAATTTCCTCCAAGCCAAATGCAGTTTAATGCCTCATCTGAAGAAAGGCATCTCTGACAATGCAATCCGCCAACAATGGATTGGAGTGGCAGCCAAGGCGACGGGAGTTCAAGTCTTGGCATGTGACTTGGACCCACAATCTTCTGACTTGGAAGTGAGTGTTACCAAATACTGTATTAGTGAAAAAGCATTCAATGAATTGTAATGATTAGAATATATACCCCTGTATAATTTACATATCACAAGAGCATGATAAAGTTACCTGCACATTATTATTTGTGAACTTCTCACATCAGCGTGGTCACAGTTTAAAGTAGCTGTTAAACTGCACAATTTTTGAAGGTCCGGGAGAATGGTGAAGTACAAAGACTGAAAACGACTATTTTCCTTCATCTTTCAGCTGTGCTAAGCTGTGTCAAATGCAAGAATTAATCTGCAAAACAGAAAAAAAATAGTAAACTAAGGAAAATTAATGCAACTTTCTTTAAGATTTTCTTTTCTTTATTGGGCAATTTTATCATTAACCTTGCACTTCAGACAGACACAATAAGTGATGCTGAGTTACTGACACTGACTGACTGGGACTGAGAGTGATGGACTGAGTGACTGGAAATGACTGACTGACATTGAGTGATGGACTGAGTGACTGACACTGAGTGATGGACTGACTGACACTGAGTGATGGACAGACTGACTGACACTGAGTGATGGACAGACTGACTGACTGACTTGACTGACTGACACTGAGTGATGGACAGACTGACTGACTGACTTGACTGACTGACACTGAGTGATGGACTGACTGACTGACACTGAGTGATGGACTGACTGACTGACACTGAGTGATGGACTGACTGACTGACACTGAGTGATGGACTGACTGACTGACACTGAGTGATGGACTGACTGACTGACTGACTGACACTGAGTGATGGACTGACTGACTGACACTGAGTGATGGACTGACTGACTGACTGACTGACACTGAGTGATGGACTGACTGACTTGGACTGACTGACACTGAGTGATCGACTGACTGACTTGAGACTGACACTGTGATGGACTGACTGACACTGAGTGATGGACTGACAGTGATTGACAGACACCTGGCAGTGGCTGACAAGACTGGCGGGTGACGGGCGGGTGACGAGTGGCGGGCGCCGCGCGCAGTGACGGTTGGCCGAGCTGCCCCCGACCCCAACCCACGCGCCACTGATTGCAGCCGTTTGAAAAAGTGACGCCTGCGCAGAAGTGAGTTTGTGTGCAGTTAACGGGTGGAGGTGAAAGCGACATGGAGCAGATTAGAGGAAGAACCCCGAGCCTGGCAGGGACACAAGCACCCAATTTGGGACAACTCCGAGAGAGACAGAGGCCAGAGCAACTCAGGGGGAGGCAGAAGCTAGAGCAACTCCGAGAGAGGCGCAGTCTGGAGCAGATCAGGAAGAGAGAAAGCCTAGAGCGACTCAGAGAGAGACAGGGGCTGGAGCAAATTGAAGAGAGAGAAAATCTCGAGCAAATTAGAGAGAAACAAAATCTGGAGCAAATTAGAGGGAGATGGGGTCTGGAGCGACTAAGAGATAGACAGAGCCTAGAGCGGCTCAGAGAGAGACAGAGTCTGGAGCAACTCAGAGAGAGGCAACACCTGGAGCAAATTAGAGAGCGACAAAATCTCGAGCAAATTAGAGAAAGACAAAACCTCGAGCAGATTAGAGAGAAGCAAAGTCTAGAGCAAATTAGAGAGAGGCAGAATCTGGAACGATTGAAAGAGTCACAAAGCCTAGAGCGACTCAGAGAGAGACAGAGTCTCGAGCTACTCAGAGAGAAACAGACTCTAGCCCGACTCAGGGAGAGACAGAGTCTAGAGCAACTCCGAGAAAGACAGAGTCTAGAGCGATTCAGAAAGAGACAGAGTCAGGAGCAGATTAGAGAGCGACGGAGTCTGGAACAACTCAGGGGGAGTCAGAATCTAAAGCAACTCAGAGAGTGGGCGGATAGAGTGGGAGACATGAAGCAGACTGGAAGCTTTTTATTCTGTGTAAAACAGCGCATAAAGTTATTTTTGAACTTATGAAACTTTTTTCTTAAATCCAGTGCCTTGGAACTTGGATGTGAAAGGCACTATACAAATGTAATTGTTATTTTCCAAAGTGGATAGCAATGTTTAGAAGAAACAACAATAAAAAGACATTTATAGATTGTCTTTCACGTTGGGAGGACGTCCCAAGGTGCTGATAGAAGAAATAACTTAAAAGTTAAGAAGATTTGAATAAGTAGTGAAAACTAAAGTACAACAGAGAGTTGGAGGAAAAAGAACAAAAGGATAAATAAGTGCAGTATTTAAATATTTATGTTTCAGATTGCCTTTTCAGGTATTTCGTAGTTTATGATTAATAAAAATATCCTGATGTTTTAGTACTATCTATTACTATAATAGGTTGGAGGATTCACTATTAACTGTACATCAGCTAGAAACATAGAACTAGTCAACTTTTATGATTTTTTTAAAAAAAACTCCAGTGCAGTCTAATGATAATAAAGTTTTGTCCACAATTGGTTGCTGAATTCATTGACAAAATAGACAATTTTATCTGTTTTGGATTGCTATCCAGGGTAGTAGGAGAAAGCCCTATCCTTTTTGTATAGCACCATGGCTTATATTGTGTCAGGTAGATAGGGCCTGGGTTAATGTTTCATGCAGATATAGGGAATGGATATACAGAGTAGATTATGGAGATAAACAATGTAAGAGGCATGAGCTGTAAACAGAGTACAGATTATACACTGAACATAGGCTGAAAAAGATAACAGATAGCACAGTCGCAGAGAGATTTGAAAATGAGAATAAGGATTTTTAAATCCATTCACTTAACCAATGAACTTTGTCAAGAACATCACCAATGGACCTATTGAATCTTGTGAGGGTACAACTTGAACTAGAGTGCTGGATGAGTTTGAAGCGCTCTGAGATGCTGTCCGGCATGGAGGGTGCTATATAAATCAAAGTTGTTGTAATACAGTGTATTCTGTGAAGCGCTTTGAAATGTCTGGAAGACGCGATAAGGCACTATATCAAATACAAGGATGATTATTATATCATTGCAAGGATGCAAGGATTATTAATAGTCTCCAGAATTAAGTTAGGAAGATCCACCCCTTCAGAGAGAGAGCGCACAATCTATTCCACGGGTGTTTTCATCTGTAGTTTGCACACCTGGAACTCTATCTGGTTTAATAATAATAATCCTTGCATTTGATATCGTGCTTTAAACGTCTTGTAGACAACAACAAAATTACATTTGGAGACTGTGTGAGAGGTAGGACCTGAATCAATCTATGACAGAACCTTGAAGGTTGATCTGAGAGGAGAAGCAGTGGTGGAGGATTGAGTGGTCCATGGTGTTAAAGGCATCTCACAGAATATATTGTAAAGTGAATTGACTGCATATTTGTGGGTGAAACGCAACAGCCAATGGTGTCCTACAAACAGTCTTGAAAAATGGCCAATTTACTATTGGTATTTTTTGAGGGATCATGTTCACGCGTGTGGAGTAAGGAAATGTGCCCAAGATTTCGCCCTGCCTGGAATTGAAGCAGGTCACTCCCTTGTAAGGATCGTGCTTAAACTTGATATAACAGCAACAACAAAATTACATTTGTATAGCTAATATAAAGCCACACCCCACCCAAAAAGTTTCCCAAGAGCTATAAATTTGAACACATCTGACCTGTGTCTCCAAAATTGATAATTCTTTACAGAAGGAAATACCGTTTTTATAAGTTGCTAAAACAAAAAACCATATGTGGATATTGTGAATATTCTGCTCTCTGAAGTCACTTTGGAATAGTACGAGCACATTATTTATTATTGACTTATACTTTTCACTTAGACCCTTCATTGCTCAATTTGGTTCTGCCACGACGTCCAACATCAAGAATTCTCTCACCATAATCTTAGATCTACACGCCTAATAATAATCCCTCCAAAAAAAACACAATAATAAAATTGGTCATTTCAATCCACGACTGTTTGTGGGACACTGCTGTGCATAATTGGCTGCCACGTTTCGCCCACAAATATACAGTCAATTCACTTTACAGTATATATTCTGTGAAGCACTTTGAGACATCGATAAAATGTGAAAAGCGCTATATCAAATGCAAGGATTATTATTAAGAGTGACTAAGAGTTTACAACAGCAACAAAACAACACAATCAGTTATAGAGCGCCTTTGGCGTCTGGAGTTTAGATATTATTTTGAGCATGATAATGGTTTACGTTCATTTTTCAGACGTTGACTGACCGTGAAACTGGCTAAGCCACCCATTGTGCCAGCTATGCGATGTGGGACGGCTCAAGCGAACATTAGTGTCAGTGGGAATGGATAAGTAGGCGGGGCCGGCGCTGCAGACTGAGCAATGCAAAATACGGAGCCGGATCGTGTAACACTCACTTTGTCTCTGAATTGTGTGCAGCAACATGGCCGAGGAGAAGGAGGTGAAGTACTTCAGACTTAAAGAAGTGGAGGAAAACAACAACTTCACTAACAATTGGATCATCATTCATCACAAAGTGTACAACGTAACCAAGTTTCTACAAGAGGTATTTGATACTAGTAATGAGTAAGAAATCGTACTTTTTCCTGCTTTGGTCAATTTAACGTGAAACGGCTGGTTGTTGCAAAAATCAGAAGTTGTAGTGTTCGATCGTAAAATAATCGGAATTCGGGGCTTTTCAAGTTTGTTTTTGACACCATCTATTGTAATTGTATCAAGATTGCTTAGGCTAAAGTTCAATTTACCGTGTGTTCTTATAAGTATTTCCACTCCGGAAATAGTCATGCTTGTGCGGTATGCGATTGAGAAATCAGTGGCTACTTTGGACTCCATACACTAAGAAAGCTTCGGGGCTCAGTTGTACAGTATTTGAAGTCATAAATCAGTGTATGGAACCGATACCAAAGTTACATTGTCTGGTAACTGAATATCAGAATCGGGTCATCCTCTCTGGTGGTCTCGCAGTTCAGTTTTAAGTCAGGCTGCCCCTTGCTGATGACAGCCTAGTTGTCTGGCTCATTGGTAGGGGCAGACCAGTCACTTGGGGTAGAGAATCTCACGACACAGCTCCTGTTAAACTAAAGCCCTAATGGGTAGGTTTATCTTAGCTTGACAAACAGCAGAAAAACTTGCCAGACTGCTATGCTATCCATGCCAAACTATGCAGATTAAACTGGGTAGACTCCAGCACTACCCCAACACACTATGGAGTCCCTAAACCAACCTGTGCCTAATACTTTCTGTGATTAGATAAGTGGGATGCATCTCTCCAGGGAGAGAAAGTGTGCATTCCATTCCAACAATCTATCTCTGGGATTTCCCTATGTATGTGGGAAGCATGGAATTCTCAGTTCAGTTTGGATGCCCATAATAGAAAGGTAGAAATATATAGGACCAGATGTAGGCCATTCAACCCCTTGATCTTGTTCTGCCATCCTATAATTTAATGGCTGATTCTGTAGCTCAAGTCTAATTACCCGTCCTTCCCCCATATCCCTTCCGAGGCAATGGAATTGTTTGATACCTAACAAAAATCTATACACTTCAGTCTTGAAAATTTGAATGGATACAGCAGCCATAGCCTTTGGGGGGCGGAGAGTTCCAGACTACCCTTTGGTGGAAAAACTGTTTCCTAATTTCACTCCTAAATGGCCCAGCTCTAATTTTAAGATTATGCCCATTTGTTCTGGATTACTCCAATAGGAAATAGTTTCACCGTATCTTCCCTCTCGATTCCCTTTATTATTTTAAAAACCTCAATTACACCATACCTCAACATTCTAAACTCAAGGGAATAGAGACCAAGTTTTTGCAACTTGTCCTCATAATTTTACCCTTTAAGCCCTGGCATCAATTCTAAGCCAATCCAGAGCTAATATACCCTTCTGAGTTGTGGTTCCCAAAACTGATCACAGTACTCCAGGTGGAGTCTGACAAAGATTATACAATTGATTATTTAATTTCCTCTCATTTACATTCCAGCTTCTTTGAGATAAAGGTAAACATCCCATTGGCCTTTTTGCTAATTTTTTGTAGCTGTGAGTTTGTATTTAGTGATTTGTGTAAGTGGACACCCAAAATCCTTTGCTCCTCCACAGTTCTTAGTTTTTCACCATTTAGAAATTAATCTCTTAAGCATGGTGATAGGTTTCCACATGTGTCAGACGGGGTCCGCTCCATAGTCCGAAGGTTTGATAGTCCAAAAGTTCATTAGTCCGAAGGATTGATAGTCCAAACACACAAATTTCCTATACCTGGGGGGGTTACCGCTCGATAGTCTGAACCGAAAATGAAATAAGGTTTGTTAATCCGAACATTTGGTGCGATAGTCCGAAGTTTCATTAGTCCAAAGGTTAGGGTTAGGGAAGCTTTGGACTAATGAACCTTTGGACTAATGAACTAATGTTATCTTTGCATGGCTTGCAAATTTATATGATAAATTATCTGTAACCATGCTCTGTCACTGTGCTTATGCAATCAGTAAATCAGTAATTTAGTAGGTGAACGTTTCAGAGTTCATTTCACCTAGGGAGCTACTTCTGCAAATACAGTTCCTAGAATATCCTGTGAAGCACATTTGTACATCTTTCCGATGTGAAAGGCGCTATAACAAATGCAAAGATTAGAAGTTGCTATTACTTGTGAAAGGTGTATTATGTGTACAGTTTTACCCAGTCAGATTATCCTACTCATCAGATTACCCACTCAAAAACCGATACTCTGTACTGACCACAGTACAGAGGGGGAAGGGAATGCAAAAAGCAGTAGTCCAGAAAAAGGAAGGGTTAAAACAGTGGAAAAATGCAAAACAGGTTAAATCAGTCTTGTTGTGTATGTGCGTAAATGCACAGAGTGTGACAAACAAGATTGGTGAGCTACAGGCTCAAATTGTCACACGGGGATATGACAGGCCCATACGCAGGGGGGGTACGACGGGTGCGTACGCACACCCCCAAATTATAAAAGGTCCACATT